>OZ038496.1:85194661-85354661 GCA_964036315.1 Acanthosepion esculentum
TTTGTGGGAAGAAACATTTCGAGTGGAGCTGACTTCTCACCAGTGGAATACTGAGGGAAGGAGGGTGTGGTTTTCTTAAAGCGTGAACGGCAAGGCGGATGCTAAGCCTAAAGGATAGAAGTGGCAGAATCAAGGAATGCAGTTCGTCCGAGCAATTTCCATGAGAATAGCGATAGAGCAGTGAGTGGCTGGCCACATCCCCGCCTGCGCGAGAGGGGTTGGAGAGTGGAAAATAATCCATCTCCCGCACGGACGCGGAGGCGCGTTTGAACTCTATCTAGACTGGAGAATGTTTCCTGGGTAGTTCCCGTCCAAATATAACAAGAGTACTACATTTTAGTGCCACGTACTTACTGGAGTAGTACAGTGAGCGGACTATTTTCCTTTTATCATTAGCGATGACTCGGATCTAAGATTTCTAATTCAAGTCATTTTTTTATTTTAAAGCAATCTCAGTCGTATTTTTGTAAGGATCATTTTGAGATAACGATTTCAAACTATTCGATAAAATAAAAAGAGATTTTTTTTATTTTTTTCCAATAGATTACTCACATTGAAAATGACTTCTAATATCAAAATACAATACAAAAATTACATATCATTTTTGCTCATTTAAAATTAGTTTAGATCAGAGACAATCAAAAATCGCGCTTCGGTAAGTGACGTTACAAGAAACTTTCGTTCTCTCATGAAATAAAGGAAATAAATACATCAGGAAATAAAGCTGAAAATATCCGGACATGCCAACGTACGTTTAGCCAGTTATGATCATGTAATTCTCGTCTCAAAAATTTCCCTCTATCTAAGTGAATGTTAAGATTCTGCAAATCGCTACCTGAAGAAGACTACTGAAATTTCGGGTCACACTTCGAAAATAAACCGTCTCCTCTTCTCATGGAAGAGTGGAATTGACAGTGGCTAGAATTATCAGCAATCATGAAAATTGGTCTCTCAAGGATGACCTGCAACGGAAACGACAATCGAAAGCATCCATTGATAAAAGAGAATCCGTCGCCAATCAGGAGTTCAGCGGAATATGTTATGCTCTGCGTTTGGTGAGATATTAAGTGTGACATATATCATGAAATGCTGAATGGAAACGAGGCATTTAATGCAGAAATATATTGTTTTCAATTGAAAACACTGTACAAAAATACCGGAAAAACAAATGCTCACTTTTACGGAAATAAAATTCCACATATTTCTCAAGTCATTTACGAAAATATTATAGCACTACTTATGAACCATTCGCTATTCCCGGACATAACACCATTTGTTTGACATCTTTGTTTATTATTGCCATATTTTTTAGAGGGAAGACGGTTAATTAATTTTGAAAACTTTCAAACTGATATTGAGAGTCTATCTACATTAAAACTTAAAGAAATCTTCGCCCGCGAGATCAACAATTAGACAAGTAGATGATTTTGATAGTGATGATAAATAGATATATTATCTTATTTAACTCTTTCCAACACACATACACACACAAAATCACATATATACAAGTTTTATTAAAGACGATTAAAAAGTACTGCGATTAAGTCTTTTATTATCAATTTTTTTTTACATTCGTAAAAGTATTTACTTTCTGCACACCAGGATGTTATACTGTTTGGTATTCGCAACGGAAGCTCGAATACGACCAATTCCAGTGAGTTTGTGTATCAATCTGGGGAAAGTGCAGAGAATTCGGAAAGAGTTGGATGAGTCCAATGGTGATTACGATAGCGTTTGGAGTGATTACTATTGATGTCGACGTTATGTTTCCATTCATTTTCTCAAAGGACAGCATACTCAACACGCAGTCCTACATTAACTGCCTATAGGAGGTAATGCTGCCGTGGGTCAAGTGGGTGTCTGCTGGAAAACCATATGTCTGGCAACAGGACACTGCACCATGCCACACAAACAGAAGAACCCATTCATGGTTCTCAGACAATATCTTTTCTGAAAAAAAGTGTGCAGGGGTCTCATCATACAAGAACCACATGCGTCTTCGGATTCGTGTTATTTATCGTGATCAGCAATTTGAACAAGGCCAGCACAGTCAAACCCTCGGTCACGATGACTTATGAACTTCGTGCTAGCACAGCTATCGACGGCCGCCAAGTGTTCCGTCTACCTAATTTCACTCACAAGGCTTGTGTCAACCCGTGGTATGGTTCTCATGAGCCGCACACTGTTATCGACTCGTCCAGTCCTGATAAATCCATCATGGTGTGATTCGAACCCGGGTCTCAGCGTCAGAATGTAAATGTTCCAATGTTCATATACAGGTTTAGGAATTATTTGAATTATAATGTTTTGTAAAAGATCATTTCGAGTTCGTAAAATATTTTATTTAAATTACTAATTTTTTTACGTATATATTTCATGTGCTATTATTTAACCTTCTTCAAACTTTACGTTGTATATGTTGCTGTAGACAACTTTCAGGGATAGTATTTTATTTGATAGTTACATGTCTTATTTTTTATCAAACCTATTTTTAACATCATCCCCTTCTTTCAAAGTAAATAACTAAATGCTTCTCCATAGATGGAATAAATTTACATATTATCGTAAGAAAGTTATCGAATAATATTAAACTTAAAACTTTGTTAGGTTAAGGGCCTACTGATCTAGTCTCTTATGCGCGCAATTGTGCTAACATAACCTGTTAATAATTATGAATTTAGACATTATCTACCAAGCAATAAAATTATGAAAGTGCCTTAATTACATTCTTGTTACACTTCGTATTCCATCTCTTTGTGACAAAAAACCGGCATAATTTGCCTTTCGGTAATAGAAAATCAGACAAGAGCTCATTTGCACATTCATTTAGACGGTCAGAATAAGCATGAGGACCTCGTTACTGACTTAATGAGCGAATGAATTTCATTTAATTATCCTTAGTGAATAGAGTGATTTTAGTAGGAAGATGAACCTTCTTGGGGTTTTTCCGCTAGAGTATAAATCATCTACAATGAATGAAACTAACGCTTTAGTGAATACATCTCGATAAAGATGGGCGATAACAATAGAAGGCGTCAAAGTTTGAACCTTGCGTGTGTACGTCGCAAGGTATATATATATATATATATATATATATATATATATATATATATATATATATATACATATATATGGAGAAATATAGTCTTAAAATGTGCTATATTTATGAGATAAAGTGTTCAATATCAGAGATAGAGCGTATGTAAATATAAAAGTGAACATAGAAGTCAACACTTAGAGGCGACAGTGTGTTTCATGCTAGGTGGCCTGACGATTGTATCTAGCATGAAACAGACTGTCGCCTCGAAATGTTGACTTCTATGTTCACTTTTATATATATATATATATATATATATATATATATATATATGTGTATATATATATATATATATATATATATATATATATATATATATAAATATATATATATATATAAGTGGACATTGGCGTTAACACCCAGCAGCAGTTGTCGGTTTCATGCTTAAACGTACTCGACAGTCCATGAAGTTTGCTTTTACGCATGAAACAGACTGTCGACACTGGGTGTTGACCTCAAAGCCCACTATAAAATAGACATACGCTCTATTCCTGATATCGAGTAATTTAGCCCATAAATATAGCATGCCAAGTACATGTATGTATGTATATATATATATATATATATATATATATATATATATATATATATGATGTCAAATGATGTTAAAAGTTTCGAATAATATTTCAGATAAATGGCCTAGGCTTCGATTTTCTTAAGTCATCATCAGGAAAGGTTTGAGCCAAAACTTGAGTTTTTTTAAGAGTTTCCATAGTGTTTCTTGATACAACCCTAAATGTAAGTAAAGCTCACACACACTCCTGATCAAAAATGTTTTTCTTAATTAAGGTTACTAATTCTATAGTCTTAAATGTTATGTAGACAAAAAGTTATAATCCGAACAATTTATTAAGAATTTTTTATAAAATGAGGCGTTTTACACTTGATCAAAAGTATAAGACCAGGGGGTATAAATTGTTAGATCTAGGGTAATTCCAATGTTTTTAGTTCAGTTAGAGATTAGCAATCACTGCGTAAAGATGTCACCATGCCTAAAGCAAGCAAACTTTCCGAAGTTGAGCGTGCTCGAATTCTAGATTTCCATAATTAAGGTTTGTCACAACGGGCGATCACAGCTAATGTAAATCTCAGTAAAACTGTGCTTTTCAACTTTCTAAAGGACAGTGCGAATTATGGAAATGCAAAGTCTACTGGTAGGCCCCCCCAGAATCTCTCCGGCATTGACTAGGAAAATAAGACGGGTTGTTATGAAAGCCAGTCGACTTTCTTCTAATAAAATTAAGGCAGCCACAGATGCTGATTGCAGGCCAGTAACCATCAGACGACACTTACGTCAAGAAAGGCATGGTAAATAAAAAGCGCAAACAAATTCCTCGGATGCTTCCACGTCACAAAGTGAACCGTTTAAGGTTTGAATACCAAACATCGGACATTGAGAAGAAAGTGCTGTTTTCTGGTGAGAGAAAATTTCCTTCTAGATGGTCCTGATGGCTTCCAACGATATTAGCATAACAAAAACATGCCTCCTGAAATTTTCTTTACACGTCATAGTGATGTATGGTTTCTATGGTATGGGGTGCCTTTTCTTACAGAGAGACGATAGAGCTCCAGGCGGTACAGGGTCGTCAGACAGCAGCTGGTTATGTTAGCAGGCTACAAAAAGCATAGTTAGTGACGGAGGGCCATCGTTTGTGTGGGAAATGGCTGGTTATTCTAACAGTATAATGCTGCAATCCACGCTTTATGTCGGACCTTGACCTTTCTACAAGAAAATGGGGTCCATCTCTTGAGACATCCTGCTGGCTCACCGGACATTAACCCAATTAAAATGTTTGGGATGAATGGCAAGAGATGTTTATCTATATGGCTAACAATGTTCAACAAAAAATGAACTTCGTGAAGCTATATTCAGAAGCTGGAGCAATATTCCTCGTAGCTTAATGGAAACACTAATTTCTTGCATGCCCCAAAGAATTTTTGAAGTCATCAAAACCAGTGGAGGTGGAACTCATTATTAAATTTGGTTGTTGAATGTTTTCATACAGATTTCTTACAATTACGTAGAGTTTTTGTCTCTGGTCTTATAATTTTGATCAAGTGTAAAACGCCTCATTTTATGAAAATTTTATTTCTCATTAAAATGTTTGGATGATAACTTTTTGTCTACATAACCTTTTAGATTATAAAGTTAGTAATCTTAAGTAAGAAATGTTTAACATTTTTCCATGAAAAACAGCCTTTTTAAAAATAAATTCAAGTGATCTTAAATTTTTGATCAGGAGTGTATACAGATATAACACTTTGTCAACGTCACACCATTATTTGTCTACCTCATTACACTCTGCAGCTCTTAACCTTTATCTCTACCTACCCTGATTTTGACATAAGAAGTTAACAAGTTTGGAACATATTTTTTGCAAAATGAACTGACAGAAGGATTATTCATAATTTTAAAAAGACGATAAATAAAATGAATCAATACAATATCCGTGCTGTTTTAATAACATTTGCGTTAATGAATATTTTCTGCCTAAATGCACTTAATATATATATATATATATATATATATATATATATATATATATATATATATATATATATATATATATATATATATATATATATATATAAAGACAATACAATTCAAAATTACCTCACATTGGGGTGCCATTTTGGATATTATTGTGCAATACATTTGCTCTGTAATAATAAATGTACTGAGCTCGGTGTAGGTCCGTTTTAATATTCTCAATACTAAGATCCACTTGGATTATATACCAAACATTTATTATATATATACTTTTTTCTTTATTTAATTAACTTGGCTCACAAATGTTGTGTTAAGCCTATTTTGTCGCATAAATACATTGTTGAAACTTGACTAATGCATGAAATAATAATGCAAACACAAAATGTAGTTAGAATAAAATGTATTGAAACAAGAAAGTGTACACAATATTTACATATAGTCTTTTGTATATTCCTGGGAAGACCGTTCCTGGAGAATGTGTTGACTAAGTCGCAGTCGGGCAGAGTCTCTAGTTGGATCTCTTGATTTTCCCTCCCTGTCTTCCGGTACCAACCATATTTATATCGTCGGTACTCCGCTATGCAAATTAGGTGGATCCTACCACAACATACATATATATATATATATATATATATATATATATATATATATATATATATATATATATATATATATATATGTATATATATATATATATATTTCCTATACTCGGGAGGTGTGTATAATATATAGTGCAATTTGTAAATAAAAGAACATTAGAAAAACTGATATCAGGTAATAAAAATCAATAAAAAAGAACAAACAAAAAACATCCGTACTGCTTGAAAATAATCAGCACTGAAATGACTAACCAAAAGAAAAAAAAACACCGTAAAATTGTTCAATACACTAATTTGAACAAAAGTAGAATACATAAAGAGCTAGAACCTATCTAACTAGTTTTCACTTAAATGGTCTTCAGGATATATATACATATACATATATATATATATATATATATATATATATATATATATATATATATTCTCTATATTTAGGCAATAAATGTTCAGTAATGCATATTTCATTAAATAATATAGGTAAGTTTCGTCTATTTAGTTTAAATTATTTCCTTTCATATTGTCTGATAAGCTTAATCACATTATCGTTTAAAGACGAATAGGAAAACACCATACTGATACATGTTTAAATCCAATCTAAATGTTTAAACAACATGCCTGGCCACTTACTCAATTCCAGAAAATCCTCGTTTAAAACGCAACTATACTTAAACATGAAAACACTGTACAAAAATTAAAAATTCTTGAAGCTATATGCATATAAGATTTGAAACCTAACCTGAACAAAATAAACTATGAAATCTTCACAAATATACTTAAATGCCTATAATTTATAACAGAAGCCATTGGTTTATACCAACGGCTTCCCATACTTAATACTTCTCGTTTTTCACTCTCGCGTGGTCATGTGTGACGTCACAAGCTGCGACGCGATTTTCGCTTTCGCGTCTCGTGTATACGAGTTTGTCGTTACTTTTAAGTTTTTCATGCAGCAAGGGCGGACTATCATTATTGTTTCGTCTGTGTGTTGTTTGATATATTGTAATTGTTATCTTTGATAATGGCTTATGTAAGCCGAAAGCTTAGATAGGATTTAAACATGTATCAATATGGGGTTTTCCTTTCGTCTTTCAACGATAATGGGATTAAGCTTATCAGACAATATGAAAGGAACTTACTTAAAATAAATAGACACAACTTGTCTATATTATTTAATGAAACGTGCAGTAATATATATATATATATATATATATATATATATATATATATATATATATATATATATATATATATATATATGGGGGGGTACGTGTGTGTTTATCGGCGTTTGTACTTTTTACCTGCACCTTCATTCAATGTAAATCATCGATCACACTATGTTTAATGGATTTTTTTCTGGCCTGGTAAAATTGCTCGTATGCCTATATCGACACTTATATGTCACTTATACTAAGGTAAATATTAAATATTTACAACTACAAGGTGAGGACAATACTTTTTTGAAATGGATATTACTCAATTCCACAGGTATGAAACTTTCGTTATCACGTGTCTTCGATTTTTTTTTCTTTTTAGTTTGAACCATGGTGGTGTGGACGTTAGAGCACCGCGTGTTCGACTACGACATTTTCGTTAAGTATAACGAGTTTGTCAATGCAGTTCAGGATGGATTTCGCCGCCGATTCAACATTCATCGAAATCAGGCTGTTCCGACTCATAATACAATCTTACGCTGAGTTCATGCATTTCGTACACGAGGTACAATAATGAATAGCATATCGGTGGAGTCACCACGAATGGTACGTACTCCAGAAGATATGAAACGCCTCAGAAAAAATTTGCTACGCAGTCCCAATCGCTGTACAAATGAGGCACGCTAGTAAAATTAGCCTCGATAATCGTTCGGTAAGGTGTATTTTGCAGGAAGAACTGCATTTCCACCCCCTACAAATTGGCCTTTCGGAAACATTTACGACCAGGGTACTAAGCACACGGCTTAATTTCGCACGTCAGGTGGAGCAATTCCTGAAGCAAATGACATCCTCGTTTTGTTAATGGGTGACTAAGCTTATTTTCTACTCGATGGCACGGTGAATCAACAGAATTGTCGTTATTGGGCTCTTAAATAATCGGGAGAACTGCACGAACAACCACTGCACAGCCTAAAACTGAAGGTTCGGTGTACTGGTGGAAAAGCTGGCGTCATGTTCCTTACTTTTTGAAGACCATAATGGAAATGCTGTTACTGAGATCACCGAGCGTTTCATCGAAATGATAAATAACATTATTATGCCTGAATTACGACGAAAACGTATTCGTATCCGACAGGTGTGGTTTCATATGGAGTACCATTTCCATATTTGGGCGGGGGATACCCAGATCTCACTTTCCAGTTTTGATAGAGTTCAAAAGCGCCTCCAAGCCCTTTCTGGTGAAAAATTATATCTCTCCACCAACCTCTCTTTCACAGGCGAGATGTGGTGAGTCTCTCACTGTTCTATCGCTACTACCATGGAAAGTCCACGGGTGAACTATATTTCTTGGTACCGCAAAGTCTAATCTTCACGGATAGGACCTGCCATGCCACATCGTAGAAAAACACGGACATTCCCCCTACATTCAACTCAAACAAGAGAATCCCAAGACGATTTTTCCCCTATCACTACAATCGTAACATGTTCAAGTCTAGAATCCACCGTTATCTTCCCTTCCTATCCATATAAACTACCGCTTAATATAACGCTCTCCCTCGAGTGGCCCCGGGCCTTGTTCAGAATGAATCCTAATGTAAAAGATGTATGATATCAAATAGAATTAAAATACAAAACCAATCCGCAAGAAATCATCGAGTCGAACTAAGAAATATAAAATTTACTTCACAGGACTTTCTAGAAGAAGTATTTTTTAAATCATTTAAACCCACCTAAGACGATAAAGTCACTACGATGCAAGAGATTACTGAAAATCAAAAAGAATAAACTAACCCCAGAAAAACGTTACCGAAGAGAAAGGACAATAAAGAAATGAATCGAAAGAGACAGAAAATAGCGACTGACGTTTCACTTAAATTTTTGGAGGGAAACCAAGAAACTGGAAGAGAGTTCCATAGACGAGAAGTGTGACAGACGAAAACATTAAATTAGAATATACGTTTACTATAGCAATTTTAAAAAGAAGAGATCAATTTATTCGCTTAAATTCCTGATGTCGAGATGCCAAAGAGGAGATCTCATCATAACAATTGTTAATAAATATTTGTAGAAATGTCATTAGCAAACTATAATTCGGTACTGGCAAAAGGGAACTGAAACCGAGATGCTAGGTAGGACCGATAATATTGTAGGCTTCTCTTTTTATTTTCTTCTGAACCTTAAAATATGAAGCAGAATCTCCGGAACTTATGGGGCAACAATATGTAGAAAACACATTATTGGAAAATTAATTTGAATACTCCTATCTATAATACAATTTTACTTATCTTTGGAGATAATTTTGTAAGATTATTTCTTTAAGTTCAGCTAAATATACAAAATATCATTCGTTCAAGTATCGAGAGTATCGAATATCGAGAGCTTTTATTTTGTCTTACTAAGCAAAACTACAAGCAAGATTTAATTTTAGTTTACGTGAGGGAAAAGGGGACTATTCTTTTGATATATAATAGAAAGGTATTTGTTTACTTCTGGGCATTGTTTTCATGTATTCTGGAGTAACACTTGATTTATCTTCCTCTGATAAAGATTTATTCAAATGGTTTCAAATAAATATAGTTTGGTAATAATATAGGATCATACTTGCCATTAATCATTTGTATTTAAACGTGCATTTGGGTTTCAATATGTGGCAAATAGTTCAGGGTGATGAACTGCCCCTGATCTACATGACTTTTGGATTTTCCTTGATTCAAATCTATAAGATTAAACCATTGAGGAAAAATATTTCTGAGCTGCTCACCGTATGTGGCCAGCGATCCATTTAATAGATTTCCCGGAAACACACTGCAACATACCTCATCAACTTAGATTTCCTGGAAATTTCATGCCACCAGATTCTAACCTGGGACCCGTTAAGACGTTGAGATTTTGGTTTGAACATACTCCACTTCAGCCGAATCTATTCTAAGGTGATATTTCTTCAATTTGGCTTTTGATCCAATTTCGAATACATATGGGAGATAAATGAGTCTGAAATGAAGAACGGAATAGTCAGAAATTGAAGCATGACTCATAACACTATTGTTAATTAATAAATAGTTTACAGAATAGTTTTACTTGCTTCCGCTACAAAATGTCCATTCGTCCCCTTTACTGATGATAGGGAAATTCATATATCGTTGCATCAAGCACCGAAAAACGGATTTGCTTTCTTGAATGAATATTTGACATTTTTAGGTGTCTGCCTTTGTTGCCAAATATTGTGAAACCAAAATTTCTCATCTATATTCACTCGGATTGCAGTCACATCAAGTTAAAACACCTGTACATTCGCAGAAGTTAAGCAATGTCGAGCCTGATCAGTAAATAGATGGATAACTGATTGTGAATACCAGTAAGCTTCGGTGTGGATTTGGGGTAGTGGATAATGGCTCAGAATTTTGAATTTTACAGCCGAGTTCTAATCACTGTTGGGTTCGTTATATTCACTTAAGCGCAAATATCGTTGGGAAGCTATCAATCAATCTCTTCTCCTCCCAACTCTTGGACGTCCTGGTGATGAGGATAAACTACATCCGTGTCCTGGATAAGACGATAAACTACATCCAACACCATGTCTTCTGATCAGTAGGTTTTGAGGTGTGTGGAACCACCTCTCAATTGCTAACGTTCTCAGGCCCGCCTTGACCAGGTGTGGTAACATCTGTTAGGGTCCCAGCTATGGGCAAATAGTTACCCCCCCCCAAAAAAAAATAAATCACTATGAAAGAATACAAATAGGCTTTAATACCAGCAATATGTTTTTGAAAAATAATTTCCAGCATAAAAAAGAAATATTTTACCAGCAATAAATTTTTGAAAAAGATTTTAAAACCAATAAATCAAAAAAAATTATTATCAGAAATACATTTTTGGAAAAAAAAATTAACAGTAATAAATTTTTGAAAAAAAAAAAAATTCAATAAATATGGTGTTAAGTACGAAATAACCCATTGAGTTTGATATGACCTAAAAGAAAGCAAACCAAACCAAACAAACCCTGGGTTAAATAGTAAGACTTGTATGATTGATTCATTATTACCTTCGCGAAAATTCTTACAATCTAAAACTTTTTTCTGTCTTTAAATAATCTGCAAATGATTGAAACGCTGTAGAAAACAAATAAATCAAGTATTAATCTATTCACTTACTAGATTTCATAAGAGAATATGCTGCAAATTGTTGCACAGGCATTATAACAAAATTGATCTTTGTGAACATTTAGGCGTGGGCGTTGAAAGAAGAAAAAACTTATGTTTGATAGCGACATTCAGATAAACTGCAGTTTTTTTTCATGTTTTTTAATCATTTCATTTCAAACAGAGCGGGAATTCCAGTAGTATGCAGAGGATTACAGAGAGTAAAAGTGAGAGACATAGGGGTATTTAGAAAAGGATAAAAGATTAAATGTATTCAAAAAGACAGAAGATAGGGATTGACGTTACATTTAATTCTTTGAAGAAAAATGGAAGCAAGTAAACGAAGGAGAGTTCTGTATGAGGAAAATGCGAGAAAAGAAACTGAAAGAATAGAAGTGGTGGTTATATTTAAATATTTCATTCATAAAAAGGTGAGATCTAGATGCAAATCAAGTAGCGCGCCCTTAAATTGATGCAGTCGGGGCGCTAGGGTAAAAACCTCTATAGAGCAGTTGCCATGAAAATATTTGTAGAAAATGCACATGGAAGCCCGTCACGTCGGTGAGAAAGTCTCTGAAGTCGACATTCTCAGTCGGGATCGATTACATCGCAAATACGTCACTGAATTTTTTCAACAACCTCGAAGTGAAAAGCAGGAGAACCAGACCAGATGGGGCAAAATTATTCAATGCACGGCAGAATGCTAGGTTGGAATACGTGCATGAAGGACTCTGACTAGTAAAAAAAAACTACTGGCACTAGGTTGATGGTCAGCTCTACTAAAGTCCTTGGACTGCTCTAAATTGATCAGCGTGGCTTCACTGTTGACTTGCTCAATGATCAAGAGTACCATATGTGGGTTGTCCTGAATAGTCCTGCCTTTCACGTCACAAGTCTGTTCAGAGCCAATCAGACTAGAGAGGACAGACTGCAAACGGGTTGCTAAGACTTTAGCCAAAATATTTAACTCTGTATTTAACATAGTTAAAGGGCGAAAGTTACCTAATCCATCCCCATCGTTCTTGCCCTTGATAGCAACTTGTTCACACTACTAGAAACTGGCATTTTACATTTGATCCTGGCTAAAAGACTGACCGTTAGAAATCGTTCAAAGCATTTTTTGTCCACGAGGCAACCCACCCTTTTTTTCCTGAGCGTTCAGTGCTCTAATGAATGAACCAGTTGGATATTCACCTTACTTTTACGACATGTTAAAGCGAGACTTAGCTTTTTTTCATTTCAGAAATTGCAATTAGTAAAGTTATGAATGCTTCTCCACCCATCTATGTCGTAAATAGCTGAAAAACGTTGTTTTTTTTTTTAACACAACCGGTCAAAGAGAAGGGGAAAATGAACTCAAACTTGTGATGGTAAACACGAGAACACCATCGTGTCTTTTGGTAATTATTTGCAACCGATTCTTCTATAGAAAACATGTGCCCTAACGGCAGTTGGGTTCTGGAGAGCATTTAAAGAAGATCGGTTTGTATCTGTTCGAATCATTCTTCATCTTTTCTGTATCAAGTCATTTCCGAGCATAGGTGACATTGGCTCATCACAAGATGGTATCTTTTATCGTTCTAAATAATACTTCCCCGATAGAATCTGCCTTCGTTCCTGTTCTGACGCATTTTCGTAGAATTTAGCACTTTCTGCTGATTTTTGCATCTATTTCTGTTATGGCAATTTACCCACGCACGCATGGACTCTCTCAGCTATGAATAGGATCATTCTTGCTGTAACAATCTCGTTTGCATATGTTTTATTACTGTTTCTGTTAATATATTTGTTTAACTCATTTCCTCTCTTCTGTCTTTATTTCTGGCCCTAACAAGGCCACAATTGTTTCCTTCAATGTGGCCTGTGAGCGTTAAATTCACTAAACTATATTTCCTCATTATGTGTCCCAGAATTCTCACTTGCCTCTTTCTGATTCTAATTAGAAGTTTCCTTGTTCGTATCTCCGTGAGAAATTTTCATTGATCACATGATCTGTCTATGTTTTTTTTAGCATCAGTCCATAGAATCCCCTACTTAGAGGTTCACAACTTTTTTTCATTTGAAATGAAATCGTCCCTCATTCATTTGCAAATATCTTATCGCTTTGTCAAGTTTTGGAATGAATTTTCCTTCCATCTCTGATTTCTCGGATGGTCACTTATATTACATTATTTCTATGTTACCAACATAGTATATACTTGGTTTTGTCGTTCCCAATATCTGGTGAAGATCTTAAACTGTATTTGATACGGACGACCATACATTCTATCTTTTCACACGCAATATTTAGAGGGTTTTTATTGCTTTTCTTTGCTATCTTGTCACGTGATTCTTTTAGTTTCTCCCTGAACCTGCAATTGAGAAAGTGTTATCAGTATATCACATGTTTTTGAGATTATGATAATAAATCCGCATATATATTCTAGTCCCCCTAGGATCGTCTGGCTCTGTCTGCTGAATAAACCTCTTGAGAAAACGGATTTATGTATTCTTTCTTAATAATTTTTGTCTGTATATACTGAACTTGTAGAATCTTCGCTTTCGGTAGTCGTTTCGGATGTAAATCAGGTTTCATTGAGCATTTCACTTAGGTTGTGTCCGAAATAATTTCCGTTTTTTAGCATCTTTATTCTTTAAAACAAATGAAATACAATAATATTTTATTAAATTATATATTTACAATTAGTTGCAATAAATGTTACCAATTTTGAAGTAGCTCTTCCATACGTTTTAGGTAAAAATCCGGTAGTTGTTTATATAGAAAGGTTTTAACGCAATCTTGAATCTGTTTTTTATGAGATTAATTATCCTCCATCACGTTATTTTGCAACTGTCGGAAAATGTATTAATCATTTAGGTAACGTCAATAGAATATGGAGCATGGGTTGGAACAGACGAAGCGAATTATCAAAATGTTTGTCATATTCTTTCTGTACACCGTATTGATTTGTCATAAAGGAGAACGTTTTTCTTATAATCCACTGTGTATGCTGTCACAGGCATGCAGAAACTAAGGTATGTTAATATACTTCAAATTTTTTCTTAACTGTCACGTATGATTGATAGCTTTGATTATATATACGTCATTACAATTTGTTTGCAGAAAAGGAACTTACTCATTCAAATTCAAATATTTTTATTGCATCTCTTTCAACTATCCTCAACTGTTAGTGGGATACCAGAAAACGTTTTCTCTTGTCTTTATCTAACAGTAGATATACTTCTCTTTCATTTTCCTTATGCTTGCAAAATAAGATTACCTTTCCACTTGTAAATGTGCCACTGTTAGACTAACTTCTTTCCCATCGTCCTGCAGAATGTTGATATTCTGCAATGCCCTTTCCTTTATGACAACATATAACATCCCATACGATTATAGAGACTTGAAATTTCAGGTTTCAGAAAACACCATTCTCGCACAACCTGTTTCTTCTTCATGTAATCCATTATCATCCACTAGGACGGATAGAGACTGGTACGAATTATATGATTGGCAATTAAACTATTTTCCGTTGAAGGCATTATGCTTCAATAGATTTATATATACTTTACAGCCTCCCATAAAAGAAACATATCAAAACACCGACGACTGTTCATGTTTGCCTAATGAAGGAATAGGATATTCTAGTGCATTTCCAACATCTTTTTACATAGCGAATCGAGTTGATGAGGAATTTTCTTCAATTAATTCCATTGCAAGCCCTTAAAATACTTTTAAGTCCATAATTATTCAAACATGGTTTTCCACTATTTTCTGAAGATGTGAAGAAACATGTAAAAAAAAGTCCATAGCTCTATGTCGAAATGCATTTAGAATGTGAAACCACTTTAACTTCTATTGCTGTTTTGTATTCGTACGTAATATCAGAGGCAGCGCTTAAACTCTCACGTACACACACATACAGACACGCATAAACACATGCGCGCGCAAGCAGACAAACATAAACACACATATATATATATGTATAGATAGATAGATAGATAGATAGATAGATAGATAGATAGATAGATAGATAGATAATGAAAAGACTGGCATAGATAGATAGATAGATAGATAGATAGATAGATAGATAGATAGATAGATAGATAGATAGATAGATAGATAGATGGGCATGCGTATAACACAGGTGTGTTCGTTATAAAATAATCAAGTTAAATATGAATATATAAAAAGTATTGAGGTAAAGAAATGTATGCTGGTCGATTATATATAGCGGATAAAATCTGTTTACTTACCTGTCTACTAATATGCAAAAATAAAATTGCCGAGATAAAGAACACACACACACACACACACACACACACACACACACACACACACACACACATATATATATATATATATATATATATATATATATATATATAGATAGATAGATAGATAGATAGATAGATAGATAGATAGATAGATAGAGTAAAAGAGTTGGAGATATGTGTGTGCCTGTGTATAATGCAGGTGTGTTCATTATTAAATAATCTAGTTAAATATCTAAAAAAAAAAAAACTGAGATAAAGAAATGTACGCCGGTCGATTATATATGGCGTATAAAATCTGCCAACTTATTTGTATATTCATATGTAAAATAATTTTCTCCCTGGAAAAAAATACACGCGCGTTAGTGATCACAGGTGCGAGATATATATATATATATATATATATATATATATATATATATATATATATATATATATATATATATATATATATATATATATACAGACATACATACATACATAGACATTCAGACAGATGAATATGTACGTGTATCACACAAATGTATCCGTTATAAACTAATCTAGTTAAATATTAATATATAAAAATAACTGAGAAAGGAAATCTATGCAGCTGGGATATAAGATCTGTCTACTTATCTGTCTATTTATATGCAAAACTCATTTTCTCGACAGGAAGAATACGTTTACCAAGGCACACACAAACACGCGCATATATACAATGTGTATAGGTAAATTGTCGCCATTTTATATTATTAATATCACGCATGCGCGTTGTTTGTTTTTACTTTTGTCAACTGAACAGTATAGTAGTTTTAGTTGGGCCCCATCGGTGTGAAGAATAGCCCTTTAAAACAATTCACTCCACCAGAAATTTTGTAAGTTCATGCTCTCATCCTTGGAATTCGCACCAGAGGCTCTAATATAAACATTTCAGCTTTTTGGTCTGTCAATCCAAGGACTGCAGAGGATCCGGAAAGAGTTCGATGAGTTCAATAGGGATTACGATGGTGTTTTGAGTGATCAGTCTTGCTGGCGACGTTATGCCTCCATTGGTATTACCACAGTCTCAATACGGAGTTAGTGCTGTCCTGAGTCAAGAGGGTAACTGCTGAAGGATCAAGTCTGGCAACAGGACTTTGCACCATGCCACACAAGCAGGAGAAATCAGTCATGGCTGACTGATAATTTTTGCAATTACATCTCTACTTACATCTGGCCAGCTAACTCTTCAGACTGCAACCCCGTTGATTATTAGATGTGAGACCCAGATGAGCGAGAGACCAACAAAACTCCTTGTAACACCAAAGATGAAGTGAAGGACAGGATTATGTCAGCATTCACCGACTTAAACAAGAAGACCGTCCAGAAGTAGGGGATTCTGAAGTTGAAGTTAACGCCAACGACAATTTCATTGAATAAATTTACTCTTTCGTATTTCAAGATATTTTTTTGTCATTTTGGTAAATGTATCACTTAAAATGAGATATCGGTGTTCATTTTTGCGTAATTTAAACGACAATTTTTCCATCGCATCATGTATATGTATCGAGATAGATAGATAGATAGATAAATAGATAGAAAGAAAGACAGATAGATATATAGAAAGAAAGACAGATAGATAAAAAGACAGACAGACAGACAGATAGATAGATAGATAGATAGATAGATAGATAGATAGAAAGAAAGACAGATAGATAGATAGATAGATAGATAGATAGATAGATAGATAGATAGATAGATAGAAAGGGAGATAGATAGATAGATAGATAGATAGATAGATAGATAGATAGAAAGACAGATAGATATAAAGACAGATAGATAGATAGATAGATAGATAGATAGATAGATAGATAGAAAGAAAGAAAGAAAGAAAGACAGATAGATAGAAAGAAAGACAGACAGATAGATAGATATATAGAAAGATAGATAGATAGATAGATAGATAGATAGATAGATAGATAGATAGATAGATAGATAGATAGATAGATAGAAAGAAAGACAGACAGACAGACAGATAGATAGATGGATAGAAAGACAGATAGATAGATAGAAAGAAAGACAGATAGATAGATAAAAAGACAGACAGATAGATAGATAGATAGATAGATAGAAAGACAGACAGAAAGACAGACAGACAGATAGATAGATAGATAGATAGATAGATAGATAGAAAGGAAGAAAGACAGATAGATAGATAGATAGATAGATAGATAGATAGAAAGAAAGAAAGAAAGACAGACAGACAGATAGATAGATAGATAGATAGATAGATAGATAGATAGATAGATAGATGTGTATGTGTATAACGCAGGCGTGTCCCTTATAATCCAATCACGTTAAATAAAAAAATATATAAAATGTCTTGAGGCAATGAATTGTATTCAGTTCGATTATTTATGATGTATGAAATCTGTCTATTCATCTGCAAAGATAATTTTCTCGGGATAAAAATATTATATAGACACGCAGCTCTATCAGGCGGTTTTACCGCCAATATTCGGGAAATGGTACACTACCAAAAGTCTTGTATTACGGAACCATGGCTCTATTCTTTATTAGCATCGTCCTGCGTGATATTTTGGTATGCATACTCACAGGGAATCATTCGAAGAGGTAATCGACGCCCTAGGGTAGAAGTTGTTTAACATTGTCAAAATATCTAAATATTTTTACAGCAAAAAATATTAGCATGAAGATGTTTCTTGATTTATTTTTTGTCATCGACAAATGTAAAATAAAATTTTAAAAAAGCCAAAAATGAAAAAATTTAGAATGAACTTCGTTTAGTCCTATACATATTTTACCGTTTATTTAAATATTTACTAAGCTAAAAAAAGTTCTTTTTAGATCATTGTTGTTCTTAATTACTCGCCCATCTCCTGTGCACTTCAAGTAAACATTGGGTTAGCGAAGGGCATTGGCACTTTCTAGGGAAAGATATCTTGATCTTTAAACAATTTTGTTAAGAGACATCGATATAGATAATATCTTTGAACAGTAAATTAACTTTGACTCTAAAGACACTTTGCCAAATTTGTGGTAAGTAGTAATTACAAGATTCTGCTGATGTCGTCGAGTTTAAAACTTTTAACTTTCAGTCATCATTTCAAAAATATAATTTTTTATTTTCCTCCAAACTGTGACATCACTCAGATTCTAAATCATAATTAAATATATCCTTCTGGTTCAGAGAGAGGTTTGCTTACGTGCGAGAAGATTAAAATCGTGAGAATTATCCAAAATAATGCTAGTAATTAAGGCAATTGCGATAATCAAACTTCGCGTTGACGGAACCCATTTAAAGTTAAACCTGTGGTGCCAATGAATCAATGTTGTGGGTACGAAATATACAATTGACAATCTTTGACTTTTCTTAAAATCATTTCAAATTAACCATAGCAATAAGGCGACTAAAATTCCGGTGGTTAAGTATCATAAAGGAGAAGGAAGAGACTTTAGTAAAGAGGGAAACAATAAAGGAAGAAAACTCAGGAAGAAATATGGCGATATACTTTGCATTTAAAGTTTTAAAGATTGTGGCACGGAAGTAAGAAACTTGAAGGGACTTCCACAAGTGCAAGAAAAAATATTAGTATCTGTCTATAATTATGAGATGTACACTATTTAAATTATGCGGACTATTGACCTCATCTTTCTAGCCATATTTATTACAACGTTTCGGCATTTCAGTATCTATCTATTTTTCTGAGATGAAGTATTATGTACATTATTTACATTATTCGGTCTTAGGTCCTCATCTTTGTCGCCATATTTATTACGTTTCGGACTTTCAGTATCTGTCTATAATTTCTGAGATGAGGTATCATATACACTATTTGCATCATTCGGACTATTGTCCTCATCTTTGTCGCCATATTTATTGCAACGTTTCGGCGTTTCAGTATCTTTCTATATTTCAGTGATTAGGTATTATGTACACTATTTACATTATTCGGACTATTGTTCTCATCTTTGTCGCTATATGTATTACAACGTTTCGGCATTTCAGTATCTGTCTATATTTCTGAGATGAGGTATTATTTACACTACATTATTCGGACTATTGTCCTCATTTTTTCCGCCATAATTATTAAAACACTTTCGGCCGTTGTACGCTCCGGCCAAATTCAGTTTGTTGCAGCGTACAACGGCTGAACCTTTGCAATAAATATCACGGCAAAGATGAGCACAATAGTCCGAATAATGTAAATAGTATACAAAAAAATTAGATTAAAACTAACGATCAATGTAGTGATATGTAAATGGCTGTCTAATTAGAATAGTTAGACGGCAGAATGCATAATCATCAATAAAACGATGAGCCCGGAGTGCGATTTATAGTTCGGAGGCAGCAAAATCATGTAGGTTAGGAAATTTAAGTATCTGAGAAGTGTTTTGACAGATGATGTTAAATGCAACGCTGAGATCCGTAGGCGTATTGGGATGGCCAAAGACGTATTCCAAAAGCTAGGCACAGTATTATGAGACAAGAGTTTTCTTTGGTAACAAATAAAAGAGTATTGATCTGTCACGTGAGATCGCACTTCCTTTATGGCAGCGAATGTTGGTCTCCTATAAGATGAAGAAGAGACTCGAGGCAACGGAGTTATAGTTATGCAGAAAGATGCTAAAGATATCATGGACGGAGCGTGTGAGGATGCAAACAAGGTGGAGGTTTGTACTTAACATTAGGAAGAAACAGATGAAATTTCTGAGACATGTAATGAGCAAGGTGTGCTTGGAGAAGCTGCTACTTCCAATCGAATAGAAGGAAAGAGAGTCAAGGGAAAGCAACGCATGATATACTTTGCGATCTTAAGCATGTGGATGACAGAAATTTGCCTGGGAGAAGTATCAATGGGACAATACTTATTGAGAGCTACAAGAGATAGGAGGAATTGGAGGACCATATTCGTTTACGCCCTGAAAGGATACGGCACATAAAAAGAAAGGAGAGGCGATAAAAGTGTCCAAATAGTATGTAAAGGACGAGATAGGATGCCTAAGATAAACGGTTACCGTTGATCTTTTAAAATAAAAAGGAAATCAGCATTTTATATCAGTTAAATCTTGCTAATTGGACAGTAAAATGATGATATATTGTTGTCAATCTAGTAGTACGCTTAAATTTATGCGGTCGGGGTACCAAGAAGAACACATTACTACAACTGCCATGAAAATATTTATAGAGATGTCAGGAGCAAGCCACATAACGCCGGGGGGGAAAGTAACTGAAGTGGACATGGCATATCAGGACGAGGAGATTACAGATAATTCCTTGGTTTTTGCCGAGAATATCTAGATATATAGCTGAATTACCAGACCTGATAAAACAGCAATATTCCCTGCCCGGTCTAATGGTAGATTTATAAATATGCAAGTTGGATCCTGACGAGAAAACCTGCATGGTACGACATAGGGCATCGACAATTCTAGCAGCAGACTTAGCAATTGATTGAATATAATTACTCCAGTTCAGGTCAGTGGAAGAAATGTAGAATCAAGGAGCCGAAATTAGATCTCTACTAAAGGTTAGAATCATCATTGTGGATGGAGATTAAAAATAGTCATATGAAGTGAAGTGATTATATTAAGAGGTCGTAACTACTTTGAGATTTTTGGGTTTACATTTAACTAAAGTCTATATCGATATCTTTCTCGGCTAGGCTACATGCAGCAGGTTACACGAAGGGGAATCAGTGTAAAGTTAGGAGAAATCTAACATTGAACCAATTGGTCATGGGGATAGAGAGGATAGAGACATTCTATAAAATCTAATTGCTATTGAAACCAGATCAACAGGATCATGCGTGTTGGTTTACCTCACTGCTTCTAATAGAGATTCTAATTAGTTATGTGTTGCACGACCTTCATTTGCTCATCTAACCCAGGGAAGAAAGAGATGGCTGGTTCTTCCTCCCTTCACTGTAATTATGGTTAGAGATAATAAACACTATCTTGACTCAAAACCGACACACATCAAAATTAATAAGAAAGATTCCATGTCTTCTAGAGACAAGAAAAAGAGATTAATCAGCTACAAGTGTAATCGAAAGTATATCCATAAATCCGCACTCTTAATCCGCTCTCTAAAGACAAGAATTATCGAGAGGATTTGCGTCATTATACGAATGGATTTTTGGATGACAGTTACGTTTCATATCCTTTCCTTCAAAGAGCAGTGAAATTTGGGAAGAAAGAGTGTAGCTTAAAGGTGAAACAAAATATATCTGTGCTTCTGTTATGATATCACTGAATTGGGCGTAGCCAGTTCAAACAGCCAAGTACTTTTCTAAACCATCGTCAGAGTGCATCAATACATATGCACCTGGGATTTGATCTGCAATGTTTCTTATAAAATGCGCAACTTGATTAGACGCATTTACAAGTGAGTAGCTAAAGTACATTATTTACATTATTCGGATCTTCACCTTTGTCGCCATATTTATTACAACGTTTCCGCCGTTGTACGCTCCGGCCTCCTTCAGGTGGTTGGGAATGTCGAACTGAACCCTTTATTTCGCTCACTGGTGTAGACTGTTCTAGTTCCACGTGCCATGTTTAATGGATGTCAGTTATCTGTTATCTCCTGTTAATGTTTCCTTCTGAAAGTTCTCCACTGCCTTAACCGGGTATTGAACGCACACTCTTTGGGTTCTGTCACTGGGTCTAACCAACGCCTTTATCCACTTTGCCATGTGTTCTTGAGGACATGTGTTTATGGATTTCTGGGGATTATAAAACTAATGTTTTCAGCATCCAATTTTACCAGTGCTAATATTGCAATTTTTTCTGTTATCCTCAGTTTTTACCAGATCTCATATTGCAACATTGTTGTTATTATCGCTTTTCTCTGGCACTTCTTTTTACTGGTTCCCATATTGTGTTCATTTCTATGCTTGGTCGACTCAGGAGATTTTTGTGGCCTAGCGTATGTGCTGATTCCTTAAGTTTACGAATTTTCCAATGGTGTTTCTTGTCTTATTGTAATAAATATGGCGACAAAGATGAGGTCAATAGTCCGAATAATGTAAATAATGTACATAATACCTCATCTCAAAAATATAGACAGATATTGAGTAGATAATATCTATCTATATCTCTAGATGAAGAGATATATAGATGAAGTGTTTTGAGTACTTATATTATTTACATTACTGGGACTGTTATCCTCACCTTCATTGCCATATTCACAATGTTTCAGCCGTTGTACGCTCCGGCCTTCTTCAGGTGATTGGAATTTGGAATCGAACACTTCATGTCATCAACGCAGGGTAGATTGTGCTCGTTCCATGTACCATGCCATTTAACTCAAATCTCCGAGTTCTGTGGATTGGTATTGAACTTACAACTCTTTGGGTGTAGTCACTGGAGCCATCAATTTTTTTATAAACAGGGCCATGTTTTCTTGCGAAATGAAGGCATAGAATTGCGTTCAAAATAAAACCAACCAAGCAAGCAACTACCATGTACACTCCTTGTTCTATCATCCAGGTACTCAAACTCCTGGGTAGTTTCACCTGCGGTTTCGTATTGTCTATCTTGCATTTAATATTTTTATGCGTTTCATATTCTTTAAGCCCTTTCTCCTCATTATATCTCGTGTATTTACAACGGTCTACTTCTTATTCTATGTATAAGTGACCATCCTTAGATATTTCCTCATTGTTCATACGTTCCAATCATTGCTTTCTCAGTATATGTCTGTAGAATCATATATTCTGCTTCTTCAAGGCCTATATTCGTAAAACTTCGAGTATGAAATTCACTTTATGTGTAAAATTATAATATAAGTTGCGAGTAACTGAAAGCTGGTGAATATTCGGCATGGTTAAAAACAATGTTTAAAAACATCTGTGCTATTTTGCATAGAAGCGTTAATTCTTTTGTCAAAACAAATGGGTTCTATAGCCTTGGACGGATGGCAATTTGTCTAGCACAGAAAGAAATGTCAACCTATTGCGGGAAAAATATCTACCTCGTTAGTCATGTCTCGAACGATACATGATCGTCTAAGCATGTATCACGCATGGCACATAACTGACTGTTATAAACAAGTGTTGCAAAGTCGTCCGGGTACCACGCAATCAACGCAGGTGTGCCGCAATTTTCCCTTCCCGCTCCAACCCTACATAAATGATCTGCTTAAGAATGTATTCCAATCATTTGTGATGACACAACACTGTATAGGCTCACCTCAAAAATCCTTGAGGAACAAAACTTGGCAGCTGATCTATTCACTAACAACACTGGAACAAAATATTTTGGTCACACTCAATAACTCAAAAACCAAAATAGTGACTCTGAACATTAAAAGATCGTGAAGAATAGATGTTCCCTCAGGGAGACCATGTGTCTTGAACGTCTGTTGGGAGTTAAAGTCTACCTATACAAGTAGTGGACTTGTTCATATGATCAATCGCGAAATATGCTGGGAAAATGACCGGTTCACTGTACACTTCCATCAAGTAATTCAGCACTCCTTGTGAAGCCGAGCGAATTTCTTGAATTTTGAAGTCTTAAATTCCCTGGTTTCAAAGGCCTAGAATTTCCTGTATTCAAGAGCGTGTGAGCATTCAGTTTTGAAACTATATATATTTAACTGTCTTTTCGGGTTTTTTATTTTTCTCTTTCATGGACGCCATGGATTTAGAGGCTTGTTTAGAGACCAAGTTAATGGCCTTTTCAGCTTCCTTCACGTGAATTGCAGTAAAAGTTTGAATATGTAAGAATTAAATATTACAGAGGGGGGGGCACTAGAATTTTGGAAATACCAAAGTGGGGCGTGACCCAAAATCGGTTGGGAACAGCTAGGTTAAATAAAGGAAAAATCTGTGGAAAGCCATCATCCCGTTCATCATGAAGTAACATTGCATATCAAAAAGTGAAAAAAAAATGTAATTCTTTCATCCCAAACAAAGTAATAAAAGGAGTTTCTGAGAGCGAGAAGAAAAACTGGGAAAACATTGAGGAGGGATAAAGGATATTTAAAGACCCGGATTCAAGGAAACAGAACATAACAATTGATGTTGCATTTAGAGATCGTAGTTTAAAAGAAAGTAAGAAGTCGGAGAAGAGTTTCACAAAAAGAAGTGCGTCTGAAGGGTGTGTTAGCATAGAACTGCCCAATCCCAAATTTCGATTCTCGATAGAGACCAGAAGCGTCTGACAGTCCTTGTAGTTGACAAATTATTTTCATCGACCAACCTCTTTCTCGCAGGTGGGATATGACCAGCCTCACACTGCTCTAACGGTACTTCTATGGAATGTGCTTGAACGAACTGCATTCTTTGGTTTCGCCAGTTCTAACCTTCACGTCTAGGACCCGCTATGCCACATACATTACAGCAAATCACCTTCATTCCTCCGTATTCCATCGATGAGAAGTAATCTCCAATCGAACGGCTTCATCCTTCAAACCACTGCTTTTTCAAAACAACTCCCAGGAGGCTGTTACCCCGATCTCTACACTAATAACCTGTTCCAGTCTGGGCTTAGCCGTTATCTTTCTCTCTTATCCGCGTGAACTGCCTCGTACTATAACCCTCTACCTCGAATGGCCCCGGGGCTTTGCACAAAGGTAACCTCACTGTAAAAGAATGAAAAGAAAAAAAAAAGAATTCATCCTTATAGTTAGCAATTTCAACAGTAAAATGGTAAGGTCTAGAGTCCAATCTACTGCTGCGCTTAAATTCAAGAAGTTGAGATAACAACGAGAAATGCTCAGCAGAACAATTATCATGACATTTGAAACGACACATCGAAACTAAGTTACAGCGGTGAGAAAGTGGTTGAAATCGCGACGCCAAGTCAGGAGCGATGACATTACAGATTATTTTTTGAATTCTTTTAAGTGTCTTTAGATACATATCAAAAGTGTTAGACGTGACGTGTCAGCTATATTCGATTCACGAACGAATAGTAGATTTATGAATCTACAAAATAGGTTTTGACGAGATAAATTGCCTAGCACAGCACATTAACCCACTTTTCCTAGAACCAGTCGTAGCAATTCATTGTATATATGTTTCTACTTCATACAAGTGATAGAGGATAGACAGAGAAAGCGCAATGGGTTATACATCTGGAGCTTAGCATCATCTATTCTCATGGAAATAAAAGATCTAATATACGACTAATATTCGAGTCCATTTGCTTTTTCGGGGCGTTAGTATTAACTAGCCATTTCTTGTCGCAGTTCACAGCTGGCCAATTTAACTTGATGGAACCTCTCTAACTTGTCATGAAGACAGAGTTAATACTCTTGCTACCAGTATAGATACCGAGTAGTTAATTTATTAAACGCAAAAGGTCGTTGATGAATATTACCAACAACATATGTCCAAGAAGACGAAAGAAAAGAAACGACAAGCTATGTTTTAGCAATATTCCCAGCATAATTCTTATGATTCTTGTTTGGATTTCAGGAATGATCAGTTATTAATATTTACATTCTTCTTTTACATTTGGAACAATGTCTTCACCAATGTTGTTACCTCAGCTTTTCGGCCATTTAGATTCCCGGCCTTATATGTGTGACCTGCAGCAAGCGAAATCAACACTTAAATAGGTTTTTATAATTAGCTTATTATCTTTAAACATATACTCACACATTGCTATATATATATATATATATATATATATATATATATATATATATATATATATATATATATATATATATATATAGAGAGAGAGAGAGAGAGAGAGAGAGAGAGAGAGAGAAAGGTTCATTAAAACGACTGACGAAATATGGTTAATATTTCTTAATTAATTTTTTTTTTCTTTTCTGGATATTATTTATGTAGAAATTGATCATGTGTTCTGTAGGAATGAGCGCTTTTGGGTTATACGTTTAGGAAATAAATACATAATATTCGGACGATTAGAAGGACACAAGAAAAAATAAATAAAAATAAAAAATCAGTGAGTCGTTTTTAATGTTAGCTGTATAAAAGAGGGATTTTTGCCAAGCACACACACACACAGAGGATATATATATTTATATATATATATATATATATAGATAGATAGATAGATAGATGTATATATATATATATATATATATATATATATATATATATATATATATATAGATATAGATATTGATATAGATATAGATATAGATATTCTTCTTTCTTATTTATTTACGCAGTCAATCGAATCCGAGGATGCCAGTCTACTAGGTTATCTAATCCCCACTGAAGACGTCTGCTCAGGCACGCATATATATATATATATATATATATATATATATATATGTGTGTGTGTTTGTGTGTGTGTGTGTGTGTGGTACGCATAGAAGGGTTGCGTCGCTACACTGAATATTTTCCAAAACATTTTATTAAAATAAATAATTTATATATCATATTCTCACTCATACATACATACATATATATATATATATATAATATATATATATATATATATATATATATATATATATATAGCTAGTGAATATTAAATTTCTTTTTCTACTAAAGCTTATCTTATGAAATATTCTTTATTACCTTAATTAAAATTCGTCAACAATTATAGATTTCATGTATAATGTGGGGCCATATTTCAAATAATTGTACAAATTTAAATATTGAACTAAAATTACATCCACGTTCTTTCACGGGGCTTGGAATAAACACTCCTGTCATACATTATGCATCACAGGATACATGTTGAAACATATGCGTTGAAAAAAGTTAATAACAACAAACAATATGCATCACGCAAGTACATTTTAAAAACGGGCAGCCATAAAAGGAAATTAACACTCAACAGCGAAGCCTTTGAAAATGCTTCATGATTTGTCCGAAAGCACTTTAAACAAAAGATACTATGGAAAATTTTACACTCCATTACCCCAACCAAACATAAAGAAATTAAGACTACTAGAAAAACTCAATAAAAATGCATCAAATTTGTGTTCCTCTATCATATTTAACGAGTCATATTTGAAGGGAAGATATATACCTGAATATGCAATAATTAATTTATACCCACATATGGAATACTAACAAATGAAGGATAAAAAATAAAATAAAAAATAAAATAAATAAATAGATAACAAAATAAAATAGAACAGAATAAAATAAATAAATAACAAAATAAAATGAATAAAATTGCATAAATAAATTAAATAAAGGCATAATAAAAAATAAATAAATAAATAAAATAGAATAAATAAAATGAAATGAATAAAATAAATAACAAAATAAATAAATAGAATAAAATAATATAAAATAAATAACATAAAATAAATAAATAAAATAGAATAAACAAAATAAAATAATATAAAATAAATAACATAAAATAAATAAAGTAAATAAATAAAATAGAATAAATTAAAAAATAAATACATAAATAAATTAGAATAAGTAAAATAAAATAAATAACATAAAACAAAATAAATACAAAAAGTAAAATTAAATTAATAAAACAATAATAAATAAAATAAATATACTCATGATATCGTATATTAATACTCTAATATTTTGCAATTCATAAACCATGAATGACCCCGGTAACTGGATGCAATTGAATTGGACAAAGAAGTAAAATAAAATAAAATGAATAAAGAAAATAAAATGAATAAATAAATAAAATAAAATAAAATGAAATGAATAAATAAAATAAAATGAATAAATAAAATAAATAAATAAATAACAGAACTAAATAAAATAAATTAAATAATATAAAATAGAATAAATAAAATAAAAAAATAACATAAAATAAATAATATAAAATAAATAACAAAATAAAATAAAATAAATAAAATAATAAATAAATAAAATAGAAATACTCATGATATCATATATTAATACTCTCATTTTTTGTAATCACTGAACCATGACTGACCCCGGTAACTGGATGCATTTGAATTGGACACAGAAAGTACAACATTGGTTGTAAACATGCCTAAATGTATAGTCAACGAACTAAGACGGACGTTGAAAAGTTCTAGGATCAAAAATCTTCCAAAACCATAAAAGATAAACGACTTGTAGAATCTGGATCAGCCCGAGACCTTTGCAACACTCCTTTGCGTTCATATTTTAATAAATATGTCAGTAAATAATACATGAGATATTTCCACTTATTTACGTAAGAATTGATCATTTTTTAAAGTAATATATTAACTTAAAAGCCAAATATCATTTACCGTCAGTTATGTCAGTTACCGTCTGACCCCTCTCCACTAGGCCAACAGGTTTCTGTTCAAGTGCAAAATCGATGAAAAGGAATGATTTGTCCGTTAACATTTAGCATTCTGACTACTTGAGAAATTACTCACCTTTATTCAGTATGTTTGCATAACTTCAACTAAGCTTATCACAGATTAGAACGACACATTTTAGATAAACAGGCAGGCCGCTTAAGACGAAGAAATGTTGAATGACAAATGACTCGACAAGACTTTTCGATTATAGCTGCGTGTCGCTTTCAAAGTAATGAACTCTCAGTTAATACTGAACGTTGATTTTATATACAGTGTAACCCGGATATAAGAGACACTGATATAAGAGAAACCCGGATATAAGAGAGATTTTCTATGTTCCCAAATTAGAGCCTGTGTTAATAAAACAAAATAGACCAAACCCGGATATAAGAGAAACCCTGATATAAGATAATTATTATCCGGTCCCGACAACTCTCTTATATCTGGGTTACACTGTATAATAAAAATGGCTGGCACCTCGTGTCCGAAGATAATTATCTACTAGGCCAGCTAGCCAATCCCTGTCTCAGACAACTGCTCAGGCACATTTGTGTTTGTTCGGAACCAACAGAGTACGGCTGTGGTTTATACCGCAACCAAGCTGGAGCGGAACTTAGTTGCAGTTTCTCGGAGAGAACTGAATCAACAGTCTGAATAAGGGCCGTTCGCTGAAGCACTCGGTCCGGATGATTTGCGACTTCGTGCTAACACAACCATCAACTGTTCCCCAAAATGTTTCGTCTATCCAATTTCAATCACAAGTTTTGGTTCAACGCTTTATTTCGTTTTCTGGTGCTTTCCAAATGTGTATCGCACGCTGGGGTTGATCCTCCAGACAGATAACATCAAGATCTCACCTTCCTGACAAATAGGACCTGCGAGATTCGAATGTTCTAGCCAGTCAACCAAGTATCCACCTTTATATGTGCAAACTTACATACTTATATAGAAAAATGTCTTACTACTCGTTTTGCGACAACATATACGGCTTACGGCCACATCACTTTGAAACGCATATCGTCTTTTATTTATAATACTTATAGAAATAATACTTCACTTTCAAAACATTTTTTTAAGTTGAAAGATGAAAATACAACTCCTAAATTTAAATCAGACAATTTTAAAAATAGCAAGGACATGTAGAGCCTGATATGAACTAGGTTTCCTGTATTTACAAGAAAAAGACAGGTTTTTGAATAGGGATGATCTATTAAATCAAAAGAGGCATTTTATTAAATTACGTTTCCTCTCTGATAGGAAAAGCCATGTGTCTTATGTTAACATTACAGCAAACTCACATTTGCATCGATTTAAGGTCTAGAGATGTCTACGATTTTAAATCTGTGGGTCATGACCTCTTATTTATGATTACTTCTTAACTTTTGTTTTCTCCCCTTACATTGAACTTAGCGTAGGAAATTTTGATTGGTGGATCTGATTATAGACAAAAAAGTTCTGCTTCTGCCTCCCCCTTCTTCTTTCTTACTTTTTTCTCATTCTTTATTTTTGTGTCATTCTTACTTACACTTTTTCTTTTCTTCTTTTTCTCGTGAAAAGTGGTTTTATGCGGTTTTAAAACTTAATAAATTGTCTACCAACTAAATATCTTAAAATAAATATATATATATATATATATATATATATATATATATATATATATATATATATATATATATATATGAAATTGAACATTTCAAGTCAACATTCAGAGGTAAGAGATTGTTTCATGCTAGACGCAATATTCTGGCCGCAAGTGTTGTTTTTTTCTCGACTATTTATATACACAGGTCATATATATATGCGCCACGCATTGTGGATATATATATATATATATATATATATATATATATATATATATATATATATCCGCATTGTGGATATATATATATATATATATATATATATATATATATATATATATATATATATATATATATATATACTTTTTGTAAGTAATACAGTTTTCGATGCAAAATAATTGAGCTATTAAGTTTTTTTTTGTTTTTTTTTTAAGCATATCACCCCAAGAAAGGCTGGAGGCCACTATCACGCAAGGGGTTAAAGAAGGGTTGGAGGAAGAGCAGATAGGAGTGGTAAAGGAGAGGATGTGGAGAAAGAGAAAGACAGTGGGTCGATCAAGGCAAGGGGGTTACAGAAGATTTGGAGCGAGAGCAGATAGGAATGAACGATGAAAGGATGTGGAGAATGGAAGTGGATAGATCAATGCAACTGGAGATGTCGATTGACGCTACACTTAAACCGTTGGAGATTGTATTTTTCAGGAAAACAGTAATAGGGAAGGGAGTTCCATAGGCGAGATGTGCGAGACATGAAGCTATTGGAGTAGAAGAGACGTCTACATCTAACAGTTTCAACGGTGTAGGGGTGGGAACGGGATTCCAGCCTCGTATGACGTTTAAATTCACGAGGCCTAGGGACAATCGAAAGCAGCTCCTCGGAGCAATTACCGTGAAAGTACTTGTAAAAAAGACAGAGCGAGGCAACATCGCGTCTGTGAGAGAGCGACTGCAGACGAGATGACAGATCAGGTCCAATCACATTGCATATCCGTCTCTGGATCTTATCTAGAACCCCAAGGCAAACAGCAGGGGCCCCAGACCATATATGGCAGCAATACTCCATGCAAGGGCGAATGGTCGATTTATAGAATTGGAGGATCGATTCCGGGGAGAAGAATTTCCTGGCTCGGCACAGGGAACCAACTTTCCTTGTGGTGGATGATGCAACTGACTCTATGTATTTGTACCATCTCAGGTCAGTAGACAGCGTGAGACCGAGCAGCCACAGAGAGGAGATCTCGAGAAGTTGGTCTTCAGACATTCTAATCGTATGCAGGGATGGATCCTTGTGATGGTTAATAGAGAGCAGTTTTGTTTTACAGGCGTTAAAGTTAACCATCCATTTCTCGCCCCAGTTCACAACCGATTGGAGGTCCTTTTCAATTTGAGCTGCCAGGTTAACTTTGTCAGCATCACTAGATTTGTGTTTGAGGCAGGAGTAAATTGTGGTGTCGTCAGCGTAGATGCCGACTTGGGAGTCTACGGCGTCAGGAAGTTCGTTTATAAATATGCGGAACAGAGTAGGGCCTAGGATGGAGCCTTGAGGAACACCTGCGTTAGTGGGATAGGAGATGGAGATGAATCCACTGAGAACGACATTCAATTCCCGGTTTGACAGGAATGATTGTATTAGGTCAAACAATCGACCTGTGATACCATATCCCTGGAGCTTGGGAAGAGGGCCGGCATGCCAAACTCTATCGAATGCTTTGGAGATGTCAAGGGCCACGGTACGAGCTTCACCGTTATTATGGATAGCTTGGTAGACAAATTCAGTGATGGCCGTAAGCACATCGGCAGTAGATCGTGCAAAGCGGAAACTTGTCTGAGAGCAGATCATGGGATATCAGATGATTAATCACTTCGGTGTTGATAATGGCCTCGAAGACTTTGCCGAAGAGGTGTAGGAGACTGATAGGACGGTAATTGGAAGGGTCGGAGGGGTCACCAGAGTTCTTAAAGACAGGAACAATGGTTGAGGACTTCCAGCAGTCAGGAAAACAGGACTCCTTGAGGCAGCGGTTGTATAATTTACAGAGGGCAGGCGCCAGTTCAGGTGCGCATTTCTTCAGGACAATGGCTGGTTTCCCGTCACCACCAGTAGCCTTGTGGTGATCTAAGTTAGAAATAATGCCCAATACCGACGACGGGGTTATGTGCAATCCGTCCAAGAGGGCCTCAGTTCTGGGAGGGAAATCGGGTAAGGGTACCCCGGAAGAGTCAAGCGTAGAATTGGAAGAAACCTCCGAGCAAAGCATTCGGCCTTGTTGGCAGAGGTGGTCAGTACCTCAAACTGATTGAACAGGGGAGGAATGGAGGATTTGTTATTGTTCAGAACGCTCTTGCAGAGGGGCCAATAATCTTGGGAGCCAAATTTACGGGATGCAATACGTTCCTTCATCCGAGCAGCAAATCGTGAATTGGCATCGTCGAGGATACGCTTACACTCTTTACGTAAATAGACGTCTACTGGAGTCGGACATATCACTACGAAAAGGGTGGAAGAAGTGGTTCCTATGGGGAATGGCGGCTGAGCAAGCAGCTGTGAACCAGGGGGAGGAGCGGGGTTTGACCTTGAATTTCCTGGAGGGGATGAAAGCGTCGATTCCAGCTTTAACCCAGGAAGAGAACTCTGAAGCACAATATTGAATTGGGAGCTTAAATACAGCATCCCAGGGGACATCGCGGAGGAAGTCACGAAACGAGTCCCAGTCAGCCCGTTGGTGGTTCTGGTGGCAGGAGGCTCCTTGCAGGGGGTGGGGCTGAAGGAGATGCTAACAGACACTACAGCATGATCGGAGTTACCGATAGGACAGAGCTGCGTGACACCACAAGACTCAGGGATGGAGGTAAAACACAGGTCGAGGAGGTATTAATAATTATACATAATGTCCCGTATAAAAAAGATAACCCGGACCCCCAATATTTAAATATAAGATCTAACCACCAGGCTCATATCCTAAAACATATCTCTAAAAAGCATCAGCCACAGACTATCTACCAATTCATCGAATAAAGACATCTTCTAAATATAAAGTATGTCAAAAATTATGTAAACTATGTATAGAGGAAAAATTAGCGATAGCTTTATATAGGGAACCCAAAGATTTATTAAATTCTAAAACGGAAATTATAAGCAAATACAGACATAGAAAATCTTGGTTATTGGATTAGGCCTCGTACACCCGGAATAAATGTTTTTTTTAACTCCCGTTGTCCGAGTTTGTCTCTAAATCACCACCTACCTTTTAAGCCATTTTTCGAATAAATGTTTTTCCCCAACCGTCCCTTTGTTGTTTTTTTTTCTTTGTCTTTGGTCACGTGGTTTGGTCTTTTGTTTATTGACTATAAGTATACCGTTTCCTTTTTTTACGTATTTAGCGAATTTTCCCTGACGATCCGCTTAGGTGAAACCTTGGTAGGTTTGTCTGGCTCTCTAGGTTTAACTAGGTCTGCTCTACTTATTGTATTGATCACTTACTTAGTTAGTTGCGTACTCGTATCGCTGAGCGATTGTTTTCGACAGGCATTCATGTTCTTGGCTCTTTCTTTTTTTTATACCTGTTTTCCTTCGATATTGATTTGGTCATTTGCAAATCAAGAAACCGAAGGTTTTTCGAAACGAGTGTAGTTACTTATATTTATAAGATTACTACTACTACTAATATTATACATATATATGTATATATTTGACGTATCGAAATATATATATATTTGCAACGGTACAGAAGCGTATCAATGCATAAAAACATTTTTTTTATTAAAGGCCATTATAGATTTAAAATAAAACACCAGTTAACCGGTTTCGTCCCCTCTCATCAGAACTGTTAACGCGGAATAGAAATTATGAAGAAAATATCTGTCATGAATGAATGGGCAGGGAAGAAAGAAAAAAATGTATATAATAAAAGTAATACCACCAAAGATGCTAGAGACCCACCACAGCAAGCCCAAGCAAACAGTCCCTTTTTTTGCAAAGAGACGGTCGCCTGGACCTGATGTACAAAGTCTCCAAAATCCTGAGATGGAATACTGAGTGTGCCCTGGCCAAAACAGAAAACCAGGTCACACTGAAATCCAACGCACAAGTAGGATTATTTATGAAATGATCCGTAATCGACTCTTCGACAGAATTGAGTCACTGTCAGTCACTGTGTGTTTATCTGAATCTAAAAATAAACACGCTAAAATTCACCTTCATCTCGTACCGTACGCTAATGGCTTAGTGGGAGAAGTTCCGACTGACGCAAATTCAGTCGGGTTTCGATCCTAGCTAGATGTAACCGGACGTCTAGTCACACTGATGAGCTGTGAAACAGCGAAACAGTCTGTCTGTGGATGACAAATATATATATATATCTATATCTGCTCAGTTTCTTAACGTAAATTCTTTCCTAACGTAAATAAAGAAATTTCTGAAGAAGTTATGATCTGAACTGAGAATTAGGTTAAGATTTCAGTAAGTAAACAGAGACCCCATATAAGCCATGCACGTAAAATCCTCATAGCCAATGAAATGAAAACAGCATATCATTTTAAAATTGAAACATTAACTGCGCTTTCAGTATGTCTTAATAATGCTCAATAGGGAAACATCTTTCATTCATAATTATTTTCCTACTTTTTTTCTTATTCTGTCTGATTAACTACTTAATTTTAAATTATATTGCCATGTGTCGGGTAAAACAAACGAATGAGCCCATGCAAGCGTGTTGCTGTGGTGGAGCCACCACTTCGAAACAATAGCTGCATCACTGTAAGGAAAGTTGGCTCATTGTGTAGCGCCATAAAATCTTTCTATTCAGAATCTATCTTGCACATCTACAAATCTACCGCTCCTCCGTGAAATATATACTTTTGCCATATCTGGCCCGGTGCACCTGCTATGAATCTCGAGATTCTTGACAGTATCCAAAAAAAGGATCTGTAATGTAATCAATCCTGAACAGATATCTCGACTTCAGCTGTTTTCACAATGTCGTGATCTGGATTCCCTCTGTCTTTTCTACAAATATTTTTGTGGATATTGCCCTGGGAATCTTTACTCCATAGTTTATTGATTAATGAGGCATCGGCAAACATAGTGTCAAAAGACGGTTTTTTTTCCAATGACACCGCTTTTTAACTGCCTTCACCCATTCAGCAATATTTATTGTTTTAAAAATCGATGATTAGAATTAGACCCTAAACATTTGATGAATCTGAATATATACATACATTTTTTGGAGTTTTTGAGAATTTACAACATATATACTGAACACAATTTATTTTTCTACCTTACTTATTTACAAGAAAAATTTTATATTTACAACATTCTGAGTAAAGAAAATAACTTATACACTTGGAACTAATGCAAAGTAATATTTATTATTTACCAATTTATAAATAAATAAATGCGAAAAAAATTTTTATTCATAAATTTATAAACACGTACTAACTTATTAAAATATGTGAAACAACTATAACGAAATCCTTAATATTTACAATTTTATAAAGTTTAAATCAATTATCAATTAGCCATTTTTTGACAACTACTCCGATAAATAAGCTAATAAATAAATAGTATAAATAAATAGTGTTTAATATTTTACTTGTCAATTTGCAAGAAAAAATATGTATAAATTCAGTTTCATATGTTTAGTATATGTTTACAATTCTAATCATCGTTTTTTTAAAATAATCATTGGCGAAGAGTATATATATATATATATATATATATATATATATATATATATATATATATATATATATATATATATATATATGATGGTAGTTAAAAAACGTGTTATGGATGAATCCGTCCTTTTGACATTCCGTTTTATTGCAAGCACGTTTATCATAGCTATACATTAATTATGACCCCAGGGTGCTTTTGTATTTTAGTGTACTAAGTTAATGCTGTGATAAAAACTAAATTAATACAAAGGTAAAGTAGTACAAATCTAATACTAAAATCTGCTAATTTTAATATTATATATTAATCCTTATTATAAGCATTGACAAAATTGATTCTTTTGACGAGTAAATCTTTAATATTTTTATCAGAGCTCGAGTAATTTGGATCAAGAATGAATGAACTCGATAAAATATTCTGTAAAACCAATAATTGTTGACAATGCTTCGTCGGGCAAAAAAAAAACAGAATTTAATGTCCCTAATAATAATAATTTCTTTATGCACTTAAAACCGATAATGTTAGACGTGTTATCAGTGTAAAATAAGGGATATGTGTCTAAGTTTAGAACTGATCAACTCTTGTGAAATACACTAGTTAAATTATTCGGACTATTGTCCTCATCTTTGTTGCCATATTTATCACAACGTTTCGGCCGTTGTACGCACCGACCTTCTATAAACAACGGCCGAAACGCCGTGATTAGAACAATAGTCCGAATAATGTAAATAGTGTACATAATACCTCATCTCAGAAATATAGACAGATATAGTGAATTATTCAAATTATAAAACAATAATAATGAAGATGTGACGAAGGAAAATCATAGATTCTCACGTAACATATTTAGAATATTGTTTCTCACCGAGGAGAAATTATTTATTTTTAATCTGCAATGTCTATTAAAAGTCTGTTGGTCTTACTTGTGAAGAAATTCAATTAAAATTGGAGAATAGGAAATGAATTAATATTGGTTGAAGCGGTTAGTTTTATGGAGCCAATTAGTGGACGAAAGGATTGAAATTGAAAGATCCGAGGTGCTAATGGTCAATTTTCGAATTTTGATTATTGGAATTTACAGTAATTAATCAGAAGACAAGATTAATCAACAACAGGATACGCCGAAAGGCTAAAGAAAGGATCACTCACTTCCCCTGCAATGATTGCGCAGCACTGGTTATATAAGCGCGAAATTAAAAAAAAAATAAACAAGACAATCCCCCTCTTTTTTCTTCAACTACGTTAATGAGACAACACTAAGAACGGGGGCACTCTTTCGAACAAGCCCAAGACTGCGCTTCCATTATACAGAAACCTGCAGTCTTAAAATAGACCCAGGCTTGAATAACCTTGATTTCCCAAACGGTCATCAATTTAGGTACAGATAAGGCTCGTCGTTGCTTAACTTTCGTGATCGTACAGAAACTGATGTTTCAACGTAAGCCTGTATGTGTTCGAAAAACGAGCAGTATGGCAATTTGTATGTATTTATGTATGTATGTATGTATGTATGTATGTATATATTGCAGCATCCTTCGGTGGATTCCTTGGCATCTGAATAGCCCTTGTTGCCGTGCCTCTTAAGCCTGGGGATCTCCCTTTCAGGTGCAACATTTGCGCAAAAGCCTGTAAAAGTAGAAATGGTTTAAAAAATCATCTGCCCTCTCATGATCGATGAGACGAGTTACAAGAAAAACAACAAAAAAAAACAACAAAAACAAGTAATTTATTGTGAAGATTGTCTTCTTCTGTTAAGAAATGACAATCACTATGTGTGTATGTATGTATGCATGAATAAAGATGGGTACGTCGCTTAGAACTTTCGCTTTCCGACCATGAGACTCTGGTTCGAATTTCTAGGTACATTTGTCAGGAAGGTATCTTCTTTATGTTATCGGTGTTGGGAAGGCGATCCTATGGAGCGGAACCTCTGGAAAGTGCCTAAAAAACATATCACGCGTTGGCCCAAGCATTGTGAGTAGACGGAACTCGTTGGCAGTCGTTAATGGTTGTGCTAGTACTAAGTCACAAGTCGATGTAACAGAGGTTTCAGCGTGGCGTCATTGTTCAGACTTGATCACGCTAAATATCCACCCATAAACCACAATTGGGATATGTGAGTGTTAGACAAACACAAATGTGCCTGATCAGGCGACTGCAACAGGGATTGGCTACGAATGGCGAAACAGTTTAAATATATTTAAATCGTCGTTGTTTCTTTCTCTTCAAAAGGTGACGCCTAGTTTTTTTTTAGTCCATGTAAATTAGCACGTATCACTCATAAAGATGTACCTGTAATGTGGCACATTCTGCAAGTGACAAGATATTTCTTGATAAATAACGAGGAATATTTTTGTCAAAAATGCGTTTCTGATTTTAGCAAGAATATTGTGGGGCATTACAGTTATGACTGCTAACACTGTAATAATATGAAAAACGACACTAACATTCTTAATTGATAAAAGAAATATTTCAAGAGTAATAAGATTTGACATAATTTTAAAGGCTTATATGGGAAGTATTTTTTGCTATTGCTTTCAATATGTCCTGTGAATGTTATATGTATTGATATATGTGTGTATGTACGTTGAAAGATCTCTCATTATCCTAAAAAATTCAACCATCTCTTTCTGATTTTAAGTTTAAGTGTACTTTTTTAAGGAATTTGTTTGAACAAAGTAGCTATAAACAAAATGTTTTTGTTTTTTTGCTATTCTCTGCCAACCAAAATGTGGAAAGCATTACCCCGGACGATCGCCAGTGAGACGTGCTGCAAGAGCCACTCCGTTTCGCGAGGCTCGTCCCATAATCGAGTCACCATCCCGCCAATCCTACGTAGGATCGCCATCAAACGAGGGACAATAAACGCAGAAGTCTCCATTGCCAAATGAGTAAAAAAAAAATCCATCAGGAAGAGAAGCATATATTTAACAAAATTTTTAATTTCTGCGTCCCGGGTGACAGACCCCCGCTCAACCGCGTACATGATTAAATTACCGGTCGAAAATATATCCGCAGAAGTCGCATCTCAAATCAACGACTTCCCCATCTCAAAAGGGAACATGGTAATGACATCCGGCCGCTTTCCATAACCACGGTCGAGGCCTACGTGTTCGATTTGGGAAATGTACTTTTGTTCCCATGTTTACTAATCCTTTCTCGGTGGTAACATGTTTAGTCCATTGTATCCAAAGCTTCCTTCTGTAGATCTATATTTCGGTTGATCCAAGGTTTTATTCATCTATGAGGAAATTATGGAGCACTCACCAATATTACATATATATGTACAGTACACTCACACATCTCTATATAAATGTTGTAACCCCCGTCTGTTTTTTTTCTCCTCCTAGAGTTTTGGAGACAAACACCCACAAATATATATATATATATATATATATATATATATATATATATATATATATATATATATATATATATATTCTGAAACTACATTACCTAAGTTACTTGGATAAATATATATCATTTTGATCAAAGTGGGTCCCCGGAGTTCACAACCCCACACTATTTTTTCCTTTGATATAAATTAAATTTAAATTCGAAGAAATGAATGATTCTAAGGGTACTTGGATAAGAATATTTCATTTTAATCGCACCCCCCAATGATTTTGTTTCCATTTGATTTAAATTAAATTTAATTTTGAACAAGGGAATAGCTCCTATCCAAAATACAGAAGGAGAAAGCCAGAAAATGAAGGTCAGATAGACAAGATCAAAATGAGCCAATAGGGACGTCAAGTTGAGCAAGAAATCACCAGTGAGTAGTGCCTTAAAATACATACTTGTTGCGACAATTCAACTCTCATATCAATGTTGAAATCGGCTCATCAGTTCATTCAATCAAATATTTTATCAAATACATATCAAAGGAGTCAGATCAAGCTGTTTTTGCACAAACACACTATTGATATTTTCCTCTGATTTAAATTAAATTTGAATTTGAACAAGGGAATGATTCCTACCCAAAACAGAGGAGAAACCCAGAAGATGGAGGTCACAATGGTAAGATCATTGAGTAATATTGAAATGAATCATTTTTCTCCACAAATAAAAATGTTTTAAAATAAATCACCATTTCTTACAAAAAAATGTTTGATACGATACGCAGCTAATTATGCTAGTTGATTTATAATTTAGTTGCCTTCCCATTTATATAAAATTATTTTTTGTTCTAATTATTTGTTTAGTGATATATGTTAAGGATCTGTATTAAATTTAAATTTGTTTTTAGAGATCGAGTAATATGATTATTATAATGCAAATTAGAACAGAATGTAAAATACTCTTTTGCCAACTAGTAATTGTGAATTATCCAATAAAAATGAAATAGTCCATTACATGAATCTTTGTATATTAGTTACTTATTGTGTCGTTTTCGATTAAATACTTTGGTCATAACTTAGCAGAAATGTTTCTTTAGGCTTCTCTATCATACATCAGTTCGACGAACTGTTCTGAATTCAGTGTTGGCATGTTCTTAGTCTGATTGCGAACCGCGGCGAAAGAGCACAGGTTTGTCCTGATATTTAGCCAATAGTTGAGTTGAAAATTGACGCATCCCTTCCCTTCCCAAGTGCATTTGAGTCTAAGTGAATGTGACGAGCTCGACCGGAATTCGAACGCGACTTTCCCATTTGCGAGCTGCTACCCTTTACAACACTCGAATTAGTGTACTATAGCTCACTATAGCTTCAGTTTTATTTTTTTTATATTTTTTTTATTTTTTTAGATATCTTTTAAAGCTGAAGTAGCAAATGTTTATGATGGATAGGATAAGCTCAATCATAGCTTTCATTCCAATTCCATACCATATTTAACATACTTCGTTTTGGAGAGTCCTTTTTCTTGGGAGAGTTAGTAGAGATGATTGTTGTTTTTGTTTTTTCCAAGACGGTCTGTTTCAGGCATGACAGTAATCTTCATTTTGCGTTCATGTATCATAGAGACAGTCTACTGCCGATTTTGACATCACTTTTATATTTAAATACACTCCATCTCTGACACTAATCACTATTACTACCCATAAATATTAAAATTATACTTTTATCATATATATACACACACACACACACACACACACACACACACACACACATACACACACATATATATATATATATATATTATATATACCTATTTTGCTTATATATTTTTATAATGATTATTCCTAGATCTCTAACCAGTTTCTTGATGTTAAGATGAAAGAAAGGCACCATTTTTTTCTTAGCCAAGTAATTTCGATCACCTCTGCGATAATCCTCACCACTATCCTACACCACGAAAATAATAAACATTAATCCTCTAGGCTCTACATATATCATTAGCAACCACCCAACACTGGGCAAAATTTATTACGAGTGTAGCAGCCATGTGTTGAAATGCATTTAATCCCATTTGCATTTTAAGCAAAATCATATATTATATCATATATATATATATATATATATATATATATATATATATATATATATATATATATATATATATATATAATTTGGTTACATCCTTTACATTGGGTGAGAGGTCTGAAAAAAATTCCAATACTTCAGATTAATTTCAATTTTCATATAATTACAGAATGCGTCATCGCTGGTTTTTAAAAATCACCATAACAATTATAACACTTTCATTAAGTTTGTCTTTGTAATTCACCACTGAGTATGATCTCAGGAGAGATCGAAAGTATTTGGGTAAGAAAAAAGTACGGCGCTTTCCTTGATGAATTTCATCTTAACATTAAGAAACTGGTTAGAGAAATACGAAGGATTATTACAAAATTATAGACATAATATGTATATACCATTTAATGAAAATGTTTAAATATCTATCTATCTAACTATCTATCTATCTATCTATCTATCTATCTATCTATCTATATATATATATATATATATATATATATATATATATATATATTGATGCATGTATCATTAAATGAAAGAGACAAGTTTTGTCTATTTATTTTAAGCAAATTGTGTTCATATCGTTAGATTAGCTTAATAACATTATCATTGAAAAACGAAAGAAAATCATATTGATACATGATTTATAAATCCTATGTAAGCTTTCGGCTTAGATAAGCCATCATCAAAGATAACAATTACATAACAATAAATTAAACAATAAACGGACATAGCAACAATGATAGTCTGTTTTTTTTGCGTGGAAGACTTCCATCAACGACTAAATCGTACATACGAGACGCTGTAAGAGAAAATCGCCCCGCGGTCCATGACATCACAAATGACCAGGGGAGAGTGAAAACGAATATTGTTAAGTATGGGAAGCCGTTGGTATAAACCGATGGCTTCTGTTATCAGTTATAGGTATTTAAGTATATTTGCGGAGTTTTCATAGTTTATTTTGTTCAGGTTAGGTTTCAAATGTTTTATCTATATAGCTTCAAGAATTTTTATGTTATATTTTCCGGAATTGTGTATGTGTGCCCTCTGGGAGATTGTATCTGCAACGGATTAAATAATATTTATGTTGGTCACACCACAAACTCGCTTTCCTGACGCTTGACTCTATAGGTTTTAACAGTTTTAGGCATTTAAAACAATATGCCTGGCCGCATACACAATTAACTAACTAGACTAATTATATCAGTAAGAAAGTATGTAATGATAAAATAAAAACAAATTCGGTAATATAAAATAATATAGGATATAATAAAATAATATAAATAAAATATATTAAAAAATAAGTTAAAATAAGATATGCTAAGTTAAAATAAGCCATAATAATGTGCTAATAATAATAACAATAATAATAATAATAATAATAATAATAGTAGTAGCAGTAGTAGTAGTAGTACTTATCAATGGAAAGAAAATAATAATAAAAATAAAATAAATTAAAATAAATATAATATAATAAAACAAATAACAGCCTTATATAGGACATATAAATATGCAGATGAACGTGAAATTATTTATTATTATGGAAATGAAATAATAAAATTAAAAATAAAATAAAATAAATAAGAAAAATAAAATAAAATGGAATATATATATATATATATATATATATATATATATATATATATATATATATATATATATATGATAGAAATTGCTTGATCCGGCTTCTAATGCTTCAGTTTGAGCGACTTGGTGATAATAGCCGTGGCCCCGGGGGGGGGGCACAGTCCTATGGTTACAGAGAACTTCAGTTGAGTTCCACCAGGGAATATGTGTGCGAGCGGCGCTATATTGATTTGCTACCTCTTCGTCACCGAGGCCTGTTGGAACCGTTGGTATGGTGTTTGCTTGACAACCTAACTGCCAGGGTTTCAATTGTCGGTAGTGGATGCGCACTGCTGATGAGTCCCAAATATAGGACAAAACGGCCGTCCAGTGCTTTCTGCATTCTGTTGCGGTTTCTTTCAAACCCAATGAATTACTTAATTATATATATATATATATATATATACATATATATATATAACCTCTGACATAATGAAGGTATTCCTGGCAAGATAATAATCACCACTCTTAAAGGAAGTTGTCCCTAATATTTAGCGTGCTCTATTTAGTATCCAATGTATTAAGGGGAATGGGAAGCAATGGTGTTTTGCTTAGAGCTAATGCTTTTAGCTATTTGCTCTCGAAATGTTTACTAACGCACCAGATCCTCTACCTACAAATATCAGAGAGCTGTGGACATCGATCGCGACTGTGTGGATAAACATTTCTCCAGAGCTTTGCCAATCATTTGAGAAATCGATGCTGCACATAGCCGGAATAGAAGGGGTCCTAAGCGATGCGAGTCACAATTTAGACGACTTTCTGCACGTCAACAACTCCCACACACACAAGAGATCCTTCAACGTATATACACCCATATATCAATACATATCACATCGAATATCGTAGCTCGTTGTCAAATTCCTTTCCACTTTTATATTTACATACGCTTGATATAATATCCTTTATATTACCGGAAAAACACACACATATACATATATATTTATACATTTATATATATTTATATTTAGATAGCATATCATCATTCAAACATGTTTCATTGAATAATATTTATATATTGTGTCTACTTACTTTTATATTGATACTTTCCAGATGTCTAATTTTTTGGACCTAATTACTTTTGATGGTTCCAAAGTCCATCTTCATGGCTAAATTAAAAAGACAAACTTATTGTAACTGCGATAAAGTCTGCATTATATTGTGATAACAATTTTTAAAAACACGCGCGAACTCACTATGTTATACTTATTTTAAAATCTTAAATATATCCGTTGTAATTATGGAATCTTCTGCAAAACAATCGTTTCTATATAAGGTAGCTGCCCGGAAATTGATAGAAATGCATTAAATGTTTGTTATATGCACTTTAATATGATGCTGCTATATTCGCAGTAAATTTTGTTGAGTGTTGCTTGGTTGATTTTCATATAAAGGACCTCGAGAATTTGAAGTATTTTTTTTAAATTTTATTTTTGTGGTGTAGTATATTGGTGTTGTCAATAGGTATTTGCATGTATTGAGAAGGTGGACAGGAATGTGTTTTTAGAAGTTGTATAATAAAACTGGTTTCTGACAATTTAAGTGTAAGTCTTCTTGATAATATAGTGAGCGTCAAACCAACATATGTACTTACTTTTTTGTCAGGCATAGTTTCCCAAAGGACATTTAAACTGATATACAATGCTCGTGTTTCCGAAATACTAGTTTACGGAAAATATATATATTATTTTTTGCTTATGATTAATTTTGTTTTGTCAAATAAGATATAATTAGTTTTATTTTTTTTTTACTGGGATCAAAGAGGAATATATTAATACTTATCTCATTATTAAGACTTTTCCATCTTGTTCATAGTCAAAATGCATTTTATTACGGTATAGTAGGTTGATATGTTTAGGGTTATTTGAGGAAGTATTGTGCGCTTTTTGTTTTATATTAATATTACGAATGGCTCGTCAACGATTTAATTATCGAAATCATTATTAAGGAGAGTTGGTTTAATTTTATTTTAAATCATTGTAAAATTACGTTCGCTAATGTGATAAAGATTAGCATGGTTTATCAAATTTTATATAATAGCATTTTTGTAATAGTCAGGGTAATTAGATTTATAATTTAGAGTGCAAGAGTTTACGCTAGTTAGGTTTTATCTTGGGGAGGTAGTAAATTTATTATTATTAGTGTCTATCAATATATCTAGAATAGAGTTTTTATTATTAATGTTAAGTTCCTATGTAAAGTTAAGAACGGAGATGTTTTAAAAGTTTTCTTGTAGTACATTTATTTCATCCAAGTTTTAACTAAGAATATCATTGTTGTGGATTCCGGGATGAAATCCGATATCAATGAATAACAAACGCCAAGAATGGATAAGGAAAATAAATGTATTAATGTAATAATACAAACTGGTAATACGGGTTAGTAGATCCAGGAATGCGGGTTAGTAGCAATAATATATATACAGTCTTGGTATTGAAGTATCGCGGTATGACTCCTTACTGAGTCTACGTGCTCGCTAACTGTGACGCTTGCCGCCGTCTCTGTGTGTGACGTACTCTACTACTACGAAACTCTACTACTCTTCTGTCGTTCCGTCTCGACTCCTTGACTCACTGTCCGGGTATTCACTGGTAGTAGTATATGTATACCTTGGGTGAGTCCATTTGTGTAAAAAGGGGAGACCACTCAATAATCATCTACATATCTTTATTATTTAGGAGAAGAATAGATACTTTATATAGTGCATTAAGCTGTTAATTGTTCTGAAGGTTTTTAATTTCTGATTTGATGGTGATTTCCGCAAGTCATTGTAGAATTGCATTAAACTGTTCCGGGGTTGTTAAGATTTTAAGTTTGTTGCAAATAATCTGTGCTTATTTATTGACAGTTTTAAGTTGTCATTTGCCATTAGGCCTTTTTATCAGGTTACGCTTAAATTACTAAGTTTTTGTTGTGATAAGCGGGTACACCATGAAATTTAAAATATATATACTTAGTCATCATATCTTCATTCAAACATGTTTCATTGAATAATAATGGAAAGCATTAATATAAAAAAATAAGTAGATACAATATGTCTATATTATTCCATGAAACATGTTTGTATATATATATATGTATATATATATATATACATGCTTATATATATATATATATATATATATATATATATAAGCATGTATATATATATACATATATATATACATACATAAGCATATATATATATATATATATACATAAGCATATATATATATATATATATATGTATGTATATATATATATATGGGCAAAAGTAAGAATTCCTTTATCTACAGTATTTATCTGATATTCTTTGAGCGGCTGGAAGTTTCAAATCTTGTAGCAGGACCTCATGTGCAATAGCTATTGTGAACAAAACCCGACAAATATTTTATTTACTTATTTTATTTTACACTAATATGATATGTTCGCATAATAATTATATCATATTCACTTCAAGATAACATCTCTTGTGGTGAATGATATTTTATTTAATGTGTGTTAATAGCTCTTAGGATATTTCTGTCTATATTTGCAATGCATTTTGATTTTACAGAGTAATATTTGACTTACGTTGATAATTCTACTTTGTTTGTTCATAATGTGCTGGGCGATGTGCACGAGTTTCGTCAGGTGGCAGGCCAATCTGCACGATGTAAGTATTTAATGCTGTTTTTATTATTTGTGTTGGAGATGCAATCTCCCATGGATCATATGATTTACAAACAAAGTTATTTTTTCTATAAATGGTGGGTGTTGATTGGTAATAATTAAATTAGAGGATTATATGTTACACATGAAGTCATGATCGACTATTTCAAACTACCAGCTTCCTAGAAATACCAGGATGGATACAAAGGAATCCTAACTACCAAACAGACACAACCTTGGTTCTTGATAATGAGTTGAAGAAATTAACAAAATATGAACTTCGAACAGTTTATCCAAAACTTCGAACATAATACACAACACTGTATCCAGAAATTGAAAAAATATTTTAAAAAAACATGGGAAAAAAAAATATTTTCGGTTCCTCTTAATCAAGTTTAGTTGAATGAATTCTTGTTGCCTATATATTTATTTATATATAGAGAGATACACACACAAAAACACACACAACACACACACACATATATATACATTATGTGTTTATATATTTCTAAATTCTTCTAGTTGCTAAGGACATTTTGTGTTGTTGTTAATAGTTACGTTGTTTTTAATAAATTCACTTCATTTTTGCCTAATCCACATCGGACGAAACGCTTCGGTTAATAATAATAATAATAATAAATATATATATATATATATATATATATATATATATATATATATATATATATATATATATATATATATATATATATATACTACCAGTCAAACGTTTTTCGCCACCCTCAAAATGTTCTATTTCTCATTCAAAAAGTGTTATTTTTAATGATACAAATTAAACACCACAATCATTTTATTTATTATACTAAATACAAATCTTCTTCTGTAACTTTGACCTTAGTATAACCAGATATCTTTTGAAAAATTTATTTGATAACGTTTTTCTTCTTTACTACTACATAAATAAAACGTTTTCCAAAAGTTACATTATACAACGACTTGAACTCACATTAGACTATATAGTGTTGAATTAGTGATTTCTACATACTACCTGTTTCACCTATGCTACCAATGAAACTTGGTCTGCAGTGAAATCTGTTATTCGTATTGTGTTTTAATTAAAACTTAACTTTTTTTTAAATTTTCTTCCGGATCAAAATCTTTTCTCAACAAAATGTCCAAAACAAGCGACCTTATACATGAACAAAAACAATAAATCATTACAGTAAGAAAAAGAAGAAGGATATTCAAGCGGAGAAAATTAAGAAATAATCCCAGAACTAAAGTGGACTATGCTGTTAGGAGGAATCAAGAAGCTGAACAAAGCAACAGGAAAAGTATGGAGGCAGATGAACAAGGGCAGGGGACAATTTCATCAGATTTACCAGATTGCGTGACAGAAGGCTGACTGCTCCAAACATCACCACACAACTAATCCAATGTCGTGAAAAAGAATGTGTCCACATCCACTGTAGGGAGAAGACTCTGTGATGTTGGCCTATATAGGAGAATTGCTGTCATGAAACAACTGTTGAGGAATCAAAACAATGTCAAAAAGCCCCAGTGGGCCAAGGCGCACAAAGACTGGGCTATAACAGTGGAATAAAATCCTCTGGACTGACGAATCAAAGTTCGAAATCTCTGGGTCGAATACGAGAGTCTATGTGCGGCAAAGAGTTGGTGAAAGAACTGCAACCCCCCTGTATCACACCAACCATAAATCATGGAGGACGCTCTGTTATAGTGTGTGTGGAGTGGGGGTGGGGGGCTTTTGACATTTGAAAAGTCGGGGATTTGTACCAGGTGAAGAGCAAATTGAATCAGAACGGCTATCAGAGCATACTGCAGCACCACGCGATCTCATGAATGATAATGGCCCAAAGCATAGTAGCAAACTCTGCCATAGATACATTAAAAGCAAACAGACATAACACGTCCTTCAACTGAAGTCTTGGCCGGCGCAATCAGCGGACTTAAGTCCCATTGAACTGGTATGGGAAGAAGTGACAGAAAATCCAGAGCTAAACAACCCACAAATGCGGTTCACCTCTGGTAACTCTTGCAGGAAAGCTGGGTAAAACTATCTTCAGTCTTCCTTCAGTCTTTGGTGGAAAGAATGCTGAGAATCTGTGAAGTAGTGATAGCGGCCTAAGGGCATCATTTTGATGAATCAAATGGTTAAGAAGTTTATAAGTTTTTTGATTTTATTTGTATTTAATGTGGCTCAGGGAGACCTGTATTTAGCATAATAAATAAAGCCATTGCGGAGCATAAATTGTTGCATTGAAAATAACACTTTTTATGGTAGCGAACTACTTTTGACTGGTGGTAGTCTGTATATATATATATATATATATATATATATATATATATATATATATATATATATAGGACTCTTATCGGGAACGATAAATGAGGGACAGCATTGGATGGTGGTTTCGTTTTACACTTATACATGTTAGCAGGGTCTCATGTGGGGAAAATCAGGTAAGGGAAAGACATATTTCATTTGTGCTTTCTTAAGTGTGATACTACCCCAGCCTTGAGGCGAGCGACAAACCCACAATGACAGTTGAAATTTATTAAAGCAGGATTGCTGGCGTGTGTCTGTGGGTATAGGTGTGTGTGTGTGTGTGTGTGTGTGTGTGTGTGTGTATACAGTCAAATACACGCACGCACACACACACACACACACAAGGTGCATTGAATAAATTTTTACCATTTTAGATTTTTAATTTCGCGCATGCACGTTCTTTTTGATTTTGCTGACTGCACATTATGGTAGGGTCAATAGGGCGCCATGGGTGAGAAAATGACCGCTATAACACAATTCGGAAATTTAGAAACGGCTTACTTTACTGTTTGGCATTAGTGGCGGAATCTCCAATACGAAAATCTACCAGTGTTTGGATGTCTATCTGAAAAGAGTGCTGAGTTGGATGAGTTTAATGGTGTTTACGTGGGTACGACAGATCAGAAAACTCACTTTCATCGTTTTGATGAGAAAGTAACTCCTTTGTTGGTGACTCAAAACGGAGGACTACATCATATGTCGGTAGGTGGTAGTGCTTCCATGAGTCAAGAGAGTGGCTGCTAGAAGACTATGTCTGGCAAAAGAACTGTGTAACCTGCTACACAAGGAGTTGAACACAGTGATGACTGTTAGCTAATAACTGTGACCACATCACCCCTTACATCTTTTCACCTAAAATTCTCAGACTGCAACTCTCTTGATAATGTGTTTACTACATTTGAGCGAGTGAGCAAAAAAGACATTATAATACCAAAGATGAACTGAAAGCAAGGATTATGACAGCATTCAACAACTTAAACAACGAGACCGTTCAAAAGAGTTGTAGGAGATTCCAAAGTCGTCTGGAGGCTGTGGGTGAAGCCAATAACGTCTTCATTGAATAAATATTTTTTAGTATTTCAAAATATTTTTGTGTAATTTTAGTAAATACATCTGTTAAAATGAGTTGTACGTACTATTTTCATTTTTCATAATTTAGACAATTTATCAATCGCACCCTGTATTAAAATAGATAGATAGATAGATAGATAGATAGATAGATAGATAGATAGATGTAAGCAAGCGAAAAAAATCGTGTAGCTTCCAATCGTAGTTTTTATTATGCCCGGGCAATACCAAATAACCAGGCGAATAAATAAATAAAACGAATAAATTTCGAACTAAAATATACAAATCTAAACGCACAAACCTAATAAGAGGCGAGGAAGTAAAACTGTTGAAATATACCAATAATGCAATCAATTCTTTCTTGTTGATCACACATATACCGACGCAGCTATTGTAAAATTAATCAATACCTTTAAGTGGTTGTGCTAAAGGCTGCTACTCTTCGCCACTTATATAATAACCAATAAGGCGGCTCGCAGCCATTTTTCTGCACAACGCTCACTATTTTTTAATAGCCAAGTTTAGCAAATCATTTAATAAAGATGTGTGTGAAGACGCAATAAGGGAGAAAAGGATTATTCAAATTACTTGAAATTGTTTACTTTTTGTTAAAATGTGATGAGTTGAATTTGATAAAATTTAGAAAATTTCTGGTTTGAGCACAACTTGTTAAAGAAATTAATATAATGGAACAACTCCAGTTAAATTGGAAATCTACAGACATACAATGCTAATTCAATTGTTATTTCAGTCATACCTACATACAATTTACTGCTCTCGATTGTATATATATATATATATATATATATAAATATATGTGTGTGTGTGTGTGTGTGTGTATAGAGAGAGAGAGAGGGAGAGAGAAAGAGAGCGACAGAGTGATACCGAGATAGATAACGATATATAAAAAAATATGGAAAAGACAAAGCAAAATCCGAATATGTAAGTTTAATTTTGTTTTGCTGTCGACGTCAGACGTTTCGGTCTAGCAGACCATCTTCAGGACATGGTTATTGGAGACATATTTATATTTAAGTTAACATGAAGAGAGGTTAGAAGCAGGACTGAAATTCTAAATTCTAAAAACTGAAATTCTAAACAAAATTAAAACTGTAAACTTACATATTCTGATTTTGCTTTTGTCTTATTAAAAAATATATATATATATTAGAATTAAACATATATAAACTAGGGTTAAACAAAGACTTGGGAATTTTAAATCTGTATAAATATTTCAACAGTTAAAAAATTTCTTTAGATATAGTTTAAAAAAAAACCTTTTTAAACAACATCTAAAATATTACCGTTAGATTTACGTTAGAAATATTCAAACACAGTTGCATTTCACATCACGTGACGTCCGCGTCTCGCGACGAATGCTACTTGAAAACAAACTTCTGAATACAGTTATTTAATTAATTTCTGAAGAAATATCGGGGCGATCTGAAATATCATATATATATATATATATATATATATATATATATATATATATATATATATATATAAATAAATACTTTCACAAAAAAAACATTCAATTTTTTTTTCTTGTAATTTGCAACTTTTCAGTTGTTTTCACCATATTATATATATATATATATATATATATATATATATATATATATATATACATATATATATGAGTATGTGTGTGTGTGTGTGTGTGTGTGTGTGTGTGTGTGTGTGTGTGTGTGTGTGTCTTTAGGCAGCATATCTTCATTCCAACATGATTCAATGAATATGTTCATTTGCACAACATCTATGAACACATTCGTAATACAGGAACGTTATTATTGACAACACCAATATACTATATAACTAAAAATAATGATTAAATACTTCAAATTCTCGAGGCCTTCTATATTAAAATCCATCAACCAACACTCAACACAATATATTACGAATTTAGCAGCAACTTATTGACGTACATATAATAAATATTTAATATCATTTTGGATTTTCTACCATTTTCTGTTCAGTTCCCTTATACTGAAATGATGTAAAAAACTACGTAGCTGCAACAGATGAATTTAAAATTATATTAAAACGCTTTCGTATTGAAACGCTTGTTTGCAAAAATCCAATAGCTATAACGGATACATTTAAAATTCTGTAACAATTACAGAGCACTTTTTTTGCCTATTTTTAAAATCGTCATCATAACGGAATGTAGATTTTATCTGACACAAAGTCACAACTATTGTCAATGCGATAAAATCTGAACATTATCTTGGAATAGATTAAATGTACTTAGGTTAGAAAAAAAAAACTTCGGTGCCTTCTTTGATTAATTTCATCTTCACATCAATAAACTGCTTAGAGAACTCTAAAGGATCAGTATAAAAATAAATAGACACAACATGTCTATATTATTCAAACAATATGACATATGATCACAAACATTTTACATAGATAAAGCTCTTTGTAATATTTAAGCTATACTTGTGAGCACAAACATTTGTATTAATTTAAGGCATGAATTTCTAGGAATCCCTTCAATGAGTTTATCGGATCCTTTTCCAATCAATCCCATAGCTTCATCTTCAACTGGAATTATTGTGGCCCTTATAAGCTACATTTTTTCATTTCCACTTCAAGATCCTGGTATTTTGATTGTTTATTTTTTAAGATCTTCAAAGACATGTCAACAAGTAAGCGCGTTCTGTTTTTTCTTCTTCTTCTTCTTCTTCTTCTTCTTCTTCTTCTTCTTCTTCTTATTATTATTATTATTATTATTATTATTATTATTATTATTATTATCATTATTATTATTATTATTATTATTATTATTATTATTATTATTATGTTTATTTCATAATTTGTCTTGCTTTCTAGCGTTTTTCTTTTCTAACATTTAATTTATTTAAAAAGCCGATAATTCTTCTGGGACCTTCTAAAAGACGTAATGTATATAATTTCTATTTGCATACACTATATATGTTCCAAAGATTTTCATTGTGGAGGCAAGCTCTCACTGTCTATAATATGATTCCGTGTCATACCTCTCACCTAGTATCTGACACCCGTGTCCTCCTCCAAGCCGAAGAATGGGCGAAAGCGGAAAACTGGCGCTTCATAATTAGCTGCTTTGGTTAGATGCAGCCCGACAGCCCGGGAAGGCAGACCATCGAGGGGAAGGAACACACTGATTTTAAACTTCTGCTGCCTTACGGCCATGTCCAAACACGAAAATGATTTAGAAGTTAATCCGGCTCAAAAGATACGAGGGTTGTTAAAAACATTTCTAAGCATCACCCGAGTGAGTTGGAGAAAACAGACAGTTTTTCACCAGTTTTCAATATAGTTCCACTTGAAATGAATGTATTTGGTCCAATGATGTTTAAGAATTCCAATCCCATCAGAGAAGAAGTTGGCGTCTTGATTATCCAAAAATTATACCACAGCACATATCTCTCATCGTAGCGACCACGCAGGTGGGTTTTCAGTTTAAGAAACAGGAAGATGTTAGATTCTTGTGAGGCAGAGGGGTGGTTGACTGATTCAGCTACTGCAAACTGTGCAGTTTGTGCGGGCGCATTATGCTGGAGCCAGCTCACATCTGTCCTCAGCTTCTCTCTGCGTTTCGACTTTGTTGCTTCCTTCATTTAATTCTGATTCATAATACTGTCATTTATAGTTTACGACCTTTTCCAGTCTAGAGGGATTACGCCTGTAAAATCCGAAAAACACGAGGCATCACCTTGTCAATGGACGCTGCCTTAGTCAGAATTATTCTATTGTTTGCTTTGGAATCTTTGATTCATGTTCGAAGCGGTGAAACCAGATTTACTAATCTGCAATAGATATTCTCAGGCATAGCCTGGAAGCGAGTCAGAAGAGACCTGGAAATGTCAACCATTTTCAGCTTCTTGTGTCACCATTCTTTGGATCCACCTTGCAAACAGATTGCTCACCCCAAAGATCTTAGTTAAAAATGGGATGAACCAGCAATAAATCCATGTGGAGTTAGCAATATTCCCTACACTAAGACGTCTGTCATCCAAAACATTACAGTGAATAACATCAACTTATTCGCCAGTGTTTGTGGTTTTGGGACGACTTCATCGAGGATGATCTTCTGTGTTGTTCCTGTTCCGCTTGAATTCTGCAGCCCAAGATTTCACTGTTTCACAGGTAGGTGAGTCCTCAGCAAGTCTCTGTGCCATGTCTTTATGGATTTCCGTGAGTGTCATACCTTTCTTTTGGGGATATTTTATGACTGCTTGGGTCTCTGTTTTGTCCATTTTTAGATTTTTCGCACACCTCTCACCTTTGTATGGGCCTCGCTTGCACATAAATTAAGACAGAAATCTGAATTTATCTTTACTAGTCTTATAAGAATTGGTAGTGAGTTCTCACGACAAAAAATGTTCTTTCTGGGTGACGCTTAGAATTTGTTGAACAATTCTCGTAATTCCCTATATTTTTACCTATTCATCCCAAGCAAGGCGGGAGTGCCACTAGTACGAAAGGGTTTACAGAGAATGAGAGAAAGAGTAAACAGGAGTGTCCGAGGAAAGTACGGGGATCACGATCAAATCATCAGAAAATGTAGACTGACATCACATTTGAATATTTTAAGATTATAACTATCAGGGAAGCTAGTAAAAAGAAGGAAGTTCCACTGCCGGGAAGTTCGAGAGGAATAGCTGTTGGAGTAGAGGCGGCTGTTGAATTTAACTGTTTCGATAGTGAAAGTGTGGGACCAAGATGCCAACTTAGTAGCACGCTTAAATTCATGAAGTTGGGTTACCAGTGAAAGTCGCTATGAAAGCAATAACATTTAGAATGAAAATAGATCGTCTGAACAGTTACCATGAAAATCTTTGTAGGAACAACAGAGGGAAACCACATCACATCTGTGAGAACGTGACAGTACACGAGATGCCAGATCAGGACCTATCACATTGCATATCCATCTTTGGATTTTGTCTAGAACCTCGGGATGAAAAGCGAGGGAACCAGACCGTATATGGCAACGATATTTAACACAAGGAAAAATGCTTTATTTGAAGGATGGACTCAGACGAGAAAAACTTTCTGGCGTGACACAGGAAACCAACTTTCCTTCCCATAGATGAAGCTATTGATTCAATGTAGTAATTCCACCTCAGGCCAGTGGAAAATGTGAAACCAAAAGGGCACAGAGAGACGGTTTTGTGGAGTTGAGTATCAGCCATGCTGATAGGAGGCAGGGTTGATTCTCTCTGGTGAGTAAATGTAAATAGTTTCGTTTTGGAGGCATTAAAATTTACAAGCCATTTTCCGTCCAGGTCAACCACAGATTGGAGGTCCTTTTCAAGACCAACGGCCAGGTTAACTTTGTCAGCAATGCCGGAGTTACTATTGAGGCAGGAGGAACTGGTAATGTCGTCTGCATAGATGCACACTTGAGAAATGATGACATCAGGAAGATCGTTGAAGAAGATCAGAAACAGTGTAGGACCCAGGATAGAGACTTGGGGAATCATCACCTTTCGTATGAAAGGAACTGGAGGTTTTCATTGGATCTTTTCGGTACAGCAGAAAGGGGTTCATGTAGTTTATACCATGGGAAACGTCACTTCATTCTCACTATCAAAGACCTGAATTAAGCGAGCTGTCGATATAATCGCATTTCCCAAGCTGGTATGTTCCACGGAATGGTCGAGATTTTTTCTGGTTAATATAATTCCAGATTATACTTTTTCTAACACGTATTCTGTTTGCTTATATTGTTTGTAAGTGTTTTGATGTTTTTGTTTCTGATATTACGTTTAATACTTGTCTTTGTAGGTAGTGAATTCTGTTGTTGAATCGTTTTTCTTCTCTATAAAAATATATTTACGCAATGTTATTATCTAGTTTGGTATTGTCGTAACGTACGCATTCTTCTTAGTTTTGTATTAAGTTTGGTTTTCTGTTTAGTCAACTTTTATTTGTTGATGAACAAAATGTGTGTTATCTACAGAATAATCGCTTACTTTGTTTTGTTTCACTTACTTATTTTACTTCTTGCGATACTCGCAAATATACAGTTTTCTTTTGCAATAATCTAAAGATATCGGCATGAAATAATCTTCCCGTATATCAAATATTCTTTTCCTTTAAGATGTAAAGTTTGGCTTATTCTTCAAATAAGGAAATAACATCTGTTGGATTGAATTTCTTCATTTTTTTCATTCCGTTGTCTATGGAAAATAATTTACTCTATAAAACCTGTTTACAGCGCGCACATCTCTTCGTTTACATTACCCACCTTCATTATTATCTGGGATTTACAGCCATAGAATAGGTTATCATTATGTCCGATTTAATTTCTCTTAAGAGAATATTGCAGTAAATCAAATATGACAGATATTTTCTAAGCATTGCACCCCAAGCATGTTCATGACGACTCTATGTAGCAAATTGCTCTGAAATTGAAGGACACGGGGAAAATATTGCTGAGCTGTAAGTGCAATAAAACGAAGAGAAAATAACGAATGGCATTACATTCAAAATGTCGAAGATCGTAGTTTACAGGAAGACAAGTAGGTAGAAGAAATTCCCCAGGCGAGAAGTGCAACAAAAGAAATTATTAGCATAGGACATACGCTTTCACTGAGCAATTACATAATGATGACATCTAGCTGCCAATCAAGTAGCCTGCTTAAAATTTATGAAGCTATGGTAACAAAGAAGAACGCCCATCAAAAGAATTACCATGAAAATATGTATAGAAAAGGCACAAAAAAAACGCTACAGCGGTGAGAAAGTGATGCAAGCCAGGGTGCCAGGTCAAGGCAGCTAACGGTGCAGAATCATCTTAGGAGTCTACCAAGAATCTTTCAATATATATCAGAAACACCAGTCAACAATCTGTCAGGTCATGGACGAATGACAGACTTATGTATGTGCAAAACTGAATTGGGTGCAAATAACTTTCCAGAACAACACAGTGGACCAAGTTTCTAAGCAGTAGACTTAGAAATAGATACAATTTAGTCGTTTACATTCATATCTATGGAAAGTGTTAGAACGTGAAGACGTAACGTGCTAAATTTGAGGAGATTACAATCACACATTCTGTAAGATAGTCACAAGGGATTTAGTCTTGAAAGCGTTAAAATTAACTAGTTATTTCTTAGTAAGGTTATTAAAAAACTGAATGTCATTTAGTCGTTTCGAAGATCAGCTACTAATTTTTTGTCGCCGGCATAGATATCGATTGGATTAAACCTATTCGCAATCAGCGTAAACTACAGAAATCAATAATGTCTGTATAGAAGATTTTCGCAATAAGTGCATAAGTTAATAATACATTATGGTATTTATTATACGCGACACGAAATATTTACCAATTAATCAAATTCTTTGTGAAGACCTTAAATCAAATACTCTTATCTGAATCACAGTGAGAGCTGAAAATTTCTGATAAAATATAGTATATATCTGTGTTGGGCTACAAACTTACTGGTTGATGTATATATATATATATATATATATATATATATATATATATATATATATATATATATATATATATATATATATATATATGTATATATATGTATGTGTGTGTGTGTGTTTATTTTGAAAAATAAAAAAATATTAAAAATTATTCAAAATCTTTAAAAATTTAAATTTTCACAAGCAGTGCGTTGTATATTATAATGTTTTTATTTTGAAATAATTATTATTTGTTTTATTATTTCAGTTAGGTTCCTCAACTAGTTTCGGCCAGCATGGGCATCCTCGGAAGAAAAAAGCCCTGCTAGAAGTGAACTACAGGAGTGAATGACTGTCTCTGAAAAAAGTGAAAATTATCTGTAGGTTTCATTTGTTTTTTAACTTTAATTTTAGTCAGCCTCTCTAGGAGTTAAACAACATGTTTTAAGTTGTTTTTAAGACTACGAAATTTATGAATCTCAGAATTCTTTCCTTGGTAGTTTTGACAGTTTTATCCTTTTTGGGAAGGAGAACTCTGTGTTAAGTGTATGTTATCTTTTATTTCTTTGGGGGGGTGTATGGTGTGTGCATATGAATATATTAGTATGAATGCGTGTTTTAGTGTTTTTAGACCCAACATCACTGCAAGCATGTCTGTCATGTGTGTGTGTGAAATGTGGGTAGGGCTTGATTTATGGGGTTATATATTAATTCTATGTATGCTGTTAAACTTTTCGTTAAACACGTTTGGACAAAGTGTTTTTATGCGCAAAAGACACTTGTCTTCATATTACTGTAGTATTTTTTTCTAAGGTTAACTTTTCTGTCTATTTCTATTTCTTGAATTGTAGCGAATTTTTCATGGTTTTTAAAACCCTGTTTTTCTTGAAGGAAAATATATATATATATATATATATATATATATATATATATATATATATATATATATATATATATATATATATATATATATATATATATATATATATATATATATATATATATATTCTGCCGTTTGACGGTGGCCTATATGTAAGATATGTGGTTGATGTTCGATCCCGGCCTCAAGCAATCGTTATTTAGACATACTGAGGACACGATAGAGTGAAACAGTCTGATATATATATATATATATATATATATATATATATATATATATATATATATATATATATCAGAACATAAAAATAGTATTAAATCAGTCCGAATTCGCATAAATGGACGGATATATTAAGAGAGTGCACAATGCACAATTCAAATAATTGAACGCGCAGAGCGGAGAATATTATAAAAAAATTGAAAAGGTTTAGACTCAACTCTAACCGGGTTTCCACCTTACGGACTCATCAGGCGGTATGTAGGAAATAATTCAATTTAATATTACAATATCTATACAAGTTTTTACTTTCCTAAAGTTTGTATATATATATATATATATATATATATATATATATATATATATATATATATATATATATATATATATATACAAAAATTCAAAATACTGGTGTGACCAACAGACTACCAGCCAAAAGACTTAAAATTGGGGGGGATACTAATATTAGACAAAAACTCAAACTAAGAAAGAAAAATAATCATGCCCCTATTTAGCATGAAGTAAGAGTGATCAACGCCCAGGCTTTTCAGTTAGACCATCATAACCCTTCACACAGTCAAGGCTCAATGAGTCGCTACTTAAGTTCCATACTCTTGCCTTGTTCAGATGACCAGAATATAGCTTAAAGCAAGTAGATCATAGCATTTATAGACGACTGTTTTTTTTACTTTCTTTTCCCGTGATGCAAAATGATGCAAATGCTAGATCCCCCCTTTTTTAATCATGTTCTGGTTACTTATCTAGTGCAGAATCGACACAACCGTGCCTTTATAAATTATCTGTTCGGTATTCATTCAAAGCGTGTTTGCTTGCCTTTTGCCTCTCCTTCACATAGCTTCAGCAAGTATTAAATTCTCGTAGTATTTGTTCGTCAATATCAGTCAATTATATGCAATGCGTGATACACGCTTAGGTGAACATGTATCTTTCGATGCATGACTGAGTAGGCAGATTTTTCCCGCAGTTGGTTGACTAGTTGTGAATGGTCTATGAGATAAAGGAGTGAATTGCTTCATGATGGTCTTTATCTTACGGACCATTCACAAATAACCCAGTTATACTGTGCAGTCGACAAAATCAAAAACAAACAACGCGCATGCGCCAAAGTAAAAATATAAAATTGCGACAATTTCACCACTTGACCTTCCGCACACAGACACAGACATATGTTGATTGCAACATCTTCATATACACATACATACGTATACACAAAAAATAAATGTTCGCTTTTAATGGGTCTTCCATTAAGCATGTTCTATACCTTAGTATCGAGCATTATGATTAATGTGATATGGATACGTTATCTGAGAAAAACAATGAAGTTGAACTTTCTTTCAGAATACAATATTTGTCTTTATATATATATATATATATATATATATATATATATATATATATATATATATATATATATATATATATATGTGTGTGTGTGTGTGTGTGTGTGTGTGTATATATATAAATATGTGTGTGCATATATATCATAATATAAATATATTTGAGTGTATATATATTAATATATATGTGTGCATATGTGTATATATATGTATGAATGTATATACATATACATATATATGTGTTTGTATGTGTGTGTTTGTGTGTGTGTTATAAATTTAGAATGAGTTCATCGAAAAATAATACCACGACGTTAGAGGCAAAATGAAATCTGAAAAATAAGAAAAGGCAAACTTAAATGTCAAGGATACAATCCTCTTTATTAGCAATGATAAATCCCAAGTTTATCTAGTTCTCTGTCTTTCGCTCTCTCTCTCTCTCTCTCTCTCTATATATATATATATATATATATATATATATATATGACGATTGCACTAGCATGAAACAGACTGTCGCCTCTAAGTGCTGACTTCCATGTCCACTTTTATATTTACACACGCTCTATCTCTGATATTGAGCACTTTACCCCATAAATATAGCACACTTTAAGACTATATTTCTGCATATATATATATATATATATATATATATATTTCTACTGATTTTATGCAGAGAAGGATTATATTTTCTTTAATTTTCTTTAACATGTATTTAAATATATGCATGTTATAAACATTCGAGAACGTTCTCTCCCATAATTATCTCTCATTCTTACGCATATATACCGCATATATATATATATATATATATATATATATATATATATATATATATATACGTTAACATTAAACTTTTATATATATATATATATATATATATATATATATATATATATATATAATATATATAAAGAGATATAGTCTTAAAGTTTGCTATATTATTATGGGATAAAGTGCTCAACATCAGAGATAGAGCGTGTATAAGTATACAAGTGAACATAGAAATCAACACTTAGAGGCGACAGTCTGTTTCATGCTAGATGCAATCTTCAGGAAACTAGTGCTGTTATTTTTCTCGGTTGCCGAGAAAAATAACAGCACTAGTTGCCTGACGATTGCATCTAGCATAAAACAGACTGTCGCCTCTAAGTGTTGACTTCTATGTTCACTTTTATATATATATATATATATATATATATATATATATATATATGTATATATATATATATATATATATATATGTCAAATATATGGTGCAGTTCAATTTATATTACAATGAATCATTCATACAAAAATAAGTTAGTAAATTAATGATATAAAATGGCGAAATCCGTTCGCAAACAAAATTTTAATGGTGCATTAAATTACAAATCACTCGATGAATATAATGATCATTGTTTTTATTAAATTATAAGGTCTATCAGGTCTTTCTTAAATATTCAAGTACTTTCGACTGTACATCTTCAACCATGGAAATTATTTTGTTTTTGTTAAAATTCAGGTAGCATCCGAGACAAAAAAATATAATGCGAATCGAAATATATTTTTTTTAAATGTGTTATTGATAACGGACACAGATTTTAAAATAAATTAAAGAAAAAACAAGGATCATCGCATTCATCCAGTCATTGGTAGGTTATGTTCTAAAAGAAATTATATTCGAAAATTTGTCATTTTTCTTTTATTTCTACCTCTCCTCCTTTCATCTCCTATTACTCTAGTATATCTGTCCTGATGAAATGTCTCCATATTCTAAGAACTTTCGGTCTGAAGGGATGGGCATAAAAATATTCAATAATAAATCATAAGAGAAATGTCTCCATTATTAATATATATATATATATATATATTATGATTTATTATTAATATATATAAATATATATATATATATACATATATATAAATTTCATATTCATACATATATATATATATATATATATATATATATATATATATATATATGCGTAATGGATAGCGGCACGGATTGAGGAATCCCATTCTTCTCCCCCCAGCTATAGGTAACTAGCAGGACAGACTGGGTTCTATTGACTTGGATAGCAACTGGACTAGGAGAAGGAAATCTCTGAATTCAAAACCTGCGGAGGGACCATGTGGCACTGTATCCAGCTCTTCAAAAAGTGTGATTGGTTCTACACAAAGCCTTGACCACTATAATAACATCATATGTCCAGGTGCCTGGCTGTCCGTCCCTAGTTGCTTGCCCCTCGTACGTCGAAAAGAAGACGGGTGGGTCTAGCTTATTTATATAGGGTTTACCCTGAAGATCCGCATAGGGGTGTGAGAACAATATCGGACAAATGTACGCCAAATCTGAAAGAAAAAGAAAAAAATTCATTGAAATCGATCCAATTCATTGGAAAACACTATATATATATATATATATATATATATATATATATATATATATATATATATATATATGTATATATATATATATATATATATATATATATATATATATATATATATATATAATGATAGATATAACTATTTGTCTTGGAAATTCATTAGTATAAATTATCGCATTTCGTTTATCAAAATAATCTTCGTTCGTTTAATTTATGATTTCTTATGGAATTACATGCCATATATGACGAATTTGCGATTAGAATATAGCAAATAAATTTAAGTTAGAGACGTACTACTCGAACTTATAAGATGTCTTGCTAGATAACCACTTAGCTGATGCATTATGCAATGTTTTGACATGTATAGTGTTCATAATATTATATTGTGCATTATAAATCAATACCTCCACGACTGACATTTGTAAATTCTTTGAGCTGAAATGAATACACTCAAAATCTATTTAAACTATTAAGACAAATATATGAGTCAAGAACTTGTTATCTTAATTTATGAATCACTCTCATGTTTTACAGTGGTCTGTCAATATATATAACACTAATATAAAACATTTTAAAAATGTGTTTAAAATTCATATGCATCGTCCATTTAAATCCTTTATATTATCGTTGCAAATGTCTGGATTTACGTTTGTTTATTATTAAGTTTGCTGTTACAACTGAGGAGAATCTTGGAGTATTACCCGTCATCGACCAGGTGTTTCATGACTCGGAATATCAAGTTGGGCAGATTAAGTTTAAAGTCAGGCCACCTGAAAATCAATATTTTCAAGTTCTCAATCTTCCCAAGAAAGTACTTCTCCCATGGACCGTCAAAATAATTGTTGTGGATTCCGGGTATGGAATCCTGCACAAATAAATAATCAACTCAGTAATTGAGATAGAAACATAAGTGTATTGAACGTAAGAATACAAACTTGAAATGTAGATTAGTAGTCCAGGAGTCCAGGAATACTGGTTAGTAGAGAGTATATGTACAAGTCTCTGTAAGTGAAGACGTAATTATCTCTCTCTGGACTCTACGTAACTCAGCCTTGTCTCAACGTATCTCCAGCTTGACTCCAATTCTGTCAGTATAAGTATACTTTAGACGAGTCCATCTTGTGCAAAATGGGAGAGCCCGAAAACTTATATATATATATATATATATATATATATATATATATATATATATATATATATATATATGTATCGATCACAAATCACATAGGTCATTAGAGTGGTAGGGGTCATCTCAAGTAGAAATGGTATGACTTGTGCAATGATAAATTAGAAGTGGCATGTCTTGAGAAAGAGAGCCGGACGAAATTCAGCCCTCTTCATTGTTTCTTGATATTTACTAATATATATATATATATATATATATATATATATATATATATATGTGTGTGTGTGTGTGTGTGTGTGTGTGTGTGTGTGTGTGTGTGTGTGCATCTGTGTGTGTGTGTGCGTTTGTGTGTGTGTATTTCATTGAGGATGCCGAAGAAGTGCTATTTGTGGATTTTCATTATTGAGGTTTTCTTATTATCCGTACTATTCTTGAAGACTAAATATCCGGATATATTGATCGTAAATCTATACCCAACATTCCCAAAGACTTAGTTCTTAAAAAAGAAGACTGTATTTCCAAATAGTAATTTAACAGCACATTTATACAAGTATGGTTGCTGCCCAAATCTACAATGTCTCTGTTTGCCTGTCTCTTCAACTCATTTAATGGAGGCCATTGTTGAAGCCAGTGACGATTTTATTGAATAAATTTACTCTTCAACACTTCAAAATATTGTTGTGTAATTTTGGTAAATAAGTTTATTTAAATTATAAAATTTGAAGATTGTTACTTATTTTATAGAATTTATATAATCTTTCTATTTTTTTATTTACGTAAGTAGAATTTATTTATAGATATTCTGTATATCATACCTTTTTATTAATTATTTATGGAGAATCACATGAATAGTTATATATTACACACAGAAACACACACAAACATACACACACCGACACAAACACAAACACCTCCCACATATATATATATATATATATATATATATATATATATATATATAGAGAGAGAGAGAGAGAGAGAGAGAGAGAGAGAGAGATAGAGATAGATATGTGTATAAAATATGTATATGTAGTTTTATGTTTAATATTTTTTTTATTTTGAATAGATCATTTTTATGGTTAAATTGAAACCTTTAGCTAGTTCTGAACTTTTTGGAAATATTTTGAAATGTTCTTAACCAACCACTATTTTTAATATGAATTATAACAGGTTTGTAAAGTTGAAACCATTGTGTTAACATCTTAACCCAGGAAGGATCCAGACAGATTTTCTAATTTAGACTTAAAATCCATTATCAAATGTATTCTCAATTACCAAATTCGTGTAACTATTTTACTATATTTATTCTCCAATCCGGATGACAATGTACGTCATCACGCGTGTTAATACAACTGAGACGACACACCATTTTCTTTTCCCTTCTTCCTACACAATGACAACTTAGAATCTTCCTTTTCCCTACTCTTTATATGAAATCACTATTCTTAATTTTTAAACCGAGAGTAAATTTTTCATCTTCATTTGATTTATATATATGAAGATTTGTAACCAGGTTTTATCAATTTCAATATCACCTATGGTTTTTAAGTGTTTGTCACATATATATATATATATATATATATATATATATATATATATATATATATATGTGTGTGTGTGTGTGTGTGTGTATGTGTGTGTGTGTGTGTATGTGTGTGTTTGTGTGTGTGTATAACAATATTGCATTTACATCTTTCTTTCACTATAACTAAACCCATATCTCTCTTTATATCTCTCTTTATCTCTCTTTACACACACACACACACACACACACACACACACACACACACACACACACACATATATATATATATATATATATATATTTAAAATTTGTGTATTTAGTCGGCAATCCTTCTTTCATGCACATTTCATTGAAAACAACAGACAATACTTTTATTCAGTTTTTTATACAATTTCTCATGCGATCTAATTTTTTTTTTCTTTTCGGATGATAAATTATATAAAAACTGTCCGAATGTTCTTTTTATCCGAGAGCTTTCGGCTATACATTTATCTATTTTCAAGGATTATTTTTTAACTGTTTCAAATTAGAAATAGTCTGTTGTATGTATGTTTTATATATTGTTTTCATTTTTTTTCAAAACACGGTCAAGATATTATGTCCATGTTCAAAGTCAATATTATTAAGTGTTGCTTTTTTTGTTTTTATTAATAAGGCTTCCATTATTTTTAGCCTTTTTTTGCATGTAGATGATGCTATTATATTAGAGTTGTCGACTAGTATATTCGGAATAGTGTCCGGTAGGTCTCCATGAATATTTAAATGAGATCTAATTGAGCTATTGTCAGAAAGGTGTAGAGTGAGTCTGCCTGTCAAACATGTTGTAGTGTGGCCTATGTAATTATTTACAAATTTTGATTGATCAGGAATACAATTCCTTAATGGGCATTTAAATTCGTAAATAATATTTGCCCTATTTAATTTTGTTCTAGGAGGTGAATTATTATTTTTAACTATAAGGTTAGATGTTTTAATTTTTTATAATAAAAAATTAATCTAATTTTTTTGCTATTGTCACCTGTTATGCATTTTTAAGCGTCATGGTCTTCTACCTATTTTTATCGCTCTCTATTTTTCTCTCTCTCACTATATATATATATATATATATATATATATATATATATATATATATATATATATATATATATATATGTAGAGAGAGAGAGAGAGAGAGAGAGCTATTTATCTATCTACATATCTATATAATAGTATTACATCAGTTTTATTTTTTCGTATCCGTGAATTTACAGTATTTCCTGAGCAGATTCAACAGGCGTTCTCTACGGTTGGATATTCAAAGACCTACTTTCACTCATCGGCAATATTTATTGTTTTAAAAAGCAATGATTTCAATTTTAATAAAACTTAAGTATGTGAAAATATTTTCTGTGTTTTTTATAAATGCCAAAATATAATAAACACTATTTATCTGTTAGATTGTCTAATTACTTTATTTATTTTTTTAAATTGTTTATTGAAATAGCCAGCAAAACATCGCATAATTCGTCACTCTATTCGATATTTCTTAAAGGATAAATAACAAAGCTTCCCTCATAGGGGATTCACATATTTTAAAGATTTCTTAATTGTTTATACATTTATGATTTTTTTTCATATTTATTTCTTTAAAAATTGGTAAATGATAAATATTGCATTTTAATAGTTGTAATAGAATTTTATCAACTCTTAGAATCATCTTAACCCTAGAACACTAACCATGGATATATAGTACCCAGCACAAATTTTCATATGTTTAATTGCATTTTTCTTACCAAAATAATACGTTTTCCAGTTCGTATTAATGTTAACTCAAAATACAAAGCTGGAAGTGGCTGTCTGCAAAATATTTCAAATAAAGATTTATAGTTAATATTTTTTTGATATTTTCAAAATCGGGTATGATATACCCATGGTTAGTAGTGGTGTAACTTTAATTGATGGTAAGTGTTCTAGGGTTAATATAAAATTCTTCTTGCAAATCAACAATCTAATAAATACTATTTTCTTGTAAATTTTCAAGGACAAAAAAAATTGAGTAAATTCAATTTCATCATTAATTTAGCTTTTTAATTGGTATCACCCCATGCAATTAGTCAGCCCAAAAAGACACAAATGGCTACAATGTGTGAAAGAATTAGAAACAGGTACATTAATAATGATCGGGAAGAGGAAAAAGTAATCAGAACAGTAGATGGCGATTGATATTGCATTTCATTTTTTATATTATTCGGACTGCTATTTTCATCTTCATTTCCATATTCACAATGTTTCTGCCGTTGTACACCCCGGCTTTCTTCAGGATCTGTCTATATCTCTGATATGAGGTATTATGATTACTTGCATTATTTATATTATTCGGACAAGTATTCTCATATTCATTTCCATATGAACAATGTTTCGGCCGTGGTACACCCCGGCTTTCTTCAGGATCTGTCTATATCTCTGAAATTAGGTATTATGATTACTTGCATTATTTATATTATTCGGACAAGTATTCTCATATTCATTTCCATATGAACAACGTTTCGGCCGTGGTACACCCCGGCTTTCTTCAGGATCTGTCTATATCTCTGAAATTAGGTATTATGATTACTTGCATTATTTATATTATTCGGACAAGTATTCTCATATTCATTTCCATATGAACAACGTTTCGGCCGTGGTACACCCGGGCTTTCTTCAGAATCTGTCTATATCTCTGATACGAGGTATTATGATTACTTACATTATTTAAATTATTCGGACAATTATTCTCATCTTCATTTCCATATTCACAACGTTTCGGCCATTGTACACCCCGGCCTTCTTCAGGATCTGTCTATATCTCAAACATGAGGTATTATGATTACTTACATTATTTATATTATTTGGAGAGTTATTCTCATCTTCATTTCCATATTCACAACGTCTCGGCCGTTGTACACACCGGCTTTCTTCCGATGATTGGAATTTCTTACCGAACCCTTTACTTCGTCCACCGAGGTAGATTTTTCTCGTTCCACCTGCCAGATGACTTAGTTATTTCCCTTTAACTCAACACACTAATTTTTAGCTCGTCACTGCTGTAGACTGGTACTGAACTCACAACGCTTTGGGTCTAGTCACTGGATCTAACTAACGCCTTTATCCACTTGGCCATGATAAGGCAGGAGGGTACAACGGCCGAAACGTTGGGAATATGGCAAGAAAGATGAGGATAACAGTCCGAATAATGTAAATAATATAAGTATAGTTATGGTAGGTTTGTATGCATAGCTTAGATGTGGCGCAAGGCTGAGGGTTTAGAGCAAACACAGAAGATCAAACAGATTACTCAATTGTAATTGATCTCGCGCAACAAGCGTGCTAAACATTACAGCACGCTGAGTGCCCTTAAATGATTTTCTAAACGAAGCATATATGTGGCACAAGGTCGAAAGTATGGAGCACCGAGTGAGAATCGAAATCACTATACAGTTGTAAATGATCTAACGAAACGAGCCTGAGAGCCATTAAACTGCGTCGAAGTGCCACTTTTCTACGCGTAGCTTAGACGTGGCACAAGGCTCAAAGTATGGAGTAACCATTGAGGAACGTACTCACTACTCAGTCGTATTTGATCGAGCAAACAATCTTGCTAACCATTACACGACGTCGAAATTTCCCTTTTTCAAAGCGTAGATTAGATATAGCACAAGGCCGAATGTATGGATCCACTTTAAATTCAAATTAAACGATTTGCTTTTGTCTCAGTTTACTGTGAAAAAAGTAAGTTTTTTTTTTAATTTGAAACTCACTTGGATTGTCTTTATATCCTTGTATTTCATTATTTGATTCTTTTTTTTATACAGGCGAATCATCGCAAGCCTGAGGTTAATCTATCATTATTTCCATGGCAAATATTCGATTGTCCTCCATATGAATTCAAATCTTTAAAGCAAGAAGACCCCACGCTAATTACACGAATTGGAACCACCTTCCTTTGTAGCCTGTTTCAAATGTAAGAAAATTATTTAAACCATTCTCGCAAGATCTCTCACGGTGTGGAACAGATTCCTGAATATTTTAGTCTTGAAATCTTCAAATAAAGGATTAACGGTCAGAATTCCTGCTCATCCTCATAACTTTCACTTCCTACCACCATTTCTTACATCGGTCACCTCTCTTATATCGTTCACCTCAATCATAATTACCATTTTGACAGGAGTGGCTCTGGGGCATAAACTGATTGGAATTTACTCTAAAAATATCAGATGTGTTTATTATGTAAAATACATAGGTTAGTTAATTAAACGAAGACAAACGAAAAGGTACCAATATAATCAGTACGAAAACATTTATTAAAGATTAATTATTAATCATATGACAGAATTGATGCACGGAACGAAATGATTTATGTTCGGAATTTTCGGACACTTATGTGTCCTTCATCAACGGACCGAGAAATAAACAGAGAGTTGGAAATTACTCACTGACAGATGTTTTTGTAGACCGTGTATTTTCTGGTGGAAATAATATTGTTAGCAAAAACACGATCTCTATCTGATTCCTAGGTGTGCGAAACTTTTTATGAAAATTAACTATATTTTAAAATTTGGATCGGTGTAAAAACGTTAGGCAGGTCTATTATTATTAGTGGAGTGGTGGGGAGTGAGATTGTAAACAGATGAAGAGAGGTATAGGTTGGTGTGGGGGAAATATATCTCCCGTGTCGCAAGTAGTAGCTACAATTGTTCGACCAAGTTGTCAAGTTTAGAAAGACGGGCTGTGGTTAGAATAACATATGATGAGAAAAAAACGAAGAGGAAAAATGGCATATATAATAATAATATATTATTAAACAAAATGGAATGAAAAGAAATAAGTTAAAGAATGAAAACTGCATGAAAATTTTGGATAAAAATTTGGAAATCTATTGTTATGAAAAAGGGTGGGTACAGAAAATAGATGTGTTTATTAATTATAGAATGCACATTACAGATGGAAATGTGAAAAATGTGCTATCCTCTTTTATGTGCCGTGTAATTTCAGGATGTAAGCAATCATGTACCTCCACATCTTCCTGTCCTTCGTAACTCTCAATAAATATGGGTATCTGCCATTTCTTCGAAGCCTGTCCTACCCTCAGTACGTGCCCCAGAAATTTTAATTGACTCTTCATGATGTTAAGTATAAGTTTCTTTTTTGTTTCCATTTTTTCAAAATCTCACATGTTCGGCCCATGGTATCCTCAGCATCTTTCTGTACAACGGTATGAAGATGATATTACAGAATATCGAAAAGACAATATTGATGCTGCCCATGATAAATCTTATTCCAGTGGCAGATTAAACTGATGGAGGTCCAGGCTGGCATCCTTCTTCCAGAGGCTGCGTGGTCTTTCCCGATGTCGTCACTAGTTTGCAGTATGAGTGTCGACTCCTATAGAGTGCTCATCAGCTCATTGCCGGAATTGACCGTGCCAGCAAACACGGTTCTGAGAGAAGGTGTAGAGGATGGTCCGCTATTCTTGACGGAGCGGAACTCGAGACCATAAACGTGGTAAACAAGATTCTTGCTGAGAGGCCATTTTTCCGCGTCGTATATTAGGACATAGAGTTGTAAACTCGTAGCTTGGTATGCAGTGAGATATAACTCTGCTGCCATAGTCGTCTACAGTGGTTTCACGTGGTAACTGAAGCCAATCTGCATCTTATGTTGATCTCCGTGAGGAAGCTGCTGGTTTTGGAAAGCTCAGAGTCGAGGTTGTTACCAATGACGATGGGCGATGGTTCGAGGCCGCCTTCTAGGAGTATGCTTAGTTTTTGACCTGTTGACGCGCAGTGCAGACTGTGTTGCCTCCTCGTTGAACACGCAGAATTCCACCCCCATACAGAACCACAAAAAGCAAACAGGTAGTCCAAATCGGTATCATCAAGCTAAAAAGCACGGAAGCGCCATGGCATTACATCCATGAGTTTATCAATGCTGCAGTTGAATAAATCGGAGATGGCTACCCGAAGCTGAAAAGACAATGGGCAACATTTATAGCCTTTTGGGAAATTCAATAGAAAGATTGTGTTAGCCTTATGCCATGCGATTCTTCGCTTAACAAATATCGAAATATGCCTCGCTTTGCGCAATGCTAAGTTATGGCGGCTAAATATAAAATTGCAACATGGTTATCATTGTTAGTTCCTCTTGTTCCCTACGGTTTCCTTTTAATGTCGTATCACAGGCCGTGTGACTAGTATGAATTTCAGTAGTAATTTTGACTCACAAGCGGTATCAGGGACATGCATACACCCTCTTAGAATAGTGCTATCCGTTTTGAATTCAGAGTTTTTCCTTCTCTAAGACTTGTCGGCACTCAATTCCGTCCTGCTATTTTACTTCTATGAGAAATAGTTTCGTACAATTCCCTAGGGTATTAGTACGTAATGAGCACGACTGGAATTCGAAATCGACTTTCCGATTACTCAAAACGAGCCGCTAACCAAGAAAATATATTTGGGAAATTAAAACCAAAAGATGTGTTTTTCATGTCATACGAACCAGCGTCTAATAAATATCGAAATATGATTGGCTTTGCAGAATCCTAGGCTATGGCTGCTAAATATAAAAAAGTGCAGCATAATTATTATTGTTTGTTAGTTCCTAAGGAACATCGGGCTCCTTTTAAAGCCGTAACCGGGGCCGTGACAGTAGTAGGAGTTTCTGTAGGTATTTTGATGCACATGCGTTTCCCAGCCTCATGTATATACACTTTTAGGATACTTCTATCCAATTTGAATTCAGCGTTTTTCTCCAATCCTTGAGTGGTACGCTGTCTCGGAGAAAATACCCAGTATTTCCTGCTATTTTACCCATAGGTAGGATTGGGGAGAAGAGATGGATTCATACCATTCCCCATGGATAATAAGACGTAAGTGAATGTAATAAACTCGAATGGAATTAAAAATCGATCTCCGATTCCTCATTCCAAACCGATAATCATTAATCTGCCGTGCCTCCAAGACAATAGGTACTATTAATATCAGTTTGGGAAATACAAAAGTAAAAATGTGTTTTCTTATATCATACGAAAAATTGTATTTTTCTTATGCCATATTTGTCTGCGCCAATAAATATCAATTATGTATGGCCTTGCGCCAGCCTAAGTTATGGCTGCCGAATATAGAAAGTGAAATATGGCTATTATTGAGCCATCCTTATTTGAGATTCTTATACGTCAATAGTCCAATAGTGTTGATCTTTTGCTATATGAATCTGGACTTATTAAATATCGGAATTGCAAATGTATTAGTTTTGATATACGATGGGGATCTTATTTATAGTAAAAAGAAAACAGTTTTTCGCCTTCTGTCGCACAAATCTAAACATAGAAAATATCGAAAACGAAATACCAGAATGGCCCAGGTTTCTAAACCTGTTACAATTCCTGACTGTGTGTCAGTTTCTAGCTGCTTCGTTATCCAAAGTATTTAAAGTATTAAAGATTCGCCCCACGAGTATCTAATTTGGCTTTATGAATTCGGCATCGAATGTTGGAGAAATGAATAACCTCTTTTCTTTTCACTTCGATTCAATTTTATTAATATTTTTATAAATTTATTTTATAAAAGTAATTATTTGGAGCTTTTTTTACGATTATTGATTTTGATTTAAACACGATTTAAACACGATTTAAACAAAAAAAACCTTTAATTTAAATTTAAAATCTCAGATTTGAATTTTAAATTAAATTAAACGTTTTTTATATGTTTTTAATTTGAAGCAACGTGAATCCCTGGACCTTCCTACTCACCGGAAAGGCCGCTGCTGGAATTAACTGATGGAAGGGAAAACTTCAACAGAATTATGGACATGTGTGAGTTAAATTATAATAGTATTTTAGCTTTTCACAAATAGACGTAATATTTTAAAATAAATTGTAAGAAAGGAGATGAAGTAGGAATGATTGAAAGAAAGGAATACAGAAACCAAAAATAAAGAATTAATAAAAGAGAAAAATAAGAGAAAGAAAGAAAGAAAAAAGAAAGAAAGAAAGAATGTAAAAAAAGAAACAAAAATAAACAAATATCAGAAAATTAAGAGAAAGAAAGAAAGAAAGACAGAAAAGAAAATAAAGAAAAAAAAAACAAAACAAATAAGATCCGAAGACAAAAAGAAAGAAAGAAAGAAAGAAAGAAGGTAACACAAAAATAAGATCCGAAGATAAAAAGGAAAAAGAAAGAAGGAAAGACAGACACAAACCAACAAATGAAAAATGAATGAAAGAAAGAAAACACAGAACGAGAGAAAACAACGAAAAAGAGACATCAAAGAAAGAAAAATCAAACGAATGGAACCAAAAACGAATACAGAAAGAAAGAAACGAAAATGTAGCAAACAAATATGGAAAGATGTTAAAAAGAAAGCAAGTATGTTTGAAATGAACCAAAGAGAAATTGAAAAGAAAAAATGAATAGAAGAGAATAAAAAGGACAGAAAGAAAGAAAGAAAGAAAGAAAGAAAGAAAGAAAGAAAGAAAGAAAGAAAGAAAGAAAGAAAGGAATTGACATGTAATTGGGATAACTCTGGAAAAATATTCGAATTCTGACGCGGCATAAGATTATCGAAAACGATCTTGACAATATCCAAAATATCATCCGTTCTGAAATTGAAATAGATATTGGGATTTAAAATACTCAATAAATTGTTAAGTATTTGAAAAGTTACAAAGCAAAGACCTACTGGAATTGTGAGAAAAGCTTGATTTGCATAGGAAATATATTCGAGCAATTCGTATCTTCAAATTCGAACGGACAGCCAACATTCGGATATAGAACGAGTTCGAGAAATCCACAAAATTAGAAACAAGATTAAAAAAGTATATGTTTTCTCATCAAATTTAAACTATACAGCGAAATGCTCCGACAAGGACTTGAAGACATACACGTGTTTTATTATCGCTGGATAAAAAATTAACAGAACGAGACATACTGATGTCACTATGTTGATTTTTGGTTTGCTTTGCTTTGTTTTACAGCATATCAATCTCGAAGAGTTATTTAATGCCAACAAAAGATTTTTTTTAGTTTGTTTTGTTGTTTTACTCAACGGGTTATTTAATGCCGACAAGATTTTTATTTCTGGTAATACTTTTTCCACAAATATATTGCTGGTAATTTTTTCAAAAATGTATTGCTGGTAATATTTTGTTTGTAATAATTTTTCCTTCAAAAATGTTTTGCTGGTAATAATTTTCCTTTAAAATTATTTCTGGTAATAATTTTTTCTTCAAACTTGTATTGGTGGTAATAATTTATTTCAACAAAGTATTGCTAGATTTTAAAAAAAATGTATTTCTGATAATAATTTTCCCCTCAAAAATATATTGCTGGTATTAAAATCTATTTTTACACCTTCACAATGTTTTCACCCTAATTTGGAGGCCAACTTTTTCCATATAGCTGGGACGTTAACAAGTGATTCCACCCCGTGTCAGTGTGGACCTGGAAACACCAGCAATTAAGAGTTGCTCAAACCTCCTGATTCGAGGCCTTGCTGTCATTTGTAGTTTATCGTCTTACCAAGGACGCGGATGCAGTTTATCGTCATACCCAGGATGCGGATGCCATTTATTGTCTTACCCAGGACGACACAACGTTGAATGCAAACTAGAAATGGAAACTGATAGTATACCTAGAAAATTCTAGTAAAGTAAAGCGAAAAGACTGAAAAACAAAAACTATTATGATTACGAAGAGAGAATGCGTGTTTAATATCAAAACATAGAGAAAGTGAATGTGTATCGAAAGAGAAACTGTCTTCGAAGTAGCCAACCCTCATAGCAGGCCTGTAGAATCGGGGTTGGACGCGAGAAAAATATTAGAGTTAAGGTTCAAATTTCTAGCTGTGATGAATCATAATATCCGAAAGCAGCCAGGAGTCAAATGAGTCGAATACAGATTTTTATAATCGAATTCAATCAAGTACGGCAGTAAAGCCACTAAGACATAAGGGGTCAATAGTTGTATGAGCATTAGAAAGAAGAAACATTATTGGGGATCGTGAACAGTAGAAGATTAATCAGGATGACAGTAGCTAAGGACTGATATTGTATTAACATATTTGGAGATCAAACTTGTCTGCAAAGCAAGATGCTGCAAGAGAGTTCGAAATACAAGAAGTGCCAGAACAAAACTGTTAGACTAGAACTTACAGCAACATCTAGCCAGTTCAACTGTAAACCTATGAGACCTTGTTGCAAATATAGAAATAAATTCATAATGTCTTGGTACCAGATCAAAGAATTAGAAAATGTTCCTATTAATGTACGAGGTTCATTCAATAAATAAGGTAGATTTTTCGGTATAAGCACTTCTAATACATATAGAATCTTACTTCTTTTTTTTTCAACCTAGTCTCCCTGCACTGTCACACACTTTTCGCATCTGTGCACAACCTTCCATTTTCCATCAGCGTAAAAATCTTTTTGACTTCATCGTTACTTTTAAACTTCGTGCCTCTCGTGAACGCTTTCAAGGGACCAAACAGGTGAAAGTCTGAAGGGGCAACGTCTGGGCTGTATGGGGGGCAGTTCCCAGCCCAGCACGTTGATGGTCTGCACCGTTTGGGCTTCTGTGTGAGTCCTCGCGTTGATAACTCCTTCTGACTGATGACCCCTGCGTTTGTCCCAACAGATAGGCTCAAAGTCCTTGCAATGTCATCCACTGTCACCCTTCTGTCAGACTGAATGAGGTCATTGACTGATTCGATCACCTCAGGAGACCTCACTTCTATAGGCCTCCAAGGCCTGTCTTCATCCTCAACACTGTTCCGTCCTTCTTTAAACAATTGAGCCCACTTGTAGTCATTTTTTGGCTGAAACATGTGGCACCATACACAGTTGATATTCTTCTATGAATGTCAACTGGTTTGCACCCTTCAGCAACCAAAAACTTGATAACTAACCGCTGTTCAATCCTGGAGTATGCTTCTTGGTCGGCCATCTTTGTTAATTGCCAAAACTCTCAAAGTTTTTTTTTTAATCTGCAAAAGAAATTAAATCCATGTGAAAAATATTTAAAACAAAAAGGAAAAAAAAGGTAAGCTTCTATCTGTATTAGATGTCCTTATACCAAAAGAATCACCTTATTTATTGAATGACCCTCGTATTTATAGAAAAAGCACATGGATCTAACTGTATGGCGATAAGAACGTAACTGTTGCAGAGAGGACAAGTCAGAACGAATAATAATGAAGAATCGTCTTTGGATTTTATCAAGAATCTCTAATTATTATGCAGGAGCAATGCACTATATGTGGCAGCAGTATTAGAGGCATGGAACTATGGTATATTTATGGATATGTAGGATAGATTCAGTGGAGAAAATTTGTCTAGCTGAACATAGTGGAACAACGTTTTTAGCGACAGACCTAACAATGGTTTCAATAAAAGGTTTCCACTTCATTTCAGCCGATAGTATTAGCCCAAGAACGCGCAATGAGGTACTCTCCTGGAGGTTAGCATCAGCACTGGTGATACAAGTCGGAAATGGTTTCTCAAATGATTAATAAAGACTGAGTTTGGCTTGGAAATCGCTATTCAGTCTTCAATGATCCAGTGAAAGAAGCCTGCTAACGATTTCAACACGCCGAAGTGGCCTTTAATGATTGTCTAAGAAGATTTTAGTTCTGTTACAAGTTGGAAAATATGGAGCACCAAGTGAGGATGGAACAGCCTATACATTTTTAACTGATCTCGGGAAACACGCCTGCCAAGCATTACACTAAGACAAATAGGTCCGTTTTCTACATGTTCACAAGGCCGAAAGTATAGTGCACCCATTGAGGATCGAACTCACTATTCAGTCATCATGGATATAGTGAGACATAATTTCTAGTAATTACTCCAAGTCAAAGTGTCTGTTTCTAGCACTAATATGTGTTCTTTCCAAAGTGTTTGTTTTTGGTATTGTAGAAATTTAAGAATTTCCATTATTTTCCAATCTCTTTAAATGTGCTTTTCCGGTAATCTTTTCTAGGCGTAGTTTAGCTGTGGCTAAAGGTGTAGCTTAGGCGTGGCTGAAACCGAAAAAATATGGGGCACACAGTGAAGATCGATCTCACTACTCAGTCATCATTGATCTAGCGAAACAAACTTGTTAACCATTACACTACGTTGATGTTCCTCCTTCTACGCGTAGCTTAGATGAGGCACAATGCCGTACCACGTGAGGATCGAACTCACTATTCAGTTGTAAATTATGGAGCGAGACAATCTCGCTAGCCATTGCACCACGTCGAAGTGCCCCTTTCTAAAACTGAAATGTGTTTCCTTCCAAAATGTTTGTGACGAAATGATTTTCATTATTTTTTCAATCTCATTAAATATGCTTTTCATGTTAACTGTTGTTTCTGATGGTAATGAACTAGTGACGTTGCTTTCCTCATGAGGTCAAACATTTTGTCATTTTGTTGCATAAGTATCAAAGGTCATATTGTGTTCTTTAATTCCCAAAGTTATTTTATGTACTATTCTATAAATAAAATAAATACCACTGTACTGTTTGATACCACATGAAATGAATTATCAAGAAAATCGTTAATATAATTTATATCTGTACAAAAGCTTCGACAAAAGTCCGACGTGAATGCATTTTAATATGTAGTCAAATAGTAAATCGTGTATTTGTAGATACCACTGTCAATATAAAATACACGGAATTGTACAAATGCGAAAGACGAATGTATATTATTAATACATGATTTCGTCAGGTGAAAATTTTGCATTTTAGCTCAAGTTAAGAAATTATATGTCTGCCCACGTAACTTGCTGATGATAGACCTCTAGCGCTTGGGAGTCCAGAAACATAATAGCAGCAAAGATGGGTTTATCTGGGTCAAAATCTGATTCCTCCTCAAAATGTCCAAAAGAAAAGCTTCAAGTGAAATAATCAAATTCACCATTTGCTGCAGCTGAAATCTGGTCGAAAAATCATCGCAGAATCTTATAATCACGATGATACAAACGGCGTAAAATTATTTGTCCTCTAATGATAAACATAAAAGAGCCCTCTATTGCAGAGGATAATGCAAGACCTCATATCTCATAAACTATCCAGAAGTAATTTTGCCGTTTGGCTTTTACTGAGACTACTGAATCATATTGTGAATTAGATGAATATAAGCAGTAGAATGTAGACGATGGTGTGGATGCATTTAAAGTAGAAACTACGAAGAATAAACCTTTAAATTTTATGGTTCAAAATTGCTATTTATTTCATTTCAACATGTTACCTCAAGAGACTGTTTTCAAATACAAATTCATTATATTATATATAAAGTGTAGTGTACGTGACTGTGTCCAAGAAACTCCTCCACTCCCACTGGTCAGATTTCAATAATTCATAGCTCATTCAAAAGCCCTAGCAAAGTTACGCAGAGGAAACGATTTTCGTTGAGCTCAGATTCAGGGTTGCCAGATTATGCGACGTTACAATTATATATTAATATATTATACTAGCCAATATCGTTGCATTCATGGTTCAAGGGGTGAACTCTTATTTTCCTTTCGTATCCAAAATTGCATCTAGATTAAAATTTTAAGCTAGCTTAAAAGCCGACATATCGGGCGGCATTGAAGCTAGCTCCTGTGGAGGAATCTTGGTTTAGCCATCATCACAATAGCTATGAAGGAGTAAATGTGATAGGCATCCATAAGGAACAGAAGTTAAAACTGATCCCTGCATTTAAGTACTGAATTAATGTTTAAGCTTTCTTTTCTAAACGTTCATCCATAATTGTTCTGCTGCCACTTAAAGTCGATTTGATGCACGCAGATCTTTGTTTTCCGTACAAACAATTATTTTTATTCCATGGGTGGCAGGACAGGGGCAAATTTATAAGATAAAATTAATTTAGTGTAAAGATGGAAGAACAGAAATTAGAATTAGTTATGCTATAAAGATTTGAAGAGTAATAGAAAAATAATAGCTAATTAAGTAAAACCTATAAGAAGGAATCTATATCAATAAATGCGTCTTTGGAGAACAGTTACCCCACGAATTCTGAGATTAAAAATCCCCAGCGGTACTTTATACTAATCTACACGTTAGAAGCTCAATATCTGTATTATATATTATCCAGTTCTAGGTAATATCAATCTTCAAGTTTAACTAATTTGCATATTGATTATAAAAACTTTATGTCATTAATTAACTGTCTTTCCTTACTGTTCTTTTCTTCGGGGATTGTTTTGATTTTCATATAAAAATAGTTCTGTTTAAGAGTATCGTCTTATATAATGCAGAAAAATGTTTGCAATTTGCATTTTACTTAGCCTTCAATAAGTTGGCATCTGTATCTGTCTATATTTCTGAGATGGGGTATTATGTACACTATTTACATTACATTTACATACTGAATCCTCAAGGATACATGGCACAGTGGATAAAGGCGTTAGTTAGATCCAGTGACAAGACCCAAAGAGTGTGAGTTCAATACCTGCTGGAGAACTTTCAGAGAGGAATTAACAGGAGATAACTGACATCCATTAGACATGGCATGTGGAACTAGAACAGTCTACCACAGTGAGCAAAATAAAGGGTTCAGTTCGACATTCCAAACACCTGAAGAAGGCCGGAGCGTACAACGGCCGAAACATTGTGATAAACATGGCGACAAAGATGAGGACAATAATCCGAATAATGTAAAAACTTGGCATCTATTTGTAAAACTTTCCTTAACTATATCAAGCCAATTTATGAATGAAATGTCCATTTAAAGTTTTTGTTTCAAAGATATCAAGTAGTGAATATATCTTATTTTGAGTAGCGACAGCGAGCAGGCGAAGCCTGCTAGTACCGTATATACTTGTGGATAAGCCGACATCCTGTATAGTGCGATCCCGGATATCTTTCATGAATTTAACCCTCCTTAAAGAATACCTATCTATTGAGAAAATGGTCATTGAAAATGCATGATTTTAATTATCTTCTAAAAATGTACCGCTATTTTTTGGCATAATACCTGATGAGAAAAATTGTACTTTAATCAGGGCCAATTACATTGCATATACGTCTCTGGAACTTCTCAAGTTTCCCGAGGCAAACAAAAGGGGCTCCAGACCATATATGGCAGCAAAGTCGAATTGTATTATAATATTGCTTTTACTCCGTTCAAAACAGAAGCAGACATTTTACCTTTGTTATCAAACTAGAATACATTTGCTAAACCTATATTGAAGTGTCCAGCAATAATGTGACTGTTCAATATATGAAAACATTTACGCATTGCCTTCAGGCTATAATTTGGAAAGCCAATTTATTAGAGATGGAAAGGTAATGGATTAAATTTGTTACATTATTTGCAGCGCATATGATTAAAAAAGGGTCAACCTGAGTACGATACGGTCTCTTCACGTGCCCTGAAAGCATTTATTAATGTCTGTTTGAAAACGAACGAAAGTTCTTAGTGCAAGAAATATTTATTTAATTTTTCTTCCGTTTCGAGAGTTTTTCTAGGTTCCAAGATGAATTTCAATATCAACTCCTCAATGTCGTACGAGCGTTTTCGGCTCTTTAGATATTGAAGCATCATGCGCCAATTTTTGGTAAAGGGTCCCGTTTTTTTAATCTTATTTTTTATTTGTATATTTCAGTATGTTTGTTCCAAAACATAATTAAATTTCACCGATGCTGCCTTGTTTGTTATTATAGTTAAACGTTCTCGTAACTGGAGTCATGAGATATTTTTTATCTTAAATAATATTTTTGTATTATTGAATAACCACCTTTTTATGTTTACTGTAATGTTCAGTTGGTTACTCATATGCGATTTAAATTAACAATTATTTCCTTGGTATGTTATTAAATCTGAATATATGTATTTATACATATATATATATATATATATATATATATATATATATATATATATGTGTGTGTGTGTGTGTATTTGTGTGCAGAAAATCCTTAAAAGAATGCAGAAAGAATGGACGACGTTTCTTCATATTTGGGACTCATCAGCAGTGCGCATACACTACGGGGAATCGTTATACAACGCAAACGTCATACCACTGGACCAATGGGTCTCGATATAGCACCACTTCTCACTAAATTTCGGTGGTGATATTCATCCAAGTGTAAGCAAACAAAACGGATTGTGCCTCAAGAGGCACGTCTTTTTTCGCTAAGCCGCTTGCTCCAGATCTTTAGAAGATGCATCAAGCAATGATGGATATTTTGGTGGATAATCATTTATTGCAATTCATTGAGTGTCGAAGAATCATCAACAGAAGACAGAAAGCACTGGACGGCCGTTTCGTTTCATTTGGAACTCATCAGCAGTGCGTATCGACTACCGAGAATCGAACACGAAACGTTATGATAAAACGCAATCGTGCCACTGGACCTTGCTTGATCCAGCTTGATTCAGTTTCATACCACTAGACCAATGAGTTGTATATCAGTTTTAGCAATGGATATACAGTTAATTCAACATGTTATATATACGGCGCCCGAAAATTTTAATTCCGGTCGAGCACTCTTGGAAGAATTTGTAAACGGAGACTTTTATTGCTAATACTGCAAAGCTCTTCCGTGAAATGAGCCCTGTCGGTCATTGACGTGTTTATTGGAAGAATGAGCACGTAAAAATTAATCTTCCTTTCAACAGGGCGCTAATAGCTCAGGGGTACATTTTCCGACTGATGACAAATCAGTTTAGTTTTGATCATGGCTTGAGGCAGTGGGATGTCTAGCTCTATGTGTGATACAGCAAAACAGTCTGTCTGTGAATGACATGATATATATATATATATATATATATATATATATATATATATATATATATAATACTCTTTTTGTGTGTCGCACATTTTCTCTCTTACTCTATTCGTCTGTCCCTCTTTATATATAGTTATTTCTTTCCTCTCGTTATCTTGGTGACATTGAGATCCCTTTCCACTACATGCGAGGACATGCTAATAGTAGGATTTCCATAAGAATTTGGATCCACAATAATTCACCATTAATTTTCAACATTATATTCAAAACATAACCAAATTTTCAAACAGCGTTTTCCTTTTTTTCCAGATGGTTCCATCTTGAAAAAAATATAAATACAAATATTAATTAAATATGAAATCTAATTATGAATTATTTTACAGGCTGTATTTAGTAAAATGTATTTTACATTGTTATTGGTACTATATATATATATATATATATATATATATATATATATATATATATATATATATATATATATATATATATATAAGTGAACATTGAAGTTAACACTCAGTTTCGATAGTCTGTTTCATTATAGACGCAATCACCAAGCCACCTGAGTGTTGACATCAATGTTCACGTTTTTATTTACATAAGTTTTTTCTCTGATATGGAGCATTTTATCCCATAAATATAGCACATCTTAAAACTATATTTCTTCATATATATATATATATATATATATATATATATATATATATATATATATATATATATATATATAAGGCTGAAACACTAATATTCCATGATTAAATTGGAATCATAATCAAGATCCAATTCATCAGGCCTACAAATTCTATTCTTGGTCTGTCCTGGACATTGAGTTCGATCTGGATTCTATCCGCTTTGAAATTTATATATATATATATATATATATATATATATATATATATATATATATATATACATATATATATATATATATTGGCCACAAATATTATCTCACTCTCTTTCTCTCTTTCTCTGTCTCTCTCTCTATATATATATATGTAACAGAAACAATTTCTGCACACCTATGACTAAATATACACGTATACAACGTATCCAGAATGTTATATATATATATATATATATATATATATATATATATATATATATATATATATATATATATATATATATATAATTATAGATTTATATATCATTATATATATATATATATATATATATATATATATATATAGAGTCAAAAGAGAATACAACAGAATGTTAAATATATAAACATTTTATTTTGACAGGCTGAGAAAAATATACACGTATACAACGTATCCAGAATGTTATATATATATATATATATAATTATAGATTTATATATCATTATATATATATATATATATATATATATATATATATATATATATATATATATATATATATATATATATATATATATATATATATATATAGTCATATATATAGTCAAAAGAGAATACAACAGAATGTTAAATATATAAACATTTTATTTTGACAGGCTGAGAAAAATTAATCTGTCTCCATATTTAAACCTGTTTCTTTTTCTGATGACGCTGATACATCGGTGAAATATTTTAAATATATATATATATATATATATATATATATATATATATATATATATATATATAATAAAGCAATACGAGTATATGTAGATGTTAATATCTGTACTCTACATATAATGGAAAGTTTGATGATATAAAATCTCTTTACTCATTTTCAGTTTCTTTTGTGTTGTCACATTTCATTCTTACTCAGGTTAATTTTTGAATTACTTTTTGTTGTACTCTTTAGAAATTTATTTTCAAGTAAATATTTCAGATTTAGCGAATATAGTACTTGGAGTGCTTATGCATATCACTCTGTAGGAACTTGTGTCCTCTCTGCAAATGGATATGAGAATTATTCCAACTATTTTCCCCTCTAAGGAAATTTTATTTTGCTTTACATTTTTAGTAGGACCCTGTTTATCGTAATTCCTGTCTGGTTTGTTTTATATTTGATCTGTATATGTTTTGTGACTGTAGTAATGTTGGCACATTTTCTCTTGTAGTAATGTTGGCACATTTTCTCTTGTAGTAATGTTGGCATATTTTCTCTTGTAGTAATGTTGGCACATTCTCTCTTGTATTAATGTTGGCACATTTTGTCTTGTAATAATGTTGGCATATTTTCTCTTGTCTTAACATGTTGTTGGGGAGTATTTTGATAATTTAATAGACCTTCTTTTATTATATATTTTATCTGTTTTATTCGGAAAAATGAGCTTGGTATATTCTGGTATTTTTTTAAATGTCGATATTTTCACCTATATTTAGGGTTGTTCGCGTCTTTCCTTAATTTACTGTTGCCATTGAATGAGTGTGTGTACTTGGTCACCAGATAGTCTTGTCTTTTCTTCCTCTACTTAATGTCAATATTTACTACTACTCTCATTCTTTGTCCTACATTCGCACACGCTCATTAAGTTAATAACCACGATATGATGTTTATGAATCTCAGAAATTTCAGCACTCTCTTTCTGATTGTAAGTATATGTTTCTTCTAGTTGGCATTATCTTTAACACTTCCAGATTTCTCACATGGCCCGCCCATAGTATATCTCAGCATACGTCAGTAGGTCTATATCAGTTTTGCTTTCAGTGTCTTATTCATTCACTTGGAAGTTGTCTGACATTCCCGGGCGTAGACGATGACAGATTTGACATAGCAGTTAAGTACTTATCTACTAGTTTCTAAAGATATTTTCCTCTTTCTAAAGTCCTTGTTTAGTTTCTGGAAGGCATCTTTTACTATAAAGCTGCGCCATCACACTTCTGCGTCTCATCTTACGTTGCCTGTTACTACATTGTCCAGTTAACTTTATGTGATTTCATTGTTCCCAATATATAGTACGCGCACTAGATTGTTTTGTACTGAAAATCATGCAGCGTCTTTTCTTTGTTAGGAATATTAAACCAAAATTTGGTTTTGTCAGGTATCTTATAAGAATTTACATGCGATAACTGTTTGCAGAGTTTTAGTTGTTTATCAGGTGACATAAATCAAACTGAATAATTTCAGCTTTAATTTGATGGAGTGAAATCATTGAATATATTTCAATTAGGAACAATTATGGAATTGTTTTTACCCCACCCCAAGCAGCAAGGCAATAACGACCTTAAGACGTACGGAAGAGTGAAATTATGTGAGAAACATCATTATTAATAAAAACATTTGGGAAGATAGAATTTGGATGGAAATAAAAAATAAATAAACAGAGGAGTTTCACAAACGAGAAGTAGGAGAGAAAAAATTGTTACCATAGAATTTATAGTTACACCTAGTCTTTTCAACTGCAAAATGCTGAGACCGATCTGCCAATCAAGTACGGTGCTTGAATTCGTACAGTCGAATTACCAAAGAGGAAAGATCATCAGAACGATTGAGACCAATAGAGGATAATAAATAAAGCAGGTACTTTTTACAAGCATACAATTAATAAAATGAATAATTTGGCGATATAGAGAATTTTCAATGATTACAATAATGATACGTAAAGATAGACAAATAGCAAATTAATGGTAAATACCGATTACATACATTCCTAAATTATCGGTAATTTAAAATAGAGAAAAATAAAATGAACCATTAGTAAACATAATTGTAAAAGAATCCAGAGCAAAAGAAAGACGATTCTTGTTGGAAGTATTTGATTAGGAGTTGTGAATAGTTTCTCAGATATTTCTTCGAAAAAAAAATCCTGATTTTTATTTCATGAACAATTTCTTTCCTTTTATTTGATCACTTTCCATTTATTTGAGCCTCTTTCATTTTATTTGATTCTCTTTCATTTTATTTGAGTCTCTTTCCTTTTATTTGTGTCTCTTTCATTTTATTTGAGTCCCTTTCCTTTTATTTGATCACTTTCCATTTATTTGAGCCTCTTTCATTTTATTTGATTCTCTCTCATTTTATTTGAGTCTCTTTCCTTTTATTTGTGTCTCTTTCATTTTATTTGAGTCCGTTTCCTTTTATTTGATCACTTTCCATTTATTTGAGTCTCTTTCATTTTATTTGAGTCTCTTTCCTTTTATTTGATCTCTTTCCTTTTATTTGCTCACTTTCCATTTCTTTGAGTTTCTTTCATTTTATTTGAGGGTCTTTCCTTTTACTTGAGTTTCTTTCCTTTTATTTGAGTCACTTTCATTTTATTTGAGTCTCTTCCCTTTTATTTCATCTCTGTCCATTTATTTGTCACTTTCATTTTATTTGAGTCTCATTCCTTTTATTAGAGTCGATTTCATTATATTTGATCTCTTTCCTTTTATTTGATCTCTTTCCTTTTATTTGATCTCTTTCCATTTATTTTAGTCTCTTTCCATTTATTTTAGTCTCTTTCATTTTATTTGAGTCTCTTTCCTTTTATTTGAGTCTCTTTCATTTTATTTGAGTCGCTTTCATTTTATTTGAGACTCGTTCCTTTTATTTGTGTCGCTTTCATTTTATTTGAGTTTCTTTCCTTTTATTTGAGTCGCTCCCCTTTTATTTGATCTCTGTCCATTTATTTGTCACTTTCATTTTATTTAAGTCTCGTTCCTTTTATTAGTCGATTTCATTATATTTGATCTCTCCTTTTATTTGATTCTCTTTCATTTTATTTGAGTCACTTTCATTTTATTTGATCTCTTTCCTTTTATTTGTGTCGCTTTCCTTTTATTTGAGTCTCTTTCCTTGTATTTGAGTCTCTTTCCTTGTATTTGATCTCTTTCCATTTATTTGAGTCTCTTTCATTTTATTTGTATCCCTTTCCTTTTATTTGAGTCTGTTTCATTTTATTTTAGTATCTTTCCTTTTAATTGATCCTTTTATTTGTGTCTCTTTCATTTTATTTGAGTCTCTTTCCTTTTATTTGATCACTTTCCATTTATTTGAGTCTCTTTCATTTTATTTGAGTCTCTTTCCTTTTATTTGATCTCTTTCCTTTTATTTGCTCACTTTCCATTTCTTTGAGTTTCTTTCATTTTATTTGAGTGTCTTTCCTTTTACTTGAGTTTTTTTCCTTTTATTTGAGTCACTTTCCTTTTAGTTGTTTCTCTTCCATTTTATTTGAGTCGCTTTCATTTTATTTGAGTCTCTTTCATTTTATTGTTGTTACATTTGTATTTTTATTGATTTTCCTTCTGGCATTACTGAAGTTTTATTTGAGTCTGTTTCATTTTATTTGAGTCTCTTTCCTTGTATTTGAGTCTCTTTCCTTGTATTTGATATCTTTCCATTTATTTGAGTCTCTTTCATTTTATTTGTATCCCTTTCCTTTTATTTGAGTCTGTTTCATTTTATTTTAGTATCTTTCCTTTTAATTGATTTCTTTCCCTTTCCTTTTATTTGAGTCTGTTTCATTTTATTTGAGTATCTTTCCTTTTAATTGATCCTTTCATTTGTGTCTCTTTCATTTTATTTGAGTCTCTTTCCTTTTATTTGATCTCTTTCCATTTATTTGAGCCTCTTTCATTTTATTTGAGTCTCTTTCCTTTTAGTTGTTTCTCTTCCATTTTATTTGAGTCGCTTTCATTTTATTTGAGTCTCTTTCATTTTATTGTTGTTACATTTGTATTTTTATTGATTTTCCTTCTGGCATTACTGAAGTTATTTTATATGTAACCTTTAAGAAATACGAATCATATTACTGCTAAATCTAAACATTTGTGAAAGGAAACAAACACTTCAACAATATCGTATAAAGTCGCACGGTGAATAATGGATAGCGGCTCGGATTGAGGAATTTAAAAAAATTCAAAATTCAAATTCCGAATTCCAGTCGAATCCATTACATTCGCTTACATTCTAATAATCTTGGTAAAGTTATGAATCCTCTTCATCTTCCCCTATCTATGGGTAAATAGCAGGAGATACCGGGTTCTATCGCCTTGGATTTCAAGTGCTCTAAAAAGAAATGGCAAAAAATATATTGCTGCCAATCTCGTGCTGCGCTTAAATTTAAAAAGTTGATCAGAACAATTACCATACATGTATTTATGGGAAAGGCACAGGGAGGCTTCATTGAGGCAATGGGAAGGATGCCAGATCAGGACACATATCTGCCTTGCCAGTCATGTATCAAAAGATACACGATCGCCTCACCATGTATGACGCATGGCACATAACTGACTGACCCTTGGGTAAGGTACGAATCATTCTCCCCCCAGCTATGGATAAATAACTGGACAGATCCGGTTCTGTAGACTTGGAGGCAACTGGTCTACCGCAGAAATAAATTGGAACCTACTGCGGGAATATTCTGCCTTGTCAGTCATGTATGGAAACATATATGATAGCCTAAGCGTGTATCACGCATGGCACATAACTAATTATAAAGTTATTGATTTGAAGATGGATGACTGAACAGTAAATTGATTTTCTCACATCATAGTCTCAGATGAGTCAAGTAGCATTGATATCATCATAGATTTAGAAAACATTAATCAGGATTATCAATGTGATGAACTTAATAAATATGACTTCAGATAATCGTTCTTCTTTCTACGTACCTTCTCTTTTTAATCCATAAAAACAGAATGATATTCAAATTTGAAGAAATGAGCAATATCAATATTTTTTTAATTTAAAAAAATAAATTATGCTTTAAAACGAAGTTTTAAAAAAAATATGTAAAAACAAAGCTGTCTTTAGTCGTTCTTTCAATACGTCGATAGATGAGATCACGTGAAAACTTCCTTCGGGAATTTGAGAAGTCAGTGAAGTAATCAGGTCTCCAAATTTTATAGTAGAAATGATTAGAGGTAAGCGTAATTTCTACGCTAACATTTTCTTCTTTCGAACTTCTCGCTTGTGGAACTCTCTTCCGGCTTATTGCTTTCCAGCAAATGTTGGCCTTCAAAAATTATTTTATTCCCCACTCTCTCAATAATGATTTTCATGATATTCTTCCACTCTCAGTAATCCATCTAGTGGCTTTATATGGGGTGAAATAATTTGGGAAATCAAAGGAAGGAGAGGACATTGTTATTTTGATTAATATATATATATATATATATACATATATATATATATATATATATATATATATATATATATATATATATATATATATATATATATATATATATATATATATATTGTAATTATTTCACTACAGGCAAGGTAATAATGGCAATAAGACGCATGAGGTTCCTGATGTCTAGAGAATATGAAAAATAAAAATAAAAACAATGTTAATGAAAGTGAACAGAAAAGAACAGTGTTATGGGATCTTACCTGTAACGATAGTGAACTCTTCCTGACGCTATAAAGTCTACGCCTCTCAAGAGAAATGATAGAACGAAATGGGCAGATTCGAGTCGAGCCAATAGTAGTTCACTCTAAACCAGACTGACAGTCATACTAACACTTTCAACTTCTTGCATTATTATTCCGTTTAATATACCTTTGTTATTCCTACTCTTGTGTTCGTGTTGTTCTTCCTTGGTCCTAACCTTGGACCATAACAGTGGTGCGAGGATATTGGACCATAACAAACAGGAATAAAGAAGACAGTAGATAACGATTGACATTGCATTTATTTTTTTGAATATCAAAGTTGACTGGTAAACAAGAAGCCGATACAACTTTCCACGAACAAAATGTGTGATAGAAGAAACTGTTATCGGAAAACTTACGGTTATATTTAACAATTTCAACTGTAAAATGAGGAGATCTTGCCGCCAATCTCGTGCTACGCTTAAATTCATAACCTGTAGGTACCATGGAAAAATGTTGGACGGAACAATTACCATAGAAATATTTAAAGGAAAGGCAAAGGGAAGCAAATTTGAGGCAGTGGGAAAGATGCCAGATCAGAACCAATTCTTGTGAAGATTCTTACTATCAAGAATCTATATATATATATATATCAGAGATACAACTGAAGTATAAAATGGAATTAAGTTAAACTTTTTATTGACTATAACATTTTCCGAAAATTAAAATTATTTTCCGTACGAAAACAGCGAGAGATAACGTTTGAAATATATTTCGTTCTTTATCCAAGGAATTTAAAATTAGCAAGTTATAAATAATGATGATTTCAGAAAAAAAAAATAATAATATTCTTGACATTGCACATTTACTTACAAGAGTATTACTTAGGTATGGTGGTTGTTTGACTTGTTTAGTGGTATATGAAATTCTATGCGTTATTTCATACTGAATATGCAATTTTATTTTATTATTAGTGATAATAATAGTTTATAGATACAAGTCTTAAAATTAACTTATAGAAGGGTAGAGAAGGTGCAGATATATACACTGCTCAATGGTTTTTACACATAAGAGAATATGACGAACCCGACAGGAACTGGAACGCAGCTCTCCGATTAAAAATACTTAGCCATTATCTATTACATCAACCGCACACACAATCTGGTATGACCAAGGGGTCACGCTCTAGGTACAGACCAGGCTTGAAGTTGATTATTATTTTGGTATCTCTCTCTCTCACTCTCTCTCGCTCTCTCTCTCTCTCTCTCTCTCTCTCTCTCTCTCTCTATATATATATATATATATATATATATATATATATATATATATATATGTACGTAAGTATATATATATATATATATATATATATATATTTATAGGTAACTATACTCGTGTCGAAAAACCTTCGAATTCTTGATTTAACAATAGCCAAATCAATCACGAAGGGAAAAAAGTAAGAGCCAGGAACATGAAAGTCTGTCGAAAATAATCGCACAGATACAGGTTCAAGGCCCAAAGAAAAAACCCGATACGAGTAAACAACTAACTAAAGAGCTCGATACAAACGTAGAGCAATTACATATATATATATGACGAATAGAACACAGGGACAAACACAGAAACACATACACACACAAACGCACACAGAAACATACACACACACAAACACACACACACAGATATATATATACATATATATATATGTAAAATTATTTCGTACAATACACCGTTTTACCGTAATTTTTAAACTAATATCGAGAGATATTAAAATGAGCTACAGATGCGGTAAAGAAATAGATAAAACAATAAACCACCATAAAAAAATTTACATCAAACAAATATATTTCCAACAAATGAAACGTAAATATTTCTAAAAATAAATGCAACTGCAGAAAAAATATGATCTGCCCCTTATACGATCAATGTATAACTCATGATATTCGTTTTTACCATCATCGAATAACCTGAGGTAATATAAAATAAAAACAGCAATGCTCTCTCCAAATATTTCTGGCAGTTAATGAATGATAGAATCTCACCATCAATCAACTGTAAAATTATAACAAGAGGCAAATATTATGACGAGAAAGGAAATAAATATAAATCATATTTTTTTTTAAATTGCTTACTAAACAAGAGTAATTAAATTACCGTTACATGTAGGCATAAAAATAAATATCTGCTTAAATATGTTGATCCAAATTAATTTTTAATATAAATTACGGTTTATTCTTAAGTTAAATTACGGTTTAATTTTAGTATATATATATATATATATAGAGAGAGAGAGAGAGAGTGTGTGTGTGTGTATGATAGATAGTCATCCAAAGAAAGAATGTTTCGCTGTATCACAGCTCATCAGTGTGACTAGATATCCAGTTGTCTCTAGCTTGGATCGAAACCGGACTGAATTGGCGTCAGTTGGAGATTATAGCTTAAGCCTTTGATGCACGGCAGTGATTAAGATGAATTTAAGCGTACTTATTTTTAGGTAAACACACAGTGACTGAGAGAACTCGTCACTGTTTACAAACTCATACTTCCTCTCCAGAGAGGTAAACCGGAATATTTTTCTCAGTAGCATATATGTTGTCGTATCATCAGTGTGACTAGACATCCGGTTGCTTGTAGCTAAGATTGAAACCTGGTTGAATTGGCGTAAGTTGGAGATTCTACCATTAATCCGTTGGCGCATAAAGGAGAATTTAAGCGTATTTATTTTAGATAAATACACAGTGACTGAGATAACTCGATTTGCTTTATATATATATATATATATATATATATATATATATATATATATATATATATATATATATATATATATATATATATGAGGTACAGGTAATCTCCCTTTAATAGAAAAAATTAATGTTCACAACTCTAAAAAAATCATATTTTTCTCACACACACACACGCGGGCGCGCGCGCACACACACACACACACACACACACACACACACACACACACAAATACCGTTCATTTTAAATGCCCAATATAATTGTATATTTAAGAACCGTAATCTCAGTATAATATATATCTATGTTAATATTATGATATCCGGATATATATTTTTAAATTTGAATTACGTGACGGCCAGTCAATACACAACACCTGAAGATTCCCTTTTACATGAACCTCCTTGGTCATGCTATCCGTGAGAAATAATATGCATGTTTATTAATATATACTTATAGCTCTGTTGTATTGCATCGAGCACTGTTTTATTAACATCATCTCTATATGTGTAATATATAATAATAATAATAATATATATATATATATATATATATATATATATATATATATATATATATATATATATATATATATATATATATATATATATATATATGCAGGTATGCAGAAAAATAGGAAAGAACACGTTAGGTAAATAATCCGGTGTTCCTTAGTATTTTTGCTTTTATTTTCAAAAAGACAGTGCTCCATACAGAAGTAGAGCTTATATTATAATTTTTAAAACAAAAAATATTATAATATATATATATATATATATATATATATATATATATATATATATATATATATATATATATATATATAAATAAAAAGGAAAGAACAGTAAGATATAAAATCCGGTGTTCTTATAGATATTTTTATTTTTACACAATAGTGCTCTATGTAAATTTAAATTTACAGAGCATTAATATTATAAATTAATAGATTTAAAATATGGTTTTACCGCTACACAGTGATAACCATGTTTCAGAAATGGAAGCTAAAGCCCCTGAATTTAATTTTGTTATTAAACCAAAGACATTAGTTCCATTTCCTCATCAAGCGAATTTTGGAGTAACTTACTTTTTAAAATTTACGGTAGTATATATATGGTCAGAAATATACATTATTTTTAATTTATATTATGTTTTTAATTAATTTATTTATTTAGTTTTAAATTTAAAATTTTATGCCTAAATCTTTATAATTTTATCTCAGTGTTTTATGCATTCAGACACGGTCCTAGAGCTAAATTGTCGCAATATTATATTTATAATATCCCATATTCGCGTTGTATTTGAATTGGACGCCTGCACAGTATAACAGGGTCAGTTTGGTTATTTTTATGAGAAAAAGAGCACCTTGACGCAATTCATTCTGTTTTTACTATTAAATCTGTTATAATTTAAAACTAATAACAATATATTCTGTATACCACTATTTTTTTTTTCATAGACTGTGTGTATTTTAAAATATTTCTATTACATTGTTTAATTCCAAATATTTTATTACTATCGAATCGTATCAATCAATAAAAAGATATCAAGCTTTCTTCAAGGGTTACTCGCATACGATTCGCCTACAAATCATTTTGGTTCGCTATTTCTTCTATTTCTCTTGACAGAACGCTATAGTTTTACAAATATCCTGACCTGAGACGTTTACTAACCTTCTCGCAAGAGGATTGACGAACGAGATTGAAAAAGAAATGATTTTTTTTTTAAGTGAAGAAGCCTTGCATTAGAATCTCTTATTAAAAAATAATCCGTAGAAGATAATTACTTTTGCTGAGGAATTTTACATTTATCTTTATTCCACAGAGTAATGTTCTACTTTATTTCCATAATATTTACTCGTCATATATTTCATTTTTATTCAGAACATTTCTATTTATATATCTCTATGTTTTTTTTTTCTTTTTTCATGCGATTTTCATATTTGTCATTTTTATCAATTCTTTTTTTTTTCATGTATTTCTTTTGCATTTTTTACTTCGTTATTTTCTTTTCATTTTATTTATTTACTTTTTCCTCTTCAATTCTTTCCCCTATTCCTATGGATTCTTTATTTTCTTTGTCATCATTTTTCGCCATTCGTGTCTAACATTTTAAGTATTAATTTCAAAATCTCTTCTTTACGTGTATTATTATAACTTATATTTTACTTTATATTTTGGCCGATCTATTCTTAATCTTTCGAGTCCTTCGTACTTGAACAATTTTACCCATTCTGCTTGAGCTCCTGACTCAAAATCCGCAAATAATTGGTATGTAATATTTCATGGTAGATATAAAAATAGTTACAAGTGTTTCCCACCATTCAATCTGTTATGGGCGACCGATAGCAAACAGGGTTTCTTTTTTTTAATATTCTCCGCGTAGAACTTCGTTTCTTCAATATCCTCGTCGCCACTGTTATAGATGACCGAGAGCAAAAAGGTTTTGTTTTTTTAGGTTCTCCGCGTAGAACTTCGTTTCTTCAATATCCTCGTCGCCACTGTTATGCACGACCGATAGCAGAAAGTTTTTTTTTTAGATTCTCCGCGTAGAACTTCGTTTCTTCAATATCCTCGTCGCCACTGTTATGGTCCAAGGTTAGGACCAAGGAAGAACAACACGAACACAAGAGTAGAAATAACGAAGATATATTACACAGAAAAATAATATAAGATGTGGAAGGTGTTAGTATGACTCAGTCTGATTGGAGTGAACTACAAATGGCTCAACTCGATTCCGTCTCGTCCCTCTTGAGAGGCGCAGTACTCATAGTGTCAGGAAGAATTCACTCTGTCGTTATAGATAAGGTCTCATAACACAAACAATGGCTGGATATTAAGTCATTTTTCTCTACCACCGCAGTTCAACCGGTGGCTGAGCATTGTCATTTTTCTCTACCGCCGCTAAAGCGGTGGTCAGAACTCAAAGGGTTAATGAAGACTTGTCGTGGAAGTTAAAAATAATAATCTCTCTCTGTTTTTGTCTCACCCTAATACAAATAACAATATATATCTATATATATATATATATATATATATATATATATATATATATATATATATATATATATATATGCAAACATATTCAGCACTCTTTATTTCTACCGACATTTTAATGTTGCTTAGAATGTTACTTATCTTTTGGAGGGCATTCTTTGCTATTACAATCTGCCGAAACTTATTATTAACCCTTTGAGCTCTGCGTTCCTGAACAATTTAAACCGTTCTGCCTGGGCTCCTGAGTCAAAATTAGCAAACAATTGGAATGTAATGTTTCAAGTTACATATAAAAATAGTTACAAGTGTTTACCCACCGTTCAACCGGAGGCTGGGCATTGCATCATTTTTCTCTGCCATCGGTAAAGACGTGGTCAGGACTCAAAAGTTTAAGCTCAGAGATATCTAAACACAAGTCATATCAAAAAATAGTTCAAAATAATCGCTTGTAGTCCTCTCTTTCTGAATCAAATTAGGCGCGGTCTAATGGCCGCAAATGTTGATATAAAAATTGATTTATAATACGCGCGATGGAGATGAGAAGTTTCTCACCAGATTTCTTACATGTACATTATCGTATCTTTCATTTTTTTATTCTGGTGAAGCATCATTGATAATTGCAGACGATCACTTCCTCTGTGTATAAGAAACACTATATCTTTATTATTCATTAAATGTATTTCGTCTGAAGAACTCTTTGCATATTAACCCTTTTGTTGTGTAGGATCCACCTAATCTGCATAGGTGACTACCAACTATATAAATAATGGTTGGTACCGGTAGACGAGAAGAGAAGGAATCACGAGATCCAACTAGAGACTCTGATCGACTGCGACTAGTCAACACATTCTCCAGGAACATCTTCCCAGAAATATACAGAAATACTATATGGACTTATTGTGTACACTTTCTTGTTATAATACATTCTTGTTCCAAGTACATTTTGTGTTGCATTATTATTCCATGCAATAGGCGAGATTCAACATTGAGTCAAGACTCAACACCTTTACTCCGTGCTTTTCTTAACAATCTTTACCCTCCTGCCTGAGCTCCTGAGTCAAAATTCGCAAATAATTGGTATGTGAATGTTTTACGGTAGGTATCAAAATAGTTACAAGTGTTAACCCACCGTTCAACCGGTGGCTAGACCTTAAGAGAGAGGCCTTAAGTCATTTTTTCTACCACTATTCAACCGGTGGCTTGGCATTACAACATTTTGTCTGTCACCGATAAAGAAGTGGTCAGGGCTCAAAGGGCTAAAATTCAGATAAACATTTGGGAATTCGTAAAAAAATATATTTAAAAATCAATAGTTCCACAGATCTATTTATCATCTTTAGCCTTCTGCAGTTGTAATTAAATGGGGAAAAATCACCCAACTCCGAAAAGCGTGCGGAATAATAAATATTTTATTTCATCTACTCAGACAACGTTCTTTTTTTAAATTGTAATTTAGGTTTCATTGATTTTATCTACACTATTTGATAACATATAAACCCTGCTATTTACATACAATTTTATCATATCACGTTAGGTGTGTGGTAAGAACGTTCGCTTTCTGAATTTTCGGTTTTATCAGCACGTCTAAAAAGAACTTACTAACAATATGACGGTATTCATGAGTGCTATGCAAGAAAGGAATACCGTCAGTATGAATTTTCCTCATTATTGCTATACCCATGATATAAAAATACCATTATACACGGCGCGGCCGGAACAAGAACAGCTGAAAGAAAAGCAATGGCGAACATGCTTGGTTAACAGAGAGAATTTTATACCGCTAGGTCATACACAAAATCATATACAAATATTTACACGTACCTCACGCAGAGAAACTATAACACAAGTATGCAACATCAAGCAGAGTCAAAATTTTAAAGACTGAAATAGTCATACTTGTATTTATTCCCAGTGGGTATTCGAGCTGCCGGAGAATCCTTCTGTGTTATTAGAGAAGTTATATCTATCCCAACGGGAAAACGGCGTGGCCATGTGTTGCGGGCATATACATATGTCTACAAGGGGAGATTTGAGATGGCTGAGTTCAACTTCTATGCTACAAGCGAGTACATATTCTTTTCAATGGAAATCGGTGAGTTCATTTCCCAACATGAGGACTGCGATTCAGAGATAGTTTCTATAATTCAAACGGGTTGAAGTTAGGACAACTTTTCGAACGGGAAAAAGGCGCTTATTGTTTGTAAGCTGCGGCAACTAGGCTCACCCGTGCAAAAAAGACACCTGCTCTCGTTGAGTCCTGAAAGCTAATTGCGGGTCTGGTCACTTTCGTAACTCTATTAAGTGACGCCACTAAGATACGTCACTAAGTGACTTCATCTACATCAAAGTGATATAATTATCTTTTGCAATTCTACAACGGGTTGCTTGTTAGTGAAATAGGGTTAAAACGAGGATTCACAAGCCGTTGATAGTTATGTTAGCATGATTTCACAACCGAGGAGTTTATTGTACTGGCCTTGTTCCAGATCATTCATCACGCCAGATTATACTTTTCTCAGAAATTGTCACTAAATTTGACACGGTTCCTAGCAAATGCGCAGTAGCCAGGGATTTGTGGAGTTAGGATAGTTATTGGTAAGGCGGTTAGGTAACATTACCTTGTCAGATACTCGCATTAAAAAATATATTTTATATATCTATTAAGAAAGCTATTCGGGCGACTGACAGACAATGGCAGACCCCAATTTCGATTTAAAGTTAATTTCCGAGTTTGACGGATAGGTGTCCGGTCTTCCAGTGGTTGAATTGATGGAGATGTTGGAACTCGTTTGCAGGCTGGAGTGAAGTCTTTGGAGCACGGGATTCATTTGAGACTTACGCGCGCAGAATTTGCTGATTACCAAGAACTGGATGGCAAAGCAGAATTCGAAGTTGACCAGATAAAGTGTGTCTTAGTTAGAGCCTTTGCTAGGGATTTGTTTATGGTGTACAAACAGCTCATGGAGCGGCACCTGCAGTACGACGAATCCGTGGAGGTATACCTGGCTGAGTGACCGTATGCTGGCTTGCACATTTGTGCATGGGATGGCAGGCAATGTGAAGTGCTCTCAAAGTGCGGCCGTGCGAAAACCAGACAAGATGAACACACATAAGGTATATGATTCTATCATCTTATAATTCAGCTTCCTTTTTTATTCTTTTACGTTTCCCTCGTCTATTCTCAAACTAATTAGCCTTTATTTCTTCCATCTTTGTCGTGAGATATTTGCGTTACATTTAAAATATAATATTTTCATTTATATATTTCCTTAAATATTTTACTGTTTTCTGATTTAAGCCCCTTTGTTTTCCTCTCTCTCTCTCTCTCTCTCTCTCTCTCTATCTCTCTCTCTCTCTCTCTCTCTCTCCGTTTACATTTCGCACTTATACTTCCAGAACCGTTTTTGCTTGCTCAGAAGCATCTCAAGTCCTGGCGATTCTCATTTGTGCTTGTAGCGACAAATATCGAAATTAAAATTCTGCAAGAAACAGCTGTCTCTTATTAAGAAGTTCTTTTCGATATAGCCAGAATTCGATGCCAATAAGCTGGTTAATTTCAAGTTCTTGAGAAAGATTTTGATTGAATAATCGCGGTTGGAGTTTGCTGTAGATTGCCAAAAATCTTCAGATGCATAATTGAAATGACGAACACATCACTAGCATTCGCATATAAATCAATACATATATATACGCACACAAGCACACGCGCACACAAACACACACATATATATATATATACAAATATATATATATGTTTATATGTTTATATGTTCATACAAATATATATATATGTATTGTATATAGACATGTATATATATATGTCTATATACAATACATACATATATATATACATATATACATAAGTATATATATATATATGTCCATATAAATACATACATATATATATACTTACATATATACATATATATATATATATATGAATTACGCTGTGGTAGGTAGGATAAGTACGATTTCATTGAAATATAAGTATTAGTAACAGAATATGTATGATTCAGCATTAAAAAAATATTAACATAAAAATAATAAAGCAGTATTGAGTTTGTGTGGGAGGGTGCACACGCGTGTGTGTATCTGTGTGATCGCGCGCGCACACACACAAACACGCACAAACACAAAAACACTCACTCACACACACACACACACACACATATATATATATATGTGTGTATGTGTGTGTGTGAGTGTGTGTGTGTGTGTGTGTGTGTGTGTGTGTGTGTGTGTGTGTGTGTGTGTAAAACTGCACACACACGAACTCACAAACAAAGAACTGTTAATTTAAAAATAATAAAGCAGGATTGAGTGTGTGTGGGAGTCTGCATTCGCGTTTGTGTATCTTCGTTATATATATATATATATATATATATATATATATATATATATATATATATATATATATAACTGCACACACACACACACACAAACACACACATACATATATATACAATTTCGAGCATGTTTTGTTGAACAATCTATTGATTTTCATTTTAATCTTCTAGATTTCTGTGATCGACGTCATTTCGGTTATTACATATCACTTAGCCTCGTCAATAATTGGTTTGACTTCTAAGCTAGAACTGATGAATATTTATGAGCGTTCTTAAAATTATTTTTTAAAAACCAAATAAAATATTTGCTCTTGTTTTTTTAAAAAACAAATAACATATTTGAACCTGCGTGTAAATGCTTTCTGTGCGTTGTTTGCTTAAAAGCAAAGATGATGGGGAAAAGAATATAGATTAATTTGGCTAAACTGAAAAAATTATTTGAAAAGATTCTTTCAAAATTTTGAAACTGCAAGCGTTTTTCGTTCATGCGCATGCGTAATCATAACAACATCAGTAAACGCAGTTCGATGAAGTTCTAACGTATGAAATGCGTCACAAGTAAAATTTTTCCATTTTGTCTTTAAAATTTCCTCAATATTGGTTCTTTATATATAATAATATATATGGCTATCACATATATCATATCATATATATATATATATATATATATATATATATATATATATATATATATATAACATGAATTATAAATGAGCATCTATATATATATATATATATATATATATACGTGTGTGTGTGTGTGTGTGTGTGTGTGTGTGTGTGTGTGTGTGTGTGTGTGTGTGTGTAGCTGACCGTGGGGGTGAAGATGTGAAGAGATATCAGAAGGTTAAACTTTCCTGCTGGCGGGTCCAGCTACATGAGAATGTCGGACTTTAATTAAGTCCAATGAAGACAAAGAAATCAAACAAGACCGATATACATGGGTAAACAAATATATATTGATACACAAAGACTTGAAAAGTTACATAGTGTTTGTATGGAGAAATTATGTGTGTGTGTTGTAAGTGTTCGTACGTATGTGTATTGTTCTTAGCGCGTTCCCGGAATGTGGGAAACGCTGTATCTGTGAGAGGTCACATATTGGTGTAAGTTGAAAAAGAAAGATTTTACATCGCCTCCGTGCGAGGTAGCGGCCCAGGGCCTGAGTCGAAAAAGAGAGATTTTACCTCATCTCCACGCGAGGTGGCGGGCCAAGGCCTGAGTCTGAAAAGAGAGTGAGGCGAAGAGTCAGCCAGTATTTATAACCAGGGGAAAGAGACCCCTGTTAAAGGATTAAGGAAACTGAGGAGGAGCTAACTCCGACATGTGTGTGTGTGTGTGTGTGTGTGTGTGTGTTCCTGTGTGCCCACAGCTAGTACCGGAGATAATTAAACAGTACGCAATATAAAATAATACAGATAAAATTCATACTAAATTAATTATGCAATTATTTCTTCCCTTTCGATGCAATCTCGAGTTTCTGAACATAGCAATCTTCAAGTACAGATTAAAAACTAAGCGTTGTCATACGTCAATATTTATAGCATACTGGAAAATAGTGGAAAAATATATATGCATCTCCAATGGATTAAATAATATTTATGTTGGTCACACCACAATATCGCTTTGACGGCGCTTGACTCTACAGTTGAATGATAACTCTAACATTTTTAGGCATTTAAAACAACATGCCTGGCCGCGTACACAATTCCGGAAAATCCTCGTTGAAAACGCAACTATACCTATACATAAAACAATAAACAAAAACTAAAAATTCTTGAAACTATATACATAAAACAGTTGAAACCTAATCTGAACAAAATAAGCTACGAAATCTCCACAAATATTTTTAAATGCCTATAACATATAACAAAAGCCATTTGTTTATTCAAACGGCTTCCCATACTTAATAATTCTCGTTTTCATTCGGGCGTGGTCATGTGTGACGTCACAAGGTGAGATGTGATATTCGCTTCCGCTTCTAGTATACGCGAATTTGTCGTTTCTTTGAAATGGCTTTGTTTCGTCCGTGTATTGTTTGATTTATTGTAATGTAATTGTCATCTTTGATAATGGCTTATGTAAGACGAAAGCTTAGATAGGATTAAAACATGTATCAGTATGGTGATTTCCTTTCGTCTTTCAATGATAATGTTATTAAGCTTACCAGACAATATGAAAGGAACATGGTTAAAATAATTACAACTTTTCTATATTATTTAATGAAACATGCATCAATACACACACACACACACACACACACACACACACACACACACACACACACACACACACACACACACACATATATATATATATCGACTTCCACTTCAACTGCTCCTCTCGCACTTCCCGGCAGTGGAACCCCCTTCCTCTTAATGCTTCTCAGATAACTACAATATTCAAAAATTTAAATGCAACCTTAATGTATGTATATACTTATATATATATATATATATATATATATATATATATATATATATATATATATATATACCTTATACCTTAAAGTATATATACATATATATATATATATATATATATATATATATATATATATATATATATATGTATGCACATATGATATTCACTGTTGCATTGAACGGTGAAATACTTAATATATATATATATATATATATATATATATATATATATATATATATATATGATAATCAGTGTTGCATTGAACGGTGAAATTCTTATATATATATATATATATATATATATATATATATATATATATATATATATATTGTCATCCACAGACAGAATGTTTCACTGTCTCACAGCGCTTCAGTGTGGTTAGACCTCCGGTGGTCTCTAGCTAGAATCGAAATCCGACCGTCAGTCGAGAATTCTACAACGAAGCCGTTGGCGCACGGCAGGGATGAAATATGATACTCAGTGTTGCATTGAATGTTGAAATGCTTAATATATATATATATATATATATATATATATATATATATATATATATATATATAGCCATATGATAACACATACCCACATATCATACTCACTCACTCCCTAAAAACTAAAGAATACACACACACACAGACACACAGACACACACACACACACACACACACACACACACACACACACTAAACTAAACTAAATAACACACACACACACACACTAAACTAAATAACACACACACACACTTACCATACCCTCACCCGGAACCAACAAAACTGCCAAACTGACCGAGGGAATTCAAAGCAGCATGAATCCAAACAGCTCTTATCTCAAATAACAACTTAAAAGAGACTGTTTGACCAGAATGGAATGCTAAAAAATTCATGTTAAAAAGATAAAAAAACAAATACAAATGAAAACTACATACAAAAGTTCATTTTCTCCATCAAGACATTAATTTCTGTAGTTTAATGCTACCAGTAAGCAGAAACATTTTTCTCCTGATGATGGCCATGTTGGCCGAACTAGTCGAGAAATCTAAATGAAATAATAATAATAAAAACGAAAGAATATTAATCTACAACGCAGTGTGTCTGAAGATTTAATTTTTTTGATAATTGTTATCGTTCAATATATATATATATATATATATATATATATATATATATATATATATATATATATATGAGATACTAAGTGTTGCATTGAACGGTGAGCAATAAATGTATATTTATTTTCAGTACATAAAATATATATAATTCAAAATATAAAAATAAGGCAGTCAATCCAACCCAAATTTCCAATAATCTCCCGTAATTCCTTCTTTCAGTACAGTTCTAAAAATATGCTGTTCTCTTCCTTGTGCGGTTTCTCACCCTTGTTTACGTCTGCTCTTGCGCTTTGTCCTAAGGCTGAACGTCTGTTTCTTTATCACTTCCTCACCAGGAAGGTTTGCTGTTTTTTTTTCTTTATAATATAAGAAAAACGATTACTATTTATATAAATAAAAGTTTTGCTTTCTAGCGCTCTCTAATACTGAAGACAAAATATTATTGGTCATGCTACAGAGTTCTGGTTAGAAAATTATTCCTGTAAGGTGAAATATAAATGGTTTGTTAAGATTTAAAAATAACTTATATTAAATGTCTACGGAGTCTATGTAAATTAAATGGCTATTTGTAGCTGTCAATTTTAAGACAATAAATCCTTTAAATCCTTTTATTCATTAATATATGCAAGTTGTGATAGGTAAATTGAAACCATATTATATATATTAATTTTCGCGCATGCGCGTTGTTTGTTTTTGATTTTATAGTAAAGTAGGGTCAGCTGAGTACTGTCTGTTAGAAAAAATGGAAGCATCATGCTGTTCTGCATGGCATTCGCGCCGGAATCTCAGATACGAATATTTCAGAGTGTTTGATTGCAATTCTGAGAAGAATGGAAAAGATTAGGAATCAGTTGGGTGACTCTAATGATGACTACGGATGTACGGCAGTTCAAAAAACTCATCCGATCATTCTGATAAGAAAAGAACTCCTGGATTTGTTGGTAGGTTTCTCAGATTCATCACAGCGACCAACATCAAATGCCTTGAGGAGGTGGTGGTGCGCTGGGTCAAGAGGCTGACTACTGGAAGAACTTAAGTCTGGCAACAGGACTCTGCACCATACCACCCGCTTGATTATTATATACGTGGCACAGTTGAGCGAGAGATCACCCAAAACCCCTTGTAACTCTAATAATGAAGTGAAGGCAAGGACTATGGCATCCTTCTCCAACTTAAACAAGGAGTCCGTCGAAGAATCTTGTAGGAGATTCCGAAGTCGCCTGGAGGCCGTGGTTGAAGCCAATAGCGATTTTATTAAGTAAACTTACTCTTTAATATTTAATGATATTTTTGTGTAATTTTGGTAATTATATATATTAAAATAAGATGTCACTGTTATTTTCATTTTTGCGTAATTTGCATGACAATTTATCCATCGCGCCCGGAATTTTAAGTGTAGTATGCTATGTAAATGAGCTACTGTCATTAAAGCAGTACGCCACAGCGAATGCCAGTCATTCCCCCATTTGTTAACAAGACAAAGTCTACTCCAGAAGGTACGTATGGCCTTTGATTTCGACATCATATCCGTCAAGAGGAACATTATTCTACACGTGGATGCACTATCCAAACTAAAGTACGACAGTAAAAAATAGAAATGTGTGAAAATTCAAAAGATAAAATACTGCTCTGGTTTGGAACGGACAAAATAGTCTCAGAATAGAAATTATAAAAGATCCTATGTTAAGTAGAATTTCAGACAGAATAAAAATAAACACATGTGACAGTTGTGCAATGGCAGAAAGACCCTACAAAGAATAAAGGCATAAGGTAACTGAAGAGAAAGTCATAATATGTAATGGAGATATTATAATAGCTCTACAAAGCTTAAGAAAAGAAGTACTAAAATGTGTACACGGTGATGCATATTTTGTTATAGAAGCGACACGTGAGATTAAAATGTCAAGCGTTGTGGCCAGGATATTCTCGAGATATAGAAGACTATGTAAAAAGATGCATAGAATGTGCTGAAATATAAAAACCTTCGGCAAATCAAAATACACTCGTGGCCTAAAGAAAAAGAACCATGGGCTTGAGTACACATAAATCATGCCCATATTAAAGGCATGAGACTATTTTTAACTTTAGTAGACACATTATCAGTATGGACCGAAGTGGTTAAGGTTGCTGAAAGAAAAGCCACCACTGTTAAACAAAGATTAAGAACAATATTTTCAAGGAATGGAGTAACTAAAGCTTTGGTCTGAGAAAACGTACCAGAATTTTGAGAGGAAATATTGTGCTTGTGGCTCAAGGGTATTGTATGCGTCCCGTAAAAAACACCATCTAAGTCCTTGATGAAAAACCTTCAGAGGCGAATTAACAGGAGATAACTGAGGACACATGGCACAGTGGATAAATGCGTCAGTTAGATCCAGTGACAGTACCCAAAGAGTCTGAGTTCAATACCCGGTTAATGCAGTGGAGAACTTTCAGAGGGAAATTAACAGGATATAACTGATAACTGACATCCATTAAACTTGGCACGTGGAAATTGAAGTCTACGACATTGAACGAAATAAAGGGTTCGGTTCGACATTTCAACCACCTGAAGAAGGACGGAGGGTACAACAGCCGAAACGTTGTAATAAATAGTGCTACAAAGATGAGGACAATAGTCCTAATAATGTCAATAATGTACATAATACCTCATCTCAGAAATATAGACAGATACTGAAAGGCCGAAACGTTGTAATAAATATGATGAAAAAGATGAGGACTATAGTCCGAAGAATGTAAATAATGTACATAATACCTCATCACGGAAATATATACAGATACTGAAAGGCCGAAACGTTGTAATAAATATGCCGACAAAGATGAGGACAGTAGTCCGAATAATGTAAATAATGTACATAATACCTCATCTCAGAAATAGAGACAGATACTGAAAGGCCGAAAATTTGTAATAAATATGGCGATATAAGATGAGGACATTAGTCCGAATAATGTAAATAATGTACATAATACCTCATCTCAGAAATATAGACAGATACTAGAGCTTCCAATGTCACTTTCAACAAGCGAAAGTGTATGGTATAAAAAATTAAAATATTCTAATCTAGAAAAGACAAACTTTGTAGTACATAAAGGACAAAACAGCAATACTAACGGAAAATGGACAAAATGTACTGGCCGATGCGGATAAATTCGGAAGCAGAATGAAACTTGAGCATATCGAAATGGACGAAGAACATTAAGGTGAAGAACATGAAGTGGGGAGGGGACAAATGCATCCAGTAATGAAACTGAACAATTTGTGGATGATGATGACCAGAAATCTGCCGAGGTTTCAAAAGAAGAAAATGAACACAGACCTAGGCCCCCTGTAAGAATAAATCATGATGCACACCAAGAAAGAGATTTTGGATTCCCATAAATAATTAGAAGTCAAAGATCAACGAAAAGCATAATGCAATTACGGTTCAGTGAGATGTAGGATTGCATCTAAATGAGATACTTTTATAAAAGCAGTACGCCACAGCGAAAAAGGGTCGAGCTACCATCTGTTGATCTGACATCGTCTATTCCAGAGAGTACTCTCCTTCATGACAATATGATTTTAACTTTCACTGTTTGGATGTGTGTGAGTTTATGTATGTGTGTATGGTTATGCGTGTGTGTGAAAATTATTAATCCCTTCATTTTTGGTAATCTATGATTGTACATGTATTGATTAAATTATGTTATATAGTTTTCTTTGTTTTGTCAAGAAAATGTTCTAAATCATAAAAACATCTATCTCTATTCCCAAACTTATTCAAACGTATATTGAGAATATTTTTTGTCTCAGTTCCTCACAAATCTACAATTTTCTGTATCTATTTCTAAATGATTTTAACGCATCGCTGTATTTTAACAATATATTTATTGTTTATCATTGGCGTTTTTACAGACATGTCTTCGTTGTTGAATATAGATTTTCATAAAAAATGTAATTAAAATATAATTCGCTCTGTGTATTCTCTTTTGCTTTTTGATAATTATCCTTATAATTTCCTTATTTCGCTTAATTTCCTCTCTCTTCCAATAACAGTCTTGTTCCCGATTCAGGGTCCAATGTTTTAAAATATCATGATTGTTTATTGTGTTAATATATTTCTGCAAATATTCGGTATATTCTCACCAGGGAAATTAACAAAATCAGGGAAGAATCTATTGAATCTATTGTACCTGCACTGTGTACATCATCTGATTATCTCTCTTATTTCCTCACAAAATTCTTACATTTTAATGCATTTGAATTGCATACGGTCTGTTTTATTATTGGTTATAACGATAGTATGATATATTACAAAAGTGTTGCATTATATATATATAATAATGACTTGTTCTCGGTTCCAAATATTGTCAACTGCGAGGTTGCCAAACTGATCTCTGTTTTTTCTGTTTCTTCAATACCTACACAGTCAGTATTTGGTTTATATTGCAACTATGCTGAGAAGAAATTATGAAACTGTTGAGTCTTGACTCATTGTTGAATCTCGCCTATTGCATGGAATAATAATGCAACACAAAATGTACTTAGAACAAGAATGTATTATAACAAGAAAGTGTACACAATAAGTACATATAGTATTTCTGTATATTTCTGGGAAGACGTTCCTGGAGAATGTGTTGACTAGTCGCAGTCGATCAGAGTCTCTAGTTGGATCTCGTGATTCCTTCCCCTCGTCCTCCGGTACCAACCATTATTTATATAGTTGGTAGTCACCTATGCAGATTAGGTGGATCCTACCACAACACAGCCCTCCCAAGCCTTGGAATCCGTTTGGATTTCAAACTGGCTTCTATATGGGATGATGATCATGGTTATTTCTTTGTAGATCCCCTTTGCATAGTTCATATGTATATCTGTTTTTTTTTTCAATATCTTTTTCGTTTTGGATTCACGTCCAATGGGTCCGTGAACTTTCGTTTCCTACCGGATCTTCTCGGTTCAGGAGCACTCTGCGGAGGTTCTACTTGAAAAGTATCATACATTACATCAATGGGATCTTCCTCCTCATCCGGTATACTCTCTTCATGCTCTAGCACGTAGCATTTTTTGAGTTGGTTCTGGTGCCTTTTATGAGTATTCTTCGGCCCTTTTATTATGTAAATCAGGTCACCGATTCTCTTGTCCACTATGCCTCGCTCCCAGAACTCAATGTTGTTTCTATAGCACTTGAAAAACACCTTCTCTCCGGGGGTGTATCTTTTTCTAGATGTATACATAGTGTTCTTTATTCTATTTCTTCCTGGCAAAAGCTTGTCAAACACTGACTTAACTTTCCTAGTGAACATTAGTTCAGCTGGTGCCATGTTTGATGGTGTTCTCTGGTTAGGCGTGATTCTGTATACTTGTAGGAATTGTTGAAGCGCCTTTTCCGTTGGAATTCTTGAGGCTTTCTTCAGAGCGCGCTTTAACGTATCTACAAATCTTTCTGCGAGTCCATTGGATCTCGGATGATACGGCGGCGTCGTTATGTGGTTAATTTGATATAACTCACAAAATTCCTTAACATCGTCAGAAGTGAATTGTGTACCATTGTCACTCACAATACACTCTGGCACACCGAACCGTGCAAATAGTTCATGCAAAAAAGTTGTTGTGGGATTGGATGTAGGCTTTTTGCAGCGTAGTACTTCCGGCCATTTTGTAAAGCTATCTACCACTATTAAGTAGTAATAATCTTCTACTGGACCAGCGAAATCAATGTGTAATCTTTCCCACGGATGATCCGTCTTTGGCCATGGTTTGTGTACTATAGGTGGTGCCTTAGCTGTTAACGCACACCCTTTACATCGATGAACCATGTTTTCGATATCCACATCCATTCCTTTCCAATATACAAAGCTTCGCATTAAGCTTTTTGTTCTATTAATCCCCGGGTGACCCATATGAAAGTCCCGTAGGATTCTTTTCTGCAACGTTTTTGGTACTACTACTTTCTCTACACTTGCGAAAGGCACGTTACGTTTCGTTTTAAATATAGGCATAGTATTTTCTTTTAATTCAAATTTAGCTTCAAATTTGTTACATCTTCCAAGACCAGGTGTGAAGGTTTCCGGAAACTTTTTCTTTAATTCATCTTTAATGTCCTGTCTTGATTCCGTATTACTTTCTACTTTTCTGCAGAATGAGTTTAACGGTTTATCCCACAATTCGAATGTTTCAATAAAATCTGTACCCAACAAGTTTTCTCCATTTCTCAGAATGAAAACTTTTATTTTTTTAACGATCCCATTCAATTTCATTGGAAGTACAGCCTCGCCTTCGAAGTTAATTTGCTTTCCAGTTACCGTTCGAGCGAGTTTCGTTGACTTCATTTTTGTAGCCCTTCTTAAAATTTTCCATGTTTTATCGTTCATTATTGTTAAATCTGACCCCGAATCGAGTTGAAATTTGATATTCTTTTTGAATATTTCAGTCGTCTCATATTTCCTCAAATCTCTATCTGATTTGATATTCGAATTTGTTTGTCTAATTCGGCTCTTGAATTTTTTCGTTTTACAACACGATCCTTTGTGACCATTCTTTTGGCACACGAAACATTTCTTATTTCTATATGGGCAATTTATCTCCCAATGTCTTTCGTTACAACGTCTGCAATTATATGGTGGGACCTTTTTATTTTCGTTCTTTTTATTTTCTTGTCTATTATTAAAATACGCTGAATTTTTTCTCCAATTTTTCTCTAATGGGTACTTTGACTGCTTTTTTATTTTTTTAATATAAGCAATACCAGCTTCTTCGATTTTTTGCGACTCTTTCTTTAAACTTACGGCCCGTTGACACTCCTCTGCTAACTTTTGCAGGGTAAGGCCTTGTTCAGATTCGAGTTTAGACAAAACTCGACGTCTTATTTCGGCACTCTTACTGGATACCAGTCCTTGAGCAAAAATTAAGCACTTGAATTCTTCAACCGTAATCTCTGCCAATCTGAAATTGTCACAATATCTATTCACTATAGATGCATATGTTAAGTAATCCTGATCGTCGGATTTAGAGACATTCATGCATAACCATCGCTTATGCCAAAGCGACATATTTGCTCCAAACAGCTCTTTTAGCAATTTCACTGTTTCCGAGAATTCCAATTCAGTTGTTTTTCTCGGTAGAATAAAATCTACAAATTTGCTATGTTCTGCTGTACCTAGCTTTCTTAGTAATAGACTGACTTTTCTTGAATTCTACCAGTTTTCACAGTCTGTGTAGAAAATATCTTCAAATCGTTTAAAGTACGCTTCAAACGTTTTTTCTTCGTCTGGCACATAGTTGAAAGTTTCCAGCGAATTAAATATGGTGTTATTAGAATATGAAGAATTTCCCTCATTTGCCTGATAGTTGTTTAATTTCTCCAGTGTTAACTTTTGAATTTCTACAAGTCTTTCCTCTTGACGTTCTTGATATTTTTGCATCGCTATCAGTTGTTCTTGCTGTGCTATCTGTTGGGATTTGAATAATTCGGATATGACTTTGGATAGTTCATCCATCTTTAGCTGATAGTGTTCATGCAACAAGGAATATACTTTTAATTTGTGTATCCACGAATATCATATAAGCTGACCAAAAAATCGAAACAACGTACGACTTTTATATTTTATGTCTTGCTTTTACATTCACGCCCGTGCTAATCAACTTTGGTATTTTTTTTTTTCGTTCTCGACTTCTGTTCGCGTATTTCAATGACAACGTCTGATTTTCTTATCAGAGGTAATTCGTCACTATATTGTTGAACAAATAATTTTAAAAAATAATTTTTTAAAGTTTGTTACCTTTCAAAGTCGACACGGTGTATTTGTGCTCCTTTTAATCCATGCATGTTTTTGTAGTCGGCCAATTTTTTTTTTTAGAGGGTGTCTCGTTGTAGATAATTTTTTAATTTAAAATTACCGTTACTCGTTTACGACACCTTTCAATTTTTCTGAGTGAACGTTCCTTTATGCTTAGTCGTCTTTTAACGAGTTTTACATATCCAGAAGTTCAGAATCCTTCGTCGTTACGTTAACGTTGGACTTTGAATTAATAGTTTTTTTTTTTCAGCCTGGGTTCTTCAATGACTTGTCCCAATTGTTGAAAACTCTCACTATTAACTCTTTCTTCTTTCCGTATGGTTCGTTCTACTTCTTTGCCATTGTTGAAACTTGGCGTATGGTTCGTTCTACTTTGTGGCAATTGTTGAAACTTGGCTTATGGTTCGTTCTACTTCGTCGCCATTGTTGAGTCTTGACTCATTGTTGAATCTCGCCTATTGCATGGAATAATAATGCAACACAAAATGTACTTAGAACAAGAATGTATTATAACAAGAAAGTGTACACAATAAGTACATATAGTATTTCTGTATATTTCTGGGAAGACGTTCCTGGAGAATGTGTTGACTAGTCGCAGTCGATCAGAGTCTCTAGTTGGATCCCGTGATTCCTTCCCCTCGTCTTCCGGTACCAACCATTATTTATATAGTTGGTAGTCACCTATGCAGATTAGGGGGATCCTACCACAACAGAAACTAAGCCGATAAACTGCTAAACGTGAGAACTGGACGCCATTTATTCCCTGTGAATAGTTTCGGATTATAATGTAACTTCCGCTTCCTTTAACGGTAACTACTTTTATAATGTTTATCCCTCAGCTACTTTGAGATGATTCTCCAAATTTAGCGCTTTTCAACCACTGAATACCTCACCATTGGCATAGCCTGGAACTCAGCCGAACAGAAAACAAGGCCCCTTTACAATTTTTTTTTTTTAAGTAAAAAGAAAAAATACTGAGAGAGTCAATAACTGAAATAACTAAAAAAATATAGCATTCGGTGCAAAACTATACGAGTTGAATTTTGACGAGACTTTCTGCTGCTTAGTCGCTATCAATAACTATCAGATGTTATTATTGTCTTGTAAATGAAATAATAATAATAATAATAATAATAATAATAATAATAATAATGCAGATTCTGTGATAAATATCCAGAAACCATTGATCATCTTGTATCAGGTTGCACGATATTGGCACTCACTGAATATAAAACCCGGCATGGCAGAGTGGGCCAACATCTGTACTGGAAAATTTGCAACTCCTACGGGAAGGAAACTGAAAGAAACTGCTACGAACACCACCCAGACACGGGAACGGATATAGGACCTGTTACAATTCTATGGGACTAGACAATACACACTGACAGAACAACCAAAGCCAACCGCCCAGACATTGTTATTAAAGACCACAAAGAAAAAAATGTCTCCTGATTGATAAGGCAGTCCCTGCAGACTGCAATGTATCTTTGAAGATATTCGAAAAGCTGTCAAAATACAAGGACCTTGAAATAGAAATTTCAAAAATGTGGCACATGGGAACATCAAAAATCCCTGTTGTAGTTGGAGCCCTTGGACTGGTTGGAAAAGATTCCAGTAGACTAATTGAAGGGATCCCTGGAAAACATGCCTCAAAGAGATACAAAAAAATATTCTGACAAGTACAGCCCACACTTTACGAAGGGCTTTATCTATGTAATATTTTTTTTTTTTGCAGTGGAAAGTGTCATGATGCCATTTCTAACCTTAGGTCCCTGGGCAGCACCCGGAATGAAATGTGTAAACGCCAGATATCAAAGAAAATAATAATAATAATATTAATTATTATTATTATTATTATTATCATTATCATTATTATTATTATTAGTAGTAGTAGTAGTAGTAGTAGTAGTAGTAGTATGGGTTTTGTTATGAATAATCGTGTGTGACCTCCCCTTTTAGAGAGCTATTTCTGTTTACTGGGATTATAAAAGGACACTATACGCGAACCTTGTAACTGAGAGAATCAATCATTCATTAAATAACTGAGAAAAATGATAGCACTCGGTGCAAAACTATTCGAGTTGAATTTTGAGGAGACGGTACCGAATTTCTGAGAATGACTTTCTGCTGCTTGGCCACTATCAGGTGTTATTATTGTCTTGAAAATACTTTAATAATAATAATAATAATAATAATAATAATAATAATAATAATAATAATAATAATTGGATTGATCTGAATAATCAAGAGTGGTCGCCACTTGTTTTGTTACTCTCCTCTTTTAGAGGTCTCTTTTTGTTTACTGGGACTATAAAAAGACACTATACGCGAATCTTGTATTCTCAGTTGAATAAAGTTTTCTTAATTCCTACAGCTGCGTACATTTGTCATTACAGGGATATTAACAGATGTGACAGGAGGTTATATCGTCTCAAAACTAAATACAGTTTGTATTCAACGATCAAATAATATTTAATTTGCCTCTTAATATTATCAGTAGCATAAACTAATGTCATATCTAACTGCCTCAATATATCTTTCATGTAGAGTGTCTAAAGTTAATCTGCTATCGATTGTTTAACTTGAACCCTACTTATAATTCTACTAGAAATAAACTGTATAAGATCGCGCTGTCCGGTGAATCTGATTTGCAAATCTTCCTTGTTTATTCGAAGTAATTTGATGCTATTGAAATTCTCTCCGATTTCGGTTATTTTTGTCGATTTAAACAAAATGTCCATCTCGTCAGCTTTCTCCCATTTTCCTGTCGATTTTTTTTAATTCATATGATGTTGGTCGGACAAACAAATACTGATATTTGCTCGGTTTATTGACAGGCTTAATAAAAATAACTGGTTTATTTTTTAGAGATCGCGATAGCTAATAGGTAGATGTGATTAAATATACATTAGTGTTTTAAAAATATTCAGTATTAGTATTGTTTATGTAATAAGCATTATAACATAGCACAAATAGTTAATATTGTGGAAAATAATAGAAATTCACCTTTACGACCTTCAAAATAAACATGCAAGAAAATGAAAAATATTAAAAAATCTTTAATAGAGGCGAATATTAAAATATGTATTTTTTATTAGCTGCTTGAATTCTAAAATTTATCTGTTTGTAACCGCCTATTTTTTAACACTACTGTAATTATTTAGATAACGTAATACTTGACAATTTCTGTTTATAACCGTCTATTTTTTAACACTATTGTAATTATTTAGATAACGTAATACTTGACAAAAAAAAGCAATTACTCATCTTCCATTTTTAAATTTTAGATTTTTTTTATTGAATGGTAATTATAAAAAATCGATTTTCAATCACTATGGTTAAACTGAAGAATGTTTAAACGCACTAATCGAATATTATGGTTGTACTAATCAAATGTTGGTATCGAAATCGAAAAGGCATTGATTGAAAGATCATTAATCGAGGGATTCCTGTATATAATAAATATTTCGAAAACGATTCAATAATACGATTCAATATTTATATTTCAAGAATGTTTTATATCATACGATCGCAATATTCACCCTTACTTCGTTACATGGTCTTTAAATTTTTTAACAGATAGTGACAGTTATTAGGGAGATTTGATTAAATAAACTTTAATGTTTAAAATTATTTATTCACTATTATTATTATTGTTTAGGTAATAAGCATTATAACGTAGCACAAATAGTTATATTGTGGAAAGGGAATTTTCGACAATATACGCATTTTTACGTATTTATGGTTATTTTTTTTTTTTTTTCACAAACGACATTCTTGTACGTGTAGTTATTGAAATATGGTACAGTAATTACTAATATTTTTAATTAATAACTATTTGTCGTCGGTTGTTGAAATTTATAGCTATATGCTGATGTGTTGAAATTTTGGAATAATGCAATAATAAAAATTTAAATTTCATTTCTCTGAGAGATATCGCGATTTGTTAATTCCGTTATTATTATTATTATTATTATTATTATTATTATTATTATTATTATTATTATTATTATTATTATTTTCTTTGAAATCTGGCGTTTACACATTTCTTTCCGAGTCCCGCCCAGGGACCTAAGGTTAGAAATGGCATCATGACACTTTCCACTGCAAAAAATAATAATAATAATAATAATTACATAGATAAAGCCCTTCGTAAAGTGTGGGCTGTACTTGTCAGAACAATTTTTTGTATCTCTTTGAGGCATTATTATTATTATCATTATTATTATTATTATTATTGCTACTACTACTACTACTACTACTACTATTATTATTTATGCATTTTCAGTAAAAGAAATCTGATAGCTATTGCTTGGGTCCAAGAGACGGTAAATCATTCTTTGAAATTCAGTACCGTCTCCTCAATATTCAAGCCGAATAGTGCCTCACCGATTTCTCAAAGTTCTTTTAAATTATTCCTTGAATAACTGACTGTCAAACGTATCTTGCAAAGGTGTCTGCGTACGTTCCTAATTCTCCAATTCTAATAGCAACCATCGTCAACTTTAAACTCCCCTTATATGTGGTTATTATGTAAACCATTAAATATGCTTCTTTTCCATACAATTTCGTGTTCACCATCTCGTTGTATGGTAACTTTAGTCTAACCCAAAATTCTGACAACTGCAGTGGTTAGCAATTTTTTCTTTGCATGTTTATTGTAAATAAGGAAAATTAACGTGTTCTCAAACTCGCTGGATTCCATTTACCAGTTAGGACATAAAAATGTAATATCGTTTACATCTCTAACATATAGTCGCAACAACCATATTGAAATATGGCGTCAATTACCCATTAAATTCTAGAATGAATTACCACATTAACATATTATTAAAATCTTGTATGAATTAACATATTAAAATTTGTCATCATTTAGACTTTAAAACATTAACATTTTATATCAGTGTCCACATTAAAATCTTCTGGAAATTACCACATTTAAATGTTTTACCAGTCTCCACATTAAAGGTTTCTAGCAATTACAACATTTAAATTCTGTAACTGTCTCCACATTAAAAACTTCTTCCAATTACCACATTAACATTTTGTATCAGTCTCCATATTAAAATCTTCCGGCAATTACCACATTAAAATTATGTATCGGTTTCTCGATTAAAATCATCTATCAATTACCAGATAAAAATCTGATATCACTCAATATATTAAAATCTTTTCTCAATTACGAAAAGAATTGCTACATAAAACCTGCTATAAACACATCCCCTGTAAATCTGTCTTTATTTCACTACTGTTGCACGTTCTGTCTCTTTAAATCTTTTCCTATAATCATCGATGTTACGATTGTTTCAAATTCACCATTTTAGTTCTTGAGCTGCGTTCTGATATTTATTCAAAGTTTACATTACGGTATTTAGTAAGTATTGCTCAGTACATCAAATGAGAATTATGTTAAGGAAGAATGTATTCCGTCATTTGTTTTAATACTGAATATTCTAGGTAATTCTTTTATGTGCAATGTTCTATTAGGACGTGGATGATCAATGTTGCATAACTTCCTGTGTTTTGTTGCTCTCAACAGCTTTGGACATTTTACATTGCCTCTTTGTAGTCGCGTTGTCACCTATTGTCCAAATTTATACGTTCGGTTACTCTATGTATCTTCTGATTCTAATATACGATGTGAGCTTAGAAATGTTCCAACCATGTTCCTAATTACGTTTCCCAGAAATTTCACCGATCTATTTCTGATAATACATATGAATGTCCTTGTTCTAACTTTATTTTAAAATTCCTTGTTACTGACATTTTCCGTCCATGGTATTCTAAGCGTCCATCTCTAAAAGCACATGTTTGACGCTTCGGGTCACTTCGTTATTAGTAGGAAAATAGCGTAGCACACTCTGTTATACACTCTGCCATGCAGGCGATTAATTATTACGTAGCAGTTAAGCACTCTTTAATTTGTTTCTAATATAATTTCTGTCTTCATGTTTTGCTTAGATTCTAAAAGGAAACATTTGCAGTTCCAGTATGTTTACGGATTTCTCTGTCGCATTTTCTGTCGTTTGTTTTTCGAAGGTTTCTTTAAGGTCAGTAACATTGCATAATCTTTTTTGGATTTTGTCAATAATCTCTAAATACGTAGTAGAAGCCAGATGTGACAGCAATATTAAATGCATGGATGAATTGTAGAATAATAAAGACATAAGATAAATTCTGAAGTGAAAAGTTGTCTAGAAAAAACAAGCGAACCCAATTTTCTAACAAAAGACTTAGCAACTGATTCAATATGATCGTTCTCCTTCTTAAAAATAGAATACCGAGTAGCTTTATCATCAGCCATGCTGATGGAAAGCTAAAAAGATATCTTTAAATCGATTAGAGGAGAGTAATTTCGCTTCGGAATCTTTGAAATTAACAAACTATTTCTTGCTCAAATTAACAACAGATTGAATGTCTGTGTTGAGTTAAGCTTCCGATTTGACGTTATCAAATCTCTCAGACTTACCATTTAGACAGCATTAAACCGCGTAGTTGCTAAGTCGAGAAGTGATTACATTGGAAAGATCGTTGAGGATAATGAGTGTTACAGAGAGTGCCAGGACAGCGAGACATTGGTCAGAATACGTTGTAGCTGTGGTATTCTTTTTTATATGTTCGAATATAAGACAAAAATGCCGGGAGGCCTGCAGAGGTAATTTGAATTGTCGATAGGCTTCCCAAAATCAGCTTCGATAGACATGTTAAACCCGCGAAGCTAACGAGCGGGCATGCGCTTCCCTAAAGTTCTTCCTTTCGCTTCCCGCTAGAATCGAGGCACACCTGGTCCTTCTCGTATAATAAAACCAATATCATTCGTTGATACAATCTGTGAAGTAGACTTGGGGTCGGAGAGGCTGCATCCAGTGATGACATGAATACAACGTTAGAAACAAATCAGAATGGAGCTATAGAGCACACCAGCATTAGCGTAAAATATTGGCGAATGTACATCATTTAAGTTTCACTACCAAAAAGCTTAATACTTGACATTTTATTCTGTTCAAAACAGCTTTTGATACTGGTTGATTGCATTGGTTTTCATTTCAATGCATTTTGTTTTTCAACACAGGGTTATGCTTTGACTGAAATTTTAGATGACTTTTAGAGCGACTATTTTGTTTAGCTGAAATTAGTGAAATAAATCAAGGTGTTTTTCAACCAAGACCTACATTGTCCCGAAAGAAAAACACTGTAGAAATAATAGAAAAAAAATATAACATTGAATTGCTTAACGATCTTTCTTCTAGCAATTTCACATTAAAATAAACTTTCAGTTTTTTTCTTGTGGATTGTAAATGAAAAGCTACGAGGTGCATTTCATGTGTTTCGAGACATTTTCAGCAGAGATATTTATAATTTCAAAGCAGTACAAAATTCTAACCTCCTTCTATGTAGGATCCTCTAACTTCAATATACTTGTAACGATCGAGCCACTTTGTGAAGGCATCATGGTTGTCATCCCAAACGAAGGTGGCCAAGAATATTTTCACAAACTCTTTCATATCAATGTCTCTACAACAGTGAGGTAAAACTCTAGTCTGGGTAACAGCCAAAAGTCACAGTGATCAAGGTCTAGGCTGTAGGTCGGGTGAGGGAGAGTTTTGCTGCCCATCTCTTTCAACAAACTACTTTATGGCATAGCGAGCTTCAAAATTGTCTTCTCGGCCCGACTGCATTCTACGAAACTGTTGACTGCGAACAGCAGTGTTTACAAGTGTCTGTTCAAATAGCGGTTACATTTGTCCCCTTCGATCTGGAATGACAAATGTTGGTAGGACAGTTTATTAGATGTATATTAATAATATACTAAAAGTACAATAATCTAAGCCAGTTATAGTTGCCTCTCTTCTAAATGTCGCAACACTTCTGGATTACACCTGGTCTCTTTGACTAATTGCAGAAACAAACACAACGATGCTGAACTCTCAAAGAAATTCAATCATTTTTAATAAGAGACGATACATAGAACGTTTTACATCGATATCATGCTTCCTATCATAATTATATATTTTTTAATTCCATGGTCTTTCAGGACATAGGCGTTCTTTGAATTACATATAATTCCGTTTCTGGGAATAGTCAGGATTTCATAGGAAAGATAATGGAGTAGTTGTCTGTTTCCTTGCCATTCCCTGTATTGCTTTGACGTGCTGCCATCCAAGATTAGAGGTCAGCATATACCCTGGTATTCAACGTATAATTGGGAGAGAACAGATGGCGTCATGCTTTTCCAAAGGGCAATATTACCAAATTGAACACTAACTAGTCCGTAATTTGATCTCGGCTCACCGCCCCCAATGCAAGTTCACTAATCGCCACGGTACTGGTACGTCCAAAATAGTAAAAGTAATATAATAACTTGCATTATTTACATTATTCGGACTGTTATCCTCATCTTCATTGCCCGCTCCGGTCTTCTTCAGGTGGCCCCAAATTCAGACCGAAACCTTTTTTTCGTCCACCAGAGTACATTGTTCTAGTTGGATGTGGTATGTCTCTTCCGGATCTCTTTGTTATATCCCTTTAAGTTAACTCACCAAGACGTTGGTTAGATCCAGTGACTAGAACTAAAGTGAGTTCAATACCTGGCCACAGCAGTTGTGCACCAAGAAATTCCAATCACATGAAGACCGGAGCGTACAACGGCTGAAAAGTTGTGAATATGTCACTGAAGATGAAAATGAATATATCAGTCCGAATAATGTAAATAATGCAAGTAATCGTAATACCTCATCTCAGAGATATAGACAAATATTGAATCTAATAAATGTATAATTTATAATACAATGTTAAATATTCAATAACTCATCAATATTATTCTTATATTACCTCGCACATGCCTTGTAATGTAATCATGTCACAGTTGTTTCTGTCTTCGGGAAGAGTGCAACTCAGTTGTAAATGTCCGCGAGAAAATACAGCTGCCCGTAGCTCTATCACCCCCCTGCCATCTCTGCACTAGAGAAAGCGGGTGGACAGTCATACCGATGCCAGCCCAACCAACGTTTCCGGCGGCTGTACAATTTGGGGGCCTGGCACGTGTGTAGACATTCGGCTGCCCCACATTAAACTCTATATTGTGTCACATCACCTATCAGTGGGGAGGCAGGGTAAATACCTACTTGTAATCATGTCCTACATTAAAGTTGCTCTCAGTAAATTAAATTAACATGTTGTTTACAAAATTATCTACGGTTACCGGATATTTTGACCATTCTCGAAGATTAACAGTTTTCCGGTTCGTTCATTTACAATCGATTACAAATTATTGAAAGAGATGTGGCAAGGGGAAATTAGCTGGATTTAATCATATTAAGAAGCATTTTGACTTTAACTGAAAATAGAATCGATCAAAAATATTCTTCGCTATGTTACCTAAACTTTTTTTGTATATAAGCGCAGTTACTTTACTGGCGTCACGATCTCATCAATTTACATCTGAGCTAGCTCGATGTAGCTGTAAATTTTATGCTAAAAGTTTCTTATCGCGCAGTTCTGGCTTGTAGAACGCACTTCCGGCTCCATGTTTTCCAACCAACTTTAATCATCAAAAACTTAAAGGCAATGTCAATCGTTATCTACTGTCCTCATGATTACACTTTTTGTTCCCGCACATTAGTAACGTTTCTAATTCTTCCACACACAGTATCCTCTTGTGTCTTATTGGCTTTACCGCCATGTTTGATCAAAAATCAAAGACATTCATTTGACTGGGTCAAATAAAGATATTCATATACGGTGGGGTTTAATAAGTGATCGTACAGCAAACAAATGCTTGTTATTCTTATTTATAGCGAATGAAAATCTCGAATAACAATGTTATATATATATTGGGGCATAGAATCGGCATCTGCATTTTAAAATTCATCGATAAGTGATAGTTATGCACATTTTTATATTTCGAATAGTGGAAAAAAGTGTTCGTACAGTATCAATTTCTCTATTATAATACGGTAGATTTTGGTTGTACTTCAAAGGAGAAGATTCTAAACTGTTCTAGAATATTCTTAGTAAATCTAGTGCAACATTCAGTTCAAAATTGGATCATTCTGCAGTCACTGTTCACTGATAACGGTTCTAATAATGGCTAGACGTGAGGAAATGACTTGTGCTCAAAAAGAGCTAATTATTAAGCTATGGAACAAGGGAGAAAGTTACCGAAACATCTCTAGTGACACGAACATACCTTTTTCAAAAATTGGTTCATTTATTGCAAGATTTAAAAGAAGTAATACTGTTGAGAACAAAGGCAGACCCGGTGCTCCCAGGAAGATCTCTCCCAGATTACGAAGAGAGCTGTTGCGACAGGTGCAAAATAACCCAATGCCCATCAGACAAGACCTTCAGAATGATCTGTTTTTGTCAGGAGTTAACGTAACTAAGCAAAAGATTAGTAATGAACTACGCAGAGACGGTATAATGTCGCGCTCCCCAAGAAAGACACCACTTCTTCTGAAACGGCATAGAGATGTCAGGTTGAAATTTGCGACAGGGCATAAAGATAAGGAAAATTCTTGGGAAAGAGTTCTTTGGATAGATGAGTGTAAAATTGAGTTGTTCGTTCGCAATTCGCTGAATCATTTATGAGGGGAAAGATGGCGAAGCATACGCACCCAAGAACACCATACCAACTGTCAAATTTGGTGGGATAGTAGTATGATGGTTTGGGGATGTTTTTCGTTGCGAGGTGTTGGCAAACTAGCAATTATAGACGGTAGAATGAATGCAGAAAAATATCGACAAATTTTAAGCGAAAATGTATCGCTTTCTGTAGAGAATCTTGGCCTTCCTCCTGATTGGATCTTCCAGCAGGACAATGATCACAAGCAAACTGCTAAGAGTACGAAGAATTGGTTTGCTAATAACAACGTTAACATCGTTAACGTCAGTCGCCGAATATGAATCCAATAGAGAATATATGGCGGTTTTTGAAAAATAAGATCCGTGATAGTGGTCCAACAAACATCAAAAACTTGAAGACAATTACTCACGAAGAATGGAACCAAATACCTACTAAAGTATGCGAATCGTTAATTAAAGACTACAGGAAGAGATTGGTTGCAGTTGAACTTTGCTACAAAATATTAAATGGAGAAAACATGTTTTGTTCTGCTGTACGATCATTTTTAAACCCCTAAAAATTAAAATATTGCTATATTTTCATAGCCATGGAATATTATTTAGTTTTATATCCATACATTTTTAGTATACAATCAGATACAGTAGACATAATCCCGTTTTGTTAATTTAATGTTACAAATAAAAATATGAAATGTGTACGATCACTTATTCAACCCCACCGTGCGTATGCACTCGGCAGGTGAAAAGTGTGAAGGCGAGTGCCCAATATTTAACATAATCAGAAAATCATCGGACCAAAATGAAGGTCTCCAGGAATAACGGTATTCTACGCCTACAACTAGACGAATTCCGTGTGTTGATTTACATTCAGAAGATCGCGATTGACGATATTATTTCTGAAAATGATCCGATAGATAACTCTATGAAAATCCAGTCTAGTTTCCGACATAATTTTATCGTTTTGATTATTCTTAGAGTCTGGGTAGGAGAATTCATTTGGTATTAATTGTTGGTTAGCATTTATAAATAGCTTGTAAAGATCATTAAAAATATAATTCGTCTCTACATAACATCTATTGATCCTTGGATATGTAATTTATTGCAAAAGGTTATATTCTAATATGGAGAAATAATTCGGCAACTCTATGTAAAAATGTTATTTATAAATGATTTCTCACATTATACATTATATCTTTGTATTATCGTGAAACTAATGTTGTTGCATTCGTTAATATTTGTATATATATATATATATATATATATATATGTGTGTGTGTGTGTGTGTGTGTGTGTGTGTGTGTAAATATATATATATATATTGTGTATATTTCGGCAGAAATTTTTCATTAATGCATGTTTCATTAAATAATATAGACAAGTTTTGTCTATTTATTTTAAGTAAGTTCCTTTTATATTGCCTGATATGCTTAATCACATTATCGTTGAAAGACGAAAGGAAATCACCATATTGATACATGTTTAAATCCAATCTAAGCTTTCTGCTTACATAAGTCATTATCAAAGATGACAGTTTTAATAAATCAAACAGCAGACAGACGAACCTACAATAATAGTCCGCTCTTGCTGCTTGAATAAGCTCAAAGTAACAACAAACCGTATTTACGAGACAAGGAAGCGGAAATCGCGTCGCAGCTCGCTACGTCACACATGACCACGCGAGAGTGAAAAACGAGATATATTAAGTATGGAAAGCCGTTGATATAAACCATATATATACATATATATATATATATATATATATATATATATATATATATATATATATATATATATATATACATACATATATATATATATATCCCCGAATGTAATGAGAACGAAAATAATATATAAATTCTAACGTTCACAGGCAGTATTTTTTAATGATAAGTGTACAAAAAGATCTATCTATCTATCTATCTATATATATATATATATCTATATATATATATATATATATATATATATATATATATATATATATATATGCCATGCTTTTTGGGCACATATTTGTAAGATTACCTAAAATATAAATATATGACTGCATAAATGCGAAATTACACATACTCACACACACATATATATATATATATATATATATATATATATACACAGATTCGCGCACGCGCACACACACGCACACGCATATGTATATAGATGAGAAAAAAAGCTTGTGGGTTATCAAGAATATTATCGGTTCATTTCTAAATCATATATTTTTGAAAATAAAGAAAAATAATGTTATTCGTTGGACAAAATAAAAGCGAAAATCAATGTTTTACCACCCAAGTGAGCCAGGTCTTTTACGTGAAAGGAAAACCGGCTGACCCAGGGCAGGTAGTTAGGAAATGGACACGAATCTATATTCAAAGGGCCGTTTCAAAGTGTGTTTGTTTTTTTATTTCACTTATGGGTCTCCTATGGTTAGAATGGAGATTCGGTGCCAAATGGGACAACGGCAAAAATGGAGAAAGAAGCAAAAAATTAAAAATACCTCGCGAATAAATAAAAGGGGAAGAAAAAAGGAAGAAAATATAAAGAAGCAAAAGGGAACAGCAAAAAAAATAAGCCTCTTTACCTGAAAGATTTTGAGAAAAAAAATGAAAAAAGAGCATTTTCTCTTCCTTTCAAATAAGAAAACTATCAAATTTCTCACACAAACTAATCTTCACAGAACTTTCCGTGTCAAAATATTAATCTAATAATGGCATTTTGTGTAAGTTGACTTCATCAGTCTTATTTTGTAGCTTTTGCGAGGGTTTCAACCTATTCTCAACTGTCTTTAATCCGCCAACATTATTTCGCATATATTCACGGTAAACTATTAGTACAATTTAGAATGAAACTATTAGTACAATTTAGAATCTCCAATCATGACAATCAAATAAGATTATCTGTACGGCTGTAATATTAAAAGGAAAAATAAATACAATGAATATTCCTCCGAGAAATGCAGTAATTCCTCATGTATAATACGCCTTCAGCCATGATACGCACACCAAAAATTGTGCTGAAAGTGTGGGAAAATGCCTCTACTCACGCATAATATGCAACCCTTGTTTGGCATCAACCACGATAAATTGTACCTCTCCAGTTTCATTAAGGCCAGCGTTTCCTACTCTTATTTTTTTTCAATTGTTGTTAAACATAGAATAATGTTATTCAAATTTAGTTTTATGATAATTATTATTTTATTTTACGGCAATTTTACGGAAGATTTTTTATAGCAGTACATGATACGAACCCCTGATTTTGCATGTAATTTTTTTTAGGAAAAATGCGTATTATACATGGGTAAATACGGTATTTATTTGAGAACTGTATTGTTTATATGATATATACCTTATTTTTTCTGACATGAAAACATGAATCTATTTGATTGTTTTAGTAAAAGTTATTGTTTAATTATGCGCAAATATTTAATATATACATTATTTACATCTTTGTCGCCATATTTATTACAACGTTTCGGTCGTTGTACGCTCCAGCGTCCTTCAGGTGGTTGGAATGTAGAACTGAACCCTTTATTTCGATCACTGGGGTAGACTGTTCGAGTTCCACGTGCCATGAAATAAAGCGAAATAAAGGGTTCATTTCGACATCCAGCCACCTGAAGAAGGCCGGAGTGTACAACTGCCGAAACGTTGTAATAAATATGGCATCAAAGATGAGGAAAATAGTTCGAATAATGTAAATAATGTACATAATACCAAATTTCAGGAATATAGAGAGATATTTAATATAGGTCATGGTCATCTGCAATGGTAGCGTAAAGAATTTCAGATTATTTTAGGATGACAAATTTCAAATGTATATTAATAAAATTTTATCTGAAAATATACAATGGATTATATAGAAACGTTTTATAATAAATATTAATTAATTTTAATATCTTATTCTAATTCAGATTATCCCTCCCTTAGTTAACTAGTTATCACGTACGTTAGGCCCTGCCAAATCATTAGGAATAATGTTTGATCGAATGGAAAAATGGATGTTGCGGGCGTATTGTGGCCGCGTGTTTAGATAAAAAAAAAAACGCCAGTCTTCTGGTATATTTATCCCACAACAAAAATTGCGGACTCGATGTGTAAAAACCGGGTAATAAAATGCGAAACTCTATATATAGAAACAAATATAAGGGTGGAGAAGAAGAGGTTCATGCCTTTCCCAAGTGTTTTAAGTGCGTGCGTGCTTGCATGCATGTTCACATCTGTGCCTTCATCAGTGTGAGAACGTTTTCCTCGTTCGATATATATTATCCCGTCACTGAGTTATAAAGGTAAAAGAGAATGGCAGGGGAGGTTTCTGCCTATTTTTAGGCTTAAGTGGCGTCCCCTAGCGACGATTATTTTAGGAAAGTAAGTGTGGTAAATCCAACGGAAAAGGGGCTAGGTGGCGTCACTACGAAAAAGAAAGAAAGAAAAAAAGGGGGAATGGAACCTCCCGGCAATCCCTGTCAATACCTCCAAAATAGACTATTCCGTTTTGATCGCGTGACAAGACAATGAAGAGATATAAGAGAAGCTAACTTGGTCTCAGTGAAGAAATTAAATAGGGAATGAATGAAAGAAAGAAACTCACAGACAAATAAAAGAAGCTAAAAGTGTTTAACGTCTGCTTCAGCGAAATTAAAAATTTGTCGATTTCTAAGTTTTTCATTTGTAAGCAGTTACTTCTTGTAATATTTCTCAAAAATTTACTAACGGGGGGATTCTATGGATAATTTCTTGATGCAGAACTCGCCATATAAATGCGGGATTTCTGCTCAAATACACCATCATATATATATATATATATATATATACACACACACACACACACACACACACACACACACACACACACACACACACACACACTGCGTATGCTCAAAAATTGAGATATAACTGTATATATATAGAGAGAGAGACACACATTTTTATTTTTAACATTCTTTTTATAGATAGAAATATTTAAGTAAATGCTCTGTTTATAACAAGCAAAATTTACCGGCCTGAATGTCCGTGAAAATTTCATAGAAAATATTCGTCCTCCGACAATATTCGAACCGGTATCCTATACGGAACCGTCATATAGCCTGACGTGCCTTTTAACAGATTCGGCCACAGAGGATCGTTCGGTTGGCGCGGTCGAATTTACTGCTTATAAACTTCGATCTTCCATGAATCTTTCACGTACATTTGTATCTGTTCATGGCGTATCAAATGTAATCAAATGACCTCACACATTATGAAATGAACAAAGTCCGACAATTATTTTAAGACATTTTTATGTTTAACATTCTTTTTATAGATACAAGTATTTAAGTAAATGCTCTATTTATTATAAACAGAGCATTTACTTAAATATTTGTATCTATAAAAAAATGTTAAAAATAAATATAAGATAGATAGATAGATAGATAGATAGATAGATAATGACGAGACTAGCATAGATAGATAGATAGATAGATAGATAGATAGATAGATAGATAGATAGATAGATAGATAGATATTGAATAGACTGGCATAGATAGATAGATAGATAGATAGATAGATAGATAGATAGATAGATAGCTAAAGCCGAGACTAGCATATATATATATATATATATATATATATATATATAGAGAGAGAGAGAGAGAGAGAGAGAGTGAGAGAGAGATAATGGCGAGACTAGCATAGATAGATAGATAGATAGATAGATAGATAGATAGATAGATAGATAGATATTGAATAGACTGGCATAGATAGATAGATAGATAGATAGATAGATAGATAGATAGATAGATAGATAGATAGATAGATAGATAGATAGATAGATAGATAATGCCGATACTACCATAGATAGATAGATAGATAATGCCGAGACTAGCATAGATAGATAGGTATATTGATAAATAGATAATGCCGAGACTAGCATAGATAGATAGATAGATAGATAGATAGATAGATAGATAGATAGATAGATAGATAGATAGATAGATATGCAGGAAGATAGTCAAGCAGAAATATATAACCTATACTTAGGCAGTAGGTATTCATTGTAACATATTTTATTCAAATACTCCGACAACGTCTCTTTGTTTAATTTTTTATTTGATTTTTCCAGTTTTCGCACCAGCACTCAAACATCCAGATACAATTATAAAGAAAACTGTTCAAAGTTCATGAACTATGGACAGTATCTTACACGCAAACTGAAAAAAAGGCACTAAAACATTAAACAGACAGCTCTTGTCTGTTGATGTCAGTGAAACATGTTTGAATGCACACACGCTAACCTTCAGACGAAAACACACACGCCCATATATATATATTCTGAAGAATTATATATCTTTAGAAAAATTCCCACGGAAAAAGACATCTGTCTGGTTTTAAACACACATAGCTCTATATCAAAGCCTATCCCAGAATTTGTATAAATGCCTAAAGTAAGAATAACCGATTGAATAACAAATGACGATTCCGATTAAAAAAAAACGACGCAGAAGAATTACAGTGTCTCTATGTGTTAATGTATAATTGTAAGAGAACAACTTGCAGAGGAATTTTACAAATCGTTACCAAGTCGAAGAATTCTAGAGAAGGAACAGGGTGAATATAAATAAAGCGAGTATTGAAATAAATATAATTGTATAATGATTCAATGAAATGATTTCCATTAAATATCTTTCAAGTATTTAGAACATTGTTTTTCAGCCTTTTCGAACAAGAGCACACCTCGGAGTAAATAAAATTATCACGGTAGACTTAAATATTTTAAAGCGTATACATTTAAATGTTATGAAATAAAACCAAGTATTCAAAACATCGATCAGTTATGTGCCATGCCTGATACACGAGGCAGGATTTCCCCCCGCAGTAGATTGACATTTTTTCTAGTAGACCAGTTGCCATCCAGGGCTATAGAAACCGGTCTGTCCTGCTATGTACCCATAGCTGATGACGGGAAGAAGAAAAAGTATATCATACCTTTCCTAAGGATATTAGCACGTATCTGAATGGATTTGGATTTTTAATTTAGATAGGTAGGGTTCGACTGGAATTCGAAATCGGCTCTCCGATTCCTCAATCTGAGCCGCTATCCATAACTTTACCGTGATACACAAATGCAAATATGTATTTACTTTATTTAAATGTTTCGATTCAACTATTTCTGCAGCTAATTTAGTATAAAACCTATGCCTGTTGTTTAATATGATGGAAAAACAGTGAAAATAATTATTTGAAAAAAAAACTATAATGCATTTGTTGAAATAGTAACGCTGTACCATTACTACTTCACACGCTCATATATGTATGCTGTGAAACTGTTCTGCGGCACACTTTGGAAGATCGCCCGGCACGGCGTTTGGTAAACACCGAGTTAGTAAATGGCTGTCGTATCTAGGGTGTTGGCATGTTGAGAATGGGAATTTTTTTATTACAGGATTTTTAATTTAGATAGGTAGGCTTCTTTAGCTATGGCTTGTACTCGCTAAATTCTTCAGAATTTTAAGTCGACAGTTTTATTAAATTCTCGGATTACATTGTTCTCATTACGATTTCGATTCTTATAGATTATCTTGCAGGATTTAATAATCTCCAGCTTATGCCCTTTCGATCATTTCTTCCTCTGAACTTAGCCCCTTAGATAAGCTATATACAGTAGCATGGCCTCTGATCGGGGGGAGTTTGAGGAGCTTGTAACCACCTCTTAATTGCTGGTATTCCCAGGGCAATCCTGGCTCGGGGGTGTAGCACGTGTTAGGGTCCTAATTGTGGGAAAATAAGTGACCCCGCGCAAAAAAAGAAAAAAAATCAACATAGCAAAATGACTCTAAAAATGTATAAAAATCCAAGCAATACATTTTTTGTAAAAAACATGACCAACTTTATATTGCTATAGTTTAATTAGAAAGCAATACATTTTATGATGTACAAACTATATATGGACGAAACTTTCTTTTTCCATGAAACCATCAAATTCTGTACAAAATATTTAGATTTCGGCTTTGAATACACCATGGAAGTCGATAAAATGCTAAACAACATCAACCAACCAATAAACATGTATATGCACAAAAGCTGAGCATTATCTACCATGTATTCAATTGTGAAAGCAGAATAAGATATTTTAAAATCGGTATAAGCTCAAGCAAGGCAGTAATGCCATTAAAACAGAAAGTGTCATAGGGTGCATAAGAATGAAGAACAGAAACAATAGTGATGAGCAGAAAAAGAAGAGAGTAATCAGGAGAACAGAAGATAGCGACTGACATTGTATTTCAATTTTTGCAGATTAAAATTGAATGAAACGCATGGAGCCGGAAGGGAATTCCACTAGTGAAAAGTGCGAGATAAGAAACTGTTAAAATCGAATTTACAGCTACATCAAGCCAGCTCAACTGTAAATTGATGAGATCTGGACATAGTCACCATAGCGAATGGGTCATCCGAACAATTACCATGAAAGTATTTATAAAAAAAACATAGCAACCTTTATTACTTAAAAAATCTCACGAAAAGTAAACTTAAGCATTAAATGACCAATAAAGAGTTGATATGTCATTAAACAATCAATCTCATAAGTACGCACACTACAGGATTCGAACTTTGAACTCACTCGATTTATTTGAACAGGCACAGGGCTCGAGTAAACGCCATATCATTGATTAGTGTTAGTCTGCCATTTCTCAAAATATACGAAGCGTCTACAGCGGTTTGTGTATCTCTTGAAAATAATTCCTTGAAATTGCTAGAGTCGTTTATTATTGCTAGAGAAGTTTATTAGTCATTTGTGGAACGATATGTTTTAGAAATATGTATAAAAATGTTGTGAAAAAAAAACAAAGCTTTTAAAACACGTTAATACTTGTTGGTTGTATGAACGAGAAATTGGATAACAGTGTTCGAAATACAATCAAGGTAGTTACAATCACTTTCGCTCAAATAACCTAGGAAAAGGTATGAATCCATCTCTTCTGTTCCCCAGGTAAACAGAAGAGTAGACTGGATCATAAAGCCTCTGTTGGTGTCTAGTCCAGAAGGAAAACAGTGAATTGAGAGATTTGGGGACGGTCAAGACATCTTGTCGCTGACACATCACTGCTATTCCGACTGCAGTAGATGTGGTACCTCTACGATCCTAATGGGTTACGGGAGACGTGATCGTGGATAATTCGTAATGCTTACGAGATCGTCCAAGATGCTGCACATACATTTAATCCCAGATTAAACCATGCCAAAACTGACGATTGCAGCAATAACAACAGTGATATAATTTTGTAGTGTACTGTATTAACGATAATGCTAATATCAGCCTTTTTCCTTATTTGGAAACATTCAGTGTTTTGGTTGTCGTTCTGTAGATGCAATCCACGATGTTCGTTAAACAGCGGTCCTCTCTAATACCGACTATCTTCATTTGCTGGAAGCCATTTAATCCGTGGCCTAAGAAATTGCTTGCATATTATTAACAGTTTAGAGATTTCTAAACCATTTAGGCGCCATGAGAGATATCCATATAGATGACAAAACTAAACTGATATTATTCAGTAAAAATCCAGTCTTCGTGATTTGATATCACAATGGATAAAAACAAAAAAAAACAAAACAAAAACAAAATAGATAATAATAATAATAACAATAACAACAACAACAACAATAAATATTCTATAATTCTCAAAACATTCAAAAATACAGCTCCTCCCATATATATATATATATGTGCGTGTGTGTGTGTGTGTATTTTTGTGTATGTGTGTCCTGAAGGTTGCATTTGGTATGAATCAGACTGTTGCCGTTGGGGGTTGACCACAATGTCAAATTTTATATTTACATAACCTGTTCTAGTCATGCTCTGAGCACTTTAACACATACATATAGCATACCTTAAAACTATATTTTTTCATATATATATATATATATATATATATATATATATATATATATATATATATATATATATATATATACATATATATATACATATATATACACACATATATATACACATATATATGCATATATATATATATATATATATATATATATATATATATATGGGTATGTCTGTGTGAGAGAGAAAGAGAGTGAGTGTGAGTGTATGTATGATTGTGTATAATTGTGTGTATCTATGTGTTTATTCATGTGTGTGTGAGTCTCTGTGTGTGTGAGTGTGAGTTCGTGGAGACATTCTGGGGAGAGTTAAGCTCGGTATTTTAAAACCATGTAAAATGTGGGCATTTTAAACATATTTCCGTTAAATGAATGTTTTTTTTAACGTTCCCAAAATGATATAACGGAAATGGGCTGTAATAAATAGTACACGAGGAATATGGATTACATTTTATGACTAAAGCAAGTACTAAGTGTTCATACCAGCATATCAATTTTATTTCTTGTAAAATCTGAACGTCGATTCAGAAACACAGTCATTGTTTTCCACGTAACATTTATTGAACATTTTTAGTGACAGTAATTTTTAGCTTTTTACTTTTTCGTTTTTTTATTTTTTTTATTTTTTAATATTTATTGGACATTTTGAGTGATAGTAATTTTTATTTTTATTTTTATTTTCTACTGTTTTATGTTTTATTTTTTAACATTTATTGGACATTTTGAATGACAGTAATTTTTAATTTTTGATTTTTTGTCATTTTATTTTTTATTCTTTTTATTTTTTATTTTTGTTTACATTTATTGGACATTTTGACTTACAGTAATTTTTATTTTTTATTTTTATTTTTTAATATTTATTGGACATTTTGAATGACTAATTTTTATCATTTGTTAATTCATTTTTTTACTTTTTTTATTTTTTTAACATTTATTGGACATTTTGAGTGACAGTAATTTTTATTTTTTAATATTTTATTTTTTTAATTTCTTTATTTTTCTTAACATTTATTGGACATTTTGAGTGACAGTAATTTTTATTTTTATTTTTAGATTCTTATTCTTTTTTTATTTGTTTATTTTTTATTTGTTTATTTTTTATTTTTTGACTTTCTTTTTCTTTTTTCTTTTTTTCTTTTTTCTTTTTATTTTTTGTTTTTATTTTTTTCATTTGTTACTTTTTTATTTTTCATTTTTTATTTTTAAATAATTTTTAAAATTTTATTATTTTTCTTTGATAATATATTTTAAATCACTTTATCTCAAGTAAAGTGATAATGCCGCTAAAAGTCAATTAGGTTTAGAAAAGTATGATAATTCTTTAGTAAGAAAAACATGACAATAAAGAACAGGTTTTCAATGAATCAGGAATTCCAATGACCATTGATTTTGCACTTAAATTTGTATAGTTGGCAGGGAATGAAGAATCCGGTAGATGTTTTCAGAGTTGATAAGTGAATATAAAATAATATATATATCGAATGTGCTATCTACACTAAAATAATGGTCTTCAATTTATATATATTTTCCCACAAACAATAAGAGTTCAGACAATTGTTTCGTATATAGAACACAAACATCTGCAACCAAATATCACATTATATGCAGTGCTGTGAAATGTGTTGTTTTCGTTTTCAATTCATACCTCCTAAATTAAATATTAACAGCTTTATTTCCCAGGCTTGCTATAATCTACGGCGGAGTAATTATCTAGCAAGATATTCCATCAGACGATTTTTTCAAGTCAGCACCATATCATTTCCTTTCTTTACTTTTGAAATCATTCGCCTGCCGAAAGTAGTTTTAATAATCCCTTTGACCTCCTGCCTTAGAGTAATAGACAGCAAGCCAGATCAAAAAGACAGGCATTCTATCTTTATTTCTTAATATTATTTCTTTGACCTCAGTAAATATATCGAGTGCGAGCTGTAGAGCAATTGCTTACTAGCCGGTTTTGTATATCATTTTACAATTCCGATTTTAAAATGGCTTCTGCGCTAAAATATCTGAGATACTAAGACTTACTCTGAATCTGCTCTTTACAAGGAACTGTTTTCCTGTTTTGAAGTAATGTTTTACAATTTATATCGGAGCGTACTGAGAGCCATTGCAAGTATTTTTAAAGCCACAAATATTTTTAGAGTCTAAAATTGTTTACACTATTTACATTATTCGGACTATTTTCCTCATCATTTATTGCAACGGGCCTTCTTCAGGTGGTTGCAATGTCGAACTGAACCCTTTATTTCTCACACTGGAGTTCACTGTTCTAATTGCACCTGCCATGTTCAATGAATGTCAGTTATCAGTTAATTCATCTCACCAAGCTCTCCACTGCTTTACCGGGTATTGAACTCACACTCTTTGGGTCCAGTCACTGAATCTAACTAACGCCTTAATACATTGTGCCATGTGTCCTTGAGGAATAGACTGCCATAGATAGATCGATAGATAGATAGATAGATAGATAGATAATGAATAAATTGACATTGATAGATAGATAGATAGATAGATAGATAGATAGATAGATAGATAGATAGATAGATAGATAGATAGGAACAGACTGAGATAGATAGATAGATAGATAGATAGATAGATAGATAGATAGATAGATAGATAGATAGATAGATAGATAATGAATAGATTGGCATAGATAGATAGATAGATAGATAGATAGATAGATAGATAGATAGATAGATAGGAACATACTGAGATAGATAGATAGATAGATAGATAGATAGAAAGATAGGAACAGACTGAGATAGATTGATAGATAGATAGATAGATAGATAGATAGATAGATAGGTAGATAGATAGATAGATAGATAGATAGATAATGAATAGATTGACATAGATAGATAGATAGATAGATAGAAAGATAGATAGATAGATAGATAGATAATGAATAGATTGACATAGATAGATAGATAGATAGATAGATAGATAGATAGATAATGAATAGCCTGACATAGATAGATAGATAGATAGATAGATAGATAGATAGATAGATAGATAGATAGATAGATAGATAGATAATGACGAGAGTAGCATAGTTAGATAGATTAATAGATATATAAATGGATAATGCCGAGACTAGCATAGATAGATAGATAGATAGATAGATAGATAGATAGATAGATAGATAGATAGATAGATAGATAATGACGAGACTAGCATAGATAGATAGATAGATGGATAGACAGATAGATAGATAGATAGATAGATAATGAATAGACTCACATAAATAGATAGATAGATAGATAGATAGATAGATAATGTACAGACTGAGATTGATAAGGTACAGACATATAGATAGATAGATAGATAGATAGATAGATAGATAGATAGATAGATAGATAAATAGATAATGTACAGATTGAGATTGATAAGGTACATACTTAGATAGATAGATAGATAGATAGATAATGTACAGACTTAGGTTGATAAGGTACAGACTTAGATAGATAGATAGATAGATAGATAGATAGATAGATAGATATAACACCACATTAAAAATGCGATTAATCTTTTTAATATTTCATAATTATAGGACATTGAGTGAAGATATATAATTTTAAGAGATAATTTTCATCATTAATCCCACGTTTAAACACCGGTTCTGGTACGATCACCGATATAAAGCAAAATCGAAACTGGTCAATAACAAGAGCGTTGATCGCTAACGAATACCAGGTGCTATATAAAAAAAGGTAACTAAAAACAAATATAAAAATAGGTGATATGCCACAAACACATATAAAAAATCATCTTTGCATTTAAAGTTTCCGGCGTCTCTCGTTCGTGTGCATTTCTAGTCGTATCAACGTAAACATAAACTTAGTACGATGATGTCCTGAAGGTTGAACCGCGTCACACGAAAACATTTTCATACATTTTTCCCATAAAATTGTTCCTGATATTTTAAAAAATTGAATCATCATTATGCCATAATTGCAGGGGACGATAGATGAAGTGTGCCCGGTAAGTATCTATGTGTACAAAATTTTCTTCTCAAGAGAGTATGTATTTACTTGACCATCCAATGAGTCCGGCTGTGACACAAAATCGGCTTTTTCGGGACCCGAGTGTCTTCACTCGGGCCGTTGGTCTTAGCTTGTCATAACATGTTCATCCTGCTCTGAACTGGTCTAAGCTAGTCATAGCTGGTCTTAGATGGTCATAGCTGGACAGAACCGGTCCAAACTAGTCATAACCTTGATACTATCAGCGCAGGAGCGGATCCCTGTGCCCGGTAAATATCTATGTGTTACAAAGTACTCGAGACAGTGTTTATTTACTTGACCCTACTCCACTGAGTCAGTTTGTGACACAAGGTCGGTTTTTATTGTGGCCTTCTTAGGGGCCAGAAATAAAGACACAAAGAGAGGAATTGATTTAAACACATATATCAGTAGAAACAGTAATACAAACATACAAACGAATATTTGAATGTTTGAAAGAATGTTCGGTCCGACTGTCAGAGATGACTGCTGGAAACTTCCCACTGCAAAAGGCAGTACCTGCTCCTATTTATGGCTGGGAGGGACCATGCGTTCGTAAGTAAATTACCATATCAGATTTTAGCGTGGGGACCCGAGTGTCCTTACTCAGACTGCTGGTCCTAGCTAGTCATAGCTTATCTTAGCTGATCATAGCTGGTCAAAGCTGGTCAGTACCGGTCCAAGCTAGTGATAGCCGTGATACTACGAGTACAGGGACGGATCCCTGTGCCCGGTAAATATTAATGTGTTACAAACTACTCGAGAGATTATTTTGTATTTATTCAACCCCACCCCCACGAGGGTAGGTTGTGACAGAAGGTCGGTTTAATGTGGGGAGCCCGAGCACGTACACCTGGGCTAGGAACAAAAATTTCCCGCAGCCCACTCAACCGATATATATATATGTGTGTGTGTGTGTTCGTGTGTGTGCGTGTGTGTGTGTATGTGTATAAAAAGTTTTGTTAATGAAATTTGAGGAATAACAAAAATTACAAAAAAATAATAACGATATTGGCAATCGTATATATATATATATATATATATATATATATATATATATATATATATATATATATACGATTGCCAATATCGTTATTATTATAATATATATATAGTTCCCAGATCAATTCTGTGGACAAGACAGATTGGTATAAAATGACTTGGTAAAAATCTTAGATTTTGCCAAAGCGTTTCGTTTTCCTACTTTTTCAAGGCAAAATTGAAATCGAAATATCTCTGTTGTTATAGTTACATTAAAAATCTAAATTTAAAAAAGATAGACGCTTCTGTCCAAAACATTTTTCTGGTTAATGTAAATTACCTTTATATTAAGAGATTTTCCATGTCGACAATACAGTTAAATTCCCAGATCAGTTCTGTGGACAAGACAGATTGGTATAAAATGAAATCGAAATGTATTTATGTATTAGTAGGCATTTTGATTAAATTGAAGCACAGAGAAGAAGATTTTAATTTTAAGTAGAAATTTTGTGTCATGTCTGTCTTTTTTCAGCGAGAAAACTCTCTCTTCTGTGGACGCTTTTTGCTATTGTTTAGAGGTCACTCAGTGGAAACCTAACTCAGTCGCACAATATTCAAACCACCGGCTCTGACATGTGACAGTCGAAATCTATTTTTCGTCACAAATTTAAAACAAAAGTTAATTATATTGGAGAGACACGAAATTTCTCTTTCAATAACTATAAAAATATATCAAAGACAACGAAAATTTCTTTGTCGCTGCATAGTTCAACCAACCATTTCATAGCATTGATGACATCAGACGCGTGCGTTTAGCGTCTTCATTTAAGAGCCAGCAAATAGAGGCAGGGTCTGAAAATACATTTTCAAAAATAGAATCACATATTAAAAGATTAAATCCATAGCTAACTCCAATTTGGGGAAATTATTTTTATGTTTTTTAACTTTTTTGATCGTAGTATCCATTTATATAAAATTTTTGCATAATCTTTTTAGATCTTCCCTCTTCTCTCAATGAGCGTTTATTTTTGCGCATGCGCATTATATGTAGGTTTCGAAATAATTTTTGAATCATAACATCAACAGTTACAAAATAATTCTATATACCTTTTACGCCTGAGGATCGGAATTAAATAAATTGCTTCTTTTTCAGACCTATTAACACCATAAATAACTTTTAATTGGTTGGTTAAAAGGAAGAGAATTCGGCCGATATGTGAGCACTTCTACTAAACTCAATCTTATTTTCGATTAGATATATCTCCGAGTATTTAACATTGACGTGGATAAAGTAAATCGACCTCCAACTTGTCATCAACACGTGGTGGTGTGTCACTATCTGGAGAAGTCAGGCAGATCTAGCAATCTGGTGAATCGTTCTGTTAGTCTCGCTGTACTTCACGCGTTTGATGTATTTTATTTGATCTTTAAGAAAGACAATCTATCAATAACAGAATTCCACCCCCAAACTGCTTCAAACTACTTCCACTATATTATGACCATATTCTGGGACTAACCTACGCATTCTGTAAAAATACATGCATAGAGACATATATTTTATTTCTTCAGTATCTGTCTATATTTCTGAGATGAGGTATTATGTACACTATTTACATTATTCGGACTATTGTCCTCATCTTTGTCACCATATTTATTACAACGTTTAGGCCTTTCAGTATCTGTCTATATTTCTGAGATGACGTATTATGTACACTATTTACATTATTCGGACTATTGTCCTCATCTTTGTCACCATATTTATTACAACGTTTAGGACTTTCAGTATCTGTCTATATTTCTGAGATGACGTATTATGTACACTATTTACATTATTCGGACTATTGTCCTCATCTTTGTCACCATATTTATTACAACGTTTAGGACTTTCAGTATCTGTCTATATTTCTGAGATGACGTATTATGTACACTATTTACATTATTCGGACTATTGTCCTCATCTTTGTCGCCATATTTATTACAACGTTTCGGCCCTTCAGTATCTATCTATATTTCTGAGATGAGGTATTATGTACACTATTTACATTATTCGGACTATTGTCCTCATCTTTGTCGTCATATTTATTACAACGTTTCGGCCTTTCAGTATCTGTCTATATTTCTGAGATGAGGTATTATGTACACTATTTACATTATTCGGACTATTTTCCTCATCTTTGTCACCATATTTATTACAACGTTTAGGACTTTCAGTATCTGTCTATATTTCTGAGATGACGTATTATGTACACTATTTACATTATTCGGACTATTGTCCTCATCTTTGTCGCCATATTTATTACAACGTTTCGGCCCTTCAGTATCTATCTATATTTCTGAGATGAGGTATTATGTACACTATTTACATTATTCGGACTATTTTCCTCATCTTTGTCACCATATTTATTACAACGTTTAGGACTTTCAGTATCTGTCTATATTTCTGAGATGACGTATTATGTACACTATTTACATTATTCGGACTATTGTCCTCATCTTTGTCGCCATATTTATTACAACGTTTCGGCCCTTCAGTATCTATCTATATTTCTGAGATGAGGTATTATGTACACTATTTACATTATTCGGACTATTGTCCTCATCTTTGTCGCCATATTTATTACAACGTTTCGGCCTTTCAGTATCTGTCTATATTTCTGAGATGAGGTATTATGTACACTATTTACATTATTCGGACTATTGTTCTCATTTCTGTCGCCATATTTATCACATGTACGCTCCGGTCTTCTTCGGGTGGTTGGAATATCGAACTGAACAATTATTTCGCTCACTGATTTACTTCCACGTGCCATGTTTAATGGATGCCAGTTATCAGTTATCTCCTGTTAATTCCCCTCTCCAATTTCTCCACTGCCTTAATCGGGTATTGAACTCACTGACCCCTGTCACTGTATATAACTAACGCCTTTATCCACTGTGCCATGTATCCTTGAGGACATCTCTGTATGAATATCTTCGTATTATAAACCTAATGTCATCAGATATTTTTTTTTACCAGTGCCCATATTTTGTACTTATTACTGGTTCCCATATTGTATTTATTTCCATGCTTGTTCAGCTCAGGATATTTTTGTGGCCTAACACATGTGCTGATTCCTTAAGTTTACAAATTTCCTAATGGTGTTTTTTGTCTATGATCTCAACCTGATCCCACAGAGGGCGATGATCTCACTTTTCTCTCCCTATGTGGTCAGCCACGCCTTATTTTTCCACTTCCTTTCGTGTTACAGCTTTCTGGTGTTCTTGAAGCCTTACATTAAGGGGTGGTCTGTCTCCCCATTATATTTGTTTCCTCACCTGCACGGGATAGCGTACACACAGTCTTTAGTCATGTTATCCTTTATCGGGGGTCTTATCGGGAGAGATATCTGCGAAGTGTCGTCCAGCTTTTGAAGGTTGTCCTGATGTTATATGTACCGCAGATCCTTTGTATTTTCTCTGATAACTCCTTCACATAAGGCAAGCAGACTGTTTTCTGACTGTTGTTGTCCTCCTCTTGTCCTATCCCAGGTTTTTGGGGGCTGTTGCCATGTACCCAGGGTAGTTGTTACGTGTAGGGTACTACTTATACTGACCAATTATTTATCTAATGTCTCTGGGTCGCCACTTATGACTTTTTCTCGGTGTTGTTATTTCTTATTTTTATAAAATTTACTTTTATCGCTGTTTTATTTATTTTTATATACTGTGAAATTAAAAACAACTGGCCTGATTTGAGTAGTTCCGCTAATGAAAAATTATCCATTCGACAGGAATCGAACATGCATCCCTTTTTTTCCTACATTTTGAGAGAAATTTACCGATACCAGTTCACAGAGATCAGCAACGGCAGAGCGAGGTTTCCCTTTGGCGACGGCTATGTAACAGCTAGCTTTTTTTTCGTATCAAAAGTAAACAAGAATAATTTTTCAAATAATTTTTAAAAGAATTATTTAATCCATATTATTATATATTTTGTGAATGAACCTCCAAAGTTGTTCTACAAATGAGCACACAATAATGTACAAAGGCACCAAACACGTCACAAGAAAACTTTTTCCTCTTTGTCATACATATTTTCCAAACAAATATTAATCCCTTGCATGGGACAGAAAAGAATATTTATTATATTTATTATTCGTTTTTGTTATAATATGCTTACAGCTTTTGATGTATGGCGATTAATAGATAGTAAAAGATGTCACTTGAAATTGTTTTTCAAAGAACTTTCGACCAATTCATTCGTCCTTTTTAAGAGTATTGTGTAATATATTTTTCTGCGTCTATCTTCTAAGCTGTATTTTATAGAACAGCAGTCAAAGAAGCGGTCTGTATGCAACCATTTTATGGGGCTCCTCGAGGTAGTGTAATGGTTAGCAAGCTTGTCTTCCTAGAACAATTACGACTGAGTAGTGAGTTCGATTCTCACTGGGTTGCCCGTACTTTCGGCCTTGTGCCACATTTGGGCTACGCTTGGAAAATCGCTATGCAGCCATTTTATGACCAATATTTTCCACAAATTTGATTAAGTTCAATCAATTTGTCCCACGCTGAATTCGATATTTCTATATTAGCAGAATAAACCTTCACTTACCCACCAAATGCAAAGAGACAATCAATTTAAAGGCCGGCTATGTTCTTCCAAGTTCCTATTTTATGAAGGAAAGACAAGTCAACCTCCAAACCACTCCCTATACATTACGAAAGAGTGCAAATCTACTTTGTAAAAATGTCTGTGTCGCATTGTATTTAATTTTCTAAGAAATCAATTTCACTACTATTGAAAACAGAAATAAGTATCGACATTTTAGATAGATTTAAAAATCAGTTTTGATAAGAATATTAAAAATTGATCACGATTCATGGACATATTGGAAATCAAGTGATGATTGAGATGCGATGCCATGAACTCAGACATGAGGTAATATTTTTTTTTAATAAAGTGAGGGATAAAATTGGCTACACATATCTGTGTGTGTGGGGCGTGGGGGGTGAGGTAACGGATAAACCATGCGCACAAAAAATGAAGATTTTTTTTCATAAGGTGAGTAGGAATAGATTTCATCTCATATTGAGGTGATGGGGCTACATGAGAGAAAAGTCAATTAAAAAAAAGAAGTTTGAGTCAAATTTCTTAAAGAAACTGAATTTTCAAGGAAGGAAAACATGTTTACGATTAATATATTATTATTAAATTTGTTAATTATTATCAAAATATTATTAATTTTATTAAATTGTTATTACATTATTATACAATTTTTGAAGTAAAGTAAATTTCCTAGCAAGTAAAACATAACAAAATAGGAAAAATATAAAAAATGTCAAAAAAATACTAAGTTGCCAAGGAGAAGTGAACTTTTTAAGAAAAGTGGGTATATTTTGTTGCAAAGGTAAACAGGGCTGATAATCGCCATGAAAAACTACCGCGTAATTCGAGAATAAATTTCTTTTTTTAAACAATATGCGTAAATTTTATTTTCTTTAGTTAATAGTGTTGGTAATATTAACTGTTTCCCTACAAGGAAACATTTGGCATTCATTGATCGAGCGGTTTATATTACTTTCGGTTCGAATTTATAAAATCGTTTTCTGAAAAACATTTTCAGAAAAATACGTACCTAAAGTGTTGTTGCTGTTATCGTACTTTCCAGTATTGAGGTTGTTTTTTGTTTGTTTTTTTGTTTTTGTTTTTAATTTGTTTCACCCCTTTCAAGTTAGTAAAGCCATTAAGATACAAGAGATTAATGGAGATGGAAGAATTAGGAACAGAAACATTAATAATGACCTGGAAGAGAAATAAATGACCAGGAGGACAGTAAATATCGATTGACATTGCATCTGAATTTTTGCAGATCAAAATTGGTTGAAAAAAATGAAGACGGAAGTGAGTTCCATAAGCGAGAAGAACGAGAAAAATGTCTTAGCATAGAATCTACGGTTATATCTAACCATCTCAACTGTAAATTGATGGGATCTCGACGCCAATTTAATACTGCGCTTGAATTCAAAAGCTCTAAGTACCATAGAGAAAAGTTCAACCGAACAATTGCCGTGAAAGCGTTTATAGAAAAGACAGCGAGAGACAACCTTGCGGCGGTGGAAAAGTGAATGAAGCCGAGCGACCAAACCAAAACCAATAATATTGCTGATTCTTCTTTGGATTTTTTCAAAGAGCTCAAGTTAAATAGCAAAGGCACTGGACTATATGTGACAATAATTTTCGAAGCACGGACGAATGGTAGACTTCCTTTCTAACCTTTTATTTGAAGCAGTAGTCAACATCTGAATTATGTCACTATATTCACTTCCAGTTACTTGTACTATCTATTTCAGTTTGTGCTTCACCTGAAAGGACACAATTGACTTTATTTCTGTTATCTAGAGAGTGGCGAACAAAATAACAGGAAATTTTGTACAGTTTATTTAATTATTGAAATTTTTTTCTTACAGTTCTTCGAAACAAAAGCAAAAGATAGGCATTTAGTAGTTTAAAACATGACAAAAAGAAAAAAATGTTAGATTTTGTGCTCAAACATTACATAGCATTTTCTCAGTCACCAGGTTGGATCTTGTAGGTATATATTATACACGTACGTACGTACACACACACACACACACACACACACATACACACACACACTCACACACACACACACACACATACATATATATATATATATATAATACGTTTTACCAGTTCGTGACTAGAAAGGATAATTCCGAGGAGGGTATAAATCCAGAGACTTTAATTATCCATTTCGTTTTTAATTTTTATTTCGTGAACACTGAGATGTCTTTTATTTATATATATATATATATATATATATATATATATATATATATAATTATATATATATATATATATATATATATATCTTAAAGAGAACAATCACATCACGTTGAAAATGTGATTCCTAGAATAACAAATGGTTAAAAATGTATATGCTAGTTAATTCTTTTAGTTCATTCATGTAGTAAAATATAGTGTTAATTCATTTAATATGTTATTTTTTTTTGTTTTTCATTATATGGTAAATTAGAAATCTCGCTTTTATTTGTGGACCATCATGTAGTACAGTTCTTTGTTTGATACAATTTAGCTCCAGTCCGTAATGTTCAAAGGACGGTTTTCTTCAGCATGATCCACGGGCTTACCTCGCTCAAATTAATAAACACGAATCGCTGGAATACGTGCAAAATCTTGCGTGCCTTCATCTTTTTAGTTTCTCTTTAATTTTCCCCATCCGCGTTCCCATCTTCTTATTTCATTTCGCTTAGAATTACCAAATTAATTTAATTCCCCATTGTATCAGGTCATTCCATAAGTCCTGTCCGAATTTTGAATAAAGAAAACAAGTGACCAAAGGTTACATTTAATTACAAATTCAATCAACAATATATTTTCCCCTGATTATCTATGACTTCTTTCCAGCTATTAACAAGCTTACTAATTCCATTACTGTAAAATTATTTTGGCTTTGATTCGAAGAACTCACAAATGTCAGTTTTAACCTCTTCCTGTGTTACAAAAGCTGTTTCTTCCAAATGATTCTGTAAGCTACGAAACTAATGGTAGTCTGAAGGAGCAAGGACGGGAGAATAAGGTGGATGAGGAATTTTCATCCAAGTTCTTCGATCTTGTGTGACGTGATTCTTGCTGTGTGTGGTCGCACATTGTCCTGGTGAAACATCGGCCGTTTTCGATTCACTAGAGCAGGTCTTCTTTTCCTCAAATCTTGGTTCAAACGCTCTAATTGCTGACAGTATATTTGAGCATTAATTTTTGCATTAGGTGGTAAGAATTCAAAGTGGATTATTCCTTGGCAACCCCACCAGATTGAAAGAAGAAACTTTTGCCCATAAAGTTCCCTTCTCGGCTGTGACTGGGGTCCTTCCCCATTACCAAGCCACTGTCTACGACACTAAACATTTCGATAAAAGATCCATTTGTCGCCGCCAGTCACAAGTCTATCCAAAAAAGGTGAAACATGTTGGCGAGAATGGAGAGAAGAGGAGATATCAACTCGGGATTTGAGGTTGTTTTCAGACAATTCATGAGGCACCCATTTTCCAAGTTTAGGAACTTTTCCAAGTTGTTGAAGATGATGATGCACAGTTGTATGATTTGAACTGAGAACCACTGCCAATTCCTCAACTGATAAAGCAGGATTTTCTTCAAGGGATGCTTCAAGAAGCTTTTCATCAAACTCAACTGGACGTCCGGTTCGATCTTCATCTTCAACGGTGAAATCTCCACCTCTGAATTTTGCAAACCATCTTCTGCAAGTTCTTTCATTCACACATTCATCTCCCTAAACTGAGTGAATGTTTCTAGCCGCTTGGTCTGCTGAGTTTCCTTTCTTGAACTCATAAAGCATTATGTGCCTCAAATGATTCTTGGGTTCTTCCATGTTAGTAGGGTTTTAATCAAACAAAATTTAATTTTATTGTTCTCTGAAATAAAATTTGATCACTTTAAATGCATCTAAATATAAAAATAATGTTCAGCTCTATTAGACATTATAAAATACCTTTTAAATTTCGTTCATTTTAACAAAAAGTTAAACTTCGGACAGAACTTATGGGATGACCTAATAGATCCGTTCTCCAATCTCCTTGGTTCTTTATTCACAGTGTTCTCGAATTCCCTGTATCAATCTTTCAACACCTAATGGCTCTTTTGTGTCACTTACTTTGAGATTTCTCTTGTAGAAGTATTAGTAATTCTAAGGTTTTCTGCATGTGAATCGTGGAAATTCCATGTTGGGATTCCTACAAAACTCAAAGAAGCAGTTTTCTAGACTCTTCACTTTATTTTCTTAGACTATCATGTATCTTTTCCCGCAGTAGGTTGCCATTTATTACTGCGGTAGACCAGTTACCATCCAAGGCTATGGAACCTGTTCTGTCCTGCAATTTGCATATACCAGGGGGTAGAAGAAAATGGTGGTTGTGTTTGTCTTTTTAACTTCTTTTGTACTCAGTTATGTGCAATATGTGAGATAACGGAAAAGCTTTTGCCGATACGTGTGGAAGACGTGAAAAGGTCAAAAATGTAGCGATCGGGGAAGAAATATATTAGGCGCCGGTAACTCAAGGCAGTGGTTTGTATGAAGAAGCTGCTTGAGTGGAATTTTGCATGTCACCAGGGGAGTACGAATGGTACGAGGGTGGTTCGCTACAAAGTGCATGGCATGGACGGTCTTAGCCATGAAGATTTGGACTGATGGAAGTAAGGAGTGTTGATTATTTTCAGTGGAAATAGAGATTGAACTGTAAGGGGCTTTCGATGTCTCGTCTGCGAGAAAATGGTTGGAGAGAGGAAAATGTGTCTTCCACAAGGACGTGGTTATGTTTTTGGGCTCGATTTTGTGTGGAAAGTGAAGATTTTGCAGTTCGCCCCCCCCCACACACACACACACATCTGGTATTCACATTAACTATACACTATATATGGTTTCTCACATTTCAGTGAAATTTATACATGTCTACAATTAAAAATAAATATCAGTAAAAGGGTGGGCGAAAAAGATCATAAGATCTGTATGAATGAGTGATTCCAGATCTCTCAAGGTTTGCATAAATTAATTTCAATGCTTCTTATTCATAACTACATTGTATCTTTTCATCTAAATATCTGACTCTAAAAAGAAAACTGTTTATCCCGTTTGTCATCAACAGCAGGTTTTATGTTGGTTAACAGATGATAGTCAAATCAGGAGAGTGATGAACATGTTCAAAACTACAGTAACACACAGCATTTAAAAAAGCAAGGTTTGTGTGCTGAAGCATTGTCATGTTGAAACATGACACTTTTCGTCAGTTTTCTTGGAAGTTTTGTCTTGATAGCATTCCGTAATTGCCTCAGCGAGTTGACAACAGTACTCTTCATTGGTGGTGTGGCTCTTTTGAAGATAGTCAACAAACACAATGCGTTTTTACATTATTCAGAATAGTGTCCTCATCTTTGTTGCCATATTTATCTCAACGTTTCGACCGTTGTACACACCGGCCTTATTCAGGTGGTTGGAATGTGGAACTGAAAAGTCGAATTGACCTGCAATAGGAAATGGCTAGCCGGCCGAGTAGACGGGTATCCTGGTGTAGCCAGCTTATACTAATACTATATATATATATATATATATATATATATATATATATATATGTGTGTGTGTGTGTGTGTGTGTGTGTATAATATTAGTGGTCAATATATATATATATATATATATATATATATATATATATATATATATATATATATATAAATATATATTTATATATATATATATATATTTCCAAGAGGATACAATACAGATAGAGGTCAAAGTCCAGGACAGGCCAAGAATATATAAAACACATTTCGAAGTTATTATTTATTACATTGGATCCAATTCATCAGATGTACAAATACAAAAAGAAATCTGAAAAATATAACTCCTGGTATATATATATATATATATATATATATATATATATATATATATATATATATATATATATATATATATTATTGAATTTGTAGGTCTGATGAATTGGATCGTGATTAGGATTCAATGTACTAAATAATAACCATGGAACATTAGTACACTATTTACATTGTTCGGTCTATTGTCCGCATCATGATGCGGACAATAGAACGAATAATGTAATTAGTGTACATAATACCTCATCTCAGAAATATAGACAGATACAATGCGTTTTGCATCCCCAAAACCCGAGAACACACCTTTCTTCGAGATGAAACGACCATGAGCAATTAAGGTGGGTTGTTTCCACTGTATGAATTTGTCTTTTTTTCGCTGGCACAAAGTGGTGAACTGAACACATATCTTGGATTAGAAGACATTATAGAAAACCGCCGGGGTCCGCCTCAAACAATGTCAGATTTTCATGTGATGTATTAGAAGACGTGGCACTCGCCAAGCAGAAGCCTTCATCACTCTAGATTCCTTATGCAGCATATTTTGATTTTGCTAATAGAATTGGTTATTTGATTTTTTGGTCAATTGCCTGTCATTCACCACCATGTTGGAAACAAGATGAATGCTTTCCTCAGTCGAGGCAGTTGCAAGACGTTCATATCTTGGTTCATCTTCCAATGTTTCCATTCCTCCCCTATATTCAGATGCCTACTTTTGGTCTGTTGATAAAGCTGAAATAAGAAAGCTTAATGTCGGGACCATGTCAGCATGAATGTCCTTAGAGACACGACTATTCTTTTTTCCATTAAATAGATAACAGCACGGTGCGAAGTTTTGTCCATTTTCAAGAGAAATTGTGTTTGGACAGTGAGATATCAGTTTAGCTGGGAGGAAAAATACAGTTATTAAGAAGTACAGTTAAATGTATGGAAAATTCCACACCTCTAGCATCAATACTTCATAATCAGATTCTGAGATTTTCAGCCTAACCACGTAACTATTATCTTCTATATATATAGCTAGGTATATATTACACACACACACACACACACACACACACACACACACACACACACACACACACACACACACACACACACACACACATACATACGTTTTACCAGTTCGTGACTGGAAAGGATAATTCCGAGGAGAGTATAAATCCAGGGAGAGCTCAATGTCGATTACAGAGCATTATAATGATAATAAGAAGAGAGAGACTTTAATTGTCCATTTCGTTTTTAATTTTTATTTCGTGAACACTGAGATGTTTTGCGGAGGAAGTCTTCTTCTGATGAGTTGAATATCTCGGTGTTCACGAAATAAAAATTATAATTGAAATGGATAATTAAAGTCTCTGTCTCATGTTTATATGTATATATTGCTTTATATATATATGCATATATATATATATATATATATATATATATATATATATGCATATATTCTGATATATATATATATATATATATATATATATATATATATATATATATATATATATATATATTGTGAGATGTGTCAATATGGCGTTTTCCTTTCATCTTTCAACGATAATGTGATTAAGCTTATCAGACAATACGAAAGGAACTTACTTAAAATAAATAGAAAAAACTTGTCTATATTATTTAATGAAACATGCATTAATGAAAAATTGCTGTCGAAATATACACAAGATACTTATATATATATATATATATATAAAGAAATATAGTTTAAAGGTGTGCTATATTTATGGGATAAAGTGCTCACTATCAGAGATATAACGTATGTAAATATAAATATAAAAGTGAACATTGAAGGTAACACTCAGAGGCCACAAGCTATTTCATGGTAGACGCAATCATCAAGCCGCGAATTTTGGATTTCTTCTCGACTATATATCTTCACTATTTATACATAAATAATCGGGAAAAATACAACACTCGCGGCCTGACGATTGCGTCTACCATGAAACAGCCTGAGTGTTGACCTCAATGTTCACTTTTATATTTATACATATATATATATATATATATATATATATATATATATATATATATAGAGAGAGAGAGAGAGAGAGAGAGATACATAGATAGATAGATAGATAGATAGATAGATAGATAGATAGATAGATATTAGGATGAACAACATTTGGGCCGCATAACTGCAGGTTAACACAAGTATTTCAACATAAAAGCATAATTCATAATTTGAAATTCATATACTAAAATTTAGAGGTACATTCATTATTTTAGAACAAAGAAAATTCTCCTAAACGTCTTTGCTATATCTATCCTACTCTAAGGAATTGATTGCTGGACAATCACTTCAGCGATTGAAAAGAGATTTACATTTATAGAGTTGTTTGGGAAACGTATTCTGATAATACTATTGATTTGATTATATGAGCAATAAGGTAAAAGGCTGAACTAAAAGTAAATTTTACTTGCATAAAAAAAGAGAAAGTTGAAACTTTTAGGGTGATAATTAAGAAAGCGGTCTTGGAAAATATTAAAATCACAGGACACATTGAATGAAATAGAGAGACTGTAATATAAACGGAAAACATTTACCCGGGTGCACGGAACAAACGGAGTTAAAATTGGATGAAATCGACAACGGATAGAAAGTCGTGGAGAACCATGATCGCCCACGTTCTCATGGGATATTCCACATAAGATAATATATTCTGAAAGTTTTACAAACTCCGTTTGTTTAACAGGAATTTCATTATGAAACTATCGGATTGCATAATCTGACATGTGCTCAAAAATAATTCAACTTTCTAATGAATAGTTTTCAGAGAACATCTTAGAATTTGATCAAGGTTATTTTCCCTTGGCATAAAATGTCATCATCTGATCGATAAGTTGCTCCTGAACTCCCGTTGTAAAGATCCTAGCTTAACATAAACATCACCAGTGCAAGTACTACATTAAAATATTCCCCACTTGCCGTAAAAATATGGATTTTACGATAACCCGCTCAACAGAAAACATCCATCTTACGTTTAATCAATACATTACCAATGAGATATTACATTGATTCATTTGTTTCGAGAATTAATCTTCAGAAAGCTTCAGGCCACTTCAATACATAAATTTGGGAGGAGAACAGGAGAAGAGCAGAGGTTAGTTACACATTTGCTCTCATGAACAGTGCATTTATATATTTTTTTCTAACAGTTCATATATTTTCGATCCCCTTGGCATATTCATAATTGCCAATTTTATTAAGTTGTTCTAGCATAGATACCAGATAAACACAGAAAAATAAAATACTTCATCATATAGGCGATCAAAGCTCTCCATCATCATCATCGTCATCATCATCATCATCATCATCATCATCAACACGCCCATAACTAGGTGTGGTTGTACGGTTAATGAGCAGCTGCGAATCCGACCATTTATATTTAGCCCGTCACCTCACTAAGGCTAGATGTGGCACAAGGCCCTTTCAACGTGGGAAGTGCCATTTACATACTTATGCATATGAGTCATGGACATTTTTCCCCCTTTTTTTGTGCTGCTCCCGCGACACTATCTGTCACGACGCAAACACTTTAAATGTGCTACCGCACGGTTGGAATATATGGTGAACAGCCCCGTAGAAGAAAGCGAGCCAGAATAGCTTAGATCTGGTCTCAGGTAAATAACGGTCTTACCTTAACGTGCGGCACGTGACATCGGTAGGTTTGGTCCGTGGCATTACTCTCCCGTCTAGCAATTCCTTATTTATTGTATATAAATAAAAAATTTTGGCACATGGTCTAAAAAGAGGAGGCGTTGAGGCTGGTCGACACTAACTATTCTATACCTAGGTAATCCGATTCGCGACACATTCACTCATTACAATACCCACATTCACCATAAAAACCAGTATGTCCCCACTCAAACTTCCATACACCACAATACCGTATTCACTCAAGGGGAACCTACAAAACGCCCCGCATGCCATAAAAATTAATGATAATAATTTATAATACATAAAAATCTAATAATGAAGAAAGAGAGGGCAGGGAGATGAACAAAATAATGAACTAAAATCAACACAAAGTAAACTAAACATAACTGATGTTAGTCGGGCCCGTCCAACCCTCAAAAGAGCTGCATTCTGCTCATGGGAGAAAATCAAGAAGCTCTCTCGCTAAGGGAATGGGAAAAAGATAAAAAAAGCTATACGGCCATGGGAAAATATAAAGCTGACCCAGTCGAGATAAAAACGGGGCCAAAAACAAACTAGGGAGAATGGGAATCTCAACCTGGATCATAACCAATGACATGGCCGGGGACAGGCCAGGAACAACACTTTCCCATTTAACTAGGTACACAAATCTTGTCCAACCTATCAAAGGGGAGGGCTCCACAGGACACCACCCCGATGTGATATAGGTTGATCGAAAAGAGAAAATCAAGGCTAGCCCCGTTCAAACGAACGAAGCTCGCCCCAGTCACCCGTCTTCGGCTAAGGTTTGTCGAATGCAAGCATTTTCTGTCAGTTCTGATCTTCATCTTGAGCTGATGCCCAAAGAATCGGATCAGATCCTGATGAGAAAGACGGTTGCCTCGCAAGGCTTCCTCCTGTCGCGTCGTCCAAATCACCATTCGCACCATGGCCAACAGCGTCAGAAATACCATTTGTTTCACCCCAGAATACAGGGGCGACACTTTTTCACACGCCTATGCACGATCAATGAGCACAAGCTTTTCGGTATCGAGACGAGCCGTCAACTCGCCGACAATGGTAGAAGGCGTGCGACGGCGTTCTTTCTAAACCAAGGCCACACCGCTCACAGTCTGGAAAATCCGCCAAGGCCCATATGAAGACCTTGTCATTGAGAGACAGCTGATCCCGAGCCAATCTCCGGGTAAGCCAAAACTCAGGGTTACTGAGATAATCCGCCCCTGGCGCCCAAGTCCAGTAAGTACGAAACTACTCCTCCGACACGCTGAGCTGCTAACGTAGGGAATCCTTCGCCACCCCCTCCACTAAATGGCGATAGAAGATCTTCCTAGGCTGAGAAAGGTCACTGAACCGCGGAACAGCCAACAAGGCCGACCGACAGTCGCGAAGGAAATCCGCTTGATCCCAGGGTTTACGATAACGCTCAACGCGCGAGATGGGGGAACTGAAAGTAAAGAAAGGGAACGAGTCCCTAACAATCCCCACCATAATCGAATCTTATGCCAATGCGCGACGTTGGAGAGCCAACCTTGTTGTGGTGGAATCCACCTAATCTGCATAGGTGACTACTAACTATATAAATAATGGTTGATACCGGAAGACGAGAGGGGAAAGAAGGGGAATCACGAGATCCAACTAGAGACTCTGATCGACTGCGACTAGTCAACACATTCTCCAGGAACGTCTTCCCAGAAATATACAGAAATACTATATGTACTTATTGTGTACACTTTCTTGTTATAATACATTCTTGTTCTAAGTACATTTTGTGTTGCATTATTATTCCATGCAATAGGCGAGATTCAACATTGAGTCAAGACTCAACAATGGCGACGAAGTAGAACGAACCACACGCCAAGTTTCAACAAAGGCAAAGAAGTAGAACGAACCATAAGCAAAGAAGAAAGAATTAATAGTGAGAGTTTTCAACAATTGGGACAAGTCATTGAAGAACCCAGGCTGAAAAAAAGCTATTAATTAAAAGTCCAACGTTAACGTAACTACGAAGGATTCTAAACTTCTGGATATGTAGAACTCGTTAAAAGACGACTAAGCATAAAGGAACGTTCACTCAGAAAAAGTGGAAAGGTGTCGTAATCGAATAACGGTAATTTTAAATTAAAAAATTATCTACACCGAGACACCCGCTAAAAAGAAAAATTGGCCGACTACAAACACATGCATGGATTAAAAGGAGCACAAATGCACCGTGTCGACTTTGAAAGGTAACAAACTTTAAAAAATTATTTTTTTTAAATTATTTGTTCAACAATATAGTGACGAATTACCTCTGATAAGAAAATCAGACGTTGTCATTGAAATACGCGAACAGAAGTCGAAAAAAAAAAAAAAAGTCCGACGCTCTCTGTTCACGAGAAAAAAATACCAAAGTTGATTAGCACGGGCGTGAATGTAAAAGCAAGTCATAAAGTAGAAAAGTCGTACGTTGTTTCGATTTTTCTGGTCAGCTTATATGAGATTCAGTGGATACACAAATTAAAAAGTATATTCCTTGTTGCATGAACACTATCGGCTGAAAAATGGAGGAACTATCCAAAGTCATATCTGAATTATTAAAATCCCAGCAGTTGAGTCAACAACGTCAGCAAGAACAACAGATAGCACAGCAGGAACAGTTTGCCTTATTAATAAGGGAACAACAGATAGCTCTGCAAAAATATCAGGAAAAACGAGAAGAAAGACTCTTGGAAATTCAAGTTAACACTGGAGAAATTAAACAACTTTCAGGCAAATGAGGGAAATTCTTCATATTCTAATAACACCATATTTAATTCGCTGGAAACTTTCAACTATGTGCCAGACGAAGAAAAAACGTTTGAAGCGTACTTTAAACGATATGAAGATATTTTCTACACAGACTGTGAAAACTGGTCGAATTCAAGAAAAGTCAGTCTATTACTAAGAAAGCTAGGTACAGCAGAACATAGCAAATTTGTAGATTTTATTCTACCGAGAAAAACAACTGAATTGGAATTCTCGGAAACAGTGAAATTGCTAAAAGAGCTGTTTGGAGCAAATATGTCGCTTTGGCATAAGCGATGTTTATGCATGAATGTCTCTAAATCCGACGATCAGGATTACTTAACATATGCATCTATAGTAAATAGACATTGTGACAATTTCAGATTGGCAGAGATTACGGTTGAAGAATTCAAGTGTTTAATTTTTGCTCAAGGACTGGTATCCAGTAAGAGTGCCGAAATAAGACGTCGAGTTTTGTCTAAACTCGAATCTGAACAAGGCCTTACCCTGCAAAAGTTAGCAGAGGAGTGTCAACGGGCCGTAAAGTTGAAGAAAGAGTCGCAAAAAATCGAAGAAGCTGGTATTGCTTATATTAAAAAAATAAAAAAGCAGTCAAAGTACCCAGTAGAGAAAATTTGGAGAAATTCAGCGTACTTTAATAATAGACAAGAAAATAAAAAGAACGGAAATAAAAAAGTCCCACCATATAATTGCAGACGTTGTAACGAAAGACATTGGGAGGTAAATTGCCCATATAGAAATAAATGTTTCGTGTGCCAAAAGAAGGGTCACAAAGGATCTTGTTGTAAAACGAAAAAAATGCAAGAACCGAATTAGACAAACAAAGTCGAATATCAAATCAGATAAAGATTTGAGGAAATATGTGACGACTGAAATATTCAAAAAGAATATCAAATTTCAACTCGATTCAGGGTCAGATTTAACAATAATGAACGATAAAACATGGAAAATTTTAAAAAGGCCTACAATAATGAAGTCAACCAAACTCGCTCGAACGGTAACTGGAAAGCAAATTAACTTCGAAGGCGAGGTTGTACTTCCAATGAAAGTGAATGGGATCGTTAAAAAAATAAAAGTTTTCATTCTGAGAAATGGAGAAAACTTGTTGGGTACAGATTTTATTGAAACATTCGAATTGTGGGATAAACCGTTATACTCTTTCTGCAGGAAAGTAGAAAGTAATACGCAATCAAGACAGGACATTAAAGGGGAATTAAAGAAAAAGTTTCCAGAAACCTTTACACCTGGTCTTGGAAGATGTAACAAATTTGAAGCTAGATTTGAATTAAAAGAAAATACTATGCCTATATTTAAAAAGAAACGAAACGTGCCTTTCGCAAATGGTGAGAAAATAGTAGTACCAAAAAAGTTGCAGAAAAAAATCCTACGGGACTTTCGTATGGGTCATCCGGGGATTAATAGAACAAAAAGCTTAATGCGAAGTTTTGTATATTGGAAAGGAATGGATGTGGATATCGAAAACATGGCTCATCGATGTAAAGGGTGTGCGTTAGCAGCTAAGGCACCACCTATAGTACACAAACCATGGCCCAAGACGGATCATCCGTGGGAAAGATGACACATTGATTTCGCTGGTCCAGTAGAAGATTATTACTACTTAATAGTGGTAGATAGCTTTACAAAATGGCCGGAAGTACTACGCTGCAAAAAGCCTACGTCCAATACCACAACAACTTTTTTGCATGAACTATTTGCACGGTTCGGTGTGCCAGAGTGTATTGTGAGTGACAATGGTACACAATTCACTTCTGACGATTTTAAGGAATTTTGTGAGTTATATCAAATTAACCACATAACGACGCCGCCGTATCATCCGAGATCCAATGGACTCGCAGAAAGATTTGTAGATACGTTAAAGCGCGCTCTGAAGAAAGCCTCAGGAGTTCCAACGGAAAAGGCGCTTCAGCAATTCCTACAAGTATACAGAATCACGCCTAACCAGAGAACACCATCAAACATGGCACCAGCAGAACTAATGTTCGCTAGGAAAGTTAAGTCAGTGTTTGACAAGCTTTTGCCAGGAAGAAATAGAACAAAGAACACTATGTATACAGCTAGAAAAAGATACACCCCTGGAGAGAAGGTCTTTTTCAAGTGCTATAGAAACAACATTGAGTTCTGGGAGCGAGGCATAGTGGAGAATCGGTGACCTGATTTACATAATAAAAGGGCCGAAGAATACTCATAAAAGGCACCAGAACCAACTCAAAAAATGCTACGTGCTAGAGCATGAAGAGAGTATACCGGATGAGGAGGAAGACACCATTGATGTAATGTATGATACTTTTCAAGTAGAACCTCCGCAGAGTGCTCATGAACCGAGAAGATCCGGTAGGAAACGGAAGTTCACGGACCTATTGGACTTGAATCCAAAACGAAAAAGATATTGAAAAAAAAAACAGATTTATATATGAACTATGCAAAGGGGATCTACAAAGAAATAACCATGATCATCATCCCATATAGAAGCCAGTTTGAAATCCAAACGGATTCCAAGGCTTGGGAGGGGGGTGTTGTGGTGGAATCCACCTAATCTGCATAGGTGACTACGAACTATATAAATAATGGTTGATACCGGAAGACGAGAGGGGAAAGAAGGGGAATCACGAGATCCAACTAGAGACTCTGATCGACTGCGACTAGTCAACACATTCTCCAGGAACGTCTGCCCAGAAATATACAGAAATACTATATGTACTTATTGTGTACACTTTCTTGTTATAATACATTCTTGTTCTAAGTACATTTTGTGTTGCATTATTATTCCATGCAATAGGCGAGATTCAACATTGAGTCAAGACTCAACAAACCTCGAGGCGAGTTTGTGGCTCACCAAGGAAGGAATCCCCAGCCCCCCATGACACGGACGTTGTACACAGACTCCTCTATCGTCCTGATGCTTGCTTCTCCTCCATAGAATGGAGGATAGCGAGCGCTCGAGCAGTTTCCGATGGTCTTTACAGAGGAAATACGGACAATCTATAAGGAACAAGAGTGTAAACGTAAGTGGTATACGCCTCCGCCCTGCACTTCACGGACAACCTCCGGCGATGGGCCCGCAGGTTGTCCGTGAAGTCGAGATCGACCTACTTCCAGGCACCTAACCGCAAACCGGACAACTTGTCGGGATTAATCTTGGCCCCTGTCACGTTTTCGTACCAATCAAGCGTCTACATTACCGCCTCAATGTCTCTGCGGGCCGACACGAAAGCAGATACATCATCGGCGTACGCAGAAACCCTCCAAAAACGGCGATTCCACGTAGGGCTGGACATCACGCCCTGTTCCTTAGCCGGCTAAGGAGAGGCTCCAAAGCCAAAGCAGAGATGGGGCAACAGTGGACAACCCTGACGAAACGACTTAGACAGCGCAAAAGCGCCCGACAGCTTCCCGTTAACCTGTACCACAGCACTGGGGGAGCGATACAGGAGGCTAATCCAGCGCAGAATCGGGTTCTAATCCGGCGGCCTACTGGACAGCCGCAGGGTAGCGATGGTCGATTCTATCAAATACCTATGATTGTGCGGATCAGATGCAGGTTGATCTGAATTGTTCGGCCCCTCACAGAAATAAATCTGCTCAGGACCCAACAGATACTCGGCAACTGACTGCAAACGCTCCTCCAGGATCTTGGTCAAAATATTTAACTCTGTGTTTAGCAGAGTTATGGACCTGTAATCATCCAATTCCCCCAACACCCTTGCCCTTTTTCAACAGCGTGATCACACCCCTGGAAATCCGGTTGGGGATGGACCTCGACTGGAACCAGTTGTTGAACACCACAGTCAGATTCGGGACAAAGATGTGCAACAGGCTCAGTTATAATTCATAGGGCAAACCATCCAGACCGGGCGACTTGCCTCTGCCGACCTTCTTCAATGTCGTGTAGACTTCGCCCCCCTCATCACTCCCTCGCAACTAGCCGCTTTGATACCTAGAATTCATGGATTATGCTAGAATTCATGATTTATGTACTAGACTGGAATTTAGTTCACATCATTTTACTGTTGAAACTGAAATATAACCCCATGTACTATTTTAATAGTTACTTTTCTTTCACTTCCTGCCAATGTGAATTTCTTCCAGCTTCTTGATTTTCTGTCGACTATAATCGACAAAAGGTAAATTGCAACAAAAATCTTCATGGTCTGTTTCTTTCAATGTTATTGTCCTTACTTGTCATTAGAATTTTTTATTTTTCACTTTATTATTTCTCATCTTCATTTACACGTTTAGCCTTAGCGGCTTTATATTTTGTGAAATGATATTAAAAATCAGCTGAATCTGAGAAACTTCTTTGAAAACCAGATGCCTCTCTGTCGAGAAATTCGGATGCAGTTTCGTAGGCAATTCGGGAACAATATCATAAAGATCAATAAAATTTGAAAATCTTTGTAACAAAATGTCTCAGGCAAATGAAATTAAATAGGATTCATGGTGGATTATAAAAATAATTATTTATCAAAATTTGAACAAGATACTCCAATGGATTTAGATTTTAGAACCGATTTCACAAAAATCCATAAATGTTCAATATGAACACCAACCTATGAACCGACACACATCAAGTCTGTAGTCCAGCTCCTGCCAAACACGCTGTAGCATGTATTGCGTAACATTCTCCATCGCTTCAATGATTTTCTGCTTACGTTCTTCTAGAATTGTAGGAAGAGGGAGTGTATAGAGCTGTCCTTTCACATCGCCCCATACAAAAAAGAATCACAAGGTGTCAAGTCAGGTTAACGTTGTCGTCATTTCAGCAGCACATTTTTGTTAACACTGAACCCTCTTCATGATAGATAAGTCTGCACTAAGGTACGGGGAAATATTACGCAAGACATGCTATAGAGTGCTTGGACGACCGACTATATTATTCAGAGAACGAAAAGATTCGTACTCTCAGATGAATTCCAGGGACAAAGTTGAATTCTTTAAATTCTGTTCATCGGGTCAATATAATTAGGCAAAAGCAGGAGTGAAATGGGTGAGACTGGGAATTTATTTTGCAACGAAATAAAATGGTTATTCACTGGTTCAAAACTCCTTTGCCCATAGCGAATTATCGGACAACTTCATAATTTGCAAGTAATTATCATTTATATTAAAGTTTTGAGGGCTATTTTCCCCACTCACTGTGTGGATTTAATCGACATGTTATCTATATTTTTCTACCAACCTCACATCAATTATTACTAAATTCAATGTTTGCCTCAAACCACTTCGTGCGTGATTAGTTACATGCCTAAAAAATAAACGTTTTACTGCGTATATTACAATAAACGTTTGTATTCTAAATATATTACATATATTTATATTATAATTTTTACAAACACGCACACGCTTATGTATATACAGTTTTGTATTTAGGCAGCAATCCCTGTTTCAAACATGTTTCTTTAAAAACACACGGAAATGTTGTTGCAGTGTAATTGAATAATTGTTTATGTAGGCAGCAATCATTCTTTTATACAAGTTTCATTAAAAACCACTGGCAAGGTAGGTAACCGAAGTACCTTCTCAGCCGTTTTTAATGAAACTTATATATATATATATATATATATATATATATAAAGTTTATAAGCAGTAAATTCGACCTTGCCAACCGAACGATCTTTAAATGCCGGTAAATGTTATTTAATACTGTTTATTAAAAAACAGAGCATTTACTTAAATACTTGTATCTATAAAAAAGAATGTTAAACATAGAAAGGTCTTTAAATAATTGTAATTCATAATGTGTGACGTGATGTGTTTACATTTGATACGCCATGAGCAGTTATGAATGTACGTGAGAGAATCATGGAAGATTGAAGTTTATAAGCAGTAAATTCGACCTTGCCAACCGAACGATCGTTTGTGACCGAAACGGTTAAGGCACGTTAGGCTATATGACGGTTCCGTATAAGATGCAGGTTCGATTCCTGACGAGGACGAATATTTTCTATGAAAATTTGTTGGACATTCAGGCCGGTAAATGTTATTAATACTGTGTATTATAAAACAGAGCATTTAGTTAAATATTTGTATCTATATAAAAAAGAATGTATAAACATAAAAATGCCTTAATTAATTGTCGGACTTTTTCCATTTGATAATATATATATATATATATATATATATATATATGATGGAGTCTCCCGTCGTTTTCGACGTATAAAACTGGCAGCTTTGTTTTTCTTAGAATTATATATACTGGCGCTACGGAATAACAAGCAAAAAATGTAATTGATAAAATCACTTGAGGTCTTTCAACATCAGCCACAACAAAAATGGATAGCACGCGAATAAGAGTATAATCAAGAGACTGGCATTCCTCTCCATCACAAACAACAGATAAGGAAGTAAGTATTGCATTAATAACAGAAAGATCGATAACAGCCACTGGACTTGTGAAACGTATTTTCCTGGATATTGTTTTAATAGAAAGGTTTTACTCACAGTTGTACTAGCTGCTCAGTAAAGCAATTCCGAATGTTTCTTTGTAAGGAAACGGCTAATGTTACTATTTTCATATACATATATATGTATATTCATGTTGTGTGCGGGAAATAAATGCGTATAAATTATGTTAATATGGTAAATGTTGTACGATGTTGATACACACAGGCACGGACACATTTGCAAAATAATTTTTCATTATTCCATTCGACCTGAATCATATCACCGCCGAAAGACCATAACAGACCCAATACCGTGATTAATTCTTGGAACCAACCATTCATCATTCAGTCTTTCTCTTGGCTTTCGAATCACATAAACTATCCTCATACTACCAAAATATTCAAATATGGTCTCGTCTGTCCACAATAAATATTTGCCATTCTCTCAATCTCCAGTTGTTTTGATTTTTGTCTTTAATCCTTTGCTTATTCATCATCTACTGTACCAGGGGTTTCTTGCTGGCTATACACCCACCTAGGCCAGAGCCCCGAGCCCCGAGCCCCGCTAATCTAAGTCGATTTTTCACAGTTGAGAGCGGCACTGGTTATTGTCGAGTGGAATTAAATTCAGCTGTCAACTTCTGAGTACTGTTCTTTCTATTTATTTTGCTCCCAATAATCAAGTTTTTATCTTCAGCAGCAGTTATCTCGTTTGGTGCTCCTGCTCTTGTTCTACCCACATTTGCGACAGTTTCTAATTGCTTTTCTTTTTTTAAACAAATATATATCTTTCCATATCTAGAAATCTTCAATTTCTTAATTTCACTTTCAGAGTAACCTTTG
>OZ038496.1:85359661-85414661 GCA_964036315.1 Acanthosepion esculentum
ATAACCAGGGTTTGTCTGATGATCGCAAACGCATGAAACCCAGGGTCACACACTCATATCCATATAACAGAATATGTTAACTCTATCACTAATAGTGAGAACTAAGTTTACACTAAGTACTGGACATATAAAATTATAAATGTATATATATATATATATATATATATATATATATATATATATATATATATATATATATATATATATATATATTAATAATGTTCTTCCAATAAAAGGCCCAAGGTCCACACAATTACTGTGTGGAGTTATATTAAAGTAAGAAAATGAAGATTGACATCTAAGTCTAAACATGAAATGGTCAAGATTTAAATATTACTATTTAATTTTCAGGCACGGCATTAGGTGTATAGAGTTGAAATAGACTTTTGAATGAACCAGAAACCCAGTCCTAAACAGGAAACAGGCTTCTGTAGAAAAGTCTGGGGATGAGTGTAATGCGGACGATAGGCAAAACTATATTAAATATATATCAAAATAGGAAAAAATATTTTAAAGTACGGTGCAACCACATTTCTCGAATGTCTCACATGTCGAACAAATCGGTTTTCGAACAGAAAATTCGCGATGAAAATACCTCGGTTATCGAACAAAAGTTCGGTTCTCGGATATGATTGCCGAACCAGTTAACCCGAACGGAATAATTTCTGAGCCGACCTCCCTGTTGTATACATTCGTGTGTTGTGTCATGCTTTTCTTTTCCCGTTTTATTGTACTGTGATTTTTTCTCTACATTGATTCCCATTGGGAAATAGTTTCTGTTTACGAACATTTCGTTTTACGAACGGCCTTCAGGAACGAATTAAATTCGTGAACCGAGGTTCCACTGTACGTTGAAATTGAAACTGAAAAAATGTGTCTCCTTAAAACTATTGTTATAAGGATAAAACTTGGAGTCCTAGGTACGATCACTAAATGTACATATAAGGCTATTAGCAAGAATCCTGGCAGCTCCTGGTTTTAGTTTTTAGTTGCTCCAAGCAGATATTCAAACTAATTAATAATTTAATCTGAGATATTTCTGCGTTTATTTATTTTTATTTAGGCCCGAGTTTATATAACACTCTAATAAAATAACAATGTCTATTATATCAATCTCTTCTCAAGTATCGTTTCGTGTTAATTGAGAAGATCATGAAATGCTTATGTGAGTCATGCAATATTTGAGGCAGAGAAAGACACGAAAGTGACAGAGAGTTTGCTACCTGAAAACACAAACTATTATTAATGTGCAAATGGATATCAGATATTTAAAAAAGGAAACTCGCTGAAGAGGGGTTAAAAACAGGAAGTCTGCTGTACGTGATGTTGCCACTAGAAAGAGGCGGCAGACGAGAACTTAAAATGAAAGCAACAGATTAGTTTTACGAAGAAAACAGCAAGAGATGAGAAAATGAAACAACAAATAGGACGATGTAGGTGAGAAACATTGGGGGGAAAAGACATTGGAAAAAGAAAAAAGATGGCTGCAGCCGAGATGCTGAAATCAGAAAGAGTCTGCAGATAAGAAATTGATAAAAAAGGGAAAAATGCCGCAGATGAGATGCTAAAAACAGGGCCCTAGACGGATAGTTAAAAACAAGAAAAACGCTTCTGATATGCTTTTGAAAACAAACACAGAAGAAACGACTCAGTCGAGAGGTTGAAGAATAGTAGGCGAACTATTCAAAGAAGAAAGAGTTTGCTCATGAAATACTGAAAAGAGAAAATGGCCGCTCACAAGATGTTACAAGCCGAAAGACGCCACATGCTGGAAACAGGAAAAGACTTCGTATGATATATTTAAAGCTAGAATGGGTCACAGACGAGATGTTGAAAACAGAAAAAAAATGGCCTCAAATAATGAAAAGAAAATGATGCCGCGGTTGATCGGTTAAAAAGAGAAAGCAGTCAATGGCGAAAAAACGAAAGCAGAAATTGATCGCAGACGAGATGATGACAACCTATAGAAGACGCGTATGAGATTCTGAAAAGACAACAAAACGCTGCAAATATGATTTGTTGATAAGAGATACAAGTATCAAGCCTTACTAAATGTATAGGCTTACCATCAAATAGTTATGTTGAATGAAGAACATTATATGAATAAAAGAATAGGTTTTGTTTTGTTTTGTTTTGTTTGGTTTCGTTTACGGCATATTAACCTCAATGGTTTATTTAATGCCGTCAATTTTTATTGCTGATATTTTTTTTTGTCAAAAATCTATTTCTGGTAATATTTTTCAATCAAAAATGCATTGCTGGTAATATTTCTTTTCAAAAGTGTATTGCTAGTAATATTTATTTTTAAAAAAATTGTTGGTAATATTTTTTTCAAAAATGTATTCCTGGTAATAGATTTTTTTCTTCAAAAATTTATTGCTTGTAATAATTTTTTTTACAAAGCATTTCTGGTATTAAAAGCTATTTTTCACTTTCATAATGTTTTTACCCCAGTTTCGAGGTTAACTATTTGCCCATAGCAGGGACCCTAACAGGTGCTACCACCCAGGGTCAGGGCGGACCTGGGAACACCAGCAATTAAGAGGTGGTTCCACGCTCCTCAAAACCTCCTGATCAGAACGCTGCTGGACGTAGTTTATTGTCTTACCAAGGACACGGATATAGTTTAGGACAAAAGAATACGTGGTCGGAAGTGAATATTATGAGGATAAGGAGGTAGATATCGAATCAGCCATGTATTGAAAATGTTATGATAGCAGTTTTCAGGGAATTACCTTTGCAGAAATCTATTCCAGAAAGATGTTCTGTTCTTAGAGAAAAGATATATAGAATTTTGACCCTGTTATTTGGAATACGGGGAAAATATCATTGATTTGAACCCGTAGAAGTAGCATGTCCTGGCCTAGCAGTAAAGGTTTGAAATTGTGGAACTAAAGAAGGGAACTTAATTGAACATTTGGGACAAGCTTGAAACGTTGCAACTGGGGTTAAGTTGCCGAAGTGTAGGAAAAGGGGTAACCCATAATAGCGCGTAAATGATGTTCTACTTTATCAAGGTTTAAAGGTGTGAATTCAGGAATGCCAGTACAATTAAGAATGTAGTAAACACCAGCGGAAACATTCGAAATGGTCGGAGGAAGCTACCTAGATATTAAAATAAGAATAGCACCGTACATGCCATTTTTGAAACAATCATCCTCAGAGATTATGTTTTAACGATAAAAGAGGCTACAATTATCATTCAGAATGAGTAAGAGGTCGCTGTTTAGGCACTGAAACTATCGTGAAACGACAGACAAGACATTGAAAAAGAAAGTAAAAGAGAAGAGATATCGAAAAACAAACAAAAAAGAAAGAGAAGAGATACTGAGAAAGAAAGAAAGAAAGAAAGAAATAAAGAAAAGAGAAGAGATATCGAGAGATATTTATAAAGAAAAAATAGAAGAGTATCTGTCTATATTTCTGTGATGAGTTATAATGTACACGATTTACATTTTTCGGACTATAAAGGGTTCAGTTCGACATTTCAAATACCTGAAGAAGGCCGGAACGTACAACGGCCGAAACGTTGTAATAAATATGGTGACAAAGATGAGGACAATAGTCCGAATAATGTAAAAAGAGAAGAGATATTGAAAACGAAAGAAAAAAATAGAGGAGCTATTGAAGCGTAAACCAAAATAGAATACATTGAAAACGAAAGAAAAAGTGAAGTGTTATTGAAAAAGAAAGAAAAAGGGAAAATATATTGAGAAAGAAAGAAAAAAGCGATACTATATTGAAAAAGAAAGAAAAAATCGAAGAGCCATTGAAAAAGAAATAAAAACCCGAAAAGATTTTTAAAAAGGTAGAAAAAGCAGAAGAGTTTTTGAGAAAGAAAGAGAATAGAGAAGATATGAGAAAGAATGAAAAAAGCGAAGTGATATTGAGAAAGAAAGAAAAAGAGAAGAGATAATGAGGAAGAAGTAAAGAGAGGATATACTGAAAACGAAAGAAATAGTGAAGTGTTATTGAAGAAGAAAGAAAAAAGAGAATAGATATTGAAAAATAAAGAAAAAGTGAAGAAATTGAGAAAGAAAAGGGAGTGATATTGAAAAAGAAAGCATAAGAGAAAATATATTAAAAAGAAAGGACAAGAGAAGAGATATGGAAAAAGAAAGAAAAAAGAATCGATATTGAGAAAGGAAGAATAAAGAGAGGAGATATTGAAAAACAAAAAAAAAGAGGACATATTGAAAAAGAAAGAAAAAAGAGAAGAGATATTGAAAAAGAAAGAAAAAAGTTAAGAGATATTGAAAAAAAGAAAGAAATAGAAGTGATATTGAAAACAAAAGTGTATGTTGCCGAAGAAAAGAGACTGAAGATGTTAAAAGCAGGAAACGAAAGTGCCGCAAATAACTTACTGAAAAGAAAAATTGACTGCAGACGAAACTTTTGAATTAGAAATAGTCTTCTGATGAGATTTGAAAAAAGGAAAGTGACTGAAAGATTCGAAAAAACGGTCGCAGACGAGATGTTACAAAAACAAAGTAGCCTCAGAATTTTTTAAACAAAGTAGCCAAGATTTTGAAAACAGTTAGGTACTGCAGACGAGAATACTAAATTAGAAGGAAGCCATTGAGAGGATGTAAATACAGAGAGTGCTCGCATGTGATGTAATGAAAACAAAAATCCTATGTCCATTAAATGTTTGAAATAAAAAGCGATGAGATACTGAAAAGAAAATGGCGCCTAAGAAGAAATCTTACAAAGATGCTGGAGTTAAAATTTTGAAACAATTTTTATTAAAACAAAGTGCAGCAGATAATATAATAAAATCAGAAATATGGCTGACGATGATATACTGGAAATAGAAAAATTATATTCAGAGAAAGTGTTGAAAAGAAAAATAGACTACAAATGAAATATTAGAGGTGATGAAAGGCAGCAGAAGAATGGCGAAAGCAGAAATAAGGCCGCAGAGAAGATGCTTAAATTTGTAAGAGGGTGCAGACGACATATTGAAGTATGGACAAGGATGAGATATTGGAAATAGAAAAAAAAATATTTTCCTATGAGACGTTGAAATCAAAAGTAGATTACAGACTATTCGAAATGGAAAAGTGGTTTTGAAAAGAAACCGAATATAGAAGACAATTCCAGACGTGATATTGAAACGAGAACGACGCCGTAGTTTAGATTGTGAAAAGAATAAGTAGATAATAGCTAGAAAAAAGAAAAATAAACGCACTGATTAAACAGTAAATGGGACGCCGAGTAAAAAGAGGTCACTGATAAGATGTAAGCAGATGAAACAGTGAAACCAAGGCAGGCGACGATACATTTAATAGGGAATATCTCCGTAGATAATACACTGAAAACGGAAAATCGGATGTTAAACCAAATGTAATGCTGAAAATAAGAAAGACAAACAGAAGACAGCAGATGAATAAAAGCAAAAACAGAAACAAGAAAGATATCGGTAACGAGATGGCTAAGAAGAAACATATAGATACAGTGTAGATTTTGAAAAGTATTAGCTGGCGCAGATGATTCCTTGAGAGATATTGCGGACAAGATGTTGAATGGGATTGCAAATGACGTGATGAAAACAAAATGGTTGATAAAAAGATAATGAAAATAAAAAGCGTAGGAGAGCTGCCGAAAAGGAAAATAATCTAGGAGAAATATCATATTATGAACATACACACACACATACACACGCACACACATATATATATAATATTTATTATTTAATATACAATAGATATTTAAGTAACGTAGTAGAAAATTGTTTTCCTATCTGCAAAAAAATGACAATGGTTACTTTCCCAGATCAAAACAAACTACTAAATAAACGATCAGACCTCATGTTAAAATGCTAACGAATAAACAATTTTTATTACGTACTTAAAAATCGAAAACTGCAAAGAATAATTAATTATAAATATAATAAAATGAATAAGCAAAAATAATTAAAATAAATTAATCCAAATAAAAATTAAAGTAAATTAAGTACATAATAATCAAATTAACAAGCCAATCCCGCCAAAATAACCGTTAGAATAGACTACCCACAATGCAATAGACTACCCACAATCACTGACCCTTATATATAAATAGTCGAGAAAAACACAACGCAGGTGGCCTGATGCTTGCGTTTAGCATAAAACAGCCTGTCGCTTCTGAGTGTGACATAAATTTTCACTTGTATAGTTGCATTTTATCCCATAAATATAGTTGTTGAAACTTGACTAATGCATGGGATAATAATGCAACACAAAATGTACTTAGAACAAAATGTATTAACACAAGAAAGTGTACACAATATTTACATATAGTCTTTTGTATATTCCTAGGAAGACCGTTCCTGGAGAATGTGTTGACTAGCTCGCCGTCGGGCAGAGTCTCTAGTTGAATCTCTTGATTCGCCTCTCATGTCTTCCCGGTATCAACCATATTTATATAGTCGGTACTCCACTATGAAAATTAGGTGGATCCTACCACAACACCCCCTCCCAAGCCTTGGAATCCCTTTTGGATTTCAAACTGGCTTCCTATATGGGATGATGATTATGGCTATTTCTTTGTAGATCCCATTTGCATACTTCATATGTATATGTCAATCCGCTTAATTTTAATATCTTTTCCGTTTTGGATTCACGTCCAATGGGTCCGTGAACTTTCGATTCCTACCGGATCTTCTCGGTTCAGGAGTATTCTGCGGAGGTTCTACTTGAAAAATATCATACATTACATCAATGGGATCTTCCTCCTCATCCGGTATACTTTCTTCATACTCTAGAACGTAACATTTTTTAAGTTGGTTCTAGTGCCTTTTATGAGTATTCTTCGGCCCTTTAATTATGTAAATCAGGTCACCCATTCTCTTGTCAACTATACCTCACTCCCAGAACTCAACGTTCTTTCTGTAGCACTTGAAAAACACCTTCTCTCCGGCGGTGTATCTTTTTCTAGCTGTATACATAGTATTCTTTGCTCTATTTTTTCCTGGCAAAAGCTTGTCAAACACTGACTTAATTTTCCTAGCGAACATTAGTTCAGCTGGTGCCATGTTTGATTGTGTTCTCTGGTTTGGCGTGATTCTGTATACTTGTAGGAATTGCTGAAGCGCCTTTTCCGTTGTAACTCCTGAGGCTTTCTTCAGAGCGCGCTTTAACGTATCTACAAATCTTTCTGCGAGTCCATTGGATCTCGGATGATACGGCGGCGTCGTTATGTGGTTAATTTGATATAACTCACAAAATTCCTCAAATTCTTCAGAAGTGAATTGTGTACCATTGTCACTCACAATACACTCTGGCACACCGAACCGTGCAAATAGTTCATGCAAAAAAGTTGCTGTGGTATTGGACATAGGCTTTTTGCAGCGTAGTACTTCCGGCCATTTGGTAAAACTATCTACCACTATTAAGTAGTAATAATCTTCTACTGGACCAGCGAAATCAATGTGTAATCTTGTCCACGGATGATCCGTCTTGGGCCATGGTTTGTGTACTATAGGTGGTGCCTTAGCTGCTAACGCACACCCTTTACATCGATAAACCTTGTTTTCGATATCCACATCCATTCCTTTCCAATATACAAAGCTTCGCATTAAGCTTTTTGTTCTATTAATCCCCGGGTGACCCATATGAAAGTCCCGTAGGATTCTTTTCTGCAACTTTTTTGGTACTACTACTCTCTCACCATATAATAAAATTCCGTCACATATTGAATAAATCTCCTGCACTTTTTGGTCATTTGCTACCATTTTGCTTTTTATTTCTAAAATGAAAGCATCGCTTTCAACTTCTTTTTTGATTTCCTTTGATGTAACCGGTAGCTCTCTTACAATGTTGTTTACCATGCTTTTCACCTTATAATCTGCTCTGATATTTGCAATAATTGATTCTTCGAATCTTTCTTCTTGACTCGGTACGAGTCTTGATAAAGTATTCGCATGAATTATATATTTGGATGATAGGTGCTTTATGTGAAAATCATAATTGAGAAGAATGGTTCCCCATCTTAACAGTCGATTTGCCGTATAAACGGGTAACCCTTTCTTTGAACCAAAAATAGTGATCAGAGATTTATGATCCGTTTCTAACATAAAATGTCTGCCGTAGATGTATCTATGAAATATTGTTATGGCAAAAATGATACTCAGTGCCCCTTTTTCTATCTGTTAGTAACTTCGTTCTCCTGGGAGTAATGTTCTCGAAGCATGTGCAATTGGTTTTCTAGAACCATCTGGCATTATGTGTTGAATACACGCACCTACCCCGTATGAACTAGCGTCACTTGCCACTACAATATCAAGTTTTGGATTGTAATGGGTTAAAAAGAGGTAGGACGTAAGCATTTTCTTTATTTCATCAAAGGCTTTCTGACATTCTACCGTCCATTCCCATGCCTTGTCTTTTTTTAGTAGTTCATTCAACGGAGCTCTTAGATTGTACATTCCTTTAATGAACGCTTGATAATAGTTTGTGAGCCCCAGAAAACTCTGTAGTGTCGCCATATTAGTGGGCGTCGGCATGTCTCTAATCGCAATGGACCTTTCCGGATCTGGAAATCTGCCATTTCTGTTGATTATGTGACCTAAATACTTAATTTCCTCCAAACCAAATTCGCACTTTGATTCTTTGACTTTAAATCCAAAGTCCTGAATCTTTTTAAATACTTGATTGAGGTGCTCTCGATGTTCGTCGACGTTTGCACTCCTTACTATGATGTCATCTAAGTAAGCACACGCAAAGTCTAAATCATTCAACATGACGTCCATAGCTTGTTGAAAAATGGCCGGTGCCACTTTAATACCAAAAGGAAGCCCGTTGTACTTGAATAAACCTCTATGCGTGTTTATCCCTAGTAACTTCGAACATTCCTCTTCGACGGGAATTTGGAGATAGGCATCTGATAAGTCGATTTTGGAAAATATCACTCCGCCATTTAGCTTGTTAAAAATCTCCTCCGGACTCGGTAACGGGTAATGGTAGTCCTTAATTACCGAGTTCAACCCTGTCGAAAAATCAACGCAGACTCTGATTTGGTTTGATTTCTTTTTTATGCACATAATCGGCGCAGCCCACGAATTAGATTCTACTTTCGAAATAATTCCCATTTTTTCCAACCTATCAAGTTCTTCGTTAATTTTCTCTACACTTGCGAAAGGCACGTTACGTTTCTTTTTAAAAATTGGCATAGTATTTTCCTTTAATTCAAATTTAGCTTCAAACTTGTTACATCTTCCAAGATCAGGTGTGAAGTTTTCCGGAAACCTTTTCTTTAATTCATCTTTAATGTCCTGTCTTGTTTGCGTATTACTTTCTACTTTTCTGCAGAATGAGTTTAACGATTTATCCCACAATTCAAATGTTTCAATAAAATCTGTACCTATCAAGTTTTCCCCATTTTTCAGAATGAAAACTTTTATTTTTTTAACAATCCCGTTCAATTTCATGGGAAGTACAACCTCGCCTTTGAAGTTGATTTCCTTTCCAGTTACCGTTCGAGCGACTTTCGTTGATTTCATTATTGTAGGCCTTTTTAAAATTTTCCATGTTTTATAGTTCATTATAGTTAAATCTGACCCCGAATCGAGTTGAAATTTGATATTCTTTTTAAATATTTCAGTCGTCACATATTTCCTCAAATCTCTATCTGATTTGATATTCGAATTTGTTTGTCTAATTCGGCTATTGAATTTTTTCGTTTTACAACACGATCCTTTGTGACCATTCTTGTGGCACACGAAACATTTCTTATTTCTATATGGGCAATTTACCTCCCAGTGTCTTTCGTTACAACGTCTGCAATTATATGCTGGGACCTTTTTTCCATCCTCGTTCTTTTTATTTAATTTTTCTTGTCTATTTTTAAAATATGCCGAATTTTTACTCCAATTTTTTGCTGATGGGTAATTTGACTGTTTTTTAATTTTTTTAACATAAGCAATGCCAGCTTCTTCGATTTTTTGAGACTCTTTCTTTAAACTTACGGCCCGTTTACACTCCTCTGCTAACTTTTGCAGGGTAAGGTTTTGTTCAGATTCGAGTTTAGACAAAACTCTACGTTTTATTTTGGCACTCTAAATGGATACCAATCCTTGAGCAAAAATTAAACACTTGAATTCTTCAACCGTAATCTCTGGCAATCTGAAATTGTCACAATGTCTATTCACTATAGATGCATATGTTAAGTAATCCTGATCGTCGGATTTAGAGACATTCATGCATAACCATCGCTTATGCCAAAGCGACATATTTGCTCCAAACAGCTCTTTTAGCAATTTCACTGTTTCCGAGAATTCCAATTCAATTGTTTTTCTTGGTAGAATAAAATCTACAAATTTGCTATGTTCTGCTGTACCTAGCTTTCTTAGTAATAGACTGAATTTTCTTGAATTCGACCAGTTTTCACAGTCTGTGTAGAAGATATCTTCATATCGTTTAAAGTACGCTTCAAACGTTTTTTCTTCGTCTGGCACATAGTTGAAAGTTTCCAGCGAATTAAATATGGTGTTATTAGAATATGAAGAATTTCCTTCATTTGCCTGATAGTTGTTTAATTTCTCCAGTGTTAACTTTTGAATTTCTAAAAGTCTTACCTCTTGCTGTTCTTGATATTTTTGCTGTCTTTCATCTTGCTTTTCTTGATATTTTTGCTGTGTTATCTGTTGTTCTCTTATTAATAAGGCATACTGTTCATGCTGACGTTGTTGACTCAACTGCTGGGATTTGAATAATTCAGATATGACTTTGGATAATTCATCCATCTTTAGCTGATAGTGTTCATGCAACAAAGAATATACTTTTAATTTGTGTATCCACGGATATAATATAAGCTGACCAGAAAATCGAAACAACGTACGACTTTTTAATTTTATGTCTTGCTTTTACATTCACGCCCGTGATAATCAACTTCGGTATTTTTTTTTTGTGAACAGAGACCGTCGGACCTTTTTTTCGTTTTTGACTTCTGTTTGCGTATTTCAATGACAACTTCTGATTTTATTATCAGAGGTAATTCGTCACTATATTGTTGAACAAACAAAAAAAATAATTTTTTAAAGTTCGTTACCTTTCAAAGTCGACACGGTGTATTTGTGCGCCTTTTAATTCCATGCATGTTTTGTAGTCGGCCAATTTTTTTTTTCTTTTTAGCGGGTGTCTCGTTGTAGATAATTTTTTCAATTTAAAATTACCGTTATTCGTTTACGACACCTTTCAAATTTTTCTGAGTGAACGTTCCTTTATGCTTAGACGTCCTTTAACGAGTTCTACATATCCAGAAGTTCAGAATCATTCGTCGTTACGTTAAATGTTGGACTTTTAATTAATAATTTTTTTTCAGGCTGGGTTCTTCAATGACTTGTCCCAATTGTTGAAAACTCTCAATTATTAATTCTTTTTTTTTTCGTATGGTTCTTTCTACTTCGTCGCCATTGTTGAAACTTGACTAATGCATGGGATAATAATGCAACACAAAATGTACTTAGAACAAAATGTATTGAAACAAGAAAGTGTACACAATATTTACATATAGTCTTTTGTATATTCCTGGGAAGACCATTCCTGGAGAATTTGTTGACTATGTCGCAGTCGGGTAGAGTCTCTAGTTGAATCTCTTGATTCGCCTCTGGATTTACTTGACCTCCCACAGGGCCAGGTTGTGACACAATGTCGGGGTTTAACGTGGGAATGGAGCCGGGCCGCAGTGCTTTGGCTTTAGCTGGTCTTAGCTTGTCCAAGCTGGTCTTTAGCTGGTCATAGCTAGTCATAGCTGGTCATGGCTGGTGTTAGCTGGTCATAGCTTGTCCAAGATGGTCAGAGCCGGCCATAGCTAGTCAGACGTAGCCGCGATACCACCAGCACAGGAACGAATCCCTGCGACCGGCCTGTATCGGAGAGGCGAATCTCTTGATTCGCCTCTCATGTCTTCCCGGTACCAACCATATTTATATAGTCGGTACTCCACTATGCAAATTAGGTGGATCCTACCACAACAATAGTATACTTTAAAACTATATATATATTTTGCACAAAATGTAAATATAAATATAAAAGTGAACATGTATATGAAGACGCCTCTGACGAGATATTTCGACCGAAAATTGTTCCCAGATAAGAAACTGACAAGTAAAAGATTCCCGTTGGGATATCGTAAAGAGAAACAGGATTCAGATGACATATTTGAAATAGAAAGACGCCGATGTTGCTATATTGAAAAATGGGAAATGTTGGAAAATAAAAACGACCTCAGTTGAGATATGGGAAACAAACAGTCCACAGGCGTGATAGCGAAATCATAAAAACGATGAAGATGAGTTGGAGGCGAATAAATCGATTACAGACATGAGATTTTGGGAAAATACAAGGAAATAACATACGAGATATTGTAGATCGAAGAACGCTGCAGGTGATTTGCCAAAAACAGAAATAAGATAAAGACAAGGCGGTGTGGTCATAAAGAGGCTGCAGATGAGTTAATAAAAAAGCGGCCATTTTTGGAATGTTGGAACCAGAAAGAGGCTGTATATATTAAGCTGAGATTAGAAAGAGGGTGCAGATGAGATATTTACCAAAGGTGGACTTTGAACAGTCTATATTGAAAAGTGAAATATTCACCACAACAACAGTGAAATTGGTCGCAGACGAGATACTGAAATGAGGATAGCGGTCACAGATGTCATGATCAAAGAAGAAGAAGAAGAAGAAGAAGAAGAAGAAGAAGAAGAAGAAGAAGAGGGAGGAGGAGGAGAACACTAGAGAAGACATGTTGAATGAAATCTGAACCGACACATGTAAAATTCAAAGATACAGATATATAGGGAAAAATAACGAATATTCTTACAGGTTAGCTGGTTTAAAATACCCAAGACATGCCACATGATGAGCATGAGAACGGGGCGCTTCAGCACTCCAACGATAGCGATTGTAGTTGGCAGGGAAGCAAGAAATCGGAAGGGACTTCCACAAGAGAGAATTTCCAAAATGTTAGAATAGAAATGGCATTTGTATTGTGTGAGTTCTGCAGTTAAACCGTGAGACGTAGTTGCCAGTATAGTAGTATGCTTAAATTCATAGAGCCGAGGCAGCGGGTAAAAGGCTAACCAGAACAATTGCCATGCAAATTATTGTAGAAAAGACAGAGTAAATCCACAGCACGACGTTGAGAATGTGAATTAAGTCGAAATTTCATGTTAGAATCTAGTAAATTACAGACTCGTCTTGGAATTTTGTCAACAATCTCAAGATATACGCCAGGATCACCAGACCAGATATGGCAGGAGTATTCAATTCATGGACAAATAACACATTTATAGTTAAGGTAAATTGATTCTGACGCGAAAGGTTTTCTGGCCCGACTCAGTGAGCCAACTTTGATAGCAGTAGACGTAGAAACTAATTCGATCTACTTGATTTCAGTGGAAAACGTGAGCCAAAGAAAATGTAGACTGTGGCTCTCCTGAAGTTTAGTATCAGTCCATGCCGACGGCAGACAGAAAAGATTATCAGTGGTGATTGAATTAAGGTAGTTTTATTTCATTTTATTTTTACTTTTTAAGGCAGTTATGTTTGTTTGACTGGGCACCGAGGAGACTCTTGATAGAGATAGTATTTTTGATTTCTGGCACGCTGCATGTTCTGGTGGATGGTCATCACTGGTTCACAACCATCACCTAAATGTCTTATGCCCCAGTAAACCATTTCAGCTGGCCGGCTAATCTCACGTGAGGGAAATGATGTTAAAGCCCCTCGACTTAAATGGCTGGGCAAGGCGGAAGGGTTCCTCAGAAAAACTACAATGGACACGTGTTCGCAATTAAGGCGAGCCACCTAATTGGAGGACACCGGCTGTGGTCTCACCTGAATATGTATGGGCTTCACCAGCTTAAAACCCCGAATACACGCCACATGATAAACACACAAAGAAACCAGTTGCAAAGAGCCAAACTCTGGCACACAACCGCGACAGCTTGATAAGAATGGTCCATAGCTCAGCACCTCACCATCCCAACGACGCCTTCCGTGGTTAAGGGCGAAAGAAGATGTTTTGTTTTGTAGGTATTTCTTTCACTATTTCCATGTTTACGTGATAGATAGAGTCACATACTTCGACTCATGTCACTGGTTCATCTGAGAAGAGATTTATATGTGATTAAAAGTTCAGTACTTTTTTCTTTTGTATCTAACAAAGATTTCCGGTTTTTAATACTTAGTTTTTTGAAAACATATTTCCCTATTGTTGTGCGCCTTCTGGACCACATTTTGCGTCAACTGTCAACTTGAATTTCTGCATTATTGCCACAAACTTCTTCAAAGTTTTATTGAGGTTAATAGTGCGACCTTATTCTTGAATTTATATATATAACAATTTTATACTTTGTAGCTCTCAAAAGATTTTGTCGTTTTGATATATCACCAAAACTTTGTCTCGCCATTCATATACTCAAGATTCCCAGGTAGGTATGACTTGTTTTCAATCTGTCCTGTAAGTATTAAAATTACCAATCCCGCTTTTATCATTATGCGCCCATAAATTCCAACTGTCTCTTCTTCATCTTAAATATAAGTGTTTTTTTTTGTTTCCATTTTCTCTAAAACGTCATCGTTGTTCAGGTGTCCGATTCATGATATTCTCTGAATCCTTCTGTAGAACTACTTCTCTAAGATCTCCCCATTTCTCATTCTATTAATCCACTACATCCCTTTATCTCTATATTTCAAATTTATTGTTAATCCCCGCTTTATTCCTCTTTTAGTTTTAAATTAATATTTCATTCTTCATATAACTCCAAATTAATGGCATAATTTTAATATTCAGGTTTAATTTTATAAAACTTCTTCCCTATAAGACAAATACCTTCCACCCATCCCTGACTTCGGTCTAGTGCCTTTCCTCTGACTGAAAAATTTAAATCGATAAATTATGTATTAGTTTTTCGACTGGTGTCTTTTTTCTTTTCTTTATTTAGCTTTCACAGTTAAATTTCTATTTCTGACACGAACTCAGTCAATACCAGGGTTGATAAGACAGACGACTGCCGAAATAGGCTATTCGCCTTATGAGGTGATTTTGGATTTTATTGTTTATTAAGGATTTAATATTTTATATTACTGGGATCTATTTTGATTATATACCAACGGATTTGTTACATTAATATATATATATATATATATATATATATATATATATATATATATATGAAGAAATATAGTCTTAAAGTATGCTATATTTATGGGATAAAGTGCTCAATATCAGAGATAGAGCCTGTGTAAATAAAAGTGAATATAGAAATCAACACTTAGAAGCGACAGTCTGTTTCATGCTAGATGCAATCGTCAGGCCTGTAAATCCACTCTGAAAGTTCTCCACTCACAACTCTTTGTGTCCTGTCACTGGATCTAATTAACGCCTTTATCCACTGTGCCACGTGCAGGTGATAACATATGGCGTTAGTTAGATCCAGTGACAGGATACAAAGAGTGTGAGTTCAATACCCGGTTGAGGCAGTGGAGAAATTTCAGAGGGGAATTAACTGGAGTTAACTGATAACTGACATCCATGAAACATGGCACATGGAACTAGAACAGTCTACCTCACTGAGCGAAATAAAGGGTTCAGTTCGATATTCCAAATACCTGAAGAAAGCCGGAGCGTACAACGGCCGAAACGTTGTAATAAATATGGCGACAAAGATGTGGATAATAGTCCAAATAATGTAAATAATGTACATAATACCACATTTCAGAAATATAGAGAGATACTGAAAGGCCGAAACCTTGTAATAAATATGGCAACAAAGATGAGTTTGAATAATGTAAATAGTGTACATTATACTTCATCTTAGAAATATAGACAGATACTGAAAGGCCGAAACTTTGTAATAAATATGGCGACAAAGATGAGGACAATAGTCCGAATAATGTAAATAGTGTACATAATACCTCCACAGAAATATAGACAAATCACTTTCCCACAGACGAAATGTCACTAGCGTCTCACTGCGCTACCATTGGAAAGTGTTACGAAGTACATTTCTTAGTTTCACTCATTCTAACGTTCACGGTCAAAGCCCGCCATAGTAGGAATAGTGTAGCAAATTCCATTGGTGAGATGTAAGTTCCACTCGAGTGGTTTCACCTCTTGAACTGCTACTTTTTAGAACAGACTCAAAAGTAAGAATTCTGATTTTGTTTTTTTCTTTTTTTCATGTAATCTCATTCATTTTCCTGGCTTTATCGACTTGATTGAGTGTGAAATGATTAATAAAAAAAAAACATGATACCCCAATAACAACACACTTAACCTGTTCATATCTAAGTTTAACCTTTATCCCCCCTACATATTCCTATGAACTGTGCCTCTTACTCTGTAACAGTCTGCCTTAAATGGCTCTTGGTCCTTATACAGAGTTAACATCATTGTAAAAAAAGAATATGCCGTATATATCATATATATGTTCATTATTTTTGTACCAAGAAATCCAACTAGGTAATTCGGCTTTAATCGTACAGCTAATTTATTTCAGATAAGAATTTAACTTTCTATGATTTAATTGTTGTAGCAGAAATTGTTTTAATACGTACTACATTCTTCTTTTATTTCTTCTCCTCCTCTATATTCTTTTATTTTCTCCTCCTCCTCCTATACATACTCCTTTCATTTCTTCTCTTCCTTCTCCTCTGCGTTCTGATTCAATTTCTTCTCCCCCCTCCTCCTCTACATTCTTATACTTCTCTTATTTATCCTGCTGCTCTACCATATCTTCCTCCTCCATTTCTTCACTGCTTCTATTCTCTTCCTCTTCCTCCTCCTCCTCTTTCTTTTTATTGCTTCTCCTCTTTCTCATATTTTTCTTCACATTTTCTCTTCCTCTGCCTCCTCCTCATCACCATCCCCACCTTCTCCTAGTAGTTCCTTCCCCTCCTCCGCCTGCTACTTTTCCTTTTTTTCTCTCTTCCTGCTCCTCCCTTTCCTACTTCACCTTCTTCTTGTCTGTATTATCCAATTCCTTTTTTTTCTACACCTTTGAACCTATTTCTCTCTTTTCTCTATATCTTCCGTTGCAAACTTACAAGTCTGGACATTTTTTATTAGCTTTTGCTTCTCTAAGTCGCATTCTTTATTTTTTCTTCTTCATGACATCATACAGAATTATATTAATACTATTTGTGCATTCACATAACAGGCCACAAGTCTTCTATCCTGTCATTGCAAGAGAAAAGCCGACATGAGAATGTCTCATTTTTTTTAAGATGATAATTATTTCCTGTCGTTTCCACTCATTAACACCACTTTAAGAGATACTTTTTTATAATCATATTTTTATCAATTAGCGAGAAACTTGAGTAGTGATCAAAATATAACGGTAGTTCACATGATTATTCTCAACCTCTTCAAAATATTTTCAGCTAATTTATCTCCTTCATACAGTGCTCTGCCCTCTAAAGAGTATAAGTGATATTTCTTAGTGCGTGTATATTTCTTTTTATAATTCCTGTGAAAGCTCTTAATATTCTACCTATTCCCGTCTAGGCTCGGACAATATAATACTGTTTTATTATTTACACTATTTGCATTCCGACTATTGTCCTCATCCTTGTTTTTGATATCATAACGTTTCAGCTGTTGTGACTGTCGGCTATCATCAGGTGTGCTTGTGCTTGTGTGTAATTTCTAAGGAATCAATGGATATATGCCAAATTTAACGAATCAAATGATATTCGGATAATGCCTGAGCGCACATTTTTCCTTGAATGGACAAGCCGGTAGACTTAATTCATACTAATTAAAATTAAGATTGTTCAGAATATTAAAATAGAAAAACCGTGAAATTTTCCCGCGTGAAAACTACTGTATATAAAGTATCCAACAAAAATATTATTTGTATAGTTTTAGGTTTTGTTTTGTCTATTTAAAAAATGTGAGATCATAATATAGTTTTGCGGCAATCTCAAAATATGCTGTTCTCCCAGCAGCCTTCAACAGTGCTTCATATTGACTCCAACGTTAATGTCTTCAGTAGGCACTCTCATATATATATATATATATATATATGATAGAAATTGTTAGGAGGATTTGATAATTATAATTAGGTAATTCATCGAGTCTGATTGAAACCTCAACAGAATGCAGAAAGCACAGGACGGCCGTTTTGTCCTATATTTGGGAATCATCAACAGTGCGCATCCACTACCGTGAATTGAAACGCGGACAGTTAGGTTATCAAGCAAACGTCATACCAACTGTTCAACGGGACTCGGAAATCAGACCCAATATAGTGCCCGTTGAACAGTTGGTATAGAACAGTTGGTGCACATAAAATTTTTGAATTCAATTAGCACACTCTTTACCAATAATTATAGTAAATCTGTTTAAAAACATTGACCAAAAACGAAGATGTAGATAGCTAACGCTATTATTCAATATTAAAAATAGCAGATCTAGTAAAGAAAATGCATAAATGAATGAAATTTACGAATAAGATGTCCAGAAATTACTCTTCAGAATAAAATACTTAGACTTGCTTAGATTGTTCTATAATGGTTCTACAGAAAAAAATTATACTTTTCATATATCTGAAGTGCTTAATTTTGACCACCACATGGATAAGCTAGTGTTTCGCAAATGATAAAATAGAAATTCAAAATCTGGCTAACTTGGATTCAGATAGCACCCATGGGACTGACATATATATCTGATAAAACCAACAAAATATACATGTAATTATATAACTGCCATCGATTTTATATTGACTGAATACAATAAACTTCTCGGTTAAAAGAAGTTAACAAATTCTTGATGAAACCTGTAAAACAACGCAGGAAATAAATGCATTTGAACAAGTAATATCTAATTGTGAACCAGTTCGCTTAGCGATTTCAGCTCTGCATTCTTGACCAATTTTTAACACATCTGCCTGAGACCCTGAGTCAAAATTCGCAAATAATTGGTACGTAATGTTTCATGGTAGATCTAAAAATAGGTACAAGTGTTTACCCACCTTTCAACCGGTGGTTTCGCATTACGTCATTTTTTTCTATCAGCGGTAAAGCGGTGGTCAGGCCTCAAACGTTTAAACACAGAGTGACTTCGAAAAAGGGCAAGTTAAAAACTCTCCGACTTGAGTCGCGATTCATTAAAGAAGTTATGAAGAACTGTGTACGTTGAGCGAAAAAGATATTTGGCGTTGTGGCATTGAAGTAGTAGCAAATAAAAGAGATTTCATGTCCAAACATATTTGGCTAACAAGATGAAACCCCAAAAAAAATTCGTAACAAAATCGAACGAGATTGACAATATACATGAAGACCAGTTTGACAGCCATTTTATCATCGACAACAGTCGCGCTAATTTTGTTGGTTCAAACGCATGACGAAAAGCAGCGGTGTAATTGCTACAAGCGGAAATATTTCATCACATTTTGAGACTTCAAAATTCTTAGGTGGTATGATTACTTCGAGGTGAGATAAAAGTTGACGAACTTGTGGCCCATGGGGCGTCCCAGGTGTTAATGTGACATCACAAGTACACATTGATTTTTGAAGGCACACTTTCCATACATGTTTCAACATGAAGACAAATTCTCCAAAGACGTTACTTTTTTACGCATGACAATGGCCCATCATACTCTACAAGAAAATTAATAATTATTTTGATAAGAAAAGCGACAAAGGACATTAGTTTTATTAAGTGGCTGGCTTGTTCAACACGATTAAAAACTTCTACAGCATTCTGAAGAAATCCCTTCAAAATGGCTAACATCTATTCAAAATGATGAGGAAATTTGGATTCCTATAGTCTGTATAAAGCATAAACTATTTCTCTGTAAGAGAGCATTGGGCATTATTTGACCGAGCAGCCATTGCTACTGTCGGTTGCCATTTATGGAATATTTCTATTAAAATATTTTTTCGCGAAAATAGATTTATAAAATTCACAACTGTTATCGTTCTTTCAAGAAATGATGGAGGTTTCCTTCCAAACATTTTCTTCGAAGTAGTCTGAAAATTCAACTTCTTAACTGTATCATAATCCTCTCTTCGAGTCAGATATTGAAATTCCTCAAGCGATGTGGTTAGTTACCTGATTAGTTTAACAGCATATCAATTCCTTACACGCCATTTAATCCCGAAATTTAATTTTCTTGTGAGATTTGAAGTAATAAATATGATATGTTATTCTGCTTTCACAATTTAATACATGGTAGATGATGCTCATGTATTTTGGGTCTTTTTTATATAAAATATATTGCTGGTCATGTATTTTTGGTCTTTTTATATAATATGTATTACTGGTCATTTATTTTTGGTCTTTGGACATAAAATGTATTGCTGATCATGTACTTTTGGTCTTTGTTATATAAAATGTATTGCTGGTCATTTATTTTTGGACTTTTTATATAAAATGTATTGCTGGTGATGTATTTTTGGTCTATTTTATATAAGATTTTATTTCTGGGCATGTATTTTTGATCTTTTTTATATAAAATGTATTGCTCGTCATGTATTTTTGGTCTTTGTTATATAAAATGTATTGCAGGTCATGTATTTTTAGTCTTTTTATATAAAATTTATTGCTGGTCATGAATTTTTGATGTTTTCTATATAGAATGTATTGCTGGTCATGTATTTTTGATCTTTGTTATATAAAATGTATTGCTGGTCATATATAATTTTGTTTTTTCTAATATAAAATGTATGGCTTGTCATGTATCTTTGGTCTTTTTATATAAAATGTATTGCTGATCATGTATTTTGGGTCTTTGTTATAAAAGAAGTATTGCTGGTCATGTATTTTTGGTCTTTTCTATATAATATGTATTGCTGGTCATTTATTTTTGGTCTTTTCTATGTAAAATGTATCGCTGGTCATATATTTTTGGTCTTTTTATATAAAATGTATTGATGATCATGTATTTTGGGTCTTTTTTATATAATATGTATTGCTAGTCATTTACTTTTTATCTTTTTTATATAAAGTGTATTGCTGGTCATGTATTTGTTGTCTATTTTATATAAAATTTATTGCTGGTCATGTATTCTTGATCTTTTTTATATAATATTTATTGCTGGTCAATATTTTTGGTCTTTTTTATATAAATTGTATTGATGGTCATTTATTTTTGGACTTTTTTATATAAAATGTATTGTTGGTCATATATTTTTGTTCTTTTTATATAAAATGTATTGCTGATCATGTATTTTTGGTCTGTTTATATAAAATTTATTTCTGGTCATGTATTTTTTATCTTTTTTTTATAAAATATATTACTGGTCCTTAGGATAATTATCTTCTAGGACGATCCTATGAGGAGAAAGTTCAATATTTTCAAATGAATCATTAAATTTGCGCGAAACTATTTTGATATGCTGCGGCAGTGAGTCTACCATCTATTATTGATATGTTGCCAGTATCTTTTGCAGAAAAATATCCCCAAACCGTGATCATGCTACCATCAAATTTCATTGCTGGAACTGTGTTCTTTTGGTTGAAGGCATCGTCATCTTTCCTCCAGACATGATTTCTAGAATTACGTGTAAACAACTCAGTTTTGATTTTGTCTGTCCATAATACTCTTTTCCAATACAATTTTCCCTTATCCTTGAGTTCACAAACGAATTTCAACCTGGAATTTCTGTGTCTTTTCAATAGCAGTAGAGTTTAGTGACACAGATTCCTGATGAAGATAAATCATCCTGCGACTCCTGACGAGCAACAATTGGATTTTGTTTAATTTGACGTATTATTTTTCTCGAAGATCTTGCAGAAATCTTTTATGGAGTACTTGCTCTTCTTTGGTTCTCAACAGTTTTGAATTATTTATACCTTACCATGGATGAACAAATGAAATAATCAGATTTTCTGAGATTTTCCTATAATTTTGGCCTTTTTTTCAGAGCTTAACAAACAGTTCTTTTTGCAAATTTTTAAATTCGTTATCTTTTGCCATGATGAAAAACTTCTTACACGAATTTCAATTACTTAATTTTCTGTTTGTATATTTTAGGCTAAAAATTACTACTGATAAAATTATTGGAACACACTAGAACAGTATTTCCCAAAGTGTGCGATAGCGCCACCTTGTGGGCTCTGTTATGTTGAAAAGGGGCACTGGGAGTTTTTTATTTCCATTGTTGGGGGAGCATTGAACATACTTAGGTAGCGGTGGGCATATATCCATTTTTTCAGATTTAAAATTTGTTTTCAATATTGGCTACAAAAGGAAATTTCTGAAAGTTCTGTGGGAAGCTATCAATTTTTTCTTCATTGCTTTTCGACTTACCATATGGCTGAATGTAGTTTCAACGCAGTTACGGAGCTTTTTATTAAACAAAGAAATTTCCTGCAAATTACAAAAGAAGGTGATTTACGATTATTTCCAAGAAGCATATAACCTAGAGTAAGTGCCTTGGCCAGCAAGCATCAAAGTTAACCATCGCATTTAAAACATTGAGGGGGTGCAGATAAGATATCAAATAAATGTTTTTTTCGGATTGTAATCATTGATATATCTAATAGAAATGAAAATAGTATTAATATTGTTTTTGCACTAATATCTAAGTGTTATCTTGCTATTTAAGATGAATTCAGTAAAATATTCAAAATTTAATTTCATAGGGAGGGGGCATTGACTAAAAGGTTGTGCCCAAAGGGGACACTGGTTAGGAAAAGGTTGGGAAACGCTGCTCTAGAATATTCAACTTTAATAACCTCGAGTATTAAAACAATTTAAATGTTTTGATATCTGAAATTTGCATTGTAAAAATAATTTCTTCACAATTTAAAATGAATAAATAGGATTTATTTCTATTAAATCTTGTTTTTCGTTTCTATCCATATTAATTATTTTGTATCTGCGTACAGTTAATTATATGAAAAGTATGATTATTAATTAGTTGGAGATACAATAAATTAAAAATTAGTATGTGTACAAACATTTGTTTCTTTCCAATATATATATATATATATATATATATATATATTATGAAGTGAACAAAGTCTGATAATTATTTTAAGACATTTTTATGTTTATACACTCTTTTTATAGATACAAGTATTTAAGTAAATGCTCTGTTTTTATAATAAACAGTATTTATAACATTTACCGGCCTGCATGTCCGAGAAATGTTCATAGAAAATATGCGTCCTTCGACAGGATTCGAACTTGTATCCTATACGGAAACGTTATTTAGCCAGATGTGCTCTTCACCTATCGAACCACAGAGAATCGTTCGATGAGCACGGTCGAATTTTACTGCCTTTAAACTTCAATCTTCCATGATTCTCTCACGTACATTCATATCTGCTCAAAGCGTATCCAAAAATAAACTAATGACGTCACACATTATGAAATGAACAAAGTATGTATTAAATTTAGATAGTTGAAATATAATGCAGAAGATTATTAGATTTCTAAAAAAATATATATCATAAATAAAAATTTTCGTATATTATTATTATGTCGATCCATGAAAGAGGTTCGTTCCTTGCAAGATTGAGAATGCAAAAACGGCCATTTTCATGGCCACCCCGATTCAAATTGTTACCCTCCCCCACGATTTGTGGATGTGCCTCAGTTGCACCAAAGTTTTATTACTAATACTGATTTTAGGGTGGGCTGACTTTAAACTTAAATTGCTCCAACTGAACAGCAAAAATTTCCGTAATGAAACACACAGTCGAAAACTGGTTATTCTGCTAGTATATATATATATATATATATATATATATATATATATATATATATATATATATATATATATATATATATATATATATATGTGTGTGTGTGTGTGTGTGTGTGTGTGTGTGTTGTAAGATACAGATGATAATTTAATATTTAACGAGTAAAATCGAATAAAATAAATTTGACTAAAGGCGCATTTCGAACTGCACTTTGTCAGAAGTCTATCATTAGTATCAAAATACTACGGAAGGGGTGTTTTTTTTTAATGGGATCTTGCAATTGAAGAAAAGTCAAGAAGGAAAGAGAAAAAATGAATACTGCCATCCAGATGAGGCCAATGACTGCCCAAACTTTTATAATTTGTGTTTGAGCTCCTTCTGTCTACAGAAAGTCAGACCGTGTGTGTTGATCACAACAGCTTCTAAGATATTCTTCTGGTATTTTGTCAGAAAAAAGAATAAGTCTTCTTTTTTTAAAGAGTTAATAGATTTTATTTTTATAATCCGACATATTTCTATTACTTCAAAAGTTAGTGGATACCCTTATTTGAGTAGATGCTCGGTTAACTTTAAACAGTAATTGTTTTGTTGACTGACTTAAAACTAAAGAAAATATGCCCACCGGCAAGATTAAATATATATATATATATTTTTTTAAAGAAGTTGTACGACAAATTTTCAAAAAATTCTTGTAACGCGTGTCATCCTTTACGACTTAATCTGACTGGGTTTTTTTATGCTGTTGTAACTACACATACACAAGAACCAGAGATGTCGCAGTTTAAGAACTTTGAAATGTATTTTATTTTTCTGTCTAGTCAAATTCATCTATATTGTTTTCCTTTCATTCTCTCCATTATTTTTGCGACTGATCTAAATATTAAAGCTTCTTCTAGATATTTTCGTCTTAGTGAATTACTTTATCTTTTGATTAGAGTAGCATTATTTATGAAAAAAATTGTCGCCTGTTTCGTTATGAGAGTAACCAATGCGTTTTGCGTGTTGTTTTATAAAATATCTCTTTTGTGTTTACATAGAAAATTATTGAAACTTCTTGAGGTTTCTCCAGTACAGTGGTCTAAAAAAGGTTTTTAGCCAGGAGAAATTACCCACATCCAATTTCAAAATTCAATTACGTAATCCCAACTCAACATATTTAAACAGTATTTGGAACTAGTATAGAGTAGGTCCTCCATTTGGTGATTTCGGTGCTTGTATTCGAATTTTCTGGATTTGATTAATTTATCATCAATCGTCTTATGCATATTGTTCCACCCTTTTAGCTATGTTTCTTTAAGGGTTGCCACTGACGTGATTTTGGTTGCACTCTCTCGAAGTTTTCGGTGAAGTTGCTCCCAAACGTGATCTACTGGATTCATATCTGAACTTTAGGCTACCCATGGCAGTGACTTGATTCCTTGCCATTGCTTCCAGGTCTTTGATACTTTACTCGCATAACATGGCGCTCCATCTTCTTGATAAGGGTAGACATTCAATCTGATTGACTTCAAATAGTGGGAGTAGTCATTTCTCAAATATTTGACAGTATTTTGGACCATTAAAACGCTCATCAACAAGAATCAGCTCAGATTTCCATCGAAACCAGACAGCGCCCATACGATTACTCCAATCCCTCCACGTTTCACGGTTGCCTGCAAACATTCAGTGATCCAAATCTCATTCTGATTTCATCAAACATAAACCTGTCTCGAATTCGAATAATGGCAGAATTTACTTTCATCTGTCCTAATTACAGACTGCCAAAATTCATAATATTCTCTCGCCCAGTCCATACCTCTGTTCCTGTTAACCTCTGAAATGAATGGCTTCTTTCTTTCTTTGATAGCCTAGCTATTTCAGAATCTTTCACACCGCATATGGCGACTTTTCTAGGCTTTTGGCAACATCTTTAAAGCTCTGACGACGTTTTCTGAAGACTTCTCCTTTCAACGCCATGTTCGTTCACTCAGACACGATGCTTGGTCTTCCTGAACGCTGTTCCACATGACAATGGCCTTCTTCATTAAATTTCTTGACAATATTATTAATCGTTTGGTGATTAATCTGGAAAAACCTACCAATTTCTATATTTGACTTGCCACACCGATGCCATCCTATTATTTGCCCTTGGAAAATTCCCTAATTTTCTTACTTCCGCGAGCTTTCATTGCAAAATATAAGTCAACTATTGTTCATAGATTAGAGTAGCTTGATAATAACGTGGTATTGTCTGAAAATAGAAGATACGTTATTACACAAGCCAAAACTGCTGTAATTAAGGGTGGCTAAAATATTATAATAACGCACTGTATATCCTTTCTGGCAAACCTTGCAATTTATAGAGTAAAATTCTTCAATTTTTGTCTTGTTGCTATACCTTTAGCCATTATAAAGGATGATTCGATTTTTCAGCTTAGTCGAATCATTCTTGATAATGGCTAAAGGTATATCCGAAAACCCTCGGAAACATAAAAGATTTGGACAGTTCTTACAGACCCTTTGTCCTCTAAAGAAAGCTCTTGTTCGAACACAAGAAAAATTAAATAAATAACTCAATCGTAGTACCGTGTCTGCCGTTTTTAATGAAACATGCATAAACGAAGGATTGCTGCATATATATATATATATATATATATATATATATATATATATATATATATATATATATATGTATATATATAACAAGACAAAAATTGAAGTCTGTGTGTCTGTGTGTGTGTGAGTTTATACACAAGATATGATAAACATATAAGACAGCTTGAACATACTTTGTCGATGAAATGGCGTCAGAAATAAAAATATATTGTTCAAGATCATAGGCTAGACTAAACAGGATTAAGTTGTGCCGCTGATCATGTGATCTTTACTTCATATAATGCGATATAGAATAGTAGATAATGATACAATTAGATTTTGATTAATTTTAACTATTTTTGTTTTCATATATTTTCTTTTAAAGTTGATGTTGTCCACATTTTATCAATATTAGTTGAAAATAAAATATGAAAATATAAACTGGGTAAAAATCTAATTTGCCAAGCGATTTCAATTGAAGTAAAACTCAAGCATTATTTTGCTTAACATAAAGCACATTTGTGTCGCCAATGAATGAGCTTTTGTTTCGCCAAAATTATATTGTTCTTGTGTAACATTATTATGAAATTATTTTTCTGGTGACGCCGCTCCATCGGTTAATCATGGCAAAACTTTCACCATGTCTTTCATATTCAGCATTTTCTCAGGTTCTAACCCAAACTTATTCGCAAATATATCATATATATAAATATAAAACCTTTGTTTTTTCGCCGAATGCATTTTATCTCTGTATTTAATGAATAAATAATAATAGAAAATCTACGCATTCGTGTTCAGATGTGGTAAATGCTTGCATTGTATTTCTGTTGATCTTGGTGGAAATATGACGCAAAAAATAAAATTTAAATATTCATTAACACAGGAAATTAATGGCAGTATAACCTGGACCTGCTTCAGCATCTGATTTCCCGTGGCCTTCATTCGGTTAATCAATGTGGATTGCGTTTCTCTCGGTTAATCGTTGAAGGGTTAATGATTATTACTGAATATGTCTATCAGGATTCAAACAAGAATGACTAGGCCTGAGCTGTGGCTTTCGATATCTTGAAAGCACATGGGAGGTTTTGGCAATATCTAGGGTGTCTCGGGAAGAATATCAATCCTGTAATGAAAGACGTGTTGAACGGGCGCGCTTCTGTATCATTACACATTAATGCGGGTCTCCACCTGGCCTCTATACTTAACCCCACTTTGGTTCACATCTTGATCGACGATCTTTCCAGTGGCATCTGTGACCAAATATATATTTATGACGATAACAACGACTTACTAGTTGCTGTACAAAATTAGTTTCAATCACTTGTTAAATTGGACAAAAATTCCTTGTAAATTTTAATGTCAAGAAAAAGAAATTGCTAATAATGATCATCCTTGCTAATCGCTATGAGAGTGATTCGTTGCCGTTTCTCGAGCTAAGTTTTTGTTTCCTGGCATGTAGTGTAAATATATTGGCATTCTAGCATGAAATAATCAGTCGCCACTGGAATATTTTGAACACTGTGTCCACTTTTTATCTATCTATCTATCTATCTACTTCTCTCTCTCTCTACCTATCTCTCTACCTATCTCTCTACCTCTCTCTCTATTCCTCTACCCCTCTCTCTACCTCTACATCTCTACCTCTAACTCTACCTCTCTCTACCACTACCTCTCTCTACTTCTACCTCTCTCTACCTCTACCTCTCTCTACCTCTTCCTCTTTCCACCTCTTTCTACCACTACTTCTCTTCACGTCTCTCTACCTCGACCTCTCTCCACCTCTCTGTATATATATATATATATATATATATATATATATATATATATAAACAATAAGGAAAACACTTAATATAAACAATAAGGAAAACACTTAATATAAACAATAAGGAAAATACTTAATATAAACAATAAGGAAAAGACTTAAGGAGAAGACTTAATATAAACAATAAGGAAAACACTTAATATAAACAATAAGGAAAACACTTAATATAAACAATAAGGAAAATACTTAATATAAACAATAAAGAAAAGTCTTAATATAAGCAATAATGAACAGACTTAATATAAATAATAAATAAAATACTTAATATAAGCAATAAGGAGAAGACATAATATAAATAATAAGGGAAATAATACAAATACTAAAGAAAAGATTTAAATATTCATCATGTAATGCTTTCGAAATCTCCTACGGCTCCAAAGGTTTCAAACTCTCCTCCGGCTCCAAAGATCTCAAACTCTCCTCCGCCTCCAATGCTTTCGAACTCTACTCCGCCTCCAATGCGCTCGAACTCTACTCCGCCTCCAATGCTTTCGAACTCTACTCCGCCTCTAATGCTTACGAACTCTCCTCCGTCTCCAATGCTCTGGAACTCTACTCCGCCTCCAATGCGTTTGAACTCTACTCCGCCTCCAATGCTGTCGAACTCTACTCCGCCTCCAATGCTTTCGAACTCTACTCCGCCTCCAATGCTTTTGAACTCTACTCGGCCTCCAATGCTTTCGAACTCTCCTCCGCCTCCAATGCTTTCGAACTCTTCTATGCCTCCAATGCTTTCGAACTGTACTCCGCCTCCAATGCTTTCGAACTCTACTCCGCGTCCAATGCTTTCTAACTCTACTCCGCCTCCAATGCTTTCGAACTCTTCTCAGCCTCCAATGCTTTCGAACTCTACTCCGCCTCCAATGCTTTCGAACTCTTCTCAGCCTCCAATGCTTTCGAACTCTACTCCGCCTCCAATGCTTTTGAACTCTACTCAGCCTCCAATGCTTTCGAACTCTACTCAGCCTCCAATGCTTTCGAACTCTACTCGGCCTCCAATGCTTTCGAACTCTACTCAGCCTCCAATGATTTGAAACTCTACTCCGCCTCCAATGCTAATAATTAAGTATTTGCCCATAGCTGCGATCCCAACAGGTGCTACCAACCCGTATCAGGGTGGACCTGGGAACACCAGAAAATTAACAGGTGGTTCCTCAAAACCTACTGATCAGAGGCCTTGCTGCTGGTCGTAGTTTATCGTCTTACACAGGACGCGGATGTAATTTAACGTCTTACTCAGAACGACTTAATGGTTTTACCGCCTTCCACGGGATGAAATGATTTTAAAAAAATGTCGGATTTTTTTTTGTTTTCTTTCCATTGTATATTTATTTTAAATTATTATACAAGACAGTCAACTGAGATTATCATTCCACGGCATTTCTTCTTTTATGTTTCACTTGGAAAATGTTGCGCAAGCCCACCATTCAAATACTCCATTGAAAACACTAGCGTCTTCAAATAATTTCTTTTCTTTTCGAACCTCTTCGATTTCTTATTGACCTCTTCATTTTTCGCAAATATTTCTTGGCCACATTCTTAATGAGAATTTTTCAAGGTCTTACTTTTACTTACTGTGCAAATATTTCGAATTATTCTTTAAATCGTTCTATTATTTGTTTACAATTTTTTCCAATTTCCAACGCTGCTTTATCATAACGTATCAACTTTACAAGATCTTATCTCTCATTTATGTTTATATAGATCCTTGCTGTCAATTGAGATATATATATATATATATATATATATATATATATATATATATATATATATATATATATATATATATATATATATATATATGTTTGTGTGTGAAGAGAGAGAGACATCAAGACAAGAGATAAGTTGATTGAACATTTATTAAGTGACTGACTGAGAATATTACATATTGTGTGTATTATGTCTAGCAATCTGCGTATCAGTGAAATCTAAATCAGTGAAAAATATACTCATTCAAAGGGATCGAACCTGCGTCCCATTTTGCAAGGGAAACCACCACATTGTCCCGCGTGAGATACCACTCGACTCCGAAGAGCATCACAGTTCAACAAGGATTTACTATCCTTTTTAAGGGAAGTACACACTTTCCTTCTGCCCATAACCGCTCAGTTTCGTATCCAGAACATAAATAAAGACATTTCTAAAGAATTACCTTGACTGGCTCTAAAGATACGCATAACACCACTAATCAGTGAGAGAGCCTACGAAAATTTATCAGGACCAGTGCACTTTGGAGATAGTCAAGAAATACCTTCTAAATGAGTATTTATCCAAATGTAATTTATATATTTCAGACAAACTCCACACGATATTGCAAGTGCAAGTGATATAACATGATTTAAGAATACTTTTTCATGAATGATTAGAAAAGTGACCTCAGTGCAAGCAGTTTCGGGTCTATCATCCCAAATGCTGAATGGTACGTATTTTTGAGGGTTTATATATGAACAATGAACCTGATATAAATTCCAGTACACACACACACACACACACACATAAACAGACATTCTGAGAAAGAATGGAAAATAAACATAATTACACACACATACACACACACAGGCACACACACAAACATATATATATATATATATATATATATATATATATATATATTGCTGTGGCCTTGTTAGGCCCAGAAATAAAGACACAAAGACAAGAATTGAGTTAAACAAGTATATTAACAGAAATATATGTAAAAGAGAGTGTTACACCAAGAATGTTCGGTCCGACTGTCAGAGCTGTCAGAGTACCTGCTCTTATTTATAACTGGGAGAGGCCATCAGTGCGTGTGTAAATTACAATAACACACACACACACACACATATATATATATATATATATATATATATATATATGTGTGTGTGTGTGTGTGTGTGTGTGTGTGTTTATATATATATATATATATGTGTGTGTGTGTGTGTGTGTGTGTTTATATATATATATATATATATATATATATATATATATATATATATATATATATATATATATATATATATACAGGTGTTGGACAAAATAATTATAACAGGTGCAAATTCCACTCATATATTTCAAAGACATATTATATTAAGAACTTTAACTAAAACTTCGTAATTGCAGGTTATATCTATTGTAAATACGTTTATTTATCTAATTTACTCTCTTTGGCTTATTTATTTTTAGAATTTAGTAACATTTAAGCTAAATGCGTGACGGCTCTGAGTTCAAGAATGGGCCAATTGTTGGAGCTCGCATGGTAGGAGCGTCGATCACTAAGGTTGCTAAATTGTTTGGTTTTTCAAGAGCTACCATATCAAGACCTATAACGCAATTCGAGAAACAAGGCAAAATCTCTAGCAACCGTAGCGATTTGGGACAGACTTGCAAACTTACTGACAGAGACCGACGTGCATTTAAACGCAATGTGGCAAAAAAATCACCGGGCTACTACGGCCAAAGTGACTGCTGAGTTGAATAATCATCTGAATAGTCCAGTTTCTACTAAAACTGTTTGTCATGAGCTCCATAAGGCTGGATATCATGGAAGAGCTGCCTTAAGGAAACCTCTTCTCTTCACTCGCAACATTCAGAAGTGGTTGAAGTGGTGCAGAGATCACAATGCCTGGTCTGCAGGCCAAGGGAAGCAAGTCATATTCTCAGAAATGTCCAGTCTTTCGCTATTCCCAACTTCAGGGCGGGTTTATGTGTAGAGGCATCCCAAAGAAACTTACAACTCTGACTGCCTTCTTCTAACAGTGAAGCATGGAGGTGGATCAGTGATAGTTCGGGCCACCATATCATGGAAATATCTTGCTCCAATAGTTGCCTTACATGGTAGAATCAACCGCAAAGTTTTCCTGAACATTTTTGGAGATCATGTTCATCCAATGGCCCAGACTTTATTCTCTGATGGTGACTGCATCTTCCAAGACGTTAATTCTCCAATACATACTGCTCAAGTGGTTAAAAATTGGTATGAAGAGCATGAAAGTGAGCTAGAACACAGGGAGTGGCCTCCCCAATCTCCAGATATCAATATTATTGAACATTTGTGGTGCATTTTGGAGTGACAAATTAGGAGCCGCTATCATCCACCGTCGTGTCTTAAAGAGCTGGAGCAGGTGTTAATGGAAGAATGGCTGATAATTCCTCTGGATGAAGTCAGGAAGCTGCATGATTCCATTCCTAGATGTATTAAAGCTGTATGTGAGGCTAAAGGAGGACCAAATCCATATTAAATTTTCTTTGAATTTAACAAGTGTTTCAAATATTTTGTTCAACACCCTGTATATATATTGATTCTCTCAAATTCGGAGATCAATTACTTAGTGTTATTACAAAACTGAGTAAGAAAGTCGCCGTAGTTTTCGTTATTCCTTTATTTTTCCAAGTATTTGGCATAGTAAAAAAAAATAACCAAAACTAGGGTGTCCTTCTTATTCAGTTTTGTAACAGCACTAAGAATCTGTTCGGTGAAATTGAGAACATTAAAATAAAAATAAATTGACATATATCTTGATTATTCAATCAAATATGCTTGAATGGAAGATATGCTGCCCAAATACATAATTATATATATATATATATATATATATATATATATATATATATATATATATATATATATACATATATATACATATATATATATATATATAGATATATATATATATGTGTGTGTGTGTGTGTGTGTGTGTGTGTGTGTGTGTGTGTGTGTGTGTGTCTGTTTGTTATGGCACCTCAGCGTGGTGAAATGGTTAGCAAGCTTGTCTAGATAGATCACTTTCAACTGAAGGTGAGTTTGATACTCACTAGGTGCCCCATATTTTCTGCCGTGTGCCACATCTAAGCTACGCTTAGAAAATAACTTTGGGGCACCTCAGCGTGGTGCCAGGTTTAGCGAGTTTGTCTCCCTAAAACAGTTACGTCTGAATAGGGAATTCGATCCTCACTGGGTGCCCCATATCTTTGGCCTTGTGCCACATCTCAGCTACCCTTAAGAATCAGTATATTGCATCATATACAAATAATGAAAATCAATAAAAAATCGATATTCTAATCATTCATCAGTATCAAATATAAAACCACAGAAAATACCGATTTAAAAAAAAAATCATCTTTAAAAACGTTTAAAATTTCAATTTTTAGACATTACCATCAGTTTTGGCGTTTGATGGAGTGTTTAACTAGACAGTAAACACACTCACATGTAGATACACAAGTAAGAATATATATCCTCATCATCATCATCGTACCCTTAACTTTTGTAATCGCAGGAGGAATCCGAATGCAGGAGCTATATTTAATCTCCTCCACAACTGTCTATCAACGACAGCCTATCAGCTATTCTGGTATAGTCATACTTGTGCATTTTTTGACATTGCCCAACCAGTTTTTGCGTTGGCATCTTCTACGTCCACCTTCAACGGTGCCTTGCATGATGGTCTTATACAGGTTGCCTTGCCTTGTAAGGTGTTCAAAGCGTTTGACAATGGCGAGAAGAGGTTCCTGGTGGCCCACACAACTTCCAAAACTTTTCGTCACAAACTCATTGGTTTCATATTTCCAATAGAAGATGCCAAGGAGTTTACTCATGCATGAGTATATATATACATACACACGCGCATATATATATATATATATATATATATATATATATATATATATATATATATATATATATATATATATATATATATATATATATATATATATATATATATATCAGTATATATGGAAATTAACAACAACCATTACAACGTTTACACACTTTCGGGTAATAGAACATTGATTTTGCTTGTTTCGTTTTGTTTTACGGCATATAAACCTCAAGGGTTACTTAATGCCGACAAAATTTTTATTGCTGGTAATATGTTTTTCTTCAAAAATATATTCCTGGGAATATTTTTCCTTCAATAAATCTATAGCTGGTCATATTTGTTTTTCAACGAATGTATACCTGTTTGTATTGCTAGTATTTTTTTAAAGTATTGCTGATAATAATTTTTCCTTCCAAAATTCTTGATGGTAATATTTTTTTTATTACAAACTATTTCTGGTATGAAAACCTATTTTTACATAAGTTTAGGTGTTGACTATTTTCCCATAGCTAGGACCCTAACAGGTGTCACCACTCCGGGTCAGAATGAACCTGGGAACACCAGCAATTAAGAGGTGGTCTCACGCTCCTCAAAACCTCCTGATCAGAGGTGTTGCTGCTGGACGTAGTTTCTCGTCTTACCCAGGACGGGGATGTTGTTTATCGTCATACCCAGGACGACTTAGACCTTTAATTACATCAATTAGCCTCCTTCATACTCGACTTTGACGTTCACAGTTGGTCTAAATTATATTTTTCAGCGTATTCAAAGAGACAAATTGAAAACTTAAATTATTTACTTCTGTTTATAAATGCGTCCTTACATTAGTCTTAATAAAATACATCAGATGATGAATCGCGTTGTTAAAAAAGTTTTCGATTTGTCTTCATATATATATATATATATATATATATATATGAAGATATCTCGTTTTTCATTGTGATATATATATGTATATATATATATATATATATATATATATATATCACAATGAAAAACTATATATTCGATATTGATGTATATATATATATATATACATAAATAATTTTATATATATATATTTTGAATAATTATACATATATATATATATATATATGTGTGTGTGTGTGTGTGTGTGTGTGTGTGTGTGTGTGTGTGTGTGTGTGCAGGTATGCAGAAAAATAGGAAAGAACACATTAGGTAAATAATCCGGAGTTCCTTATTATTTTTGCTTTTATTTTTAAAAAGATATTGCTCCATACAGAAGTAGAGCTTATATTATAATATTTTTTTGTATGTAGCGAAGGAATCATATTTAAAATATATATATATATATATATATATATATATATATATATATATATATATATACTATAATAAAATTATTTTTATGATGTTGCTCAATATGCTAGAGAGTGAGAGAGAGAACTTCATAGCTGAATATATATATATATATATATATATATATATATATATATATATATATATATATATATATATATATATAATATATATTCCTTCATTCTAATCATAAAATCCACTCTTCGAGGTATGCAAAGTTCGTCTGTCTCAAAGGATAACTTTTTTGTTACAGTGGCGCTTACTTTTGAAGCTTAGAAATTTGAGACTGACGCCCACTTTAGCACTACACATATATTGTGTATTACTGCCCGGCGTTTTTTTTATTTTTACAATTTAGTATTATTTACGTCATGCCCACTGACCTTATATTTCGTCCTCGGCGTCCGAGTTTAGTATCTTTTCGAAAAGAAGCTTAAAAATATGTAAGCTTTCGTTTATCATATAATCTTAGAAGTAGATCATTGTCTTCTTAATTCGTCTCCGGAGTAACCGTCATAAACATATTCTGAACTTCAACAAAGTTTCTTATATGCAATGTAAAAATATTAGGAGCAAATGAACGATATGTATTTACTTCTATACGAAACTGATTTATTGTTTATTTTTATTTAAAATACACTTTAATTTCAGATACAATTATAAAAAGACACTTGAATCTGAAAAGAAAAGTGAATATGATGTTGCTACCGAATGGCTTAGGTTGTACTTCTAACCTGATATGCAAAACATTATGCTCTTGAATTAGATTCAATCATCTCTCGGTAAAATCATGGGTGTCAGGAACTTTAATCACAAACTTTTGGGTTTCGCAGCTTGGTATATTAGAGCAACAAACAAATTGTTTTTATATCTGGCCACCAAATGAAGAATGTTTTTCATTCCGATGCCGTGACCATAAAGATTGAATCTTTTCTGCGGCTTATTAAATACTTCAAAATTCCTATGTCGCAAAAACAAAGAACTACATTGAAACACACACACACATACACCATCCCCACCACTACCGCCACCACACCACACACAGAGACACACGCCACGGACAGAAAGCACACACACAGCACACGCACACAGGAGCGCATGCAACATCACTGCACTGAAACCGGTATCAATGCTTCAAGTCTACAAGAGGAGCCCACAATCCCGGGCTGCTAACGTCTCTATAGCAAAACACTGCCACCTAAATCGTCATGGCCACGGACTCGGAGCCTAAATCAAGGTCGAATTTCCCTGTGGCAGGGAGGCAAAAAAATCGAGGAGCCTGATCTCCCGTATATGTGCTTCCGGAGGGCACCACATTCGTCTTCGAAGATTATCGTCTCTATCGCCCTCAGGACGAAAAGACGGTAATCATCGATCCTCACTAAATTTCCCTCGGTAGCCTTAATATTTGAAGTGACTTCAATATCCGCAACATAGAGTGGTTAATCCACTCCAACAAAACCAATAAAGAAGGCCGATATTGCATAGGATTCTCCATCGCTTATTAACTGACTCAAATAATCGATGGATCTATCCGTATCCCGGGATAGCAGGCGAACCTCCTCGACCTTTTCCAATATTCAGTCTTGGTAAGTGCTTAACAAAGTTTTACGCCTCCATAGCAACATCAGACCATTCTCTAATCAGTGTCAGTGTCCACGTTGATATCAAACCAACTACTCTCCCTTGATTTAAGTTAAAGAAAAGGTTTTTCGGTACGGGAAGTCAGACTGGGACAGCTTTCAATCCTACATGTTGGAAGCTTCTCTTCCAACATTCCTCAGGAATGCTGCCTCCAAAACTGCTCCCATTGTCACTAAATGGATCATTTCTTGAATGGAGAGTTTTACACCAGTTTTTTTTTTTTTTTGCCGGTGTGTGCGATGCCGGTTTTAGATATGAAGTATTATGAAATTATACAATAATTATTAATCTATAAGTTTATATATATATATATATATATATATATATATATATATATATATATATATATATATATATATATATATATATTAAACAAATACACCCCAAGCAAGGCAGTGACGCGAATAAGAAACAAGGGATTACTGGAAAGAATTACCAAAGAGAAACAATACTAAGTAGCGAGTACGAAGAAGAGTAACCAGGAGGATATCAGATAGCGATTGATTTTGCATTTAAATTCTTTAAAGTCGGCTGGACAGCATGGAACCGGAAGGGTATCCCCCAAGCAAGGACGAGAAGAAAAATTGTGAGTATAGAACTTACGGTTACATTTATCCTATTCAACTGCATATCGATATGAGACCTCGTCGCCAATCTAGTACTGAGTTCTATATTAATAAAAACTAGATACCATAGCGATGTGCTCATGCAAACAATTTCCATGAAAGTATTTATAGAAAAAGCACAGGGAGTCAAATTTACGGCAGTGGGGACGTACGTATATATATATATATATATATATATATATATATATATATATATATATATATATATATATATATTATATTGAGCACTTTATCCAATAAATATAGCATATCTTAAGATTATATTTCTTCATATATATATATATATATATATATATATATATATATATATATATATGTATCTATATATTTACATACATATGCTAATAATCAATATCCTTTGTACTTGATCGGTAATACAATTCTGAGTATCCTGCATGATGCACCTGTCAGAAAGTGCGGATTGATTGTTAGAAAAATATCGCCTTCCAGTGCATATTTTTCTAAAAATATTTCTCTAATAAATGGAAATAATTAATTATACTGTTTAATAAATAAACAAATCATCTACTCAGTAAGGCTATTCTCTAAAACAGTAACGTTTAAACAATAATTTATATATTTTTCCAAATTTGTCATACTACAAGGTAACCAAAAAAGTTTTGTCGGTTTTTAAAGGAAAAAAAAGAAAACGCTTCACAGTATGTGTAACTTATATTTAGTCTTCGAAGTAATCGCCATCGCCATCCAGCAGCTTCTGCCAACGTGTCGCCAGCTGTTCAATGTCCTTGCGGTAGAACTCGGGGGTGGGGGTTGACGCAAAGAAGTCCGTGAGGGCTTTGCGCAAGTCTGCTTCATTGGTGAAGGATTTCCTACGAAGATGATTATCCAGGGAGTGGAAGAGGTGGTAATCGGATGGCGCAAGGTCAGGTGAATAAGGTGGATGGCACAAAGTCTCCCACCCAAGTTGCTGTATGGTATCCCTTACCACTCGCGCGACATCCGGCCTGGTGTTGCCATGGAGGAAAAACACACCTTTGCGATTCACCAGTGCTGGCTCCTTTTGGCGCAATACCTGTTGCACACGTTTCAATTGCTGCCAGTATAGATCTCCATTGAGTAGTATTTTATAAGTAATCACTTGACGACCTGTCCACCAGACACAAAGCATAATGTTACGTGGGTGCATAGGCGGTCTTACGGTGTCAGGGACAGCATCCTGAGGAGACAACCAATGTCTGGAACGCTTAGGATTTTCGTACAGAAACCACTTTTCATCACTGGTAAGCACTCGATTGAATAAGGATGCGGTACGGTGGCAGGAAAGTAGCGATTCGCAGGTTGCCACTCGTTGTCTCTTGTGGATCTCCAACAGCGTTTGCGGAACCCACTTGCTCAGTTTGTACGTCTTACCTTGGCGGTGCAGGTGAAGTCTAACTGTTTCATCAGAAACGTTGAACTGTCTTGCAAGTTCACCACACGTTAGACTACTGTCCTCTTTAATGGCCGCCTTCAGGACTCAGTCATTCAAGACCTGTTGTTGTCCACTGCGAGGCTCATCATGGAGAGACAAATCTCCCGACTTGAATTTTCGAAACCAACGGCTTGTACGTTCATCCACAGCACTATCCCAAACGCTTGACATATGCAGCAACTTGATGCAGCTGCTGTTAAGCCCACTTTGAAGTCGTAAAGCAAACAGCCCCGAACGAGATCTCTAGACACTTCCATACTTCTCACAGCTCTCCGGCTTATAACTGATGTCCGGGCACGGAGCGCGTGTTTTTATAACGTCTGATGTTCCTACCTCCGGCTGGCCGAATTTGAAAAGAATTGGTACACGCATTTCGTATATATTTCAAATTCATTCAATGACTAATCAAAAAACGGACATAACTTTTTGGGTTACCTTGTGTGTGTGTGTATATATATATATATATATATATATATATATATATATATATATATATATATATAATTAAAATCTAGGCTCTACTTGTTTTTCGAGCACTGTTTTTAAAAATAAAAACAAATATACTAAAGAAATTCGATTCATTAATCTAATGGTTTTTTCTTTTTTTATCAATATATTTCCACGGACACAGAAACACGCGCGTGCGCGCACACACACACACACACACAGACACACACACACACATATATATATATATATATATATATATATATATATATACTTATATATGTGTATATATATATATATATATATATATATATATATATATATATATATATATATATATATATATATATATATATATATGTGTGTGTGTGTGTATATATGTATTAATTTGTTGTTTTGCTTATACTTTATTTCAGATATATACTCATATTCGAGTTTATTTAATTACATTTACTGGTCTGATTATTCGAAATCTTTTGTCGGAAAATGGCCTTCCTCCGGTATGATTCGAAACTTTATCCCCAACACAGCGCCGTCATTAGCCAATTTGGCCACGTAACATTTCAGGTCAAACGAAGCCTGATATAGCGTATTTGAACTCACATTTTCTGCCAATTCTCGAAACATCCATATCTGCTCTGTTTGCTATCTAAACGTAAACAAACAAAATTTATGAATTGGATTACATCCGACATATATTTTCAAATATAATAGACTAATCTGTAGTTAATTTGCATCTTGCCAAACTCCTGAATTTATCGCTGAGCGGAATCCAGAGAATAGAAAAGCACTAAAATCAGTTTAGATTGGCCTAAAGCCAGGACTGTGATGCTCTAACAGCGTTGAATTTGCTATACAAGCTCTGGTTTAACAGATTAGCATATTCAATAAGTTATTAAATGTTATTTATCGATCCAAGATATATTTATGATTGTCTAGGGATATAGATAACGATTGATAATAATTTACAAACTAAGACATATTACCTCAAGCATTTCCTTCTCATTGTTTAGAAGATGTGTATAACTTATTAGACAGAAATATCTAGAGAGTGCCGATATCGAATTTTGCCAAAATGTGAAAATGAGTCTCGAATTTTTTTCATATGCTTCTTTCCCAAGACAAATCGACCACTTAATTAAAATTTAAAAAAATAATTAAATGAAAATACTTAAACAAACATTATATTATTTAAAAAAATACATAAATAGATTATTTATAAAAACTAATAATTACGTTACGAATGGAAATAAATAAAAATAATCTAACAAATATAAATACGAAAAAACTTTAACAAAGTAACAACAAAACTTACTATCGTTTATTAGGCATTACGTTACCTCAATTAGCATCGTCCATAATTAATCTTGACTTTTACAGTTACATCGAAGAATATTTATGAGGGTTCTTAGATTTTTAAAAATTAAAACATAATATTTTTAATTCTGTTTATGAATACTTACTTCAAAATACAATGCATACATTTGAATTGATATAGGTAAAGAGAATTATTCTATTTTCTTCATTCATATTGTCTTTTTGAGATATATTTTATGTACACATAGACACACACACACACATATATAGCCTCTAAGTGTTGACTTCTATGTTCACTTTTATATTTACACACATCTCTGATATTGAGCACTTTATCCCATAAATATAGAACACCTTAAGACTATATTTCTTCATATATATATATATATATATATATATATATATATATATATATATATAGTCAAAACCTAATGAGCCAGACAAACCTACCAAGGTTTCACTGACCCTGACGATTTGCCTAAGTGAAATCTTGGTAGGTTTGTCTGGCTCATTAGGTTTTGACTAGGTCAGCTCTACGTTTGTATCGAGCTCTTTAGTAAGTTGTTGTTTACTCGTATCGGGTTTTTTTCTTTGGGCCTTGAACCTGTATCTGTGCGATTATTTTCGACAGACTTTCATGCCCCTGGCTCTTTCTTTTTTAAAACATTTTTTTCCCTTCGAGATTGATTTGGCTATTATTAAATCAAGAATTCGAAGGTTTTTCGACACGAGTATAGTCACCTATATTTATACATATATATATATTTTTTTCTTTTAAACATGTTGTGTTGAATGGTAAAGACAACATCGTCCTGCATATTTTCTTTTGAATTTTGTCATATTTACTAATGAGACTTTTTATTTGAAAATGATATCGAAATAAATATTGTCCGTCCGATAACCTAACATGTTTAAAAGAAATGTTGCTGCCAAATTATATATATATATATATATATATATATATATATATATATATATATATATATATATATATATATATAATCATATATATATATATATATATATATATATATATATATATATATATATATATATATATATATAGATATAGATATATAGATAGATATAGATATATTGATAGATAAATAGATATGCGTTAACAAACTAAATCTTGCTCAGGGCCTTCATTCCAGTTGGTAATCCTGTCTTTCACACTATGATGTTAATATACGACAATAACTTATCGCCTAGCGATCGTATTGTTTTTATTAGGATTTGGATTGAAGTTGCTTTTTGCTTTTATATTCTCTCTGCTTTATTTCATTCTAGTTTCTAGAATCATTTAGCACTTACAGATCTCAGAAGAGAAGTGTTTCTTTTTTCCCTTAGTTTTCCTAGCTGGTAGTTTTCTAAGCTTATCATCAATTTGGCACCAGTACGAAAATATGGGACACATAGTGAGGTCTGAACCAACGAAATGCAACCTCGGTTTCCAATAATGTATCTTCTATTTATTTTTCATGTTTCCTTTACCAATCTCGGCAAGGCTGTTTTCATGCTTTACATATAGCTTGTTATATATATATATATATATATATATATATATATATATATATATATATATATATATATATATATATATTAGATTAACTGCAACTCAAATATGTCGTCAGACGCATACACACGCATATATATTTGTGGAGAATGTATGCACAACTTACCGTGCATGAGTTTGTGTTATATATATATATATATATATATATATATATATATATATATATATATATATATATATATACCTTTCAGAAATAGCCCAATTCTATAATTTAAAATGAATTTAACCCACAGCGTGCTGATCACATCCCCTGGAGCCCGTCTAAACAGCTGCGTCCATTCCTTTCGACTTTCAGTCATTTATGGTTTTGCTGCAGGGCTTTGTGCAATCCAACAGGAAGAAACCCGTAAATAGCAGATGGAAATACGCAACCATTGCTGGAAACTCATCGCTATTTCCTGTCGCTCAGCATTGACATTGGCACTTGAATTCTACTAATTATTGTGAGTAGATTTTAATCGAACACCTTTCCGAGTGATAAACCAGAAACCTAGATTCCTTTGTAAGCATGAGAACTGCCAATGAAGACTTCCATTTCAAAGAATATCCATCCCTTCACTTATTCTATGAGGCCAAAGCAGATTCAAGCCCGGAAACGTGAACTTTAGAATCCTGTTTGGGCCTGAGACGGAGAGAATAGCAACACTTCCGACGGATATGCTTTCTATGGAAGTATGAGAAGGCTGTGTTTTAGGATTCGCCGGTTATTTTTTTTTTGTATCTTTTCAAACCCAGCAGATACCGATATTTGTTCTTCAGTGTGGAATTAAATTCTTCTTCCCATTGAAGGTAGTTAACTTTACCATTGAAAGTAAAATGATTGAATCTATTTCTTTACTTTTTATTTCTCTCTGCTTGTTGTATATATCCTCTGGTTCTAAAGAAATTTATTGAATCAGATTCTAATCTACATCACAGATTCTACATCTCAGATTCTAATGTCTACTTACAAAAACCTATATTGTCTAGGATGAAATATTAAATCCATATAGCACGTGTTAAAGCTATCACTCTTTCAGTCCAGTCTCCTCCAAATCGTAAATTATCGTGAATGGCAGCAGCTTTATAGTCAGCACATATGATGTCCCCTAGCTATTTATTAGTCTAGGTTCAAGGGCGATAACTCAAATTGAAGTATTTAATCTATATACCATAACAGATATTTATACCTTGCCAATAAATACATTTTGTGATACGACTGCGTCAATGTCCTTCAAATCCTGTAGTAAAGTTTTTCATATAAGCAGCAAATTATTTCATCTTAAAACATTACTTTAATATGATTTAATTTCTATTTGATACAGTTTTACTTACAGTAATTGTAAGTTTAGCAACACTAGAAAAGGGATGTTTTCCAACCAGTCTTTTATAAATAGCTATTTGCTGTTTGATTCAAGTATTCCTGGAAATGTTCTCGTCGTGATTTCAGAATACATTTCGACCGATATGTTTTTCTTCTGGATTGTCTAAATAATTATTAACGCGAAGTATAAGTTTTATTCGAAGAATAATACTATTACATTTGCTCATTTTTTGTAATATTTCCGTCCTTTCTTTTTAATCATATCGCTTCATGCCACTGAAATGGAAAAATCTCAAACAGGAGAAAGAACAAATGCGTTGCTCTACAGTATTTTAGAATCAGCCATGCTAAAGGACGGCAGAAATAGTCATCTAAGAAGACTAAAAGACAACCATTTCCCTGTGGAGGTGTTAAATTCGACAAGGTAAATCTTACCTCGGTTAACACCTGATTGGAGGACATTTTCGAGCTCAGATGCCAGTCCAGTTTTACTTTGTTGCATCCATCGTATTTACGGAAGCGAATAGTTGCGGCTTTAGCATAAATACCAAAATGGAAACTGATACCATCGGCAAGGTTGCTGACGAAGTTCAAAAAACAGACTAGGTCTGAGGAAATAACTCTGTGTGACACCCACAATAATTTGAAAGGATCTAGAAGAATGGCTGTTCACACTGATTTCCATTGTTAAGTAAAGATTGGATTAAATATTCAGCCAGAGACATCGTAGCCCCTTCAGCTTGTGAAGAAGACCAGCATGCTAAACACTGTCATACGCCCCGTTCTGGGTATGACGATAAACTACATCCGCGTCCTGGGTAAGACGATAAACTACGTCGTTCAGCAAATCCTCTGATCAGGAGGTTTTGAGGAGCGTAGAGCCACCTCTTAATTGCTGGTGTTCCCAGGTCCACTGTGACCCGGAGTGGTAGCACCTGTTAGAGTCCCAGCTATGGGCAAATAGTAAACGCCGAAAGTTGGGAAAAATTGGGTTTAATGTCGGGGAATAGTTTATAAAAAAAATTTTTTTTCCAGCAATATATATTTGAATGAAAAAATTATTACCAGAAATAGATTTTTTTACAAAACAAAATATTACCAGCAATAAAAACTTTGTCGTGCATTAAATAATCCATTGAGGTTGATATGCTGGAAAAACCCAACAAACCCAACCTGTCATACGCCATCCCTATATCTAAATATGCAGCCCGAAATTCGCCGTCTGTATGTCTTGCTTTCGATGGATATATCTACCATGCATATACACATTTCTCGCGTGTGTGCTTCATCTAGAAATAAAAATAATTACGTCATTCAATTATTTTTTTTTTATAAATTGCATTACTTTTTCTTATATAACTATATTTATATAACATTTCTATACAATCGACAAATATTGGTCTGACACTGAACATTTTTCATGAGATGATATTTATTCACTTGCGTATGTGTGCGAGGGAGATATCTGCTGGTTATGACATTGGCTAGAGACACAACAGAACTCAGTAGCCTAAGATATTACTTTAAAGTCTTTATTACTGTCTTCGATAGCATTTTTAATATTTTTTGTTACTCTTAGTGTCATTGGTAAGTAATCGACAGAGCACAACAGATCTTAGAAAAATTGTGAATCCATATCTTCTTCCACCTATCTAAGGGTTAAATAGCAGGTTACGCTGTTTTCTCGACCTTTCAGACACTAACTGAAGGACAGCACTTAACATAAAACTATAGCCAAAGCGAAGAGAAAGCACTACAATTTCTTTCCCAAGAAGTCATACCAATCCACAGCGAATAACGGTACACAGTATGTTGATAAATACGACGTCCTGAAATGATGTGACATTCAAAGGTTTGCAGTGCCTTAATCGGAAGATCAAGCCTCAAAACAAAATGCATGGTCATCAGAAAAAAAAAGATGACCCCAAAATGCAAATTAAAGGTCGAGGATACTAAAATCAAGCAGGTACAGAAATTTAAATATCTGGGAAGTGTTCTAGCAGAGGACGGAAAGTGCGACACTGAGATCTGTCGACGTTTTGGGATGACCAAAGAAACATTCCAAAAGCTAAGCAGAGTATTACGAGACAGTAAAATTTCGTTGGAAACAAAGAAAAGAGTACTGAACTGCTACGTGATATCTGTCCTTCCTGTACGGGAGCGAATGCTGGACAATCTCCTCAAAGATGAAGAAGAGGCTAGAAGTAACAGAAATGTGGTTCTACAGAAAGATGCTGAGGATAACATGAGCCGAAAATATGAGCAACGACGGGGTTTTAGAAAGAATGGAAACAAAGCGGAAATTTATACTTAACATTAGGAACAAACAGATGAAATTTCTGGGATATATAATGAGGAAGATGGGAGTAGAAAATCTGATACTTACAGGACGGACTGAGAGAAACAGGGTCAGCGGAAAGCAACGCATGACATAATTAATGGGCTTTAGCAAGTGGATGCCGGAACAGGGCCTGGGAGAAATAATTAAAGAACAAAAAATATCTGTCCATATTTCTGAGATGAGGTATTATGTACATTATTTACATTATTCGGACTGTTGTCCTCATCTTTGTCGCCATATTTATTACAACGTTTTGGCCGTTGTACGCTCCGGTCTTCTTCAGGTGATTGGAATGTCGAACTGAACACTTTATTTCGCTCACTGTTCTAGTTCCACGTGTTCAATGGATGTCAGTTATCAGTTATCTCCTGTTAATTTTCTCTCTGAAAGTTCTCCACTGCCTCGGTTAAGGCAGTGGAGAACTTTCAGAGAGAAAATGAACAGGAGATAACTGTTAACTGACATCCATTAAATACGTGGAACTAGAACAGTCTAGAATAATGTAAATAAAGAACAGAACATATTGAGAGATACAAGTGATAGGAGGAGGTGGAGGCCCATGATCGCCTACGTACTGGAGAGACACGAGACATAAAAGAAGAATTATTCTTTACCGTATACCAGGTTGTTGCTGGGTTTTTTTTGGTTTTGTTTTTCTATCTCGGATGATCTTGATTTTTCAGCGACATTAATTTCTTTTGTTTTAATTTTAGGTGGTCTCCTTGGGATATTTCCAGACCCTAAAGATTCAAATTCGTGTCGAATCCATTACATTCACTTACAAGCTTATAACCTTGGAGAAATGTATGAATACTCTTCTTCTCTACCCAGCCCCCACTCACAGCTATGGATAAATAGCAGGACAGACCGAGTTCTATAGTCTTGGGTAGCAACTGGTCTACCGCAGAAAGAAATGGCAACCTACTGCGGGAAAAAAACATGTCTCGTCAGTCATGTATCTTACCTATCCAACGATACTTATTTTCATTGATTTAATACATATTAATTTTTTTTTTATCTATGCATTTGAAATTAATACCTCCTTTGTCTCTCTATTGCTATTTTTGTTGTGACTGTCATTTCTCCAATTAAATTTAAGCGCCATCGTACGTGAGGCCAATGTCTTCATTTTCCCCAGACATTTTCAGCAAATTCTAAGTGCAATGAGATATCATAAGCACAAATCTCACATTCATGTTCCATATTTTTTGGTGTTCTAAACAAATGCTTCTCAACCTTTGTCAGCCCGTGTTCCTATTTTTTTTTTGAGAAAATTAAAATGGACCACCCCTACATTTACATTTAGGCTGTTCAATTTTCACATTAAAATGCTCAATGAAAAGCCAAAGTAATCTATTTACGCTTTAAAATTTATTGCCTTATTTATTTTTCTTTGCTCACGTTTATTCTTGTTTTCTCTCAGGCCTTACTTTTCCCAGTGTTGTGGGGCAGACCCTTTTTACACGAGATGGACTCGTACAAAGTATACTTATACTAACAGAGAGAATACTTACAGGTGGATTATACGTTGAGTCAGGGTGAGAGATACGGAGACAGTACACAGGGTGTTCACGAGTTATACGAGAGTCCAGCGAGAGAAAGAATCACGGCTTCACTTACTTTCTACTAACCCGCATTCCTGGACTACTAATCTTCACTTCAAGTCTGTATTCTTACGTTTAATACACTTATTTTTCTATCTCAATTACTGGCGTTGTTTATTTAGTTGTGAAGGATTCCATTCCCGGAATCCACAACACCCAGGGATGTCAGGACTGAAGTGTGTAGGTCATTAGTCGAAACTTTAAATTTAGCAAATTTCATATTACAACGTAATTTGTTTTGGTTATGACTAAATAACTTCTGAAGTTAGGAAACAAATCACGATTAATTTAGATGTCAAAACAAAGCTTGAGTTATTTTTTTAGGTAGATTCAACATGTTTTATTAACGTTATTGGATTTAATATTAAAACTATAGACTAATGTTATTAGGAGAAATAACAAATTCTATTTTTACTTCAATAGCAATTAAAAAGTAATCAATAATTGACCAAAACATAAAATAGAACAAAAAACAAACATATATGAAACATTGGCATTTAATAAAATGACCCTTATTCTCAATAACAGCCAGTAATCTATTATCTATCTATTTAGTTATTTTTTTCTTTTGATGTTATATTGTTAGCCACCGCCAATTATTTCATTTTCACAATTGACCATAGATTTCGCATCGAATTCAGATCGGTCATTGATTGTGTCCATTACATTACCTTTCCTCCTGTAAACATTTTACGCTAAAAAAAATCATCTTCCTGAGCATGACGATAAACTACATCCGGCAGCAAGACCTCTGATCGGGAGGTTTTGTGTAGCGTGGAACCAACTCTTAATTGTTATTGTTCCCAGGTCCACCCTGACCCGTGATGGTCCCAGATATAGGCAAATAGTTAACAACCACAGAGGGGACAAAACACCATGAAATTATAAAAAAATAGATTTTTATTGTAAATATACCAGCAACGCATACCAGCAATAAATTTTTGATCATGCGTCTGTACAAGATGTCTATAAATTTTGAGTGAGTATCTATTTAGCAATCATTCCCAGAAAGATTAAAACAAACATCATGTGTGTCACGAGGGATAATTTTCCGTTTCTCTTTCAAGAAAACCTCTGGTAGCAAGAAAAAAGCACAAGCCAAAATATGCTGACTTTTGGAGTTATTTTTATGTTTCCTGTATTTAAACCGAATAAATTGTCTAATAAACGCATTGTTTTAAATCGACAGGCAATTTTGATTTGAAATTAAACATCTTGCTGTCAAGGAAAGGAGACTTAAGAGCTAGTATTTTTAGCACTCACTTGAGATTCTTGAATACATACAACTGTTCGCTTTCTTTCATTTTTACACTGTAATTCGCTGAGAGATGCCGGCAGGTGTTTTTTATTGATTTTATGCGTTAGAATATCAGATCCGGTATTTTCACTTGAAATCGTGGATTGTCGACTTTATTTGTTTACACGTTTGTACCATAGTTGTTTCTCCAATTCCCAGGGCTTCTCTGTCATTTCGCTAACGTACACTTTAGTCTTGCTTTCAATCCACATTACAGTAATTGCAATCGTATAAAACGTACATTCAAAAGTGCGAAATGCTTACTTCCCTCCATGTATCTGGATTGAACGACGAAGAAGTATTCATTTATGTGTACCGGGTCTTGGACAAAGAAGACCTGATGGAGCCCTTCCTTTACCAGAGAAACCACAGCTGATGTCTTCGAACTTTAGGCAATGCATTCCTGGCTGGCGAGTCAATCGTGGGATTCTTCTGCGCTGTCTGTTGTCACCAGTGTCGGAAGTCGTCCGTCCAGTGATGTCATCACCGCACTGACTGCATGCCTATCTATGCAACGTTTCGGTCTGTGTGTAAACAGTTCTTCATCAGGTGATTGTCGATCCGTGTTATCTTCAGTGAAGCTCGATTCGAACAATTTTTTAGTCTATGGGGAATGATTGTTTTCGCTTTATTGTCCATGATCAGGGATATCACGCCGAGTTCATTTTTAGTTCTGCTCAGGTGTTGCTTAACCCGTTTTTGCCCGATTCGCACAACGACCCAGCAGTGGATAGGTTGGCCTTTCATTCGCTTCACACTCCTCACAGGTCTTTTGCACAGGAGTAGAGGTTTATCCCTTGATTCGTTTTTAGGACTGGGTTTCCGACTCATTTAAAGTTTACTTCAACTCTATTCTTCTAATGTCCCCGCCTAAACTCTGAAAACTTATCAATTCTTTATTATTTATTCATTTATTTTTTCCTCAATAGGAGGAAGTAGGTTCGCCGATCGTCCGCTTCACACCCCTCCCTGGTCTTTTGAGCAACAGTAGAGATTTATAGCTTCTTTGTTTTTTAGTGTTGGGTTTCCAGTACTTTTTAAAGGTCATCATTCTCTTTTACTCCGGTAACCACTTTCTTCTCAATGGTAATATCGCCTTACTTGTGGTGACTTGATTAAATAAAAACAGTTGCGGACAATATAGCCCATGTGAAAATAAGTAATTAGTAATAACTCCTCCTCCCAGAATTTCAAACATATATATATATATATATATATATATATATATATATATATATATATATATATATATATATATATATATATGTGTGTGTGTGTGTGAATTAAAATCTTCAGACATACTGGGTTATATATTAATATTCTTTCGTTTTTATTATTATTTCAGTCATTTCCACGACTAGTTTCTACCAACATTTATACACACACACACACACACACACATATATATATATATATATATATATATATATATATATATATATATATATATATATATACATATATATATATATATATATATACATACATACATACATACATATATAAAGTTGTAGCCTCTCTCTGTCTATCTATCTCTTATCGGACTCGAACCTAGGGTTTTGGAGATAGATCCCCATGACCATATATATTATGAAACTTGGATAAGTATATTTCAGTTTGACCAAATGTGGATCCTATGGTGCACAATTCCTCCCATTGCTATTCACCCCCCCCCCTTGATATAAATTAAATTTAAATTTGAACAAGGGAATGGATCCTAGGGTACTTGGATAAGAATATTTCATTTTCATCAAGGAAGTTCAAACTCCCACTGAAATTTTCTCTCTTTGATTTAAATTAAATTTAAATTTGAACAAGTGGAATGACACCTATCCAAAATATAGAAGGAGAAACGAGAAGATAACGACCACATCAAAATGAGAAAATATGGACGTCAAGTTGAGCAAGAAATCACCAATCAATGGTTACTGGCTTACGATACATATTTGTGGCGAAAATTCAACTGTCATGTCAATGTTGAATTCTACTCATCAATTCATTCAACCATGTATTGCATCAAATAGATATCAAAGGGGTCAGATCAAGCTGATTTTTCACCCAACACCTTACAGCGATTTTTTACCTTTGATTTAAATTAAATATACATTTGAACAAGGAAATGACTCCTATCCAAAATATATAAGGAGAAAGCCAGAAGATCGACAGGATCATTGAGTAATAATGAATAAAATATTTTTCTCCACAATTATATCTATATATTTAAAATCAATCATCATGTTCTTACAAAAAATGTGTGACACGCTGCAAGGCGCGGGTAATTCGGCTGGTTATAAAATAAAACAAATTTCCAGTTTTTATTAAATTTCACTCAGTGAAAAGGTCAGCAGACATTGAAGGTAGAGTTATACAGTTAAAAACGTGACGACCTGAGAGATGTATGAAGATTATAAGATAAAGAATAAAGGTGCAGATTGAATCTTGACTTGACGCGGAGTATATGTGTTCAAGAATGCAGCCACGCGCACGTCTATTCCTCAATGAGGTAGTTAATGGGGAAAACCATTCTAACAGGAACTTTCTTCTTGCCTTTAGAAAATAGAATACATGCGGGTGATCCATTTCTGTAGAAGGGACATGGGGTATTCTATCTGTAATTGTTTGAAGTATTGGAATTGGTGGAAAATGCTAACCGGATGTCAGAAAAAAAGGATAGCGCCTAAAACTTTTCGTCTTTATGGAAAGAGGTTGCAGAATGGAAGACGCGCCTTCGTCACAATAAGACTGCGTAAGCTATTTTGAAAATGCTGGAAATTGATGATCGTGATACTTCAGACTAGATGTGGAATGAATACGCCATTTTTGGTCTAATATGACTACTGCAATGCTAAAATAGGGCAGAATAATATTTCTCATTTTTTTCACCAATATACAGGGTGTCCATAAAGTTCGTGTGCACTTTAAAAAAATTATAACTTTATTTGTATTTGCGATAGAAACAATGTGTAAAAAATGTTATAAATTTTTATGTACCTAGTTTTAAGTATAGTTAAAATAACTAATGTGATTTCAGGCATTACTGTAAATCAGTTGGCAAATGTTTTCCGTGAACTGCAAAATCGTATTACCCTTTGTATTGCTAATGATGGAGGACATGTGGGAACTTAAGTAAAATTTCCAAAAACCTTAAAAAATATAGATTTGCTTCTTTATAATCCTTTTTACAAATTATTTCTATTGCAAATACAAATAAAGTAATAATTTTTTTAAAGTGCACACGGACTTTATGGACACCCTGTATATATATATATATATATATATATATATATATATATATATATATATATATATAGGGTATATATATATGTAATTCCCAAACATGGCAATAAATCGAGTAAAATGCAAAATGTTACTGTTTGTACGAGAATATGATAAAAAATAAACCAATTATTAAAGAGACAAAAAACAAAAAAAAATGCACCGGAACTGAAAGAGAGAAGATAAGGGTTTGACAGTGCATTTGACTTTTTAAAGTTGACTGAAAAAACTTTCTTTTTTTTTAAAAGTCAACACGAACTTTATGGACACCCTGTATTATATGCATGAGTCAGATTTGAGGTCTCCGGTGAACTTTAAATATCAAGAGATGTTCAAAGGATGGAGATTTATTGAGCGTATAAATGTTGGTGTATATTCAGGGCCTGAATGGCGGTGCTGAAAAAATGACTGCTTGGGTTTTGAGGTATTGAAAATGGCAGATTAGTTTCATATAATTGTCAGAGTTAGGTCAGAGAATAGATGGGCTGTAAGGCTCCGATCATCTTTATTTTTGGAATTGCTTCCGTTAACAATGATGTCCTATTCATTGACGTTTTTCTAGCGATCTGAGACTTTTTTTCTCGTCGTTGATAAAATGCAGAAAGAGTCTAGGTTTGAGGTGAGAACCACGGAGGACCCTTTCATTGATCTCATGAGCTTCCGAAGACTGGTCATTCACAATAATATCCATAAACCTGTATGATTTAACAAACCCATATATATATATATATATATATATATATATATATATATATATATATATTTGAATACGTTGATCAAAAGAAAAAAAATTATTGAAAGAAGTAAGGAAATCTTGCCAGTCTTTTGACGATCTAAATGTATTTTTATCTCTATCAGCGTGTGGTGAAAGAGATTCACTTTTTACGTGTGCGTATTTTTGATAGGTAATATTATATTTACGTTGAAACGTGTATATATATATATATATACATACATATATATATATATACATACATACATACATACATACATTTATACATATATATACATACATACATATGTATATATATATATATATACATATATATATATACATATATATATAAATAATTATTTTTTTAAAATATGATTCCTTCGCTACATAAGAGTTCTCATGTTTCAAAAGTAGGAGCCAAAATCTTCAATATATTTATTAAAATTAAATTCAATTAAAGTATCAAGCTCTGTTTCATCCTCAAGCGAAATTTTTGGAATAACTAATCTTGAAATTTACGCAGCTTTGTAAGCATATTCATTCGTAAAATAAATTACTATGGAAACGGCTGAAGCAATTATTTCATTAAGGGGGATAAGCGTTAACAATTTGTATCAACTAAATATCTTTGGATTATTTACCTAACGTTTTCTTTCCTATTTTTCTATATATTTGCACACACACACACACACACACACACACACACACACACACACACACACACACACACACACACACACACATATATATATATATATATATATATATATATTAGTAGTAGTAGTAGTACTAGTAACGAATCAAATCTGCTGGCGATAATACTATTTCTGTGGTTACCTTAAAGAATGATGATAGTCAAAATGAAAGAGAACGAATGCTTAGAGGAAGTGCATAGATATCACTCAGACAAGAACAATGTCGAAAAAGAGTAATCGTTAAGACGCCATGTTTTTTTAACGAAGCAGGGATGGTAATTTTCTATGCGTAGATTAAATGTGGCTGAAATGATGGCGTACCAAATGAGGATCGATCTCACTACTCATTCATAATCTTGCAAGAAAACTTCGCTAGCCATTACATTTAGAAGAAGTGCACCAACATAATATATATATAGTCATTTTATATATGGTCAATTTCTAAGCGTCGCCTAGATGTGTCACAAGTCCGAACGTATAAGAACCCCACTGAGGATCGAACTCATTACCCAGTCGAGGTTTCCTAACGAAGACTTAAATTTGTCGTCAAAACATTCATAGAAAAATAATAAGCACAATAGAAAGCCTAAAATTTATTTCTCTAAATTAACATCGGCTAAATAAATATATTCTGTTAATTACATTATTTAATACTTTATTGATAATAAAATTAAATATATTAAGATTTGCTGTGATCTTATCGTTGAAAATTCCTAAAGAATATTATCTGCAAATGACAGAAAATTTAGCGTCTCTTTTTTCATGTCTATCCACGGTTAAAAATTAGAAATGTGTCTATTAAAATTACGTTGATTTTCGAGGCTTTATTTTGCACAAAAAATGATAACTTTGTAGGAAAAATAAATTTATTTATAAATTTATTTAATAGAGAGACATTTTGAAACATGAAAACCGTTTCATTCGGTAGATTTCGCAAATCTTTACATGTGAAATGATTTATACGTAAACCACTGGTTTCGAGGAAATAAATATATCTGATTCAACGTGTCGTCAGTTTTGTGCCAATTTTGCTACTTGGAACTGAATAAAGACTGGCATAAGATATTGAATAAATAGACCCAAGTAGCGAGGTTCAAGTATATATTAACATTTGATCTGACCCCCAAAGAATCACATTCGTCAAAAGGGTGAGCGTTCAATAAACCATTTCAGAAGGCCATATGAAATTGAATATTCAGACTATACTTACAGTATCAATGTGAAAGACGTCGATAATTCTCTGTATATATCATAGAAGGCTCGCGAACAAGACACACATGTATGTGTGTGTGTTTGCGTGTTAGTCTTATTTGAATTTGTTGATCCAATTCCACCTTATCAAATATATATGTTTGTCATAATTTAATTCATGAGATTTTCTCATGGCCAATTAAAGAAAGATGAAATGTACACAGATTGCCGCATAAATCGATGGCCCTCAGTCTAGATAAAGGAGGATATTGATGAGGGGATCCGTAGTAGAAACGGCCAGTAACCCGGAATTAGTTATGTATAAACTAACAATAAACGCTTATCACCGTTGCGAGAAGTAATAGACGAAAATTCTTCGTCATTGAACCCTGATTACAAATCATGGGAAAAAGTCCATATTTTCTTAGATTTAACCTTATCATTACACGTCAACTGCAGTAAAATCGGTCTACTTTCAATGAAGGCCTACCATTTGAACATCAATTAGTTTTCCAGTTCACTTCAGACCCCAAGTGAATGTTATGTATGCAATCCACTGTATATATTTCGGGGAATAAGGACGCCCCACTTTATCGCT
>OZ038496.1:85419661-85447161 GCA_964036315.1 Acanthosepion esculentum
TAGATTTTAAAGTATATCGTAAACCCACAATCTTAACCGATCTAATCAACTTCTATTCCAACCACAACCAAAAAATAAAATCTGAACTAGTCATAGAATGCTACCGTCGAGTTATTAGGATATGTAGCCTGGAGTACCTAAATGAAGAAGATAAATATTTTGAGAAAACTTTTAAACTTCTATACTACACTCATCATTTTATCCTAAACGCCTAAAAAATGCGCTTACAAAACACACAAAGAAAAGAATAACAGACAATACCAAGAGCACTTCTATCAAAAATTACACAAAATCCATATTCCTGCCCTCCAACCCATTTTCTACTAAACTCACAAACAAATTAGTAATCTCTAGTACTAGGATTGTTACCACCACCTCAAAGACAATCGGAGCTTTAATTAGGAAGAAAAATAAACCCAATTCTTATTCAAATATCGGGATTTATCCAATAAATTTTTACAATGCAAAAACATTTATGTGGAGGAGATATCACGTGATCTAAAAGCCCGGATGCACGAACACAAGAGAGACTTTCGTTTGGACAATCGATCTAACTTTCTTGTTTTGCATGGAAACGATGCTGGACATTAATCTGACTTCACTAATGTCACCCTAATTAAAAAAACAAAAACAAGCATAATACTATGAGGAGAAAATACATTGAAAACTTAATAAAAACATTATTACCAATAATAATCACACGGCTAAAACATTACATCACCGACTTTCTTTGAACCCATTCTTAATGAATATTATATCTATCTAATACAATGAATAAATACTTAATGAAGCGAGCCATAAATTAGAACTCACCGCTCAAAGTTGAAGATAAAACCCCAACTAGACAGACACACAAACTATTACAAATACATCGTTGCCCACTTATACAAACAAGAATCTTCAAAAACCTACATAAACATAGAATTATCTACGGTTTTAATACACGTGATACATGTCTGACCAATGAGAACTGACCCAAACATAATTGAAAATATCAGTGTTTTCTGTGTTTTTGTCTGCTTTCTCTCAATCTCGAACGAAGATTTAATAAAAGTGAAACATGTCAGATTGATACACGTTTCCAATTTGTTCTTTTATTTTATCATATATATATATATATATATATATATATATATATATATATATATATATATATATATATATATATATAAGGAAAAGGTTATGATTGTTCCAACGCCAGAAAAATGTATATTTTAAAAAAAGAAAGAAACCGCAAACGGCTTTGTTTATAACATGGATTTGTTTTATTGTATATATAGCATTTTATCCTTTATGAAGAATTTTGCGGTTTCTCTCTTCATATATCTATATCTATATATATATATATACATACATATATATATATATATATATATATATATATATATATATATATATATATATATATATATATATATATAGGTGGCCCGATGATTGCTTCTAGCATGAAACAGACTGTCGCCTCTAAGTGTTGACTTCTATGTTCACTTTTATATATATATATATATATATATATATATATTGCTATATACAGACTGACTGGTTTGCTGTATCAGAGCACATTAGTGTGGATAGATGTTCGGTTGACACTAGCTAAGTTCCAAACTAGGCTGAATTGGCGTCAGTCGGAATTTTTGTTCCTAAGCTGTTGGCGCACGGTAGGGAAGAAGGTTAATCTTAAGCGTATTTATTTTTAGGTAAACACACAGTGACCCAGAGGACTCGATTCGGTTTCCCGAAGAGTTTTGCATTATCAGCCATAATAGTCACTGTTTACAAACTGACATTTCCTTCCCCAGAGAGCTCGACTGAAATAAACTTTTCAGGAGCATATATATTGCTATCCGCAGACAGAATGTTTCGCTGTATCAAAGCTCCTCAGTATGGCTAGACGTCCGCTTGCCTCCAGCTAGGATCGAAACCGGCTGAATTGGTGTATATATATATATATATATATATATATATATATATATATATGTATAAACAAACTAATATATCGATAAAATCTGCCTGAAATAGAAGGAACTAAATAAGGAGATTGAGATAGATAAATCGATTGGATATTTACATACACTCTATCTGCCTAAGCACTGATAATCACACACATCCCCACGTTTTGTATTATAAATATGATAGTATGACCTATTATACTAGAGATTTGTTTAGAGTGGGTGCGTGGCAGCGTCAATAGTACTTTAGTACTTTGATTGTGATGTTCGGTTTGGGGTCTCATAAAGTTGGCTTTTTTAAGAAGGTGATAATATTGGTCAAGAGAAACATACCTAGCATCGTTGGAATAAAACATAAAAAGCACACTCCGTGAGTCTGCATTGCAGGGAAAAAAAGGTTCATGAAATTATACAGAAGCTGTTGGTGATTTTGCTAATATGAAGTTGCTCGTTATCATGACCTCGGGATTTAACCTTCTAGTTATAACGCCAGATTATGTTCTTACCCAGAAACTATATCTATTATCCACCCGACATAGTAGAAACTGAAACTTTCCTCTTTGTATGAAAAATGTGCCTGAACATATGTTTGCGACAAGGTTTAGTTAGCCAACCTGACAGAAACGTTACGGATACGATCAGCCAGCAAACAATTAAATTTAAGACAATATATTATGAAATATTTCATTAAACCAATTTCGAAATGTCGGATGTCAGTTCACTTTTTCCTATTCATTTGGAAAAATGCTATTTAGCAAGGATGTGGTTTAATTTTATGGAAATTTAAAGAAAATTTCTAAAATAAATTCAGCAAGTAATCATTAACATTCATTGAATTCTTGAAGAACGTTGCCGATATTAGCATTTCTTCGAAGTTTCAGATTTTATCTCGAAGAAAAGTCGATGTGAATCTAAACTTCACAAAGACATTATTTATATACCGTTAAGTTTAAATTAATCAGGAAAAAGAGTGGATGTACTGGAGATATCGGTTAAGATCGGTTAAAACTGAAAAAATTAAATCCTCTCTTACTTTTTAACCATTCATGGCGAATAATGTAGATGTAGTTTATCGTCCAGGATAAGATGATTAAATACGTCCACGTCCTGGGTATGACGAAAAACTACATCCACGTCCTGTGTAAGACGATAAACTACGTCTAACAGTATGGCCTCTGATCAGGAGATTATGAGGAACGTGGGGCCACCTGTTAATTGCTGGTGTTCCCAGGTCCACCCTGAACCGGGGTGGTAGCTACGAGCAAATAGGTAACCTCGAAACTGAGGTAAAAAGCGTTATAAAAGTGTAAAAGTAGGTTTAATAACCAGAAATACTTTGTAAGAAATTATTACCAGAAATAAATTTAAAAAAACTATTACCAGCAATATGCTTTTTTTTTAAAAAGCTATTACCAGCATTACCTTTTTGAAAATAATGTTACCAGCTATACAATTTTGAGGAAAAAATATTTCCAAAAATAGTTTTTGACAACAAAAATATTACCAGGGAAAAAAATAAGTTGTCGACATTAAATGACCCATTGAGGTTGATATGCCGTAAAACAAACCAAACAAAACCAAACTAGGAAGTAAGCACTCTATTAGGAATAAAACACATTCCTAACATCTATGTGCCTTATCCCTGCCCCAGAACATGCGACACTATGACTCTCGACAACTTCCTAAATTTTGGAAGTCATAGCAACGTTTGTCTTTCTACTATCTCTCTCCATTTTCTGTATTATATTTAGGTAGTTTTTACCTAGGGAGTACCCCAGCCCCTGTTACCTTCAATATATCCTATGAGTGTTAAATTCTCCAAGCACTCTTTCGTCATTATGTGTCCTAAATATATAAAGTTTCTCATTCTGATTCTTCGTATAAGTCTCGTTTTCGTGAGCCTTTTCTTAAAAACTTCCTCGTTGGTCATATGCTCTGTCCATGATACGCTCTGCATGATTACGTAGGACCAGATATAGAGCGCCTGAAAATTCATATCCCTGCCCAAAACCCCCTGCCATATACGAGGACAGATATTACATTCCAGTTCTGTAGACCTTTCTTTGTTTCTAACGGAATTCCTTTCAATCATTTTAAAAATATCTGTCACTATCGAAATAGCCTTTCGAAATTCTGAGTCATAATTTCCGTAGTCTTAATAAACACCCCCACATATATATATATATATATATATATATATATATATATATATATATATATATATATATATATATGGATATATGGATTGAGGAATCGGAGAGCCGAGTTCGACTTCGAGTTCCACTCGAATCCATTATATTCACTTACGTGATAATACCCTTGGGAAAGATGTGAATCCTCTTCTACCTCCAACTATGGGTAAATAGCAGGACAGACTGGGTTCTATAGCCTTGGATGGCAACTGGTCTAGGAGAAGGACAACTCTGAATTCAAAACCTGCGGAGGGTCGTTTGGGGACCTTGTGGCACTCAGTGCACCAGGTCTCTGTATTCGTCCCTTCAAAAAGTGTGGATGGTCCTGCACGAAAACGTCACCACTATAATCAAATCTCATGTGTCGGCGCTGGGCTACCCTTTCCACTGCTGCTACATCTCCTTCTCAAGTACCAAGCAAGAAGTAAAGAAACCCATCTGTGGAAACTGTAAATGGAAACATTAATAGACCAAAACCGCCCTACAACCCCGTAGAAGTTATCTGCCAAATTCTCCGAGCCAATCTGAGAGCGAGGCAGCATGGGAACCTACTTAATGCCCTTAAATATTTACTGTCAGTCAAAAGGTTTGGGGACAAAGACGTTGACAACCTACGAAACTTCCCAGACGCCATGCGGGTCGTTAGAGTTATCAGGACACACTCGAGCGATGGTGGAGGACGCAATAAAGTGCTTTCACATCACACCCCCATTAGCCATCATGGCTGAAAAAACTAATAGAATTAAACAATTCTGCACAAGCATGGTCCCAGTTTTTATTCACTGCCTCCTCCCAGTTATCGGTCCAAGTTATTGGAACACCCTTTATTTTTAGATTTCTAACGACCCAGCCGTCCACAACAAATGTACATATGTTATTAGGTAGGAATTATTTGATTAAATCTGGTATTATTGTGTCTGTGTATGATAGTGTTGTGTGGATGAGATGTTTTGTTGAAAGGGTTAATGAGCGAATGATCAAGCCAGTAATTGAGGCTAAATTATCGATATGACAAGTGAATGCCAGCCTCCTCCAATCCCAATTTTGCCCTTGTAGCTTATTTGTTCTTTCGTACAATAAATATCAGGAGTAAACAAGTATAGATTTAGAGATCTAGCCTATCTGCTTACTACCTATTTCAGCAAGACTGCGTCGAAACTAATCGACATACTACTTCTTGACTGTGTTATCTTCATTCAAAGTAATAAAGACATAGCGAGAACCTAAAAAAGGCCAAAGCAAATACAATGTGCTAAATGCAGAAACGATGACAACATAAGCAATTTTCTGCCCGTACCAAACAAGCTGATGTAGACGAATCCTGTACAAATTAATGTTTACGGAGCGCAGGGTTAAAAGCTGAAACCGAAGGTTTTATTCTTGCTGCACAGGACCAATGATTGCTTACTAAACATTACGAAGTACACATACTGACCAGTTACATTACCCGAAATGCAGTTTCTCTGATAAATATCCAGAAGCAATTGGCCATCTTGTATCGATTTGCACGATATTAGCACCCACTGAATTTTAAATTCGCCATGATGGATTACGCCAATATCTCTACTGGAGAATATCCAAATTTTACAAAAAGGAACCTGAAAGGAACTGGTATGACCATCACCCATAACCATTCTTCTTTTCAGGATTTGACCATTTGCGTAATATGTGTATTCATGTAAAAATATGTTCTTGTCTATTCCTAATTCAACCCAGAAGTCATTAAAATTATTTGGTCAGATGATGTGTAATGGTTGAGCGTAGAAATTGTTTTTCTTACAGGTAAGTAGGAAGAGATTTTGAAAAATGTGTCTTTATACAACCTCTCTAAAAGCCTCGTGTAATATAATTCTTTAGTAATTTATCCAACATATTAATAAAATAAAAATAAAAAGTTATATCCAAATACTAGTTCTGTACAAATTAAACATAAATTGTTTTACGAAATTCTTTATCCAAGAATAACAAATTCGTCTGTATGAATTCTCAAGAAACAAGCGCCGGTCTTATTTACGCGATTTTCTTAAACTTACCAAACTTAGCAGACAGTTGTTGATATGAATGAAGTTGAAATTTCTAATACGAAACATGCTCCATTTTGAATAATTTTACGTCTATTGAAATTTCGTCTGACGTGTATAACTTTGACAGAAAATACTTTTTCAAAAATCTATATTTCATAAGAACTTCATACTTAAATGAACCTGTCCATTTTTCATATATATATATATATATATATATATATATATATATATATATGTGTGTGTGTGTGTGTATGTATGTATGTATATATACATGTATATATATATGTATATATATATATATGTTGATTTATACATGTGTATATATATGACTATATATATATGTCTATATATGTGTGTGCATATATGTATATATATATATATGTATATGTATATATATGTATATATATTGATATATAATATATATGTATATATATGACTATATATATTTGTCTATATATATATATGTGTGTATATATATATATACATATATATATATATATATATATATATATATATATATATATATATATATATATATATATATAATGTCTATGTGTTAATACTGCTACAATGATGTTTGAACAATAAATGTTTTTTCTGATCTTTACTACATATATATCTTTTTCAGTGTGTGCTTGGTTGTACGTACGTGTGCGTATACGTGTTTGTCTTTTGGGAGTGGGGCTTGGTTGTTTAAACGTGCGCAATTGATTTCCATAGAAATCTCTGCGTAAGTGTGTGTCTCAAGTTACAACTCAATATTTACTTCCGTTGCTAATGCGTCTTTTGTAACGTATGTGGACTAAAAGATATGAAAACCGGAGAGTCTTACACGAAACAGGTGAATGGAAAGGAACGGAATTCGGCGTTGTAATAAAATCTTGCAAGATGGTTCGAATTGTTGTTAGGGCATAATCGATAAAGCAAGTGTCACTTTCACAAAGTATTTTGAAAAAAAAAAAATAACACAAAGCAATCACAGATGTTTTTCGACTGTTCAAAATTGCATTCAAGTTTAAACTGCCACGTCTTTTAAGCGTCGATTTAACATCACGTGTTTCTATTTCTTTCTATAAGAGTTTCAAAAGATATTCTGGCTTAAAATATGTGATACATATTTTTTCTAATTCAAAAAGGAAATTCAATTTCTAGCATCATTTAATCAAAAATACACACATAAATTCATACGTAGACACAGACATTTTTAAACATACATACATACATACATACATATATATATATATATATATATATATATATATATATATGTATGTATGTATATAATGTTATTGTTTAAAATAGGATATATTTACGAAAGCGTGCTGGGTATCTGGGATAGTAGATATTTGTAGAAACAGTGGAAAAATAGAATTCAACTCTGCATCGCAAATGTCATTTTCACGGGTAGGCAAACCTAGATTACTACTAATACTACTACTACTACTACTACTACTAATAATAATAATAATAATAATAATAATAATTGAAGAATAAGTGTAAGAAAAAGAAACGAATTGAAAGATGAAAAGGAGGAGGCAGAAGTAAAATAGAAGAAAATAAGTGGAAGATAAAGATGTAGATAATCGAAGAAGTGGAAGAAAAAGAGCTAGAAGAAAAGGAAAAAAAGAACTAGAAGAAAAGGAAAAAAGAACCAGAAGAAGAGGGAAAAGATGAGGAGGCAGAAGAAGAAGAAGAAGAAGAAGAAGAAGAAGAAGAAGAAGAAGAAGAAGAAGAAGAAGTAGAAGAAGAAGAATTGTTATATAGGAATAAAGTGTTGCTCACGACACTTGAGTTTGAACTAGATTGCCAGTGAGCAAACAAATGCGCTCCCATTATTCAATTAAATAGATCACTTGACCATAGAGAAAACTCATATAGATGAAGTCGCATGACGCCTATGTTGATCATTATTTCTAGCCTATCCTCTATTACTATTCGGATCTGTATTTCTAATTCATCCTATATTACTATACGGATTGCTATTCTTTACGCTATTCACTATAATATTTCTCTATACAGATCACTATACGGAGGTTACTATTCAAGCGAGTATTATCGAGTAAGTACTATTAGTGCGAGTGCTATTCGAAGGCGTCTGACAGCAATACTGTTCAAATGCGTTACTACAGTTGTACTGCGATTACAAAGTCTCTACTACAACGAGCATTTACGAAAGGGACAACGAGAATTCGTTGAGGTTGCAAAAGTGGCAATGAGGTTTCGTTGAGTCAAAAAAGAAGTAGAAGAAATCAAAGAGGAAGAAGAGAAGGATGCAGCTGAACAAAATAAGGGGAGGAGACAGAAGAAGAAGTGGCATAATAAGAAAAAAGAAAAGAAGTGGAGAGAAGGAAAGAGAAGTTAAAGGAGGGAAGAAAAGGGAAGTGGAAGAATTAGAAGGGGAAGACGGAAAAGAAGAGGATACAGTAGAAGAAAAGGAGGAGGCAGAATAAGAAGAATAAAAGAAGAGGTGTCGAAAGCAGAAGAAATAGAAGTGGAAGGAAAGAAGAAAAAAGAAAGAAAACGGAAGAAGTGGAAGAAATAGAAGAAAAATAGAAATATGCAGGGGAAAAAAAAAAGAGATTCGAATTAATTTCGGGCAAACTTGATGAAAATTGGCGTGCAAAGTGAATCAGTGAACCGGGTTCGAATCCCAAGATGACCTATTGCATTTGTTTTCACACAAATGCGCTTGTGAAAATCATGAAGACGTCTCTTCTCGCCACCATGCTACCGGTTAAAAATCAGGCTGAATTCATGGGTGTCGTTCAGATTAAGAAGGGTGGAATTATTAATTCCTAACCGGAGAAAAGCAAATACATAAATAATAGATAAAAGTAATATGTGGGGAAACATGATCACCTACGTCCTGATATTTAAGTTATTTGGTAATTTATGGTTCTAGACACCCAGAACGAGAGTATTGGTTAACTTGCTACACTCAGGGCCCATCACATTTGTCGTGATGTGTTCACTGCAGTCTCACCAGCAAAAGAATTATTTTTTTCCAGAGCGCTACCTTATCTTACGAGATAAACGGATGCCTACATAATAACAGGAGAAATTAATTTAAAAACATTCACAATTTTCTCTCTTAAAATGGAATTTATTTATTATCCCTATTTTTTTTAAAATTATGATAAAATATGTTAATTGTTTCCAAATTAGATGTTGCAAAGTTTCGCGGTTTTAAATGGATTTCAATTACTTTTAGGAATTAAAAATAGCCAGAATACTAAGTGACAGGCATAAGGATATCTTTATAGCATTGAGGAGGTTTCTTTAGAAAACATAAAAGAAACTAAACATTACGAAATAGCGCCTCTTATCCTTCTTTTTACCAATTAGTAATTAGAGAAATATCCATTAACTTTAGAAAGTGGATCGCTTCGACAAAAAATCGTATTTACCCGTATGTCTGAGATACGTATATATGCATGTATATGTACATAACGCTTTCTGTAAGTATATTTGTCAATAAGAGAGCACCAATCAGATGCTGAAAGGAAATAGATTTTTATAATATTTGTTTGAAATTTTGTTTGTGTTATAGACTCATTCAGTCTTGATATGATGTGTGTGTTCCTCTTAATGTGGAAGTTTCGACCCGTGTCCTGCCTTCAACAGATATTTGACGCATTCTGTACACTTCTTTGAATGGAATTTTATTCATTTTTTTTTCTTCTACTTTTATTTATTTATTTTTTTTTTTGGCTTGTGATAATCGGTTACTTTCCGAGTTTACTTTTCAGATTCGTAAGATGATTTCAAGGTACCTAATCTATCGTTGAATTTCCAAAGAAAACAAATCGGGATTTGAAATATTAATGCGATAAAAAAAAATTCTAGATATAGATTGCTATCATCTCAATATTGTTTCTGCCTTGAATGGTAGATTCATAATTCATAGAGTTGAAATTATTTTCTGAGAAATTTCATAAATATCATCACCAATATCAAATCTAACTTGTTTGGATCTGTTTAGTTACATAACACCACAGTTCCCGGTCACCCAGGGCAGTTAGCAGTTCGATTCTGATAACGTCCCAAAACGATAACCGATATTTCGAGGGCAAATTCACCTATGTTTACTCATAATATTGCTCTATGCAGTAATTAATTTTGAAAAACTATTTGAGACTCGAAATATTTCCACATTTGTATGTGGTTCACTGTTGGATGTAAATTGTAACTGAGATTGGATTCTCTGTCGAATGGGCCACGCTGCATCACATGGTTTCTTGTGAGTCTACTGTCTATGATCATCCCACATGCACATTTCTTTGCGATCGCGAGTTTATATGCATATAGATATTAATTTATCAAAATCTATACACATATACAAAAGACAAGCTCGTAGTACTCCGCTCGGTTTGGGGAAGCCTGACACTGAGCCCCGGGTGTGTTTTGTGAACCTGGATACATTATTAACGTTTGTTTTTTTGTTTTTTTACCTACTTTTATATACTTTACAAATTAAACTTAGCACAACTGATTAAGGGTGAAAAGTGTTCGGGTATTGACATCATTCTGACGTCTTTTTTTCGTCCAACTACGGGAATTAGTTTTACTTATGGCAAGTCTCGATAAAAATAATATATAGGATTAAAGTTAGGATGCTTGTCTCCGTTGGTAGTTGCATAATTAAAAGACAAACTTGTAGTTCCAACGAATGATTTATTATAATAAATCATTCTTTTAATATATAGGATTACCTTTTTTGAATGTGTTATGTTATTATGTCATTATATTTTATTACAATAAAAATCTCAAGTTGATGTTAAAATTGCCGCAAAAGGTTCATTTATTTAAGTTGGACTGACCGAAAATGGCATGTCTCTAATTTTTATTGAGATACATTGCATTTATTTTCAATTTCTCTAGTTAAGTTGTATATATTTTTTTTCAATTTTTCTAGTCGAATTGTTCTTACTAGTTGGATTATTCACCAATACTGCATCTGATATATTATTGGACATAATTAGGTTACAAAAAATGTGTATTTTTTATTGATAATACCTTATGAAATTTGGGATGTAGCAGATTGGCGCCCGTATAATAGATTATGGTGGCGTATCATAGATTCGGAGGGGAAGGGCACAATACTACTGCATACACACAGACATGTATGTGTGTGTGTGTATATGTCTGTGTGTGTACACACACTGATACTAATATATACACATCAAACACAATCCCATATACTTTACCCCACCCCCATTCCCAGCAACCAATAAAACTGTTAAAATGACCAAAGAGGGAAATTCTTTGACTCAGGAATCTCCCATCCTCTATCTTAAAAACAACTTGAAAGAAGCCATTTGACCAACACAAGGGGTGACCAAAGTTATCGATAAAAAAAAACAAATGAAAACGACGATAAAATTCATTATCTTCAGAAAAAATCATTCATTTCTGTAATTCACTGCTACTACCAAGCAGTTTTTTTCTCTCCTGATGATGGCCATGCTGGCCGAAGCTAGTCGAGGAACTTAATTGAAATAATAAAACAAAATTATTAATATACAACCCACTGTGTCTGAAAATCTTATTTTTTTTATTATTTTTTATTCAAAACATATATATATATATATATATATATATATATATATATATATATATATATATATATATATATATATATATATATAAATCACTAATGCTGAATAAAATATGCAATAAAATATATAAAAAGACGCAAGAAATTACTGAATGTCGATGAGTAAAGAAAAATATATTTATTACAATTTAAGCACATCCCTCTACCGACTAATGACTTTTTCACTGTAAGCATCATAAGCCCGTAAATGCTGATAAAAGATGGAAAAGTGGATATACGTTCACCCATTATAAGATTTATGTCGAAACGATTGATATGTTGAACACGCGATTTTAAAAAAATGAGTCAATTTTGACATTGATTTCGACACAAGGGCATAAAATAAGCAAGGACCCGATAATGAAAGAATTTCATTTATTCCAATAAACAAGTTAACTATACTTGTTTATTTGCAATACTATAAATAAACATTATGTTACACCGGAAATACGTAACGGTAAACGCACACATTAATGTTTTAATAATTGTAAATATTTCTAAGTCACCAGAATCTGTATATATACTATATTTATATGTAAATTATTTCTAGTAAAAACAGTTAATTAAACTTTAGTTCACGTTATATTTATATGTGATACGTAATAGTAAATAATTCTTTCATCAAAGCTGTAGTGCACGTCATATCTATTATGTAAATATACTAAAAATGGTCATTTTCGTGCGAAACTATTAAACGTAGTAGAATATTATTTAACAAAGACTGACAATCTAATGTGCCGTAGTTTTATTTTTCAGAGAATTATACACTACAATATCAGGTTGTGTTTTTATCATTTTATATCCTTTGAAAGTCAGATCGACTTTAACAAATTTGAATTTGAAAAGGAATGCAGGCGGCCAACAGAAGATAATTTATGGGGGAAAGTCTGGGAAGCTGCATTGAGCAATAAAGAAAAAAAAATAAATAAAAGTGCTTTTAGATATTAAGAATGCGAATGCTTAGCTTCGAAATGTTTATTGATTTCTCTCACGTTCCAAATAGTCTCCCCACCATCAAAGTTACTTTTTTATTCATTTTTTTTTTGTTTATTTCTATTTTTTATTTTTTATTTTTTTTTTTTTTGCATTTAATTTGAAGTTTTTTTTCTTTTACTGTAACATTTTTTTTTTAAATTTCGAAAGTTACTTCATCTTTACTGTTAGTTTGCTCCATTGTTTTTTGGGGGTTATTTTTTGCGAGGATGTTTTCCAATTTTATTTTTCTTCGTTTATTTGTTTTACTTATTTTTTCTGTCATTTCTTTCTTTCTTTTTTTTAAATATCTTTATTTCTCTACTTTTTTTTAATTTTCAGTTCCGATTTTTTTTCTCTCATCCGCGTTTGATCCGAGGCTTTTTTGAACTTTCGAAATATATTCTGACGCACGTATCTGCGCATGTGCGGTTAACTTTTACAAGAAATAAAATAGTAAAGAGAAGACAAAAAATGTAATGATTTTAAAATTCGTTGGGGGAGTTTTGCAGTATGCCGCCAGGTTTTAGCAGGTTAGGTGATAAAAACAGTTGCATTCTGGGTGAGATAAAAATGTGTAAACCTTACAGCGTGCCAGCGCATGTGCTCTGTTTTATATTACATTTCATTCTCCTAGTATTTTTCTGTTCGCTTCATTTTTTTATTGGCTTCCAGAACTTCAGAGTAAATTGGAGACGTCAGGGAATAACAGAACGTTTACGACGTTTAGAAAAGCCAGGGGCACTTGTGAGAGGCGCGGTGGAGGCTAGGAAATGTATTCAGAATCTTCATTGATAACTGGTCAGATGAGGACTAATCTCATTTGTAAACACTCTTCGTTGATCTGACGTCACCGGAAGTGTTTATCGGTGGAATTTTTGCCATTAGTTTATTGAAGTGAGGATAGTAAAATTGAGAGAAAAATTTAGATAGTAAAATATAAACGAAGATATGTGTAGAAAGTGGAATGAAAATGAATAAATAAGACAGAGAGATTAAAGAAAGAAAGAAAGAAAAAAAGAAGGAAGGAAGGAAGGAAAAGGGAACTAACGAAAAATTTTTTAAAAAAGGAGAAAAGAAAAAAGAAAAGGGAACAAATAAAAAATTGAAAAATAAGAAGTAAAGAAACAAAGAAAGAAAGAGAGACGGGGAACTGATGAAAAATTGAAAATAAGAAAGAAAGAAAGAAAGAAACAAACAAACAAACAAACAAACAAACAAACAAAACGGAACTAATGGAAAAAAAGAAAAATTTGAAAAAATAAAGAAAGATAGAGAGAAAGAGAGAAAAGGGAACTAATGAAATATTGAAAAAATAAGAAACAACGAAAGAAAGAAATGGGAACTAATGAAAATTTGAAAAATAAGAAGGAAAGAGTGAAAGAAAAAAGAAAGAAAGAAGAGGAAACTAACGACAAATTGAAAAATAAGAAAGAAAGAAAGAAAGAAAGTGGAAATAATGAAATAATGAAAAATAAGAAGGGAAAAAAGTAGAATGAAAAAAGTAAAGGGAAATAATGAAAAATTGGAAAATAAGAAAGAAAGAATGAAAGAAAAAAGAACTAATGGAATATTGAAAAATAAGTAGAAACGAAAGAAAGAAATGCGAAATAATGAAAAATAAGAAGGAAAGAACGCGCAAATAATGAAAAATTCAAAAATAAGAAGGAAAGAAAGAAATGAAGAAAGAAAGAAAAAAGAAAGAAAGAAAGCAAAGGGAACTGATGTAAAATGGAAAAATAAGAATGAAAGAAAGAAAGAAAGAAAGAATGAAATGGGAACGAATGAAAAATTGAAAAATATGAAAGAAAGAAAGAAAGAAAAGAAAACTAATGGAAAATTGAAAAAGAAGAAAGAAAGAAAGAAAGAAAGAAAAGGGAAGAAAGAAGGAAATAAAGAAAGAAAGGCGAACTAATGAAAAATTAAAAATAAGATGGAAAGAAAGAAAGAAAGTCGAACTAATGTAAAATTGAAAAATGGGAGGGAAAGAAAGAAAGAAAGTAACGGAAAATAATGAAAAATAAGAAAGAAAGAAAGAAAGAAAAAACAAAAAAAGGAAGAAAGAAAGAAAGGTAAATAATGAAAAATTGAAAAATAAGAAAGAAAGAAAGAAAAAACAAAGAAAGAAAGAAAGAAAGAAAGAAAGGTAAATAATGAAAAGTTGAAAAATAAGAATAAAAGAAAGAAAGAAATGCGAACAAATGAAAAAAGGAAAAATAAGAAGGAAAGAAAGAAATATACGGGAACAAATGAAAAATTGAAAAAAAAGAAGAAAGAAAGAAAAGGGAACTAATGAAAAATTGAAAAATGGGAGGGAAAGAAAGAAAGAAAGAAAGTAACGTAAAATAATGAAAAGTTGAAAAATAAGAAAGAAAGAAAGAAAGAAAGAAAGAAAGAAAGAAAGAAAGAAAAAGAAAGAAAGGTAAATAATGGAAAGTTGAAAAATAAGAATGATAGAAATAAAGAAATGCGAACTAATGAAAAAATGAAAAATAAGAAGGAAAGAAAGAAATATATGGGAACAAATGAAAAATTGAAGAAAAAGAAGAAAGGGAGAAAAGGGAACTAATGAAAAATTGAAAAATAAGATGGAAAGAAAGAATGAATGGCGAATTAATGAAAACTTGAAAAATAAGAAGGAAAGAAAGAAATGAAGAAAGAATGAAAGAAAGAAAAAAGAAAGAAAGAATGAATGAATGAATGAAAAGGGAACGAATAAAAAATTGAAAAATAAGAAGGCAAGAAAGAAAGAGAGGGGAACTAATGAAAAATTGAAAAATAAGAATGAAAGAAAAAAGAAAGAAAGAAGAGGAAACTAACGAAAAATTGAAAAATACGAAGGCAAGACAGAATGGGGAACTAATGAAATATTGAAAAATAAGAAGGAAAGAAAGTAGAATGAAAGAAAGTAAAGGGCCCTAATGAAAAATTGGAAAATAAGAATGAATGAAATAAACAAAGAAAGAATGAAAAAAGAAAGAACTAATGAAAAATTGAAAAATAAGAAGGAAAGAAAGGGAAAATAATGAAAAAATGAAAAATAAGAGGGAAAGAAAGAAATGGTAACTAATGAAAAATTGCAAAATAAAAAGGAAAGCAAGAAAGAAAGATAGAAAGAAAGAAAGATAGAAAGAAAGCGAACTAATGAAAAATTGAAAAATAATAAAGAAAGAAAGAATTAATTGATAAAAATTTGAACTAATAATACAATTGAAAAATTAAAAAGAAAGAAAGAAAGAAAAAAGAATAAAGAAAGAAAGAAAGAAAGAAAGTGAACTAATGAAAAATTGATAAATAAGAAAGAAAGAAAGAAAGAATGAAAGAAAGAAAGAAAGAAAGAAAGAAAGAAAGAAAGAAAGAAAAAAGAAAGAAAGAAAGGGGGACTAATGAAAAATTGAAAAATAAGTAGGAAAAAGAAATAAAGAAAAGGGAACTAAAGGAATATTTTTAAAAATAAAAAGGAATGAAAGAAAGAAAGGGGAACTAATTAAAAATTGAAAAATAAGAAAGAAAGAAAAAAATAAAGGGGAACTAATGAAAATTTTAAAAAAAGAAGGAAAGAAAGAAAGAAAGGGGAACTAATGAAAAATAAGAAAGAAACAAAGAAAGAAAGAGGAACTAATGAAACATTTAAGAGAACGGAAAAAAAAGAAAGATAGAACGAAAAAAAGATAGAAAGAAAGTGAACTAATGAAAAATTGAAAAATAATAAAGAAAGAAAGAAAGAATGAAAGAAATTTGAACTAGTCAAATAATAATACAATTGAAAAATTAAAAAGAAAGAAAGAAAGAAAAGAAAGAAAGAAAGAAAAAAGAAAGAAAGAAAGAAAGTGAACTAATGAAAAATTGATAAATAAGAAAGAAAGAAAGAAAGAAAGAAAGGGGGACTAATGAAAAATATGAAGTAAAAAAGAAAGAAAGCGAAACTAATGAAAAATTGAAAATAGGTAGCAAAAAGAAATAAAGAAAAGAGAACTAAGGGAAATTTAAAAAAATAAAAAGGAAAGAAAGAAAGAAAGGTGAACTAATGAAAAATTGAAAAATAAGAAGTAAAAAAGAATGAAACGCGAACTTATGAAAAATTGAAAAATAAGAAGGAACGAACTAAAGAAAGTAAGAAAGAAAAAGATAGAAAGAAAGAAAGGAAGGAAGGGGAACTAATGAAAAATTAAAAAATATGAAGGAAAAACACAAAGAAATGGGAAATAATGAAAAATTGAAAAATAAGAAAAAAGACAGAAAGAAAAAGGAACTAATGAAAAATTAAAAAAATAAGAAAGAAAGAAAGAAAGAGGAACTCAAGAAAAATTGAAAAATAAGAAGGAAAGAATTAAAGAAAAGGAACTAATGAATAATTGAAAAATAAGAAAGAAAGGAGGAAAGAAAGAAAGGGGAAGTATTGTAAAATTAAAAAAATAGAAGGAAAGTAAGAAAGAAACGTGAACTAATGAAAAATTGAAACATAAGAAGTAAAGAAAGAAAGGAAGGGCAACTATAAAAAATTGAAAAATAAGAAAGAAAGAAAGAAAGAAAGAAAGCTAGAAAGAAGGAAACGTGACGTGATTTATTTTTTTCTTGTCTACAAATATTTTCATAGCAATTATTCTGATGAGCCTTTTCCCCTGGTGTTACGACTACATGAATTTAATTTTAGAGGTTTTATAGAATTAGCTAGATGCAATCCCCACTTGTAATATAACAGCTTCTTCTCTCGCACTTCCCACCTGTGAAAATTCTTTTAGATTTATTGCTTCCTTAATAACTACAATCTTCAAAGATTAAAAAAAACGTCAATCACCATCTTCTGTTATCTTAAATACTGTTTCTTTATTGCCCTTACCTCACTCATCCTCACTAAAGTCTCCTCATTGTCTTTCACTCCCTGTAATATTGTATGGCATTATCGCCTTGCTTGTAGTGAAACGTTCAAAAATAAAATATATAGAAAAAATCTTAAGTGTCCTTGTAGATTCTATTTTACGTAAAACAGTTGAGTCATACATTGAGTCAATTGCTTCGTCCACCGCTAGGAAAGTTGGCTCCCTGTGCCGCGCCAGGAAATTTTTCTCTCATGAGTCGATCCTTCAAATCTACAAATCAACCATTCGCCTTTGCATGGAGTATTGCTCCCATATATGGTCCGGAGCCCCTTCTCATTGCCTCAAAGTCTTTGATAAAACAAAGACAGATATGCTAGGTAATTGGCCCTAATCTGGCATCTCGTCTGCAACCGCTCTCTCAGAGACGTGCCGTCGCATTCCTCTGTCTTTTTTACAAATACTTTCACGGTAACTGCTCCGGTGAGCTGCTTTCGCTGGTTCCCAGACTTCATGAATTGAAGCGTTCAACTAGGCTGGCATCTCGCACTCACCCTTTTACTGTCGAAACTGTTAAATGTAACCCTCTCTTCTACTCCAATAGCTTCGTGTCTGGCACATCTTGCCTGCGGAACTCCCTTCCCTATTCCTGCTTCCCTGATAGTTATAATCTCCAACTATTCAAATGTAACGTCAATCGACATCTATAGATACCATGATCTATCCCCTAACCTTCTCTTCATCCTTTCCTCTATCACTCCTCTTTGCTCTCGCTCCCATTCTCTGTAACTCCTTGCGTACTAGTGGCTCCCCGTCTTACTTGGGGTTGGATTGATACTTTTAAAAAACCCTCAAAAAACCAACTTCGTTTTCAACTGTTAATATCCATGGTATTCTCAGCATTCATTATACAACCACACCTTTGTTGCTTCAAATCACGTTATCTCTGAGTATATTATCCCGCATTACTTGGCATATAAGATTAAATGCTATAAAGCAATTCAGCACTCTTTTCGATATTGTCTTTTGTCTTGATATCTTACTTAGTTTCTGGAAGGTTCTCTTCCCCTATTCCTACGCGACTGCTGCTTTCTCAGTTAAACTATTATATCAATGACGGCTGTATTAATTAATGACCACCAACAAATCATTGTCCTGATTTCCAAAGCATTTCCATTGAAAGCTAATATAAAAGATATTATTTGAGAATTCCCCATGCAGTTTAATATAACATATTCTCTGCAATTTTATAATAATAAACTTTTAGCATTTTACAGGCAATAATCTAATACTCCGTTTCTGTCAGCCATTCTCTTTCACACGTTTCTACAGAAAGCTAAATTGAACTCGGCTTGACGATTCCATTTTTTTGTCATTAACCGTTGAGAAATCTGTGCTTCTTTCACTTCTTCATACAAACATTTAAAATATCCTATATACATAGCATGAATTTCGCTTATAATTATTTAATCTGATTGCAGAAATAATTTAATGATAAGATAATACATGAAATAGAAAATAAAAAAGACCTACCTTCTTTAAAACAAATATCCTTTTCTACCAACTCAATATTGCTTATCAAATAAACCTTAAACTATGAATCACTTATTGATATTTTAGTAGTCACTCCGGAAACAAAACGTGTAAACCATCTTAAACATCTTCGAAATAAACGGATAAAAGCTAAGTGTTGTGGTAGGATCCACCTAATTTGCATAGTGGAGTACCGACGATATAAATATGGTTGGTACCGGGAAGACAGGGAGGTGAATCAAGAGATCCAACTAGAGACTCTGCCCGACTGCGACTTAGTCAACACATTCTCCAGGAACGGTCTTCCCAGGAATATACAAAAGACTATATGTAAATATTGTGTACACTTTCTTGTTTCCATACATTTTGTTCTAAGTACATTTTGTGTTGCATTATTATTCCATGCATTAGTCAAGTTTCAACACTAAGGTTATATAAAAAGAAATCATTTCTTGTTGTTCTTCTTGTTATTCTTCTTGTTCTTGTTCTTTTTCTTGTCCTTTTTCTTCTTCTACTCCTACTCCTACTCCTATACATACTCCTCTTCTTCTTCATCTTCTTCTTTGTGCAGTGTCTCTTCAGAGTTCTGGCAATCATGGCTCTCCACAATATACCATCCTTTGTAGCGCTTTGTAAATATTGTCTTTCCATTCTCTCCCCTAATCCCTGTTCTGCCAACAATTTACATAAGTTATTTTGGTAGTTTATTTTCTGATTTCTTTTGTCCATCTTGCTTTTAGTATGTCTTGTTCGTGTCATATTTTATAATAATTCTTTCTTCATCATCTAATCTAGGCAATTTCAACTGTCGTTTTTATATGAAGTATAAGTACCCTTGTTTGTTTCCATTTTCTCTAAACCTTCGTCATTGCTCAATTGATCAGTCCACGATATTCTCAACATCCTTCTGTAGAACCAGATTTCTCTTGCCGAACGCCTCTTCTTTCATCTCTGACAAGATTGTCCACCATTCTTTGCTATAAAGAAGGGCTCATGGAGCACCAAAATCTAAGTATTCTGACGCTAAAACATGCAACATAACCTTGAAGTATCAAGTGCAATGTTCAGCTCTGAATATAGCAAGCTCAGATATCATGATATGGAGCTATACAGTCATTCAATTATAGCAGAAGTTTTTGCTCAGATCACTAGCACTCCAATTTCGAACATTTTATATGGGTTTGAAAAACAGTTACTTGTTGGAAAGCAAATATTTATTCCCCCCTACGTGAAACATTTGTTTGCTGTTTGCATTTTACTAAGCTTGGCATAATACGGCATTGAGAAAATGTAGTATTGAAAATTAAATATATTAACGATATTCCAAATAGAACGAACCAAATCATAATGATAGCTTTCAACGTTCTATCTCTTGGATTCAAAACTGGCCTATAAAACTGTTAGAGAACGCGACACTATTTTGATTTCCAATCAAGCCTCATGATTCTGTTTGAATTCGATCTAAGATTAAATCAGTGAACATGGGAGGCGACGAAGATGAAGAGAGTAGGGAGAACCTACGTGCCTAAAAACAGTACAAATAATCCTAGATTTTCTACTTGTTTCAGAACATCACCCTTCGGCACTGCTGAGAAAAACTTAGCTTTAACCTACATTGGAGGCAAATTGCGAAGAGAAATAAGAGAAACTGTAGGGGAAATAGAGGACAAATTATTTTCAGAAGAATGTCGAAGTGAAAACTGTAAGGGAAATTTCTACCAGAAGAATAGATATAAGAAGAGGGAAAATAACTCGAAAAAAATTGATTGTAAAAACTGCAGAGTTAAAAACAAGCATTCGTGAGGGAAATGAAAGAAATTATGGTGAGCTTAATGTTGAAGAACAGGTCACAATTTCGATTGCAGAATAGATACGGTTCAAAATATCATTTCGCTTTCGATGAGAGACAATCACTTAATCATTTGCAGGTTGAATGGGAAATCGAGTTCTGCAAGTTTTTAAAAAAAACTGCACTTCAGAAAATTAACCATTAGTCTTACAATTAATTTTCGGCCAGGCGTAGATGAAGTGCTAAATTCTATTTCGCCCTAAATTGTAGTTTGCATAATTCTCACTTTCTGTCCATTCGAAACAAAGACATAAGAAACAAGAAAATTTTGATACAGACATAGAAAAACAACCCCTCTTGTATGGCAGTGGAGGCTGAACAATCTCCTCACAGATGAAGCTAAAATCGGAAGACATGCGATTTTACAAGCGGATGTGGAAAAATCTACGGACAGAGTGCCTAAGGAAAGAAAGAGTTTTATAAAAAATTGAAGCCAAAAGTAGACTTATTCACAGACTCGGTAAGATACTGCTGAAATCGCTTGTTAACATAATGAGGAAGGAAGGCATGGAGAATTTGACATTCACAGGTCGTATAGACAGCAACAATAATGTGAGAAGTCAACTACCTGAACCTTTTATGGATAGAAGTCGGAATGGGGTTTAGGGAGCTTAGCAATGTTGGCTAAGGCCTGAAAGATATTCCAGGTTATGGAGAGTCATGATCGAACAGGCCCTGAATGCACATAGCATATATAAGAAGATAGATTATTTAAAATCATAAAATATTTTTAGATTGTAAGAATTTTCTTTTTTTTTAGATAATTATGGTTTAGCGAGTTTTAAGAGGTCGGTTTATACATATTCTAATGGTATTTGTACGAAATAAATAATATTCTAATGCTATTTGCCCGAAAGTAGTTGGCAAATAATATTCCAACAGTAGTTGCCGGAAGGGATACCTATTCTAATGCTATTTAACCGGAAGAAAATATAACGAACCAACGGGAATTGGGACTCAACTCTCCGATTATCGATTCCACCCATTAACCACTAAGTTACCCACACATGCAAGCAGCTGGTATGAAGAAGAGGTCACTCATCCAGGTACTGACCAGGCTCGATCTTGCTTACCTTCTGTGATTGTATGGATATTGGTATTTCAACAGGATGTGACCGTAAGCATTACCGAACAAAGTAACTATGGTAAAAGCAGAAATATGTTTTTTTTTTTTTATCTATGGTAAAATGAATCTCTAGACGTTGAAGAATATAAAGATTAATATGTCCTTATTAATGCGATAATAAGACATGAGGTTTATTTTCATTAAATAGATGTTTATTTCACTGGTCAGAAAAATATCGACCAAATATTCGTGAATAATGTAAAAATAAATAAAGATGTTTATTTATATTACAAATATGGTTGTTCTTGATGTGGAAGTGTAAATGCAATAATAAATAAAAATGCTTACCCTACATGGCTGGGCAAACGATTTTGAATTCTATCATGTCTGAAAATTGAGCATTGATCAGTTTCCGCCAGATGTGTCAGTCATACTCCATTTCAGTTCTAATCTGACTCATGTAAATCTAAAGCATAATAGAAACAGTCAGTTCCTTCTTGGAGCGTTAGAATGTACTGATCAATTTTCTACCATCTTTCATAATGGATCGTATATAGCAGTGTAATTTGAGGCCTTCAGACCCAGTAGATTTTGAAAAGATCGAGCCTAGAGAAAAAAATAACGTCTGTAGAATGGTTAATATTCTCGTGAGTGTGAACATGGTCAAACCGTATTATTGTTGTTTTCTTTAACTTCACGGGATTAAAAACTCACAGTTGAACTTCGAAGAAGATATAAAGCTATACACACAACTATTTGGATAGGACTTAGTGAAACACAATGTATATTTTATGCGGCTTTTTAGAGGACAGTTTCATATTAATTATAAATAACTTACTCAAAGCTATCTTCACTGTCTCCAACGTAAATAAGAGATAGATTAGCTGCAAAGTAATGGAACGAAAGTCAAGAACTTCCCGTTGTTTCCACAAAGTCAAGAGGCTATTGTCTTATCTGCAGCCTGTCTCCAAGGTAACTCCAGTCTCATGACCTCGCATAGAAGAAGAGAATAAAAGGACGTATTAATTAACTCTCGCTTTATGTATATTCAAAGAAATAAACTTTTAATAACAACCAGACACTTTGAAAACAAAGAAAGACTTATTTGGTGTAATGGAGAAAGCGTTGTAAATGTATGTTTTGAAAGTGCTCCCAAGATTACGCAAATGCCAATACAGACGGATATTGCTCAGGGTGACATACGCACGTTTAGCAGGTTGATGAAAAACTGGATGTAATCTGTTTAGGTGAGATGAATTTGCTTCTTTTTTTTTTCATGTGAGAAAGTAGGCTCAGAGAAAGAACAGTGAAACATATATGAGACAATAGAAACGTATTTATGCAAAAGAATACTGAGATCATCATGAATGGAATTTGTCAGCAACGAGTAACTTTTTAAGGACAATGAATCAAAAAGAAGTTTTATATTTAGAATACGAAAAGGACAGCTGAGATTTCTAGCACATATGATGAGGAATGAAATCTTGGTAAATATGTCAACTACAAGACACATTGAAGATAAAAGGAACAGCTGGAAGCAGAAGGTCATCTATCGAAGAAGCGTATGATAGGACCACAAACCAGATGGTTAAAAATACAAAACTTAGAAAGAGCCTCAAACGGGAGGAAAACGCAGAGAGCAAAGCTAAGTTGCCATTGTCTTAACTGCCGGCTCTCTCCAAGACAATCCTAATATTATGCCGTAGTATAGAATAAAGGAATAAGAATTCAAATGAATTAACTCGAAATAATTTTTTAATAACAACCAAGAATTTTATGAAATACTATGTAAAAATATCTTACGTTTCAAGATTAATGCTTAGTGAATTTATATATGGAAATTGTTGATAGTTATTTACTCATTTCACCCCAAGCAAGGCAATAAGGCCACTAAGATGCAAAAGGTTACTGAGTGAAAGGGAATATTAGGAAAAAATACTAATAAGAAGAGAGAAAAATAAAAGAAGAGGAATTAAACAGGTAGATGATTACAATTGACATTGTGTTTAAATATTTGAAATTCAAACTTGATTCTGAAACAAGAAGCCGGGTATGAGTTCCACAAGCGAGAAGTTCGAGAAAATAAACTATTAACATAGAACTTACGGTTACATCTACCCATATGATATAGATATGTTAAAATATAAAGCAGAATATGAAAAAGTACATGAAACATGCGTGCTTTGAACAAAAAATCAGTTCAGATATTCTCTCTAGAACGTTCTTATTTAAAAAGTATTTTTTGGTAAAAGTATAGTAAGCATATACGTTATATACTCATGTAAATTCCCAAATTTACACTTACAAAAATGATTTTATCATCAATCTCGTGTATCATGCGAGTTCCTTTATTGAGAGACCAAATTACAATAGACTAACTGCTTTTATTCTATCTCTTAATCGCATCTTCTAGTTAAATAAGTTTTTAAAAAAAGGTATCGTTAGTAACGCTATACTCATTGCGGAAAAGCGTACAGCGATAAACAACCGAACGAGAAACAGCTAAGCATCTTATAAAAGTAAACATTGGAAAAGATGCATATTCGCTAGTGTAGTGAAAGAGATAATCAGTTACCCCGAAAAAAAAGTGTTTTTGCTGGTGATAAGTGAAGTTTGGATGTGTGACGCCATTTTGTCCTTTCTACGTTGTTTATTGGACTGTTATGTCGGACTATCGTTTGAACTGTGATTTGGCTTCAAGTGTTGCGGTCGAGAGATTGAAGAAATCTATTGCAGACGTTTGTTGCTACTACAAGTTGACAGTTCTTTTGTTTTGTTTTTTTCTACTACAAGCAATTTCGGAATTTACTTTGTCTCTAGTAAGATGGCGGAAAGACCGTTCGACCTAAAACTGATCCCCGAATTCAGTGGTGATACGAGTGGACAGTCTGTGGTTGAATGGATCGAAAATGTGGCGCCGGCCATCATGAAAGCCATCGTGGATGCTGTGCTATCCAAGGATGAGACAATTCGTCAAGCGACGTCGGACTATCGTTTTAACTGTGATTTGGCTACAAGTATTTCGGTCGAGAGACGGAAGAAATCTATTGCAGACGTTTGTTGCTACTTTAAGTTGATAGTTTTTTTGGTTTTTTGTTTTAGTTTTGTTTTACTATTACAAGCTATTTCGGCCTTGTTCTGATGTGATCTGACCATTTGTATATGTACGGATAAGTTGTATTCACTTACCAACTTTCCTAGTGTGTCTAGCTGCCTTCAAATGAGCATCTCTCTCGCAGACTTTGTACGTATCATGGCCTTCCCCGTAAGAATGTCTGCTATCCACTTATACAACGACACTTTTACGGAGAAGGCCAGGATACGTACAAAGGCTGCGAGCGAGATTCTCATTTGAAGGCGGCTAGACACACTGGGAAAGTTGGTAAGTGAATACAACTCATCCGTAGATATACAGATGGTCAGATCACATCAGAACAAGGCCGAAATAGCTTGTAATAGTAAAAAGAGTATATATATATATATATATATATATATATATATATATATATATGTATCTGTACCTACATAGCGACGCAAGTCTTTTATGTGTCTTGGTATTCCATCAACCAGCACAGAGCGCGAGTTACTTACTCCAGTGACATGCCCCACCCGGTACCGAGTTGTACACCGGCTATATGTAGCTTTTAAACACACGCGATCGCCCAAGTCATACGTCGCTCGTTCTTTTATCCGTTCAGTTGAACGCGTCGCGTCGATGCCTCGTAGCCAGACTTTGTACCGGTAAATCATGTTGGCTGTCGCAGTTGGGCATAGTCTAATCGTTTCACTTTTGGACAGGGTCCAACATGAACTATAAGAAAAGTCTTATTTGTTTCAAGTAAGGTATAATCTATGACAGACGGATTTTGAGCAAGGATATTTAAATATATAGAAGTAGCATCGGGCCATATGTGACAGCAATACTTAAATCATGGAGGCATGGTAGACATATAAATATTGTCTGGAGAGAAATTTGGCCAGCAACACAGAGTAAACCAACATTTATACGAGCAGACCTATTAATGGATTCAATATAATCTTTCTACATCATATTAGCGGAATCTTTTAACCTGTGAAGGTGGATTGAGTCATTCTCTAGGAGGATAGCCTCAGCCATGCTGGCGGAAGGCAGAAAGGTTTCTCTCAGATTGCTGATAATTTCGTTTTCGAGGCGTTAACAATAAAAAGCCATGACTTGCCTCTTTAAAAACGCATTCATCTCACGATTCGATAATAAATACTGAAGCATTTCGAAAGTTCTTGCACAAATACCAATTATAACAAATAATTTGTAAAGAAAACCGGTATGCTACGCCCTAACAAATCCAATGCGAAATTTATGCGAACGGATGGCAGAACGGCCAATAAGAGGGAGAGGGAAAAGAAAAGATGCTGTACTCCAAATGATAGGAAGTTGTAGAGAGCCAAAATTGCCGTGAAAGGACATGGTACACAGAGGAGGACATGATTTTGTTAGGCTTGGTTCGTTTTGTTTTACAGCATATCAACCACAATGGGTCATTTAATGCCAACAAGTTTTTTTTTTCCTGGTAATATTTTTGTTTTGTCAAGAATCTATTTCTGGTAATATTTTTTTCCTCAAAATAGTATAGCTGGTAGAATTATTTTCAAAAACGTATTGCTGGTAATAGTTTTTTTTCTTCAGATTTTATTTTTGGTAATAATATTTTACAAAATATTTATGGTAATAAAACCTATTTTTACACTTTCATAATGATTTTTACCACAGGTTTGGGGTTAATTATTTGCCCATAGCTGGGACCCTAACAGGTGCTACCACCTCGGCTGACGGTGGATCTGGGAACACCAGCAATTAAGAGGTCAATCCACGCTCCTCAAAGCCTCCTGATCAGAGGCCTTGCTGTTGAACATAGTTTATCGTCTTACCCTGGACGCGGATTTAGTTTATCGTCATACCCAGGACGGGATTTTATTGGAAAAATTTCAGTTCTTATTGTATTTAGTGAAAACCCTGAATTTTATTCGATAAAATATGCATTTTCCTCTCAGAAATTACACAATATATGATCCGCAGTTCTGGTAATAGTGACCTACTTTAATCTTCTTGGAAGCAATAGTGATTTTCAAAAGTTTATTGCTGGAATTTTTTTTTACGATGGAAATGTATTGCTGGTATATACAAAATAACATTTTTTTAGACTTTAATGGTGTTTTGACGCCAGTTTGTTCGTTACCTATTTGCGCATAGCTGGGACCCTAACAAGGTGCTACCATAATGATTCAAGCTGAAGTCCTCAAGTTATGTGAATTCCTTAATTTGAAACAGTTTTGGTTATGATTCTGGAACGCCAGTCCATGAGATTTATATATATATATATATATATATATATATATATATATATATATATATATATATATATATATATATGTATATATATATATATATATGTATATATATATATATATATATATATATATATATATATATATATATATATATATATATATATATATAGTGAA
>OZ038496.1:85452161-85479661 GCA_964036315.1 Acanthosepion esculentum
TGCGAGCATTCTAAAATTAAGAAAACAAAATAAAAAATATTAAAAAAATTAATATATTCGAATCCTATTTTAATCTTATTAAAAAGCTAAATTCAAATCCTGACCATTCGAAACGCAGATAAAACTGGGTAATGAGTTTTTTCATTCATACTAATGATGTACGTTTTTTGGTAATTTCCTAATTAAACACAAGGATTTATTTTCTAAACCGAGAATCGATAATTTACTTTCATTTAAAACGATGCATTTCTGATGATATAAGAATTAAATCATTAAAGCAAATTTCAAACATAAATAACTTCAATCTGTATCATACAAATTTAACAACAATAGTCATAGAATTTAGGCTGTCAATGAAGGTTGAACACTCTATAAAAACTTAAAGATATGAGCATTATCTTAAGTGATCGTTTATACTGGTTTGTTGGACCCTCCTTAGTGGTCACGCTTTTTTAATGTCTGTAAAATATACATTATTTTATGTAAGCAATTACAAATTATTTATGGTTTATCTTTTAAAACCAGCTTTACAGAGACTAGAATTTAAATACTAGCAAAAAGAGTTTCAACTCAGGTTTCTCAGTAGGGTCATACGCGATTTCAAATTGATTTCAAAGATTAATACGAGCCTCTAGATTCGGCGCCAGGTCCGTAGGTGTCACCAAATTTGGCCTCGCTTTCAAATGATCATCCAAATAGTGTCATATGCACTTTTAAATTGGTTAACAGGCCAAAACTAGCTTCACTTTTTATTAATTCGGGCTTTCGTGAAACTGTCACACCAACAATCACAGTCCTGCATCAAGGTTGGAAGATCATTGGACAGGCACTCTCTGTCATAACATTATCGGTCAATGTTGGTTGACTCTAGGCAAGCAAGCCGTCTTCCTTCATGATCCAAAGCTCCATGATCCCGAGCAGTAAATCGCTCGTGAGTTCTTGCTTTGCTCGCAGTAGGGTCCTGCTAAAGACATTCTACGTTCATGTAATATTCTACAAAATATAAGGGATGGGTCTCTAGAGCTGTGATGTAGTTTGACGTTATCTCCAAGAGATGATAATTATACTATTTGCATGATTCGGACTATTGTCCTCATCTCAACGTTTCGGCCGTTGTACACTCCGGCCTTCTTCAGGTGTTTGGAATGTCGAACTGAACCCTTTATTTCGCTCACTGGGATAGACTGTTCTAATTCCACGTGCTATGTCTAATGGATGTCAGATATCTTCTGTTAATTGCCCTCTCAAAGACACAGTGGATAAGGGCGTTAGTTAGATCCAGTGACAGGACACAAAGAGTGTGAGTTCAATACCTGGTTAAGGCGGTAGAGAACTTTGGGAGGGGATTCCCACTTCTGTACCGCCTTAACCAGGTATTGAACTCACACTCTTTGGGTCCTGTCACTGCATCTAACTAACGCCGTAATCCACTGTACTATATGTTCATGAGGACATCTGTGTATGAATTTCTGGATATTATAAAACTAATATCTTCAGCAACCATTTTTTTCCAGTGCTCATATTGCAATCTTTTCTGTTATCATTTCATGCTTTTACCAGAGCAATTTTTGTTGTTATTATCGCCTTTCTCTGGCACTCCTATTTACTAGTTCCCCTATTGTTTTCATTTCTATGCTTGGTCGGCTCAGGAGATTTTTGTGGCCTAGCATATGTGCTGATTCCTTAAGTTTACGAATGTTCCAATGGTGTTCTTTGTCTATAATCTCAACCTGATTCAACAGAGGGCAGTGATCTCCCTTTTCTCTCCATATTTGGTCAGACACTCCTGATTTTTCCACTTCCCCTCGTGGTACAGCTTTCTGGTTTTCGTGAAGCATTACCTTAACGGGGCGGTCTGTCTCCCCTTTATATATCTTTCCAGAGCTGATAAAAAAATAAAGAGTACACAATACCCCATCTCAGAAATATAGACAGATAACTGAACCCTTTATTTCGCTCGCTGGGGTAGACTGTTATAGATCCACGTGCCATGTCTAAAATAAAGGGTTCATTTCGACATTCCAACCACCTGAAGAAGGCCAGAGGGTACAACGGCAGAAACGTTGTGATAAATAGGGCAACAAAGATGAGGACAATAGTCCGAATAATATAAATAGTGTACATAATACCCCATCTCAGAAATATAGACAAATGCCTGGTCTATTGCAAAGTAAATTAGAAAATATATGTATTCTGTGTGCACAGATTGTTATTTTTATATAATGTTTATATTTTCTTTATACACTTCTCCGTACATTAGAAGCTCAACGAGCTGCAATTATTAATCATTTTTTAAAGCATTTCACCCTAAGCAAGGCGGAGGTGCCACTAGCGCGCAAGGGGTTACGGAGAATGAGAGCAAGAGTAAAGAGGCGTGATAGTGGAAAGGATGAAGAGAAGAACGGGAAATAAATAAAGGCATCTGGAGATGTCGATTGACATTGCATTAGAATAGTTGGAGATTATAGCTATCAGGGAAGCAATCCAGAGGTAGAGAGTTCCACAGACGGGAAGTGCGAGACATGAGTCTATTGGAGTAGAAAAGACCGCTACATTTACCCGTTTTGACAGTGAAAGGTTGGGACTGAGATGCCAACCTAGTAGCACGTTAAAATTCATGCAGTTTGAGAACCATCGACATAGTAGAATTCTTCTAATGTTTAATATGAACATCCTTATATTCCCTATTTTCACAAATGCATTTTATGTTTGTAGTCCCTAATCTAATTTTCTAGACTATTAACTTTAAATATTTCTGTCTATCGGAATGGTAAAGACCCAAGTAACTGTAACATAACCACTCGAATTCAGGAAGGTGTTCATACCACTTTTTTAGTTTGTGGCATATCTTAAGACGAAGATAATTTCCAATCAATATGCATTGCAATCTTATCATGTTGATCATTTTATTCCTTCAGTGACAAGATTGGACAACCAAACATTATGTTGTTCAAATGATCTACATACTGATTCTGCATCATGCATTATTATGTCTGCCGCCTAAGTCCTTATAAATAGTCTTTTAGTCCTGTGCAATCAGCATAAATGCTCTCGTCTCTGCTTTTAGCCCTGTAGTCTTCAACCAGGGATGAATGTTGTGTTTATCTACACGGACATCGCTACATATAAGTGGATATTTGCTGTGTTTATTTTTTCCAGATAATTGTAATCGATTAACCATTAAGTTTTGGAATCAACTTTAATACTATGTTGGTCTATTATTATTATTATTTTTAATTCCTTTCATTTCTGGCATGTACTAATTTCTTTCCGGGGCCCGCCCAGAGACCTAACTTTAGAAATAGCATCATAACACTTTCCACTGTCAATTTTTTTTGTTTACGTAGATAAAGCCCTTCTTAAAGTGTGGGCTGTACTTGTGAGAAGAATTTTTTGTATTTCTTTGAGGCATGGGCTTTTTTTTTCTTTTTTTTTTTATTATTATTATTATTATTATTATTATTATTATTATCATCATCATCATCATCATTATGATCATCATCATCATCATCATCATCATCATCATCATCATCATCATCATTATCATTATTATTATTATTATTATTATTATTATTATTATTATGCTTGTCTCTGAGTGAGTTCCTACATCAGTTCGCTCGACCTTCCGTCCTGGAAATATCTCATAAATAATGGACAATTCCATTTTGATCGCATGAAATCACATAACTAACATATCATACACACTACTTGGTTTCATGGAGAAAATGGAAAACATAAAGAAAGAAAAAAGAAAGAAAGATAGAAGTTCTTAACGTCTGTTTCAGTGAAATGGAAAATGTTTTAAATGTCAAATATTTTATTTGTACATGTATACTTATAAATACATTTATTAATACAAATGTTAGCAAGACTGGTTTGGGGTTAGTTATTATTATTATTATTATTACTTTATTTTTGTAACTGAACGACAATATCATTCCTGCTTCCAGTGTTCACATTCATAATCCCCTGCAACGATCATTCTCATGCTCTTCCATAAATTGTATTAATCCAGAACCACTGCTATTCGTTTTACAACAGTATCTGTTTTTTTCATTCGGTAGTTCTAATTCATCTAACTTAACTTCTCGTCTTTCATTCTTTAAAACAAGCAGTTGACATTCTTGGTTATCAATTCGTTTATCATCGAAACGATTGATGTAATGGTTAGCAAAATTGCCTCACAAGAACAATTACGACTGAGTAGAGAGTACGATCCTGACTGCCTACCCAGCCTTGTTCAATATCTATACTACGTTTAGAAGATCAGCATATCTATGGAAAACGTGCAACCTGGAAAATGCAAGGAGTTGCTTTCCTGAAGGTTAGCATCAGCCATTTTAGATGGAATGCAAAATCGGTTACCTAAGGCGATTAAAAGATACCATTTTACTTTTACGGTAGTTCAAAGTAACAAGCTACTTCTGGACAAAATTAATAATAGATTGAATATTATTTCCAAATTTGAATCACATTTTTTTTTAAATTATAGTCTCCTAATTCTCTCGGGACCTCCTCGCTGTAAAGATTGAATAAGTCCAGTGAGAAGACACGTCCATTTCTAAAGCCCTTTTCTATTTTAGCATATTCAGCGAATTAATTTTCGATACTAATCCTGACGGTTTGCTCCCAGAATATATTCTGAATAATTCCAATACCTTTTTCGAAGAATCCTTTAAAACAATACCTAACATTTCACTAATTAAGCCGTTCTGGGTATGACGATGAACTACATACGCGTCCTGGGTAAGACGATAAACTACATCCGCGTCCTGGGTAAGACGATAAACTACATCCGCGTCCTGGGTAAGACGATAAACTACGTCCAACAGCAAGGTCTCTGATCAGGAGGTTTTGACGAGCGTGGAACCAGCTGTTAATTGGTGGTTTCCCAGGTCTACCATGACCCGGGGTGGTAGCACCTGTTCGGGTCCCAGCTATGGGAAAATAGCTAACACCCAAACTTGTGTAAGTGTTCTGGTTATGACAATAAACTGTATCCGCGTCCTGGGTAAGACGATAAACTACGTCCAACAGAAAGGCCTCTGATCAGGAAGTTTTGAGGAGCGTGGAAGCACTTCTTAATTGTTGGTATTCCCAGGTCTACCCTGACCCGGTGTGGTAGCACCTGTTAGGTTCCCAGTTATTGACAAATAGTTGACCCCACAACCTGACTCAAAACTCTATGAAAGTTTAAAAATATATTTTAATGCCAGAAATACTTTAAAAAAAATAGTATCAGCAATAAATATTTGAAAAAAGAAAATATTACCAGATATAAAAATCTTGTCAGCATTAAATAACCCATTGAGATTAATATGCCACAAAATATAACAAACAAAACTATACATTTTTGTAAAAAAAATATTACCAGCTATACATTTGAAAAAAGAAAAAAAGAAAATGTTGTCGGCATTAATTAACCCATTGTGTTTGATATGCCGTAAAAGAAAACAACCCAAACCAATCACTAATTAAGTTTTAAAATATTTTGAATATATTTCATTCTAATTATTAAAAAACATTTGTTATTGATATTATTTAATTAAAAAAAAAATATTAACAGAATTAAACGAACCTTTAAAATGATCTAAGATAGTTCATAAACTATGGAATATATGATAAACCTTTTGGTGGTTATGTCTTTTTCGATTCATAACTGACTAGGCAGATTATTTTCTTGCAGTAGACTGGTGGCCAACCAAGACTATATCACCTAATCTGTCCTGCTATCCTATCAATACGTGATACTCGCGTAGGCGATCATGTGTCTTTTGATTCATGACTGGCTAGGTAGAAGCTTTTCCAGCAGCAGGTTGCCATGTCTTTCTGCGGTAGAATGGTGGCCAACCAAGACCATACGACCCAACTGTCCTGCTATTCAACCCATAATCGGTGGGGTGAGTGGAAAAGAAATGGATTCATACCATACATGTATGTGAATGTAACAAACCCGACCGGAATTCAAACTCTCTGACATCTCATTCCATGCCTATATCCATTACAACAAAATGGACTTCGTATTAATAAACTACATTATCATAATTCGTAGACTACATAATCTGAATGATTAATGAATTCCAGTCGAATCCATTACATTCACTTACGTGCTAATACCCTTGGGAAAGGTGTGAATCATTTTCTTCTCTCCCCAGTTATGTGTAAATAGCAGAAAAGACTGGGTTCTATAGCCTTGGATGTCAACTGGTCTAGCAAAAGGACAAATACGAATTTAAAAGCTGAGGAGGGTCGTTTGAGGATCTTTGAGGCACACGGTACACCAGGTCTCTGTATTCGGCTCTTCAAAAAGTGTGGTTGTTTCTGCACAAACGTCTTCACCACTATAATCAAATCATATGTGCATTTTGTCTGGCAGTTGGTTTCTAGGAACTGATTGGCTTGACCTTCATACATCGTGGAGTGAGGTATCGCTGTGAATACAGTCCGGCTGTGGTTCACGTTTCCTTCCGCCGCCTAGCCTGGTAGGCGCGAATCAACGACCTACGTAGACCTACAACGAGATAGTTTACGATATTGCATTAAATACTGGACCAACCCATCAGAAATCTAGAAGAGAAACGAGGATACAATAATCTGGTTCGGCAGGAGTATACTGAGAATATCATAGTCTGAAAACGTGAGCAAAGACGAATCTTTGGAGAAAACGAAAACAGAATGGTACTTATCCGTCTCATAAAGAAATAGGCAGTTGAAATTTCTAGGGTACATAATAAGGAAAAGAGCTTGGAGTATCTGTCACTCACAGGGCATTTTGATGTCAAGACGGACGGAAGAAAGCAGCTCAACTTAGTAAACAAGCCTTTGTAAATGGTTGGCAGAAAAAAAAACTTAAGAGATAGCAAAAAGAATGCATTTGCTAGGACTAAAAAAGCAAAGAGACAAATTTACTAGGGGCTAAAAAGGACAGGAAATTGTGGCGAATCATGATCGATGAAGACGCATTGGATATAGAAGAAGAGAGAAATATTATTAGTTATAATAGTTTAAGAGACATGATCAGACTCGCCAGTTAAATCTGAGGAAAGATAAAAATGTATACATGTGTGTTTGTTTTTTGTATTTGTTTATAATCGTGTGTGATTGTGTGTATGAATGTGTGCATAATATATTATTTGGGGTTTTTTTTTGTCGTTTCCCGTAACTATAAAAACAAATTTAATGACGTTCATCATGGAAACATTTTATAGTCATTAAATGGAAGTTAAGTGGTTGAGATCAGTTGGGTCCATTCTTGTACATTTATCTTTCCTTTTGTTTGTACATTCGAATAGACTCGTTAATCTTTTGATGACGAAGCATCCGAGACATAAACGTAGCAATTTCATGAGAAATAACTTGATTCTTTCTAACATGAAATCATTCAAAACTACTAAAAATATCCAAATAATTTAGACAATTAAACGTTCAAACTAAGCTTGAATTCAACTTGATGCCAAATAAAAAAAAATCCGTAAAAATATCTCAAAATGTATTTCAAATCCAAAATTCACGTGTTTTTCCCTCTCCAATGTGTAAAAGAGTTATTTTTTATTTTATTTATTTATTATATTATCATTCTTATACATATATATATATATATATATATATATATATATATATATGTGTGTGTGTGTGTGTGTGTGTGTGTGTGTGTGTGTGTGCGTGTGTGTGTCTGTGTGTATGTGTGTAAGCATGTGCGTGTGTAAATGTGTGAATAATTTTAGGGCTGCTACAAACATTCAAGAATATTTTGTCTATACTCACAAATGACTTTATCTATTTTGGGCTTTATTTCTCTTAGAAAAGTGCTGCTAGGATTTTTAGTTTCTGCTTGTTACCATTTTTATGGACTTGCAAAGATCGAAATCAAAATAAATAGACATAATATGACAAAATTATTTTACCAAACCTGTTTGAATATATATATATATATATATATATATATATATATATATATATATATATATATATATATATATTCCTTAACCCACAAAATGTAGGGCTATACAGGGATGATGGACTTATTGTTATACCTCATACCAATGGTCCTTTAACATCCCAACTACAGAAGAAAATAATAAAGGCCTTCCAATTTTTAGGATTTAAAATCGAAATTTCTTCCAACCTAAAAATAGTAAATTTTCTAGACGTTACATTTAATTTCGACAGTAACACTTATAAACCATTCCAAAAGGAAAACCAATCGCCCATATGCATAGATATCAGCTCAAACCACCCGAAAGCAGTTATAAAACAGATTCCAAATACTGTAAGTACAAGAATAAACAAACGGTCTTCGAGTAAAACCATTTTTTACCAAAATAATTCGACATATAATCAAACCCTATTAAAAAGTAAATTTAAACAAACACTAAATTATATACACAAATTAATTCATAACACACCCACTAAGTCCAAATATAGGAAAAGGAATATCATATCGTTCAACCAGCCTTTTTGTATACTTTTCTAATATTAATATAGGGAAATACTTCATAAAACTAATAGACAAACACTTTAGTAAAAATGAACTATTGAACAGGATGTTCAACGAAATGAATTTAAAAATTAGTTATTCTTGCATAAATTATTAGCTCTCACAATAGCAAAATTATGAGAGAATTTAATAATCAACTACAAAAGGATCGTAATGCAAACCGGATGCAATTGTCCAGTTGAAAGAAATATACAAAGCAGAAAACGTGATATATGAAGCTACAATTTTCCCCAAAGAAAATATTGAACAGAAAAGGATATATATAGGAATATCTGCGGGAAATTAGAAGCAGAGGTTTTATAACCATCGCCAGTCCTTCACAAATAGATCTAAAAAACACGAAACAGCCCTGTCGGAACATTATTGGGATTTGTTGGAGAGCTGCTTAACCCCACAAGTAAAATGGAGAATCATCTCGAGAGCCAGAACTCCAATACATTTCAGAGAGAGATGCGACTTGTGTATAAAAGAGAAGAACCTAATAATAAAACATAAAGATCCGGATATATTACTAAACCAGCATTACGAGTTGATTTTTAAATGTAGGCATAAAAACCACCTCAATCTAACTAAATATATTTAGAAATAACTATATAGAAACGGAAAATATTATGCTATTTTTGGTTTTGAAAATGATTATATGCACACATGGACGCGGACACATAATTTTATGTATAAAAATATGTAGAAGAACTTGAACATTGATATGTAGTTTTATGTGTATATGTATATACATTTGTATAGAGGTGTATGTATGCATATATATGTATATATGTATTCTAGGCGCATATGTAAGATATATATATGTGTGTGTGTGTGTATAGGTGTATTCGTAAATTTAGGTAGGTATTTTTGTATATATATGTAGGTGCATATGTGTATATACGTGTGTTTATGTAGATAGGTGTATATATAAATGTAAGTATTTGTGAGTTCGTATATGTAATAAGTGTGAATATATGTAAAATATAGTAATATAAATACGTATGCAGGTGTAGGTATTTATGGTTAGAGAACTGTTTTTTGTGTATTAATACATATATATATATATATATATATATATATATATATATATATATATATATATATATATATATATATATTGAAAGTATTCTAAGGGAAAGACTTAAAGTTCCTTTATTAACGTTTTATTTTATTTTCTCTTAATATTCTCTAATTAAAATTGTGAGATTGAATTTGTTTTTTTTAGTCATCAGGTGGTAATTTCAATTTAAATTGATAAATTAATTAAATTTAAATATATTACTCTTTAACTATCAATATTGATAATAAAATGTTAAAATTAGAAATATTTGTTTTGATATTTAAACACTTAAGTCATCACCTAACGCTAAACATTAATTGTGAAATTTAAGGAAAAATTTAAATAGATATAAATATAAATATGTGTAAAGATTTGAAAATATATATGTAAGTATTGATATATGTAAATACATAGGTACCTGTGTATATCGATACATGTGTATGTGCCTATGTGTGTAATTGCACATATAAATGAACGTATGTATACATGTGATTCACATAAGTGTATGTGTGGTTTATGTATATGTATATGATAATCAAAATCTTTAATATTGCCTTCAAATATTACTCCATCTTAATTAAAACCTAAACTTTAAGTAAAAAAGATTACCCATCTAAAAATAGTCACAAATTACATTCATGAATTATATTCAAACTGATAGAGATGTTACCTTAACAATCATTTACAATATTGATAGATTAATATCAGTAAACTATTATACTTTAATTTTTTTTAATCTACTTTCTTCTTGAATGTGTTTTTAAATGTAATATGTAACTCAGATTAAATCCCTAAATTATTTGTAAAAGAGTTAACAATTTGAATTGCTAGCAAACATCAAATTCATTTCTTCGGTGATTTTAAAAAATTAAATTGCTATCAAACATTAAAATCTTTCTTTACATAAATTGCTAAAAATTACCACCCCTCGTGTCTCTTAGTAAAGCCTAATGACAGCTTCTTTCTATTTACTTCCCCCTTCTTTCATTTTATTTTTCCCTCTTCTCCCCCTATCTATATATCACTTCCGTTAAGTTAACCGATTAAATAGGTCAATGCCTGGTCCCTCCTCCCCTAATACTAAGTATGATAGATAGAAATATTAAAATAAACCCTCTCTGAACTCAATCATCTCTCTCACACCACCCCTCATTACACTCTCTGATAAATTACATAAACTTAATACTACCCATCAAAAGTGTAAATGTTCATTTCATTTTTCATTTTTCGTTTCACCTTTTGGAAGTGCAGTCTGATAATCCTACGTCATTTAAAAGGGCTATGGTGAAATAAATTATTACATGGAGCCTTAAAGTGGTCTGATTTTCTTGAAAGCATATATATATATATATATATATATATATATATATATATATATATATATATATATATATATATATATTGATAGAGAGAGATAAAAAGATTTCCTTCACTAAAAATCATTATTTAATTCACTGTTGTTTAATAAATATTTGCCCTTAGACTCTCCGTCACTAATAGGTTAAATCGTAGCAGAGACATACCTTTTCAACTCCTTAGTGGCAACGAATCTAAGAGAAGGAAAACTATTAAAAAACTGTTAAAGAAGAAGAAGAAGAAGAAGAAGAAGAAGAAGAAGAAGAAGAAGAAGAAGAAGAAGAAGAAGGAGAAGAAGAAGAAGGAGGAGGAGGAGAAGAAGAAGGAGGAGGAGGAGAAGAAGAAGAAGAAGAAGAAGAAGAAGAAGAAGAAGAAGAAGAAGAAGAAGAAGAAGAAGAATGTGAATTGTAATTTGAGTAACTTTGTATATACTCCTTACTTACTTGTAATAGCGTTCTGTACACCAGTAAGATCCTTTATGAAAGATCCTTTATGAAGCCATGTATTGGATCTGTAGATAAAGTAGGTGCATCTAGAACAAAATAATCTGACGGAGACATCCTTCGCATAGATAAATACATAATTTTCCCAAGATAAAATAAGGAAAATGATGGGAATTCAAACCCAGGTTCAGACATACTAACTGTTTTGTCACGCATATACTTCCGTCTAAAAGCGCATGTAAATTGTCATATCTGGAAATCGTTGGCAATTTCTGAATATGGTATGAAACAAAGAATTATTCTTCACTTTACATCTTCACGCAAACTATAAAAACGGCAAATATATGACCTTAATCATTAGAAGCAGAAAAAATCAATACAAAATGCACATAAGGCCGGTGATTTGATTTCAGTTCAAGTATATAAATAATTCTGAAAAATGATTTATCAACCTGCAAGGATCTAATTGAAATAATAAAAATTATGATTCTAGTTCAGATAATAATTACGTTCGAAATCAAAGCAACATTTAAAAAAATGTTGCTTTGATTTCTCCAAAGTCTTATGATGTTAATCGCTCATAAAAAGGGTCCAAATCTTTGGCCCGAACTCTACACGATAAAGAATCTAATCTGTAAGCAACTATTAAATCAGATGATTAAATAAAATAATAACTAGAATAAAATACTGTATTTTACTGTTAAACAACAAAAAAGACCTATTTCAGTCTTTTAGCGTTTCGGTTTTCTTTTTCTTTTTTTTTTGTTCTTTTTTAATTTCCGTATTAAATCACAGACCTCTGTCTTTCATTCGAATGAGACAGCGAGATAAATCATTGAAGAGATTCAGCGTTCTTAGCTGTCTGTTAGTTTCTGTTAGTTTCCTTTTAGCGAACAATGTGCTTGCTAGTTTATTTCGGTCTGCGACCGTCAATCAATCGACATTCATGGGAAGTTTGACCAGAAAGTCGTCAGCAATGTCCAAACTTGGATACGACATGCAAAGAAGCAATATATTAGCTGTTCCATTTGTCGAAGAGAACGTTACCACATCTCAACGCAAAAGATTGGCTGTAGCAAAAACAACAAACTAACAACGAAAAAGTGATTTTAAACAAATCAATTTATTCAGCTTTCACATGGACAGGGGAGACGAATGAGTCGCACTGTGTAAGGCAATCCATTCAAGATGGATGCATCTTTCAGGGGATAAGTCTCACATTTTTATCTTTTTTTTGTTGTCATTATCTGTTTTGTTTTCTCATTGTTTATTTATTTATTCGGACTCCTTCTTCTCTTTTTCCTCTCTATCTCCATTTGAATTATTTTCATTATTTTGTTCTCTTTGTTTTTATATTTTCTTTCTTCCTCTTTCCATTTTTCAATCTTTATCCTTTCTCTCTACATAATTTTCTTTCATTATCTCTGCTTCATTCTCTCTCTCTCACAATATTTCTCTTTTTCTCTAGCTCTATTTCTCTTCCTGTTTTTGTTTGGTTCTCATTCGTTCTCTCTCTATCTTCTTCCTCATCTCTCTCTCTCTCTATCTCACTATCACCTCTCTCTCTCTCTCTCTCTTTCCTCATCATTTTCTCTCTTCGTATTTCTTTATGTTTTCTTCCTTTTCTATCTCACCCTTTCTGCCTCTCTCGACCTGTTTCATTTTGTTTCACTTCATCCACCGTATCTTATATTAATGTTTAGAGAAATTAAATCCATTGATAATTATTACTGAGAAGTGAGTTTGTTGTATCGTGTCGGCACTACCACATTAAAAAAAGAAATAAATTGGGACAAAAACATTCATCTTCCAGGATCTCTTGTAAAACAGATTGAGTAAAAAACATGAAAAGTTTACAAAAAAAAGAAACAATCAAGGTTTCTAGAATCAAGTTGTAATAGCTGTGCCGGCAGCGGACAGCCGGCGCCTTTCTTCAGGAGCAAAGGTATTCAATAATGTCCTTTTCAGGACAACACGTTTCAACGACTACCAACCTCTCCTTTTCTGAACAACGTTCCTCCCACGTTCTAGATGAACAAGCGGAGAGATTGTCTATGCAATATAACCTTATTTTTGTCGATGTATTTTCTTAAGCAAAAATAAATTTGACAACATATTTTGTACTCAAATTTTCGTTTTGTTTCTTGTTGTTTCCGTCATTCAGTATCTGTTTTCGGGCCAATATGCCAGCCACAAAAAGTATGCAGTGTATACCTCATATGAAAATCGATATTAAATAAACAAAGAGTTGCTATTTTATAATTCAACCAATTAGAAAAATCTGCCAGTAATACACTCTTACCACCATAACTCTACTAGAATATATTATCAATCAATAATCTTGTATATGTTGTTGGCATATTCCTTATTTATTAGTAGTAGGCAGAGTCTCTTTAGAACCTAGATGACCATGGGCCTCCACAGCTTCCTATAATAGATCTAAATTAGAAATATATGTCTATTTAACATCATTCCCACTATCTTTTTTCCTATGAAGTTAAAAATCCCTTTAATTCGTTTGCCCTACTACCTTTGATATATCCACTGAATCGTAACATCTCCAGGCGTTTCACTATGTTTTATGATTCTACGTACAAGTATCATTTTTGTTCATTTTCCTTATAATCTCCTCATTGTTCACAAGTTCCGTTCAAGATATACTCAGCATCCTTTTGTAGAACCAGATCTTTGTTTCCTGAAGCTTAATCTTCATCTATGAGAAAATTGTCCAGCATTCACTGCCATATGAGAAGATTAATATTACTTAGAAGTTCAGCTTTCTGTTCTTCGTTTCCTTTGCGTAGATTTTGAAATCTATCCAAATACGCCTTCAGATTTCTTTATTACGTTTTGCATCATCTGCTAAAAGGCTTCCCAAGTATTTGAATTTCTTGATTTTTGTTGACCTTTTTCACTTACTGACAACAATACACTGTGTCAATATCTATCTATATCTCTGAGATGAGGCATTTTAACTAATTACACTATTAACGTTGTTCGAACTGTTGTCCCCATCTTTATTGTCATGTTCACGAGGTTGCGGCCGTTGTACACGCCAGCCTTCTTCAGGAGATATAATCTGGAATTTCAAACTGAACCCTTTATTCCGTCCACTAGGGTAGATTGTTCTAGTTCCAGATGTCATGCCATCTCTGGATATCTAACTTTCAGTTATTTCCCTTTTGTAACTCGTATTTGGATAGATTTCAACTCACAATTTACATGGTCTAGTGAATAAAAGCGTTAGGTAAAATAATCCAGTGACTTCACCGAATGAGTTGAGTTCAATACCTAGCCACAGCAGAGGTAAACAAAATCATGGACAGTTGAGTTACTAGAGGGAATTAACTGAAACTGAGATATCCAGAAAAAGGCATGGTACGTGGAACTATAAACAATCTACTCCGGTGGACGAAATAAATGGTTCGGTTTGAAATTCCAACGTATATCGCCTGAAGGTGGCAGTTGCGTACAACGGTCGAAACGTCGTGAATATAGCAATAAAGACGAGGAAAATGTAAATAGTGTAAATACACACATTCTGTATTTTTGAAATTAATGTTTCGCTAATTTCCTCTCCCTTTCAATTACTACTGTCATTTTCTTTTCGTGTCTGCAATCAGAACAGTATCATCTGACCAACTTATGTTGTTACGATTGTAACGAAACAAGTTGCCTTACGCTAGCCTCGTGGTAAAGGATGAATGAATCCGGTGTGAAGTCAACTACATATCTTGCATCCATTTCTATTTTTTGTGCGCTTACTCAATTCATTACCTATGCTCATCTAGGCGGTTTGATACTAGTATAGGGTGAGTAAAAAAAAACGGGAAATTTTAACAATCCAATAAAACCAAGAGTGATGGAAGGAAAAATACTTAATTCATATTAATTGAAACCTTAAAACATGCCATTTAAGAAACAATGATGGAATTTTCATTTTAAAAAAAATGACGTTCTGTAGATGGCGTCCTCCTGTAAGAATGCATTCTTGAAATCTGCTGTTGAGATTCCTCATTGACTGCTGCAACATATCAGGTGGGATACTGTGAATTTCATTCTCGTTACTAAAATGGCGAAATGTTTACTTGCTCAAGGTCACTGTCTCGCAATGTTGCCACTTGCTCAAGTCTGGCAAAACGCACTTCCAAAATTCCCGTTTTTGGGAGTCACCCTGTATACGTTCTTGTTTATTCATGCATCGTTTCTAGATAATTCGTGTTTTTCCTCTTTATGAGCTTCATTCTATCAGGACGTAGGCGATCATGGCTCTCCACAACTTCTTGTACTTTATACCTCTTAATACATTTTGTCATTTTTTTGGTTATTTCTCCCAAACCCTGTTCCGCCATCCATTTACTGTAGCTCACGAAGTATGTTATGCATTTCTTTCCTCTCATCCTCTTACCTTCAATCTCTCCTGAAAGTATCATATTTTCCAGGCCTACTTTCCTCATTATGTGTCCTAGAAATTTCATCTGTCTCTTTCTTTATATTACGTATAAGTTTCTTTTTGTTTCTGTTTTCTCTAGAACTTACTCACATAATCTATCGATAGTTGCTTCAACATCCTTCTGTAGAGTCACATTTTTGCTGATTCAAATCTCTTTTTCAGCTTTGTAGAGATTGTGTATGATTCACTACCATACAGCGGACAGAACACTTTTCTTTATATATTTACATCAATAGCTGCATCTACAACAAGTAAAGATTGATCACTGTGTTGTGCCAGAATTTTTTTTTCTCACCAGAGTCCATCTTGCACATTTACAAAGCGACCATTCTTCCATGCATTGAAGAGTGATGTCATATCTGGTCTGGTGCTCCTGCTGTACATCTCGAGGGTCTTGACAAAATCGAAAGAAGGATCTGTAATGTAATCGAACCTGACTTGGCCTCTCAACTTCAGTCACTTTCTCACCGACGTCACATGGCTTCCATCTGTCTTTTTCTACAAATATTTTCATGACAACTGATCTGATAATCTTTTTTCCCCGATGCCCCAACTGCAAAAATTTAAGCCTGATACTAGATTGGCATCTAGTTTCCACCATTTCACTGTTGAATTAGTTAAATATAACCGCCACTTCTTCTCCAGTATGTTCTCCTTCCCTCCTGTGGAACTCCCTTCCGTTTACTTGCTTCCCTAATAACTAGAATCTTCAAAAATCTAAATGCAACGCCATTCATGTTCATCTTTGGCCCTTTTTTCAATTTTCCCTTTATTCAGTCTTTTCTCTTTTCACATTCATTCCCTATACCCCACAACATGTGTACTAGTGGCATTCTCGGTTGTTTGAGATGAAATGTTTAAAAATGAAAAATTAATATCTGGATATTACCCGACAGTTCATCATAGAAGGTGGGAGTGATAGCAACTGATCAATTTGCGAATTGCTGGTGGGTCTTTTCAAAGTTTCTCGGGTAGTTTTTGACGAACAAGCTTGAAGCGTATGCGCCCAAGAATTACTTTCTCTCCCACTAGACACATCAAAACAGAAAATATTGGATAAAATAAAATGCGCGGCTAATTTTACTAATTTGAGGCTCTCACTGGATCAGCATCGCTTCGCCTGTCTACTGTCTGCTTCACAACCGAATAGTGGCGCCTGGCTCAACGCAGTGCCCTCTTCATCTACCGGTACCTTTCTAGATAATGCGTGCACTCGTATCGTTCGTTAAATCCACTCTGGGAAAGGTATGAATCTACCTCTTCCCCTCCAACTAGAGATTAATAAGTAATATTTTTATAAGTGGATCATTATTATCGCCAAATAAAAAAAAATTATTCTACGTAAAAATACTTTCTGGCTTTAAATAAATTGCTGAGTGTCGATGAGCAGTAGAAAATGAATAACTCAATCAATAATCTTAGTATATGAATACTTCGCCTATTTCCGTGTCTGACTTTTTAAACGATGTTTGACGAAAGGTATAATGATCATACTGTAAAACAACTTTGGAAGTAAAACATCCTTGAAAAGCAAAATGGATGACGTATTTAAAGGAAACTCGCTATGACGACGACATTTCAGAGAAACAAATAATAGATTTTCTCAAAACGATCAATTTAGCAGAGTAATCTGTGAAATTATTTTTGCCGCTGGTATGATTTTATTTATCGAACGGGTTCAGCTGATATCGAAGAGAAAAATAAATGAGAGAACTGCAAAAATAACACGGAACAATTTTACTGTGATTTATAAGTTGCGCTTGAAGGGAGGATGAAATAATGAAATTGCTTAAAAAAAAATGGCAGATCACAAAAGTTAATGATTTTTATTCAGTCAATTTAGTGTCGAAAATGTAATCTAATTTATTTTAGTTTAGTTTTCTGTCTTCTTCAATGTGCTTTTCCCTTTCAAGGCATTGATAATCATGGCTTTCCACAATATTCTTTCATTTGTAGCCCTTAGTAAAGTTTTTTTTAGTTTTTTTGTGTTTATTTTCTTTTTTGCTATCTCTCCTAATCCCTGTTCTGCCAGACATGTACACATTAGGTAGGCTAGGCGTTGTTTTTGAGTGTTTCTCCTACTGTAATTCTTCATTATGTGTCCTGGAACCGTTTCTCTTTGATGCTAATTATAAGTGTTTTCCCCCCATTTACTCTAAACTCCCGTCGTTGCTTATGTGTTCAGTCCCTGATATTCTCACCATTCTTTTGTCTACTATTTACATTATTCGGATTATTGTCCTAATCTTTGTCGCCATCTTTATTACAACGTTTCGGCAGTTGTACGCTCAGGCCTTCTTCAGGAGTGTTGGAATGTCGAACTAAACAGTTTATTTTGCTCACTGTAGTAGACTGTTCTAGTTCCACGTGCCATGTTTAATGGATGTCAGTTATCACTTATCTCCTGTTAATTCCCCTCTCCAAGTTCTCCACTGCCTTAACCGGGTATTGAACTCACACTCTTTGGGTGCTGTCACTGGATATAACTAACGCCTTTATCCACTGTGCCATGTGTCCTCAAGGCGTTAGTTAGATCCAGTGACAGGACCCAAAGAGTGAGAGTTCAATAGCCGTTTAAGGCAGTGGAGAACTTGGAGAGGGGAATTAACAGGGGATAACTGATAACTGACATAAATTAAACATGGCACGTGGAACTAGAACAGTCTACCCCAGTGAGCGAAATAAAGGGTTCAGTTCGACATTCCAATCACCTGAAGAAAGCCGGAGTGTACAACGGCCGAAACGTTGTAATAAATATGGCGAAAAAAGATGAGGACAATAGTTCGAATAATGTAAATAGTGTAAATAATACCTCATCTTAGAAATATAGACAGACCCTTTTGTCTGTTGCCTCAAGTCTCTACTCCATCTCTGTTGAAATGGTTTAGTAATCACTTCCATATACGAGTGCCGATGTTAATCGACACTAATGGGATCTGTCGCTATATCAATGTTCCTTCGGATTTTCGGTGTCGCATTTCTATTCTCTGTAAAAACGCTTTCTAGATCTTTCTTTTTTTTTTCTTTTTGTTTTAATATAGTGGTAAACTGCACGAATAATATTCTTCCTTCTGGTATATGTTTAGTAAGAGGGAGATAGAGCTTTGTAGCCTCACTGTCAGCCAGTTGAGGAAAAAGACTACTCCGAAGTCAAAACTGTGGAGAAGGCAACAACAAATCACTCCAACATCTTTCACAAGACGGTATACCAATTCAGAGATAATAAGCAGAATGAATCCGTGGAGCGCCATGGTAGGCTATATTCTTAAAAAATGAATTAAAGATCTTTGTTAAGTTCCACAATATATTTCAAACCGTGAACTCTCAAAGGAATTATTTTTCTCCTTTTCGGTACCGAAATGCAATTTTATGGAATATCTGATCTTTGTCCTTATTGATATCAATTGAGGAAAGACATTTGGCCATACTTCCGCTGCATCAGTGTGTTTTAGCGGAAACTGGTGATAAAATAAACAGGGCGTACAGGTGTCCTGAGCATAGAATCAACAGCGCGCACAAGTGTTCTGAGCGGAAAGAAATGCGTTCTTGCGAGGGCGCATGCCGGAAGAGTTTTGGCCACATGAACTTGCATAAGAGGCATACCGCAAAAAGGCGTAGCCACGTGAAGTTGCGTAGGTGTTCAAAGGTTATTTAACCGGTCCGATTCTTGATCTGGAGAGACGCTGGCTAGAGATTCACCGAAGATTTGTCTCCGTTACTTCCCGTGTGCGCAATCCTAAACTCTTTGATTTTCCCTCACTCTACCCATTTGCCGCAACTCAAATAATAATGATATTTATATATTTTTATATATAAGTATTCCACCACCCTATTTGAACCCAGCAGCAATATCCTACACTTACAAAGAAAACGTTTTCGATAAGAGAAACAATAACAACAACCACTTTTTTTATATTTAATGCCAGTTCCATTAAGGATCGAGGTGGTCATGCCTCTCCACGTTTACTTTCTTTAATGAGTTGTGTCATGAGTTCTTCAGACATATATACGTATGGTTTCCTTTTGCCTACACCACGATTGCAAATAGATAGTTATCATTCTATTAGATTTTTGTCAGCTAAGGCAAGAGAGCCATTCCTATTCAGCATATAACTACTGGGAATACACGATGTACTCCTGCCTTTGCTAAGTACATAGTAAGTGAACCAAAGTCTAGACCGGAATTTGAACTCGGTTCAATGATTCCATTTTCTGGCCTGATAATTGTGAAGCCATCTACGCGTTCTGTATTTGCAATACAGGCCCAGTGCAATTCATTTTTCTTATAAAATCATATATCTTGACGTTGCATTAAATTTTGGAAGATTGTAGGTAACAGGGAAGCAAGAAATCGGAAGGGATTTCCACCCGCAAGAAGTTCAGAATTTAATGTTGTAAAAAATCTCGACATATATAAAAGGTACGCCAAAACAGATATGACAGCATTATTCAATGCAACGACTCATATTATCGCTAATTATTTAATAATTAAAACCTTTGCTAGTAATTTTAATAAAGATAAACATTGTTCTTGATTTCTGTGCAGTAATTCAATACAAATGATGATTTTTTTAAAATTATTTTTCCAAAATGTATCGCTGTTAATATTTTGTTTTTATTTATTTAAAAAATGTAATGCTAGTCATATTTTATTTTTTTCAAAATATGTATTGCTTGCAATTTTTATTTATTTTTTTTATTTTTCAAAAATGCATTCGTGGTAATAATTTTTTTTTTCGCTGGTAATATATTTTTATTTTATTTGCTAAAATCTTAATTTTTTCAAAAAATAATATATTGCTGGTAATATTTTTATTTGTTTATTTTTCAAAAATATGTTACTGGTATTTTTACTATAAAAATATATCGTTACACTTTCATAGTGTTTTGATCCAGTTTGGGCGTTAACTATTTGTCCATAGCTGAGACACTAACAGGTATTACCACTCCGGCTCATGGTGGAACTAGGAACAACAGTTTTTAAGAAGGTGGTATTTTATCGCCATACCCAGGATGATTACTGTCTGAACAAGATGATAATATGAAAAACGTTAATTTCTGGTATATTTCACTAATTACGCAATCGGTGATATATATTCATTCCGCAATTGATTTGTCATTAGACGATACAAAACCGCTTATAATTCTCTGCATTTTCATTTTTATATTCCGTATAATTCCGTATATCTTAAACAGTAAACTAAACTAAAAATACAACAGAAGATGCAGAGTACGGATTTCAGACGCCAGAATCAAGCAGGGATAGAAAATTAACTTCAATTTTTCTATGCTAGTCACTAACAGACAAGAGGTTACAGGGTGTGGAATAATTTGGAACAGAAACATTAATAATGAGCGGAAAGAGAAAAGATTAATCAGGAGGACAGTAGATAGTTGGTGACATTGCATTTAAATTTTGTAGATTAAATTTGGCTGGAAAGGATTAATACCTTGGTGTCTTGGCAAAAATCGCCCTTCTTTGATCCGGGATGAGGCAGATTTGCATTTTGTACATTTACAAAGGCAAACTTTGCCTCATACAGCAACTATGCTGAGCATATATTAGTTAAAATGTTGGGAAAATCAGACGTGACACACAGTTGAACAAGGGTAGTTGGCTAAGTGATTTGGTGAAAATGATTTGTAACTTCTTGCTAGCACATAAATCATAGGCTTCCAATCGGTATCTTATATCTAAATTTAACTTATAACCGGTTATATGTTGTGCAAAGTAGTCGCACTTTACGTTCATATTGAACATATAATGGTTTGATGCAGAAGTAGTTTCGCCCAACACCACAAATTGCTACTAAGTCAAAAAATCGAGCCAACTTACTTAAATAGCCTCGTCAGATCGAGAGTTACATATGGATGCCATACATGTTGCCAAATTCGTTCAGAAATATCTAACCTGTCATCTATATACAACCACTTCTTAAGACCAATGGTGAAAATGCATTGAGCGAGAGCAGATAGGAATGAAAGATGAAAGGAAGTGGAGAAGGGAAGTGGATAGATCAAGGCAACTGGAGATGTCGATTGACGCTACACTTAAACCGTTGGAGATTGTATTTGTCAGGGAAACAGCACATAAATCATAGGCTTCCAATCGCTATCTTATATCTAAATTTAACTTATAACCGGTTATATGTTATCCAAAGAAGTCGCGCTTTACGTTCATGTAGATCATAAAATTGTTTGTTGCAGAAGTAGTTTCGCCCAACAGAAAAAATTGCTACTAAGTCAAAAAATCGAGCCAACTTACTTAAATAGCCTCGTCAGACCGAGAGTTACATATGGATGCCATACATGGTGACAAATTCGTACAGAAATATCTAACCTGTCATCTATATACAAACACTTCTGAAGACCAATGGTAAAAATCCCTTGGGCGATTAATACTTTGGTGACTTGGCAAAGATCACCCTTCTGGACTGGCGCTACAGACTCATAAACAAAGAACTGTACCGAATAGAAAAAAAAACATAACTTTAGGACTACCAACAGCAGCAACAACTAAAGTGGATAACATATGTAACTGAAAGAGAAAATAATGACATAATCAAGATGTTAAAATTCCACAAACATTCTAATAGAAGGTTCGAGGCGAAATTCACATCTGTCTTCTTTAACACCGTGCATCTTTTGGACTTTCCTCAATCCGACCTATACTCAGTTTTTTTTTATCTCAATTCACCCCTTGTAAACCCCTGCGTACATGGGGGTTACAGGGAGTGAATTTCAATTTCAAGGCAATTTCACCCTTGCTTGGAGCGAGGACCAGTCCAATAACTGTAAGCCAAAATTTTCATTATTGCTGGGAATTTTCTTTTTTTTTTTTAAATGGTAATACCTTTTTTTCAAAAATATATTGCTGGTAATATTTATTTTATAAAATAAAACCGGAAGGGATTTCCCCGACCGACAAGTGACAAAAAAGAAATATAAATTTCGGCTACATCTCTCCCGTTCAACATTAAATTGATGAGATTTTGCGCTTAAATACAAAAATTAAGTCAACATAGCTAGAATTGGAACTCGGCTCTCCGATTAACAATTCCGAGCAAGTAACTATTACACCATCCACACATCCATGCTTACAGCACACAGTATTCTCAAGCGAACACCCATATTGATAATGAGCAGGCAGAATTTCGGTGATTAAACGGGAACCGGTGTGTCAACATTATGGTGCGGTAAACGCCTACAGATTTTGTAATGGGAACTACACTTTCAGAAGGTTGATTCAAAGTTTTACAGAAAAATAAGTACGAGGGTCATTCAATAAATAAGTTGAATTTTTCGGTATAAGGACTTCTAATACAGATAGAAGCTTACTCTTTTTTCTTTTTTTTTTTTTCTTTTACTTCTTTTTCACATGGATTTAATTTCTTTTGCAGATTAAAAAAAAACTTTGGCAGTTTTGGCAAGTTTTTGGTTGCTGAAGGGTGCAAACCAGTTGGAATTTATAGGAGAATGTCAACTGTGTTTGGTGCCACATGTTTCAGTCAAAAAATGTCTACAAATGGGCTAAATTGTTTGAAGAAGGACGGAGCAGTGTTGAGGATGAAGACAGGCCTGGGAGGCCTACAGAAGTGACGTCTCCTGAGGTGATCGAATCAGTCAATGACCTCATTCAGTCTGACAGAAGGGTGAGAGTGGATGATATTGCAAGGACTTTGAGCTTATCTGTTGGGACAAACGCAGGGGTCATCAGTCAGAAGGAGTCATCTTGCATCATGACAACGCAAGGCCTCACACAGCAGCCCAAACGGGGCAGACCATCAACGAGCTGGGCTGGGAACTGCTCCCATATCCCCCTTATAGCCCAGACCTTGCCCCTTCAGACTTTCACCTGTTTGGTCCCTTGAAAGCGTTCACGAGAGGCACGAAATTTAAAAGTGACGATGAAGTCAAAAGTGTTGTGAACGACTGGCTGAGACATCAGTCCAAAGATTTTTACGTTGAGGGAACACGGAAGCTTGTACATAGATGGGAAACGTGTGTGACAGTGCTGGGAGAAAGAAAGTAAGCTTCTATCTGTATTAGAAGTCCTTCTATCTGTATTAGAAGTCCTTCTATCTGTATTAGAAGTCCTTATACCGAAAAATTCACCTTATTCATTGAATAACCCTCGGAATTTACCGATTTATAAGAGATTCATACACTTCAAAATCATTGCGATTACGATTGCCAAAATCGTATGTGATTTTTTTTTTATTTAATCGCTGCTTATGTGATAATACTCCTCTATATCTGAATTGTGTATGCCATTGGCTTTGAGCATAGAGCATAATGAAACATCGGTGATAAAATAGCGGAGATAAAAAAAAAGTCTAATGAATTTTATATCAGCGTTTGTCAATTTCTGAAAGAAGCAAGTAAAAACAATTTAAATAAATCTCAAATGATTAAACGCATTTTTTATTATTATTATTTCCGCCATTGTCTGTAATCAGGTCGTCTGATGTTGTCTCCTAGAGACGATAAAATAAAAACGGAACAAATGCAAAGTGCATTTAAAATTAACTTTCTCCTGACGGGAAAACAATTAAAAAAAACTTTATTTTAAACTTGCCCTTAAAAGGTAAAGATATATATCTTCCTTGTTCATCTATCGAAAGGTTGTTCATGGGAGAAGAGTCTTTTCATTCCATGTACAATTTATGTTTTTTAAATTTTTTTTTAATCTTCCTTTTTAATCATTTCCCGTTCTGGGTAAGACGATAAACAACGTCCACGGCAGGATGTTTTGAGGAGCGTGGAACAGCCTCTTAATTGCTGGTGTTCCAAGGTCTACCCTGACCCGGGGTGGTAGCACCTGTTAGAATCCCAGCTATGGACAAATAGTTAACACCCAGACTTGGGTCAAAATAGTATGAAAGTGTAAAAATAGGTTTTAATACCAGAAATATTTTATAAAATAAATATTACCAGCAATATATTTTTTAAAAAAGGTATTACCATTTAAAAAAAAGAAAAGAAAATTCCCAGCAATAATGAAAATTTTGGCTTACAGTTATTGGACTGGTCATCGCTCCAAGCAAGGGTGAAATTGCCTTGAAATTGAAATTCACTCCCTGTCATTATGTTCTCTTTCAGTTACATATGTTATCCACTTTAGTTGTTGCTGCTGTTGGTAGTCCTAAAGTTATGTTTTTTTTTCTATTTGGTACAGTTCTTTGTTTATGAGTCTGTAGCGCCAGTCCAGAAGGGTGATCTTTGCCAAGTCACCAAAGTATTAATCGCCAATGCATTTCTACCATTGGTCTTAAGAAGTGTTTGTATATAGATGACAGGTTAGATATTTCTGTACGAATTTGTCACCATGTATGGCATCCATATGTAACTCTCGGTCTGATGAGGCTATTTAAGTAAGTTGGCTCGATTTTGACTTAGTAGTAATTTGTTGTGTTGGGCGAAACTACTTCTGCAACAAACAATTTTATGATCTATATGAACGTAAAGTGCGACTGCTTTGGACAACATATAACCGGTTATAAGTTAAATTTAGATATAAGATAGCGATTGGAAGCCTATGATTTATGTGCTAGCAAGAAGTTACAAATCATTTTCACCAAATCTCTTAGCCAACTACCCTTGTTCAACTGTGTGTCACGTCTGATTTTCCCAACATTGTAACTAATATACGCTCAGCATAGTTGCTGTATAAGGCAAAGTTTGCCTTTGTAAATGTACGAAATGCAAATTTAACTCATCCGGCAAATAGGAACTAACAACCAACCCTATCAGACGGGCAGGGTTATTCCGAAGCGAACAGTTACCAATGATTTACTTATACCTAAAACGCTTCAGGTAAAATGTTCTCATGAGAATATTTTATCAGAAACCAGACTCAATACATTATGTAAACATAATCTATTTACAACAATACCATCATAGATGAAGAAGAGACTTGAGGCGACAGAGATGTGGCTTTATAGACTGATTCTGAGAAACCATTGACTGAATCAAGTGAGCAAAAACATAGTTTTAGAGAACATTGAAACAAAAAGTCCACGTTCAAATAGATTCAGAGACATCTTTCTCGGTCCAATAACGAGGAAAGAAGTCAAGAAATATTTGACACTCACAATAAATATAATGTAAGGCAAGCACAGTAAATCAAAGAGTAACATGTCTAACAAGCTTCTGTATTTTGATTAGAAAAACAGGGATTAGGAGAGAGAACGAAAAAATATTAAGATCTACAAAGAACAGGAAATTGCAGAGAGCCGTCTTCTCCCATTTTATGAAGAAACACGGCACATAAGATAATAATTAGTCCAGATGGATTAATAGGAATAGACGAAACTATTTATAAGGTCACCATGATTGTTCTGGCTCGAAATTACAAATCTGTATGTCAGAGCTTTTGAGCGTAGTGATGTTGGCTCCCTGTGCTGAGCCAGGAAATTTTTCTCCCCGGAATCGATCCTCCAAATCTATAAATAGACCATTCGCCCTTGCATGGAGTATTGCTGCCATATATGTTCTGGAGCCCCTGCTCTTTGCCTCAGGGTTCTTGATAAGTTCCAGAGACGGATATGCAATGTAATTGGCCCTGATCTGTCATACCGTCTGCAGTCGCTCTCTCACAGGCGCGACGTTCACGGTAATTGCTCCAAGGAGCTGCTTTCGCTGGTTCCTAGGCCTCATGAATTTAAACGTCCTACGAGGCTGGCATCCCGTTCCCACCCCTTCACCGTTGAAACTGTTAGATGTAGACGTCTCTTCTACTCCAATAGCTTCATGTCTCGCACATCTCGCCTATGGAACTCCCTTCCCTATTACTGTTTCCCTGACAAATACAATCTCCAACGGTTTAAGTGTAGCGTCAATCGTCATCTCCAGTTGCCTTGATCTATCCACTTCCCTTCTCAACATCCTTTCATATTTCATTCCTATCTGCTCCCGCTCCAAATCTTCTGTAACCCCCTTGCCTTGATCGACCCTCCGTCCTTCTCTTTCTCCACATCCTCTCCTTTACCACTCCTATCTGCTCTTCCTCCAAACATTCTGTAACCCCTTGCGTGCTCGTGGCCTCTGGCCTTGCTTGGGGTGATAAACTTAAAAAAGAAAAGAAAAAAAAAGGCTACATTATACAACCAAATTCTACTCAGCTTATTTTAATAAACCACGGAGAAATTATCATTGCCCTCTAAGTCTGTAGAAAACCACATTTCTTGAACAGTTATCAGCACCATTCATTATCTGGTCACCATAAACGGACACAGACGTAAACGAGCGGGCATACATTATTAAGAGAATATCTAAAATTTTTATATGATTTTCTGAAAATTCAAGATTATCAGTATTTTTTTTTCCGGAATCAATTAATGCTTCGTCAAATATGATAAAAGACAAAAGATTTTTAATGAGAACTACATTTTTGAAGGTTGATTGCATCAAGTCTCTTTTTGAAGAAAGGGTAAAGATGTAATTCAATAATATCTCTATTTCTCTCTCACCCTCCCCACTCTCTGTATATATATATATATATATATATATATATATATATATATATATATATATATATATATATATACAGGGTGTTCATAAAGTTCGTGTGAATTTTAAGTATAGCTAAAATAAGTAATGTGATTTCAGGCATTACTGTAAATCAGTTGGCAAATGTTTCCGTGAACTGCAAAATCGTATTACCCTTTGTATTGCTAATGATGGAGGACATGTGTAAACTTAAAT
>OZ038496.1:85482161-85564661 GCA_964036315.1 Acanthosepion esculentum
CCACCGCACTGGAGCCGCAGGGTTAGACAGTTTCTGAATACAACACTGCCAGAGAGATGGATTGAACGAGAAGATCGCTTTCTCGTGCCCTAGCCGCCCAAGTCTCCAGATCTCACACCCTGCGATTTCTTTTTGTCGGGGATTGTGAAAGGACTGGACTACGTGCCTCCCCTTCCAAAAAACGTGGATGAACTGAAGGCCCGAATAACGGAAGCTCTTGCAACCATCGACAACTCAATGCTGTAACGTGTTTGGCAGGAACTGGACTATCGGCTTGATGTGTGCCCTGTGACCAACGGTGTTCACATTAAACCATCTGTGAACTTGAGATTAAATTCTCTCAGAATATGTCAGGCGCATTTTTATATCCTTAACAGTTTTCGAGATATTCAATATCAAAATGTGCCCATGACTTTTAGATCACCCTGTATTTCCAGAAAAGTCTAAAATGTGCTACGATCCTTCGTTGAACCAGTTCAGTCATTCAGTTAAAACCAACAAGGCCACGTCTAAATGAGGCAAATATTCCCTTGGTAACGTGGAAGTTCCACTCAGAAGTCTTCTTTCCCAGAAATGTTACTTACTGGAACAATCTCCCGTAAGCTTTCCTCCCCGATCACTACAATCGTAAATCCTTCAAGTCTAAAGGCAATCGGTTCTTATCTCACATAATATGCTCACTACATCCTTGTACATATTTACAACAATTTCATTCAGTAAGCCTCTACCTTGATTAGCAACTTTGCCGTTGTCCGTTTGATGTTCCGAAGTGCTACAGAGTTTACGATTTTTTTCTTCTTGGAAATCTGTAGGCTGGTTGATATAGCATTTTTGCATAGTTGCTTTTCTGTAAGGTATGTCACGAATTCTCATTATTCTGTTCTCTTACATGTAAATTTACATTAAGTTCAGCTGTAATGGCAACGTGCACTATCTGTTAATTTGCCCTTTCATTTTAACCTGGCTTGGGTATTCGTTCAAAATGAAAATCATTTTTTTTTCATTTGTATAATCTAAACTCATCCTTTCCTAAATCTCACTTACAATCTTCAGGTGTCTAATGACACCTTTAAGTGTCATATATATAATTATATAGTCCTTTTGCAATAGTAACATGAAATATTTCTTAATTTTGTTTTTTGACCTACACGCTTGTGCAAATTTATTGAAACAACTGCTTTAACTTACTTTATTCAACATACGGCCAATCTTAGTCCCACTAGAGGGACAGGGTGTAATCGATTTATATTTGTTTTCTCAGATTAGGTCATTTGCAGAGTTATTCAGCAATATGAATCTATTTTCGGGGTGTATGATGAGATTTGTTTGGCCGTGAAAAATATTGCGTCCAGATACTATTGTCTGGACTGTCGGTTACGTGTCCTACGGCCATTGTTTGCGATGGAACTTACACCATGGAAGCAGACGAAAATTGTAACGAAGCACGAATACATTGGCAATCATTACAAGTGAGCAAATCAAAGTACTCTTCTAATTTAAATCCAATCAAAAATCTGTGGTCAATCTGCAAGGAACTACTTCGTCGAATGGACGTACCAAGTACTAACATGTTCACTGCACCATGTTAATTGAAAGAATAGGAAAAAAGTAAATAATAACGGAATTATTCGTTTTGTTTCAATTTATTTGCACAAGTATTTACACAGTGTGTGTTTCGTGCGTAATTCAACAGATATATTTTTTGTAAACTCTAAAACACATCCCTCTCACAATCTTCCATATTTTCAAATGGCTAATACTATATCTTCCTCACTTCATTCGATTCTATTTTTAAGCAATGACCCTTCAATATGTGAGCGATCATGGCTCTCTATATATTTATTTTATGTCATCATCTCTGAATTACGTTTGAGAAATCTAGTGGAGTAGTTTCCCCATTTCATAATCCCCAGCTTTTGAATTCATAATCGTACACCTACTTATGCTCTCACACAAAGATACAGAAATTATTTAACCTGGAGCTGGAGGAGTTAGTATTGTTTGGTTGATTTATTTTCTTTTACTTCTTATGCTGTTTTTTTATATAAACACCACAATCAACATTTTTCGAGTGAACAATAAACGAGCATGAATTAGGAAGAGCGAGGATATCGATTGAAATTTTGAAGATCGCACTTGACTGAAAAGCAAGAAGCCAGAAGAAAGTTTTTACAGGCGATGAGATAATAATGAGAACTTGCCGCCAATCTAGTACGGCGATTAATTTCCTAAAATCTAGGTACATCAAGAAATTTCATCAAAACATTACCATGAAAATATTTACAGAAACGCCACGGGGAGCTGCGTTACGGTGCAAGGAAAGTGACTGAACGCGAGATGCCAGGTTAGGATAGCTAGCACTACGGATGCATCTTTGGATTTTATCCAAAATCTCGAGATAGATGGCAGAAACACCAAACCTGTTTCAGACTGTACGTGGTCGCTTACAGCACCCTGTGTCCACAAGCACCCCCACCCCTCTAAGTATTGGCCGTAGCGGTGACAGAACCAGTATTTTCAGCGTTATGGGACCGTAGACATGTATTCTTGTTTGAGAAGTACTGATAGTGAATACAACATGATAAGCCGGATATTGAACTCGGCTGACCAGTTACAACTTCCCATCACGAATTATTATTATTATTATTATCGTTTTCTTCTTCTTCTTCTTCTTCTTCTTCTTCTTCTTCTTCTTCTTCTTCTTCTTCTTCTTCTTCTTTGTAGCCCTTAGTAAATTTTGTTTCTTTGCTGCACAACCCAATTACTGTTCTGCCAACCATTTATCCTGCTTGATGTGTTAGGGGCAGCTTTCCATTGTCCCTCTTACCTTCAATGTATTTTGGATATGTCAGATTTTCTAAGCGCTTTCCTCATGAATTTAAGTCATTCTTATGTTAGCTATAAGTGACTTTCTCGTTTCCATTTTCTCTAAAACATAATCATTGCTTACCTGTTTTATCTATGAGATTCACAGCATCCTTCAGCAGAAACAGGTTTACGTTGCCTCAAGTGTATCCTCACATCTGTGAAGAGATGGTCCAGCATCCTGATATTACATAACAGTTCAGTAGCTGTTTCTTTGTTTCCAATTTGTTACATCCCAGCTAGTTGGGATGAACAAAAACGAATGAAAATAAAATGCAAGTCTATTTTAACATATAATAAAATAACTTTTATTCATTTACTGCCAGAGCAGAAAGATTTTTCGGATTTAAAACATGAGTACGACGTGCGTGTCAGCTTATCACCATGTTAGATTCAGAAGTGCCACGTTTCCACGAACGGACAAGGGACGTAACTCAATTGTGTTTTGAGTTATCGTCCTTTATAGGGGAAGTAAGTAACAACCCCTAACACCTCCCTTTTTAGTCTTGTGTTCGTATGAATTTTGTCTGGTATTTAATTGCAATGGACACGATTTACTTAGTAGTTGGTGGGATTTTCTTGGTGCATTTTTTGCTAGAGTCCTAACTTTTTCCCTTGGCATTACTTGGGAATTTTGTTGAGGCCGTCCAATTGTGTCTAATAGAATTTCAAGCGGTGAAATGGAGCTTAGTTTCGTCTCTGGAAGTTTTCATCATCGTAATTGATTTGCATGTCTAACACAAACTGAAGTTTGTATATTCACATAATACGTAATATTTCCAGAGCGACATGTAATATGTTTTAGATCGATTTTTCCTTACAGTTGCGGTAATCTTTTGCAAGTACACGTTGTCCTGATACATATTTACGTTTCACTGTTTCATGATGACGGTAAAATTTTTCTTCCATCACCGTGTTATTTTTTGTGGAATGGTTTCTAGTTGGATAGATCACATCTCTGTGTAAACGAATTTTACGATTCAACAGCGCTTCTGCTGGTGCATTTCCATTAGGTGCGTTTAGATTGGGCTTAGCTCTGTAACTTCTGAGGAATATTTATATTTTTTGTGTGCTTCCCTCCCCACGTCTTTGAGGATTGCTTTCTTAAGTGTATCTAAGAAAAAAAACGCCCCGTTTTCCCGTTTGATTTTGGATGAAAAGTTAGTGTCCTTATGTGTTGAATACTATTCTGTGCACAGAAAGTTGAAAATTGAGCTGAAGTGAAGGGAGTGCCAGTATCAGAAACTAGATATGTGAGACTCCAAATCGACTAAAGATTTGTTTTAGATTAAAAATTGCATCATCCGACGTGATGAGATTCATCAGAAAAAACTTTTTTGGCATTCAACGTAAGCATTAACAAGAATAAAATAATACTGGCCCTTGATGGGTCCAGAAAAAATCAATGCGAAGATGTGATCACGGTGATTCAAGGATAGGCCAGGAACTGAATGTCGTTTGCCTGTGAAATTTTGCTGCCAGTTAGCAGTTGGAACATATGTATATCAATTCCCCCAAATGCTTGTACATTATTTGTCAAATAAACATAGCTGCGTGCTAGGGATTTCATACAGCTAAAAACATGATGAACATAATGAAATTGCTTTATCACTATTTCATGTAATGATCTGACGAAAGAATTCATCTATTCTTTCGTCAGTTCATACTTCAGGCAATACGATGAAAACATATCACTTTTGGTAACACTGAATCAGAAGCTGTGCCTTCACGTATAATTGTAGAAGTGACTGCTAATGCTCTTACTGTTATATGTATATGTATGTTGCGGCATTCACCCTGGATCGGTTAAGCCGGCTCCTTCCAAGGAATTCACCGCGTCCGGAACGAAGACCGACCAAGCACGGCGATCCGTCGCCAATGCTGAAAGAGCGACAGCCATTCCCGATTCCAACGGCGGCGAATTCTTGAAACGGTTTAACAAGGGAGTTTGAACTTCACACGCGGTCCCCACACCTCGCGTGCTATCCCAGTGGAGGGAGGAATATGCTCTTACTTGCCGCAGAATTTCCACAGACGCAGAGGCAGGAGTAACCAAGAGGCCGCCGGATGCCGGTGAGGACGCCGAATGGTTTTGAACTATGGGTAAATAGCAGGACAGACTGGGTTCTATAGCCTTGGATGGCAACTGGTCTAGGAGAAGGTCTTACTGTTGATGCAAACACTGAAATGACTTCTGGCTCTATAGATAATGCTGCAATGACTGAGTTTTATGGTACTTCTGTGTAGTCATGAGCCTAAATAACGCATCAGCATGACCAAATATGTTTGTTGAATTATATTGTATAGAAAATTATAATCTAACAACATAATAGCCAATCTTTCCTGACGGTTTCCTGTATAAACTTGAATACCTTTTTAGATCCCAAAATACTAACAAGAAGAAGAAGGAGATTGTGTCTGTCTCAAGGACACATGGCAGAGTGGATAAAGGCGTTAGTTAGATCCAGTGACAGGACCCAAAGAGTGTGAGTTCAATACCTGGTTAAGGCGGTGGAGAAATTTGAGAGGAGAATTAAGAGGAGACAAATGACATCCATTAGACATGGCACGTGGAACTAGAACGGTCTACCCCGGTGAGCGAAAAAAAGGGTTCAGTTCGACATTCCAACCACCTGAAGAAGGCCGGAGTGTACAACAGCCGAAACGTTGTGATAAAAATTGCGACAAAGATGAGGACAATAGTCTGAATAATGTAAATAGTGTATGATGATTTGGCTAGAATTACGCTCTGCCGTTGTCAGTGATCTGTATGCGTGAACTATTGCCGTTTGACTACCATCAGCGAAAATGTAAGAAATAAAAGCTCTATCATAATTTGAAAAATCAGATAGTACCACAATATCCATTGACGTGTTATAGTATATCAGCAAAAGATTGGAAAAATAAGAACTTTAGCTTCTTGAAGGCTATCTGACATGCGTCAGACCACTCCCATTCAAAAACCTTTTTTCAAATGATATTTGAGGGGTTCACGAACGCCATGCAGTTCAGATAAAAATCACATTTTTCTTGCTAACCAAGCCAAGGAAAGAACTTAATTTTGTTATATATGTCGGTGCTGGCACGTTTTTCTTTTCTTTTTTCATTATTATTTAGATATTTCCGGGTCTGGTCTTGTACTATTTGTGTCGAAAATAAACCCAAGATATTTATTTGTTCCCGGAAAGATTCGCACGTTCCAACATTAATAGATAACCGTATTGTTGATTTCGGTTGAAAACAGAAAATAAACGTTTCAAAAGCTCATCTCAGTTTGTTCTTCCAACGACGGTGTCCTCGTTGAATGGATTTCTTTGTCTGTTAGAAAAATGGCTAGTGCCGGTTTGACACCGAAGCTCAGACGGTCAAATCTGAATAATCACTTGTGTTATTTAATAGTAAAAAGCTCTTTCGACTTCACGCCAATTTCCAGTTAAGGAAAAGCATCGGAAAGATCGACCCTTTGCAAATCAAATTCTGCCGTTGAGTTTAGCGAAAAGATCCTCCGGCTCTGGAAGTGGATACTGATGCGTATCCAAAGTATCATTCAAACCAGTCGAGTACATATCCGGACATCTCCATTTTTCTTTTTAACAATTACAATCGAAGTTGCCCTTGCGGAGTAATTTACAGGCTCTATTACACCTTGCTGAAGACGTTTCACTCATTTTTGAACCGTATTCAGAACAGTAGAGGGTAATGGCCTTTCTTATCTAAAAACTGGCTATAAATGAATTTCAAAAAAGTTGTTCTATCCAGTCAAGACCAATTATATTTAATTTTTAATTAGAACTGACATAATACACACCAGAAAATGTTCTGTTTCAAATGGAAACATCACAAAACTCACTAGTTAAACGAATTGTACTTCCGGTGAGCTCATTGCTACGTGATTCGTGTCAAACACACGTTGTTTTTCAATTCCCTTCCCAAGTCAAATGGGATATTAATATTATGTCCGACTCTGTATCAAGCTGGAAACTAATTGGTTTATTGTTTACAGAAATAACAATATATTTTCTTCGAGATTCGTAATCCATTTTGAACATTGCAAATTCTTTCGGATTGAATTTACGGGTAAATTCTTATGTGAATTTGGATTGCAAAATCCTTCTTCATGTCCGTTTCGGTGACAAATATTGCACTTACGTTATTTGAACGGAGAAAAATGTGCATGAACCCAGTCGCCAAAATGTCAACATTTTTGAAGGGGGTTTCTCTTCATCATGGAGTTGTTTTCTCGCGTGGATGTTTCTGGTTATTGATAAATCATTTTTTAAAAATCTGCATAATATCTCTTTTTTATGTTAAATAAATTATTGCATTCAGTGGTGAAGGCTTTTAAGGTAACGTTTTTGTCTTGTTCCAGTTTTGAAAGAAGCAGCGAGCGAACATCATCACGAGCAGATGATTGTAATCCTGCGATAAAAATCTAAAGAAATTTAAGCAGTTCCTCTGTGAGGAAATTAAATTTAAATTTTTTGCATTCCCGATTGACGTAACCAGCAAATGTGACATTATCGTCAGCGTCACCTTTCGTTGACTTTAAATATTTGAATTGTATATTAGATAAAGAATGTTTTTCTCCGAATGTTCCACTGAGCTGTTCCACTGTTTCAGTGAAGGTGAAATCCGTTCCTTGTTTTGGTAAAATATAATTCGTAAAACGGTCAAGTTCCTTAGTGACCAGCTTACGAATTAGAAGACGAATTTTTCATGCTTCATCTTCATCAGCGTGAAAGGTATTCATCTAACGTTTAAACTGTGAAAGGAATTTTTTCTTCCGCTCTCTGTGTCATAATGGAATTTTGTAATGTTGTTAATTGAATTAGTATTTTTATTTTTTCCAGCGAGGAAAATTTCAAGTTGATTCTGGAACTGTACAGCCATCGCTGTCAATAACTTTTGTTGTTACTTCTGAAATTGTTATTGATGTTTGCGTAAAAACTCTGTAAGGATCGCTGGTGAAATTGCCATGTTGATTTTGAAGGTCGAGTCCTCGTCGCCAAAAATTTAATATATCCCAGGTAGCTATTAAACAGACTAGCCACTGGTTAAATTTAACTAATGGCTGTCTTCAACATAGGAAAGTGAACATTGTATGATATAAAATCTTCCAAAGAAACTATTATCCAGCGTTCACACTGTCAGAAAGAACAAGGAAATTAAAAAAACATGATTGTGAGGAAACCGGGGTTGCAATTGAACAAACTATAGAAAATTTTGTCCGTTTGATGAAAAGAAAGCCAGCATCCAGCTATGACGATTACAATAAAGCACGCAGAGTTAAAAAGTGTCTTGCGTTTAAAAGATTTCAAGAACAAAAGCAAAACGAAATGTGGAAAAGGTTGACAATGACATTAGAAGCAAAAGAATCATCATTCAACAGCGATTAAAAAATACTCGTTACATTATTTGTTTTGCATGCGTGGCATACTTAATTGAATAAATTTTGATTAACATTACATAATTCATTTCTTTTTCGTTAAAATCAATTTCACTCACCATTATCTTATTTTGTTTACTATAAAACATTTAAAATAAATGTTAAACCTGATTTAAGTTCTTTTATTTTAATCTAAAGATAACCCCGCATATCCATACTTTGTAATCCTTTGCTCATATCCAAAAGTTCTTAGTCTGTTTGTCAAGGATTCTTCTGTATTTACTTTTGAAACATTCTATGAAATGGCTTTTCCATACTTGAGGTTGATGATATCATTTATGATATTGTGAGTGGACCAGCTCAGCTATTGATCTGCTATCGTCTGGGATAATCTTTTTAAATTACATCCCTATGGCTGATGCTAATCTCCAGGGCAGTGTCTAATTGCGCCTTCTTGGACTGACATTTTCCGCTGACATGAAGTGTAATTGTATATCGAATCCATTGCTTAGCCTTCAGTTGGGTCACTGTGCCGTAGTAGACAATATTTCTCGCCAGAATCTTGTACGTTTAGACGTCTACCATTCGTTCCTTTGAAAAATGCTGCCATATCTGGCCTGGTGTTCTTGCTCTATATTTAGACATTCTTGATAAAATCCAAAGAAGAATATACAAAGTTGTTGGTCCTGACCTCCTATCTCGTCTTCAGTCACTTTTCACCGCCATAATATTGCTTTCCTGTTCTTTTTCTATGACTATTTTCATGGTAATTAGTCTGGTAAACTTTCCTCTATGGTACCTAGACTGTATTAATTTAAGTGCAGTAATATTTTAGCGACAAGTTTTAATCATTTTACAGTCTTAAAATTTTAGATATAACCGTAAGTTTCATATTATCAGTTTCTTCTATCGCACTTCCCGTTTGTGAAACTCCCTTCTGCTTTCTTTATTTCCTGTCAATTTCAAAAAATTAAATACAATGCCAATCTTCTATCTTTTAAATTTTTGTTCATTTATTGTACTCTCTCTCCATAATATATGTTTTCATATCCTCTAACATTTAGTAAACTCTTAGTGGCTTTATTGCCTTGCTTTTTCTTTTTTTTTTATTTTAATCAACTTCGCCAACTTTTCTATAGTTGAAGGCCACGTTGAAGCACGTGTTAATGGGATGATACCGATTCGAGGTTTTTTAAACTAGGGAAAGAAGCACTCCAAAAGCTAAGCACGGTACTGAGATACGGAAAAAATCGTTAGTAACAAAAATTGCTGTATTGCTACGTTATATAGAAAAGTAAGAAAAGCCTATATGTAGCGGAAATGTGTTGTTGTTGTTTTTCTATAGGCTATTAAAAGTAAACAGCAAGGGCATCTTAAAGAAAAAGGCAACAGAATATACATTTATACTCAGAATTAGGAAAGGAGGGCTGGCATTCTTTGAACACATAATGAGAAGTGAAGGCTTGAAAAATTTAACCCTCACCAGGCATATTGTCGGCAACAGAGATAGGGGAAGGTAGTGAGTCTACACTGACCGGAAACTTGGGCGAACATACCAAAGAGATAAAAACTGCTAAGAGTCACATGAGATGGCAAGGTGTGGATAGCCATGATTCGGGACATAAAAGAAGTCGTAACTTATCTGCACACTTAAAAAATTAGTATCTACAGTCTCCATCGAAGAACTATTGAAAAGGGTTTTGGGGCTACGTATTCGAACTAAAAATTATGTTATTGTTGTTTTTAATCAGGAACAGCGCCTAGTGCACATATACTCTCGCTCTCTCTCCACAGACACACACACACGGACACACGCACACACACACACACACACATATATATATATATATATATTATGAAATGGAAGTCCGACAATTATTATAAAATATTTTATGTCTATAAATTATTTTATACATACAAATATTTAAGTTAATGCTCCGTTTATAATAAGAAAAAGTATTAAGTTATGCACCTTAAAGATCGAGAAATTTCATAGAAAAAAAGTGACCTCAGTGAAAATAAGTGACCTCAGACATGAATCGAACCTGTACCCGACACGGGATCATCATAGAGTCTGTCGTGCTATACTATTTAGCTACGGAGGAAGCGTCAGGGTAGTGAAATCCAGTTACTTTTTTAAAATTTCTCGTACTTTCAGTCCGGTATATTTAATTAATACTGTTTATTATAAACAAATCCTTTACTTCAATACTTGTTTGATGAAATCAGTTTCAAGTAACTCATGATAACATCATATAAACGGTTAAACTATATATGGAGGTTGGCTGTGACTGCATGTATAAGTCGGCGCGTTCGAAACAAACTTTGATGGTTAGTTGGAGATATATCGGTAAATGCATACGCAGACATATATATATATGTGTGTGTGCGTGTGTGTGCGTGTGTGTGCGCGTGAGCGCGCTCGTGCGTGTGTGTATGTGGAATTACATATCAGTATGTAAGTGGATGTTTAATGACGGATGTAGTACGTTAAGCTAAGTGATATCAAAAAATGAACACGCGCAAATACATTTACATGTATATAATATACATGTGTTACATAGGTGTATACATGTATAATTATATTCAGTATGTGGTTGTGTATACGAGAGAGTGTGTACGTGATTCTGTGTTTTATGTCCAAGAGACTGATGTCTTTAATTAGAGGAAGATATATTGTAAGATGTATATATTGTAAGATATATATATATATATATATATATATATATATATATATATATATATATATATATATATATGTATGTATTAGATGTAAAAAATCTAATACATCGTGCAAAATCTAATTCATCTACCAAACAAATTTTTACTGTGAACTAACGAATATAAAACAAACACTTATTAATAATATATTTCCAAACTATATAGTTGGTGAACAAATAAAATACTTTCTTAGAAGTCTTAATACTAAGCAAATAGAACATAATTAACCTTCAACTAGTTCCAAACTAATCTCTTTTATGGTAGTCAAATGCACACTAAATATAAACAAGATGAAAATATACTAAAAATTTAGTAAAAACTAATATATCTAAAACAGATCCTAGCCAAAAAATTAGGTTAATTATATACTAAACTAAATCAGGTATCTATCCAACTTAACTATTTGCAAGGATTCTTCCCCCCTCCCCGTTAGGGATTTGCAAAAAAAAACAACGCAGTTTACAAATTCAAGTGCCGTTTGGGAGATTGTATCTCCAATGGATTAAATAATATCTATGTTTGTCATACCACAAATTCGCTTTCAAGACGCTTAACTCCAACATTTAACTGACGACTCTAACATTTTTAGACATTTAAAACAACATGCCTGCCCGCGTACTCAAATCCGGAAAATCCTTGTTGACAACACAATTAAACATAAACATGAAAACAATAAACAAAAACTAAAAATTCTTTAAGCTATATACATAAAACAGTTGAAACCTAACCTGAACAAAATAAACTATGAAATATCCACAAATATTCTTAAATGTCTATAATTTATAACAGAAGTCATTAGTTTATATCAACGGCTCCCCATACTGTATATATATATATATATATATATATATATATATATATATATATATATATATATGTGTGTGTGTGTGTGTGTGTGTGTGTGTGTGTGTGTAAGTAAAATTAAATGTAATATATATATATATATATATATATATATATATATATATATATATATATATATATATATACGTCTGGGTATGTGGGAAATTATATTATTATAACCAGAGCAATATAAGAAATACATCGTTATTCATGGTTTCAAATGACAAAAAATTATGTATTAATTCACGAAAGCCAGGGTAACGCCTAACGAATAATACCCCCAAAATCGCAAACATTATATTCGTCGTGGAAGAATCAGCAAAGACAACGCCTTATTCTTCAGAAATATATTTTATTAGTTCCGAATATAGACAGATTGGTATATAAACTTTGATATACATTATTACTATATATACACACACATATATATATATATATAGATATATATATATATATATATATATATATATATATATATATATATATATATATATATATATATATATATATATATATATATATATGTGTGTGTGTGTGTGTGTGTGTGTGTGTGTGTGTGTAGATAAAATAAGTGAATATTCAAAGAAAATTTACTGATTTTTATATTGAACTTTTCGAGTACTCTTTAATGGGGGCGAGGAAGTGTAAACATTGACTGTAGTGTCGCTTGCCCTAGCGCTATCGGACATTTTTTGAAGGGGTGTGTTGATAATTGTTGTTGATTTCTTTTCACGTTTGACTTTTAAGCTATTAAACGACGTAAAGTGGATACAATTTCTTGGAACCTAACCCTCGCCTGGACAGGAGCGACAGGTGTCACGGGAGGGTTAGCCAGCGACTACTTGCATCAAACGAAAAATAACTCTCGGAACATGGAACTTTAGGACGTTGATCAACTGTGTCCAGTAAACAAATTTCAAACGGTAGATAAATACGCTAAAAAATCAAAATGTTAGATGGGTGTGTATCTAGGTGGCCAAACGCCGGACGTTTCATCAGTGACAATCACAAGATTATATATCGAGGCGGAGAGAAAAGCGATAAAGAAGTAGTATTTATACTAGATCAAGAATTCCAGAAATGCTTTCTGGAATACTACCAATTACCCGAAATAATTCTGGTAGTCAAGCTGAAAGGAACGTAGCTATCATAAAAGTGTATGCACCGACAGCACAAATTAAGAAAGAAGAAATCGAATCTTTTTATTTCATGCTAGACAACGCCAAGGCTGATTGAAAATCACAGAAATTCATAATTATCATGGTTGATATGAACTCCAAAGTAGGCAGGGAGATAGCATGGGAGATAGCTAGCAAATTCGGACTAGTAACCCGCAGCGAACGTGGAGAAAAATGGGTTCAATGGTGCACAGCCAATGACCAGGTAATAGCCAACACATGCTTCCAAGAACATCCGAGACGATTATGGATATAGAGAAGCACAGAATGAGAAACTAAAAAAACAAATTGACTACATAACTATCAACAAAAGATTCAGGAATGCAAAAGTTTACTGCAAAGCCTACCCAAGAGCGGACTGCGGATAGTGAATAAGCATAACGCATTACCCAAATTGCAATACAAAAAAGTACTGAGCAACACGAACCTAAAGAGAAAATATATGGACATTGCGAAAAGAAGATAGGATGCACAAAATGGATATGGAAACACGAAATGGGACACATCCAGAGAAGTTTCAGTGCATCCGTATAGGTATGATCTCAAATGTGAAGAAAAAAATGAATGAGATACTCGATCTAATAGAAAGAAGGTAGAAAACACTGCCGTGATACGGAGCGGAATTCAGAAAACTAAACAAACGAAGTAAGGACCAAATTCAGGCTGGTCAAAGGAGAGTGGCTAAGCAAAAATGTGCCGAAATAAAGAGATTAATTACTACAGACAAAAGAAGATATGCATAAAGAAATAATGGAACTAACAGGACAGAAGGCATACTCGTCTACAGGCTGCATAAAATCCAAGGATGAAACGATCCTATTAGAAAAGTCCTGGATGAACATATTGGAGAACTCTTCTACAACGAAAGAGAACAACCTGAAATACACAAAACTACCGATTGGACTGAAATTCTAAAATCCGAAGTAGAAGCTGCACTTGGCAAATTGAACATGTAGATGGTGGCAGGGCCACACGATACTGTAACAGAGAGGCTGACAGCCTCAGATGATTTTGTCATATACAGGTTTACAGAAATAATATATGAGATCTACAACAGTGCGTATATAATGGAAAATCCCAGCAGATCAATTTTCATAGGACTACTTAAGGAATCAGGCGAAAACGAATGTGAACTCCACCGAACAATCAGACTAATAAGACACAAAACAAAACTAATCATTCGTATTCAGATGAATAGAGCGCCCAGCAGAATCAGGCCAGTGATAGGACAAGAACAGTACTGGTTCGTTAAAGTACAATGCTCAGAATGATATGAGAAAGAGCAATGAAAATGCAGAAGAACATGCATCTCTGTTTTATAGACTACGCAAAGGCATTCGACAAAGTACTCAGCAACCTTGACATAGATGATTTTGGAACAGACAAGATTACGTAAATAATAAATGAAATCTACAACAGTGGGGATATAACGGAAGATCTACTTAGCACTGCTGTATTCGAATGTGAACAACATCGAACAATGAGCCACATAACAAAACTCATCATCTATATTCCAATGAATAGAGCGCACAGCAGAATCGGGCCAGAGATAGGGTAAGAACAGTACGGGTTCGTTAAAAACAGTGGAACAAGGAATGCGATATTCAAGCTCAGAATGTTATCAGAAAGAACAATACAAATGCAGAAGGACGTGCACATGGGTTTTATAGATTACGCAGAGGGGCTCGACAATGTACGCCACAAATATCTGTTAGAATTGATCGGCAACCTTGACATAATTGGGAAAGACATTAAAATAATCAAAAACCTCTACTGGCAGCAAACCGCCTGCGTAAAGATAAAAAATGAGTTCAGCAGATATACACAAATAGAAAGGGACGTAAGGCAAGGATGTGTCGTCTCACTGGACTTATTCAACCTATACAGCGAGGAAATACGAAGAGAACGGGAAATCGTACATGGATTCATCATTGGCAGCCACAATGTTAACAACATAAGATACACAGATGGCACAGTGCTTATAACAGACACGGAAATGAAAACTACAAAAGCTCCTACAAAAGGTAACGAAGGGGAGCGGGAAAACGGGACTAAGCATAAACTACAAAAAAACAAAATGCATGCTTATCAGTAAAACGATGAGCTCAAAATGCGATTTATAGGTCGGAATCACTAAAGTCAAGCAGGCGCGGAAATTTAAATATCTCGGATGTTTTCTGACAGATGTCGGTAAGTGCGACGAGATCCGAAGACGTATTGAGATATTCAAAGACGCATTCCAAAAGCTAGTCAGAGTAATCCGACACAAAAGGATTTCGTTGGTAACAAAAAGAAAATAGTACTGAACTGGTATGTGATATCTGTCCTCCTTTACGGCAACGCGTGACATAATTAGGGGGCTTAAGCAATTGGATAGCAGGACAGGGTCTGGGAGATATAGCAAAAAGACAAAAATTATTGAGAGCTACAAGGGAGAGTAGGAAGTGGATAGCCATGATCACCTAGGTTCTGAAAAGACACGACACATAAAATTATATATATATATATATATATATATATATATATATATATATATATATATATATATATATATATATATATATATGCTATGGCAATTTACCCACGCAAGGATGGACTCTCCCAGATATAAATAGAAGCAGGTATTATGGAAAGTTTTTAGCAGCCAGCTCTGACAGTCAGATCGAACATTCATGCTGTAACACTCTCGTTTATATATGTTTGTATTACTGTTTCTGTTAATATATTTATTTAACTCCATTCCTCTCTTGTATCTTTATATATATATATATATATATATATATATATATATATATATATATATATATATATATATATATATTAACACATACACACACATATAATAATAATAATAATAATATATGCATATATATATATATATATATATATATATATATATATATATATATATATTATTGCTGAAACGATAAATTAATAGATACCCATATTGGAAGAGACCCGCCATTTATTTATTAAACATTATATTTACCTATTTTCATCTCCTCGTCTGGAAATGAGAGAAATCTTTTTAAAAAAATATTTTATTTTATACAAGGCGTTAAAACCATAGAAAATCGACAGTAGTTTTTACTGGCACTCTTGAAAATAATAATGACAGATCTTTACGACAGATATACCTAAATGCACTAAGGAACATTACAAAAATAAGGAAATTCTCATTACCACCTCGGACAAGAGAGGTGCGATTTTTGTTATAAATAAGAACACATCTAATTATAAAATCTATTTACGACTCAACGATGTAATCCAAAAGTACTTTTAAAAACTTTGCCGGTGGGCGGGTTCATCGTTGTGCCTCAGTACTGCAATTCAAAATAAATGTTCAACATGTCCTCCACTCGCTTCTACACACGTATGCACTCATCGGATCATTGAGTGGTGGACCCTTTTAAATATTCCACACGGTGTCGAATGGTTTCACAGGCCCCCATGTAACATTAATGAAGCGTCTCGACATTATTAATGTCTGTTGCATAAACCAATTGTGTTAGGCGTCCGCACAGATAAAAATCCAAAGCATTGAGTTCTGGGTGAACATGCATGCCATGGCACCAGTCCTCCCCTACTTATGCATCTTTCATAGAAGTTGTCAGTCAGTGCATCGTAAACAATGTGACTAAAATGTGCTGGAACCTGACCATGAACCACATCTGTCTTCTTAATAACAGGGCTTCATCCTGTATCAGGTTTGGACGAGTGTTCGAAATAAAGTTCCTTTAGACAGCTCCTTCAAGAGTGCTGAGAGAACATATGGGCCTACCAGACAGTCACCTAAAATTCCTGACCACACATTAATCATAAACTGATGCTGGTGTCTAGCTTGTGTAGGACTATGGGCATTCCCATCGGCCCACAAATGTTGGTTGCATAAGTTTTAAATCCATCTCTTCCAAATATTGTCTCATCGGTAAACAAGACTGAAGAGACATATTTCGGATCGGCATTTTGTCCAATAAACATGATTCTCCCCTGGTGAGTGACACAGACGTTGCAAATCATACTGACACAGTAATTGCTCTTGAATTACCCTCCATGAGGTATTATGAGATGTACGTCATACCAGGGTCACTTGACGTGTCCTGATACTAAGATTGACGCCGACGGCCTAGAGATTGTGTTATTCGTGGCCAGGCGTACGAGCGGATTTCGGACGTCCTAGATCCATAGTTTGTGGTTCCGCGAATCTTGTGTCAGCAACGTGACGATGAACTGCAGCAAATGTTGTATTATTCGGCTGCCTTAGGTCTGGAAACTCAATCTGATATATTACCATTCGCCCGGATATCCTGTCACTATCAAACGCAACAATTATCAGTTAACTCACTGGTACACGCTTTAACTATTGAAGACAGACTAGTCACAAATATACACGACTGACAAATGTAACCCAGTCTAATATCAACACCGTGTCATCTACCTGAATCTTCATTTAAATTTAATTAGTCAAAAGCGAATGATTTTGTCCTGGTTTTGGTGTGGGGAATCATCCACCAACATTTGTAAAATTATATTAGATGCAGCCAATCTATATATAGATAAATCAGGTCATCCCATAAGTTCTGTCCGAATTTTGAATAAAAAAAAACAAGTGACCAAATGTTACATTTAATTACAGATTCAATTAACAATGTATTTTCCCTGAATATCTATGATTGCTTCCATCTTACTAATTACTGAATATCTATGATTGCTTACAAGCTTACTAATTCCATTACTGTACAATTCTTTTGGCTTTGATTCGAAGAACTCACAGATGTCAGTTTTAACCTCTTTCTGTGTTACAAAAGCTGTTTCTTCCAAATAATTCTGTAAGCTACGAAACAAATGGTAGTCTGAAGGAGCAAGGTCGGGAGAATAAGGTGGATGAGGAATTTTCTCCCAACCAAGTTCTTCGAGCTTTTGTGACGTGATTCTTGCTGTGTGTTGTCGCGCATTGTCCTGATGAATCATCACCCGTTTTCGATTCACTAGAGCAGGTCTTTTTTTCCTCAAACCTTGGTTCAAACGCTCTAATTGCTGGCAGAATATTTGAGCATTAATTGTAACATTAGGTGGTAAGAATTCAAAGTGGATTATTCCTTGGCAATCCCACCAGATTGAAAGAAGAACCTTTTGCCCATGAAGTTCCCTTCTCGGCTGGGGCCCTTCCCCTTTAGCAAGCCACTGTCTACGACGCTTAACATTTCGATAAAAGATCCATTTTTCGTCGCCAGTCACAAGTCTATCCAAAAAAGTGAAACAAGTTGGCAAGAATGGAGAGAAAAGCAGATGTCAACTCGGGATTTGAGGTTGTTTTCACATAATTCATGAGGCACCAATTTTCCAAGTTTAGGAACTTTTCCAAGTTGTTGAAGATGACGATGAACAGTTGTATGGTTTGAACTGAGAACCACTGCCAAATCCTCAATTGATAAAGCAGGATTTTCTTCAAGGGTTGCTTCAAGAAGTTTTTCATCAAACTCAACTGGACGTGCGGTTCGATCTTCATCTTCAAGAGTGAAATCTCCACCTCTGAATTTTGCAAACCATTTTCTGCAAGTTCTTTCCTTCACACATTCCTCTCCATAAACTGAATGTTTCTAGCCGCTTCGGCTGCTGAGTTTCCTTTCTTGAACTCATAAAGCATTATGTGCCTCAAATGATTCTTGGTACTTCCATGTTAACAGGGTTTTAATAAAAAAATTTTTTATTTTATTGTTCTCTGAAATAAAATTTGATCACTTTACATGCATCTAAACATAAAAATAATATTCAGCTCCATTAGACATTATAAAATACTCTTTAAATTTCGTTCATTTTAACAAAAAGTTAAAATTGGGACAGAACTTATGGAATGACCTAATAATTATAACGTATTGCCCATATTGTTTTAATAAAACAGTACTCGATGCAATACAACACAGCTATTAACTATGTATTAATAAATATATATATTATCCCTCACCAATATCACGACTCAATTTCATGCACAACGCAATCTTCAGGTCATGACTATAGACCAGCCGTTATGTAATTTAATTTTTTAAAATATATCCGATTACCGTAATTTTGCCGTAAATACATATTATAATGGACTTACAGTTTTTAATTTTAAAATTATATTTACTATTTAAAATAAACGGGATTTGTATATATATATATATATATATATATATATATATATATATATATATATATATATATATATATATATATATATATATATATAAGTGTAAGAAAAAAGAAACTAAAGAATTTTAGAGATGTAAATATTATTTGTTATTATTAAATAGAGATTACTTGTCCTTTTATTTTACACACACACACACACTCATACATATATATATATATGTGTGTGTGTGTGTGTGTGTCTGTGTGCGCGCGCGTGTGTGTGTGTCTGTGTGTGTGTGTGCGTATGTATAAAAATGAAAGGATAATATGCCTCAAAATAAACCGTAATTTATAATCAAATGTTCTCTGGATCAACGTATTTAAGCACATATTTATTTTTATGCCTACATTTAACAAAGAATTCACTTCTCTTGTTTAATAAGTTAGAATTATTAAAGTGTTTTCAACCAGATATAAGTTACATTTATTTCCTTACCCTTTATAAGCGTTAGCTCTTGTTATAATGTTCCAGTTGATTGATGGTGAGATGATATCATACATATTTGTAGAGAGCAGTGCTGTTTTTATTTTTGTATATCACCTAAGGTCATTCGATGGTGGTAAAAACGAAATTTCGAAGGAGTTTTAGTAGAATTAAACAAAATCTAACACCGTTACTGGAATGTATGCTCGCTCGACGTACAATATTATCAGTCGCTTTATGATTGCTTAGTTCTAAATTCTTCATATATTTATTTTATTATTATCAAATTTTCCCTTATTGATACAGTTAACTTAGACTGATTTATGTAAATTATCTCGAGTTTTGTGGTGGTGGTTTGATTCTTTACTGACGTCTCTACGTTTATATAGGTCTTTGGTATCTTGTCTCTAATTATTATCCAAGACTAAGGTCACATCGAGAAAGTTGATGGCTTTAACATTGATGGTAGTGGTAATATTTAACTGGTGATTTAAAAAAAATATCAGTGCCTTTCTCAATCGCTCTATATTAGGTAGACTTCTTTTACAGAAAATAATTACACCGTCATCTTTATAGAGTCCGGTGACTTTAATGTCGAAAGTAAATCTAAGTCCCCGCAAAAATAATATTCCAACTCATTCGCATGCTTCTGCTGAATCAAATGCTTCCATTGCAATATTAAATTCTCGGTTACTATTTTGCTGCACAGGTGATCATTATGAAATAGTATAGTCTTTTTTGTCTGCTTTGTCTACAGCAGCTATTAGAGGATTCTCGTGGATGGACGGGTAAAAGTCAGAAATATTGAATTGGATGTCTGTATATTCATTCTTCTTTTTTATATTAGTAAACCATTCTATCGCTTCTGCTTTCTTATGCCACTGTTTAATTTTTAGAGACATTTTGGTGTCTACAGCAGCTATTAGAGGATTCTCGTGGATGGACGGGTAAAAGTCAGAAATATCGAATTGGATGTCTGTATATTCATTCTTCTTTTTTATATTAGTAAACCATTCTATCGCTTCTGCTTTCTTATGCCACTGTTTAATTTTTAGAGACATTTTGGTGTCTACAGCAGCTATTAGAGGATTCTCGTGGATGGACGGGTAAAAGTCAGAAATATCGAATTGGATGTCTGTATATTCATTCTTCTTTTTTATATTAGTAAACCATTCTATCGCTTCTGCTTCCTTATTCCACTGTTTAATTTTTAGAGACAATTTGGTGTATTTCCATGCAATTTCAAATATGTTTTTTGCTGTTTTTACCGATATTATTATTAGTTCGGTTGAGTAATCCGTATTGAGGTTTGTTTAGAAATGTTCCCCTGAGGTCTTTAACTGTGATGAACGGTTGTAGTTCGTGGAATTTATGTATCCTCATCATCAATGTTTAGGTCAATAGACATTTTCTTGGCTTCACTATTGATGTTATTAGCCTAGGTGTTGTGTGCCTTTTTAGAAAAATTATTAACTTATGTTACAACTTTATGGTAAATATCCGCATCGATTTTCCTGTCTTACCTGATTTGATAACAATTTTGTCGAGTTTTTTTTAACATAGAAACGGATTTTATAATTTTTTCATTATAGGTCGTTGGTAGTTTTAGCGAATTTAATTTCGTCTATTACCGAGAATAGATCTTTCTCGGAGTCCACTAATAGATTATCGCATGGTGCTGTTTTTGGCGACTTAGTTCCATAAAGATCAAATTCTTTTTATTTGTTATACTCGTTATTGTGTTTCGTGCAGAAAAGTCTCCCCCTCATTTCTAACATGTTCTCGATCTAGTGTAAAAGTGTCACCTTATATGATACATTAACGGGAATTATGATGTTTTTAGAGGAGTAGTCCATGTTAATTATTTCCTTATCCCGGTAACGGTTACAATGCAATATATAATAATAGTGGTCAATGTATATATATATATATATATATATATATATATATATATATATATATATATATATATATATATATATATATAAATTCCCAAGAGTATAGACCAGGTAGAACTCAAAATTCAAGACAGAGTAAGAATATAATATAAAAGGCTCAAACCCTCTTTAGACGTTCCTGTTCTTCTTTCTTCTGTTACACCTCTCTCTAGTGCTTTCATAAATTTCCCTCTCACACTTGTTTTCCACTCCCACGCATCCACTCTCACTAAAATGTTGTTTTTTAAACCCGGAGTTATATTTTCCGATATCTTTTTGAATTTTTAAATCTGATGAATTGGATCGTGATTACGATTCCAATATAATAAATTATAACCATGGAATATTAGTGTTTGAGCATTATATATATATATATATATATATATATATATATATATATATATATATATATATATATATATATATATATAAAATGTATGTGTAAATATTATAATTTATGCAGCTCCAGATTTAGATACAGATATATTCGCACACATAATTATATATATGTGTGTGTGTGTGTTTGTGTGTGTGAGAGAGAGAGAGAGACTGTGTGTGTGTGTCTGTGTATAAATGTGTATTTAAGCACTCTCTATATTCACCTTGCTAGTAGATCTTTATTCTTTCTTCCTATTTATTTATTTCTTCTCACCAAGGTTTTTCTTTGCTTAAAATCTTCTCTATGCGCACACTGCTTCTTAATTCCTTTCAGATTTTTCTTACGTCTGCACAAAATAGATCCACCTCATGCAAAATAAAAATTTATTTTCTTTTTTCACTTCTATATTTTCATCTGTGAAAAAAAAAGCTTTCGACATAAAAATCCTTTATTCCCCAAGGAAAAAAAAAGAACTTTCTTATATATTCTTGTAAAAAAAAAAACACGAGTATATTGTGTTTAGCGGAAGATTCTTTTCCACGTTTGGCTGATAACAGACACTCGTTGCAGTTAAAAGTGACGTTTTCATTTTCCTCTATCAAATACATTGAATATTAATCAGCCCTTGCCGACACTCTGAGCCATGGTCTAAACATAAATCTCCCAGATTTCACGAGTAAATTCCTGTCCTTCGATGTTGTAACATTTAACGCCTTGATTTTCTCAATTAATAAAATAAAAATAAAACTTTTATAAGCTAAAAGACTATAGAAATGTTTTCATTCTCGAATAAAGTGAAGGCATTGTGGCCGTGTTCAAAAATAATATTATTAAGGGCTATATTAATAATAAACAAATTAATCTATCAATCCTTAATGATATTAATTACTAACAGGGCCACAATATTCTGAGTGTGTTCGGGAATTAAATATTTATACTGCCCCCACCAAAAAAGATCTACATATTTAGTCAAGCAAAACTATCCTTGATAATGGTTTATAGATTAACAGAATGTGCATGGATCCAAAGATTATTTAAACTTTTCTTAATCACTCTATTTCCCCACAAAAAGCATGCAAGAAAAATATCATAAAAAAGCCTAATAGTAGTATTTTGTCTTCAATGAAACATGTATAAAAAGATGGATTGCTGGCCAAATGCACAATTATGTTCAGACAATCTAGGGTTTTATATAAAGAAAAACACAAACTGTCTATTGCCAGCATTACCCATAAACATTTCACGGTTATTCTTTTTTAAATTTAGTGATAAATAATAATTATAATATCAATGATTGAATAGCCTCGTTTCAGGTTTTAAGAATATATGATACCTTTGGATATCCACGATTTCAATCTTAAATATTTGAGCTTGGCATCTTTAACAAAATAATGGAATAACAATCGTTAGCATAAATGCAGTTTATTATGTAAAGCAGAGGGTACAAATGAAAAGATCCCAAATTGAAATAATATTGTCTATGCAGCAGATATTAAAACAATCAGAGCGTTATCGTTTCCTTGATCTCAGCTTTCATTCTTTCTTTATTTCTAAATTATTTACATTAATCGGACTATTGTCCTCACCTTTATTGTCATATTTATCACAACGTTTCGGCCGTTGTATGCTCCAGCCTTCTTCTGGTGATTGGAATGTCGAACTGACACTTTATTTCAAACATTCGACATTCCAACCACCTGAAGAAGGCCGGAGCCTACAACGGCTGAAACGTCGTGATAAATATGGCAACAAAGATGGGGACAATAATCCGAATAATGTAAATAGTGTACATAATACTTCATCTCAGAAATATTGATAGATTCTTTCTTAATGTTTTGGGCCTTACTGAATGTTTTCTTTCTTTCTTATATAAACTTTCCTTTTCTTATTAAAACCAGCAATATATTTTTTCTTCCATCTTTCATACCAATAAAAACCGAATGTTCCTTAATCTGAGTTAATAACAAGAGGTAACGCAAATGCTAACTAACTTGCTTACACTTCCAAGTACAAGCGATTTTATAATATGATACTATTTAGATCAGATACCATTGTTGCAGCAATGTGTTTCTTCAATTAGGTTTAAAATAACCGCTCGCTGAGGTCTTCATAAACTCTCTTTTAAATGCAGTTCGATTCCTTCTATTTTATTTTCTCGTATTTATTTTCGGAATTTTTATTACATGATAATTCCATAATTATTTTCCACAAATTTGTTCTCCAAATTACAAGATCATTCCATAATTTTCCCTCAAAATTGGGTAATTCCACCATTTATTCCTTTATATTCTATGGAAAATTAATAGTATTAGTCTAAATAATTTAATCTAGAATGCGTACGGTATATTTTTATAAAGTCTGAATCTTCAGCTATTTAATGTTTTGCATCGAATATAGTATTATTATATGTACTGCTAAAAATGTGAGTAAAAGTTTTTTAATTCCCTAATTTTTGCAAGGCTTTCTAGCTAAATAAAATTATATCTCAATAAATTCACAGGGAAGACGGGATATTGCTATCTACACTTATTTATATTTTTTTTAACAGAGAGAACTTGATACGTTTCCCAACTTATCGAGAATATTAAACTTATCTATCGAGCGTGTGTTATCTATAAGGTAACCAAAAAATCCCTTGTCGTTTTGTTACGTCGTGTCGGAAGCAGTGATTACAGATAGGCCAATGACTGCGTTAAGTGCCTGGAAAGTGGTTTAGTTGGGTGAGACCAATGCAGGTGCGTTTCACACACACACACACACACACACACATCATGTATAGATTCAGCAGTGTTGAGGAAATATGGCGATTTTTGGGTTTATGACTATACGCAACCGCATGAAATCGCCGAATGCATCAAACCATTAGGGAAACTGTTGTGAATGAACGCACCGACAGAAATTGGCTCCAGAGTACAGGTCGGGAGATCTGTCACTTTGTCATGAACCCCGCAGTGGCTGAACACAGATACTGGATGATGGTGCTCTGAAGGCAGTAATAGAGTAAGACACCTCACACCTCTGCTGAATGCTTTCAGGTTTTTGATGAAATGGTCAGATTCCACCTGCACCATATGAGGAAGGCATACAATTTGGGCAAGTGAGTAACCCACACACTTTCGGAAGCCTACATGCAACAACGAATGACTGCAAGCTTCTTGTACATTTCTTGGCACCGCCACATATCATATATTTAATCGAGTGCTCACTAGTGGCGAAAGGTGTGTCATTTGTGACACTCCCAAGAGTGCCAGACGCCGGTTGTCATCAAGGCCTCACGCCACAAGACAACCACGCATTAATATGGTCTATATCTGGTAAACTAGTCAAGCGGCGCACTATGAGCTGATACCATCCATTACTGTTGACATGTACTCATAGCAATTGGAACGCGTGCAACAAGAACTGAAGCAGAATTAGCCATCATTGGTTAATTCCGAGGGTGTACTGTTCCTCAATGACAATCCACATGAAGTGAGGATAACCAGAGATACAATACGGCGACTTGGCAACGAGGTACTATGCCATCTACCTTACTCCCGGGATCTTGCAACAGATTAGCACCACTTCTGTTCCATGGACAACCGCCTTCGTGGGAAATCCTTCGCCAATGAGGCAGACTTGCGATAAACATACGCAGACTTCTTTGTGTCCAAGATACCTAGGCTTTGTGCTACTTGAGGCACGTTGGCAAAAGGTTTTGGACGCTGATGGGGATTGCTTTGAGGACTAAAGACATGCCCAATTTACTGCCTAACTTTTCTTCTACTAAATAAATAATATCAAGGACTGTTTTCTCAACTTGTAGAATTAGAACGGTGAAATTATACTAGATGATCACAATGATTTGCGTTGTGACAATTAGATATTCTTATCGTGTTAGTGCAATTTTAAATTAATTTTGTCTATAATAGTCAGATTTTCAGATACCCCTTGTCGCATCTGGAAGTTAAACGCGATATCCCGGGGGGTCGTTACGCATATTTGGGGAATCAACGATTTAACCATAATTCAAAACCACGGATTCCTATGAGCGGGATCTTCTTTTAGAGGTCGTAATAAAAGCTAAAAAGCTGATTAGTAATGCTACGAATAATCAAGAGTGGTCTCCCCTTGTTTTGTTACTCTCCTCTTTGAGGGAGATTTTCTGTTTACTGGCACTATAAAAGGACACTATGCGCGAACCTTGTATTCTCAGTTGAATAAAGCTTTCTTAAAGCCTACACATGCGTAATTTTGTCATTATAATTAATTCATTAATTTATGTAAATACGTAAAGTAAGACTGAAAAAGACTTTAAAACTCTTACAAAAAGTATAATAAGAGTGACTATATGTATATTTAAATTGTTTCATTTGTCTCCAATGAATTCTATATAGAAGCCGGTTCGGTTCTCGTTTGTTACAGAAAAATTATCAATTGTGTGTCGTGTACTTACATTAGCAACTATACTGTTAATCTAGACAGAAGGCCTCGTTTTGAATTCAAATTTATACGTCCACTAAAGTTGATTCAAATAAATCTACTTTCTATTGTTATACTAACAATATCATCTCTACAGACCGATTGTAAAAATTGTTGCAACAAGACTACTTCCGGTTTGTTGAACCATCTGAAACATAAAGATCAGTTTTCGTTTGAAATTTGAAAATTTAGCCATTAACGTACGATCAGTAAAAACGAGGAAATTACTCTATAGAATTCACTGTAACAAGATTTTTCTTACGTGAAACTTGTTCAGTTTATTCCACCATTCGAAATTCGAAAAATCGCCACGGACATTCAGTAAGGTGAAATGATGAAAAATGAAGGAGCAATTATTGATCATTTTTATGATAATGATTTTCGACAGCTAGGAGACCCAGATATATCATATTGCGTGCGATAATCAATTCAGCTGGCTGCTCTGCCAGGAATGCTACAAGTTTAATTTTGGAAGGTCACGTGGAATTCTTTCAGATTGAAGAGTAGAGTGTGCTTTCAAACAATTGTCCATAATGAAAATGCGTAATCAGTCAAACCTGCGGTCCTATTTCATGTCAGCCGCATAAAAAAGAACGCCAAGCTTTAATATCTATTCGGGAAGATATAGGTCTTCTATTTTATGGAGGTCTGGCAACGCATAAAATATTTTCCTATATAGATGAACATTAAGGAGTTCTTCCGTTACGCCATTGGACCGTATACAAGGAGCCACCATTGGTTAATCGCAAGGGTGTACTGTTCCTCCATGACAATACCAGTCATCATGCAATGAAATGACCGTGGCGATGTTCGAAATCGCTGTATGGTATCCCTGCTGACCCTCAGAGAGCGAGAAGGGATATCATACAGCGATTTGGCAGTGTTGTGGCACTGTAGCATCTAACCTTTTCTTTAAAACATTCGATCAGAGCAGGATACATTTCTACGCGTAGAAAGGTATCAGCTCTGATCGAATGTTTTGATCGACACCTTGATCTACGTTGTGCATTTAGTCCCTAATGTATAACAAGCGCTGTACATATTTTAAAACACCTAATATATAATGATGCGCATTATTTGCACTCTTAGTATTATCCTTATATTTATTGTTTTTCTCAAACGTGTCGGGCGTTAGGCTCTCCGTCTTCGATCAGGTTATATTCAGAGAATTTCGAACTGAACTATTTATTTAATCCCTGCAAATAAATTCTTCTCTTTCCGCTCTATCTATCTGCAGATATCTCATCGTCTCCTATTTTACAACTGCTCAATATCAGCTGCAGGTTAATGTCAGGCTCCAAGTTCTAACACCTAAGTTCGTTAGTTTGTGATCTCGGTAGATTGTGAGTGGCCCGAGCAGCGCAGACTTAGATTCAGGGGAAACGATGAGATCAATAAATGAAGAGTTGAAAATAAGTAGAATGAATATCTCTAGACTGTCAAGAGATTAAGGATCTATAAAAAAAATTATCTGTCCCTATGCCAAATATATTAAATGTATTTGCAATTTTTTAAAAATCAGGGTCTCCATAAAGTCTCGTTACAATTAAGAAAAGTAGAGGTTCTCCATAAAGTTTCGTTTACAATTAATAGAATACAGGATCTCCATGAAGTCTCTTCACAATTAAAAAATACAGGGTTTCCATAAAGTCTCTTTGCAATTAAAAGCAAAATACAGGGTATCCATAAAGTTTCTTTGCACTTAAACAAAATACGGGGTCTCCATAAAGTCTTTTGACAAGTAGAAAATACAGGGTCTTCATAAAGTCTCTTCACAATTAAAACATACAGGGTTTCCATAAAGTCTCTTTGCAATTAAAAGCAAAATACAGGGTTTCCATAAAGTCTCTTTGCAATTAAACAAATACAGGATTTCCATAAAGTCTCTTTGCAATTAAAAGCAAAATACAGGGTTTCCATAAAGTTTCTTTGCAATTAAAAAAAATATAGGGTTTCCATAAAGTCTCTTTGCAATTAAAAAATACGGGGTTTCCATAAAGTATATTTGCAATTAAAAGCAAAATACAGGGTTTCCATAAAGTCTCTTTGCAATTAAAAAAATACATGTCTCCATAAACTCTCATCACAATTTAAAAATACAGGGTTTTCATAAAGTCTCTTTACAATTCAAGAAATACACCTTCTCCATAAAGTCTCTTCACAATTAAAAAAGAATGCAGTGTTTCCATAAAGTCTCATTACTATTAAAAAGGAAATACAGGATCTCCGAAAAGTCTCTTTACAATTAAAAAAATACAGGATCTTCTTTAAGTTTCTTTACACCTAAGCAATACAGGGTCTCTATACAGTCTCTTTACAATAAAAAAAAATCGGGGTGTCCATAAAATCTCCTTACAATTAAAAAATATTGCAAAAGCAAATGAACAAACTAATATATGGAAATATTTACAAAATGAAGAGTAGATATTGAAGTGTTGTTAACTAATTTAATACATTTCTATATTGTCGCCATGAGTTGAACAAAGCACATCAAGGCGGGACTCGATTTCTTGCCATGTTGGCTGTAGCATAACTTTATCAATGGCGACAATGGATTCAGTGATATTTTGCTTTTGATCAGTGATGTCCTGTATATATGTATCATACACAATATATTTAGCATATCACCATAGAAAGAAGTCCAGGGGAAGAATATCTGGTGAATGAGGTGGCCAAGGATTTTGCCCATCCCTTCCCATCCACCAGTCTGGAAATATTATGCGTTCATTTAAAATAGTACCTCTTTCATCAACAGGAAACCTGAAATAAAAGAAATGCGATGTAATTAAAACTTTTTATAAGTATTGCGTTTGGCACCTCGGCGTGGTGTAATGGTTAGAAAGTTTGTCTTGTTAGATCAATTACGACAGAGTAGTGAGTTCGATCCTCAAGGGGTATGCTCCATACTTTCGACCTTGTACCGCATCTAAGTCGAGCTTAGAAAATCGCTATAAGTACTGAGCACATAGAAGAAATGTGATTAGGATATATCATATCAATTGCCTTTTTAAATTGTAAAAAGACTTTATGGACACCCTGTCTAATGGTTTTATGGAGTTGCCTACATTTTTACAATTTACTGAGATTTAAAACGAATTACGGAATGAGTTTGTTTCCTGTGTATAGACATTTTTTAAAAAAATATTATTTACTTGCGGAGTAATGGATAACGGCCCGGATTGAGGAATCGGAGAGCCAAGTTCGAATTCCAGTCGTATCTATTACATTCACTTACGTGGTAATACCATTGAGTAATGTATGGATCCTCTTATTCTCCCCCCCCCCAATTATGGGTAAATAGCAGGAGAGACTGGGTTCTATAGCCTTGGATGGCAACTGGTTTACCGCAGAAAGAAATGGCAACCGATTGTGGGCAAATATCTCACAGTCGTGTATCGAAAGATACCTGATCGCCTAAGCCTGTATCACGCATGTCGACTGACGGCAGCAACATATAATCGAACGAATGCAATATTCGACTATTTATATGAAATTTAAAATTATTGTCCATCCATTTCGTTTTAATAATATAAGTATAATTTAAATTTCTATCTGACTTTCTGGGTTGAGGTTAGCCATTCTTTACACTCGGACTATCATCCTCATCATTGTTGCTGCTATCACAGCATTTTGGCTGTTATTCTCTCCAGATTTTATTGTTCTGTCGATCCGTTGACTTTCTAGGAATTTTGAGTTGAACACTGTATTTAATCAACGGAATTATATTGTTCGTATTCTTCTGAACATGTTTAGGAATACCTCGGCATGGACTGCGAAAAAGTAGAAAAGTGCGAGGAAGGTAACGGAGACCATTAAACTTTCCTTCTCTATGTGATATTAATCATATATATATATATATATATATATATATATATATATATATATATATATATATATATATATATATATATATATATATATATATATACACATATACATATATATATATATGTATATATGTATATATATATATGTGTGTGTGTGTATGCGTGTGTGTGTCTGTGTGTAATAAATAAAAAGAAAGAACAGTTTAAATTCGAAGCTTTTAGCTTCCATTTCTGAAACATGGTTATTACTGTGTAGCGAAAAAAACATATTTTAAATCAGTTAATTTATAATATATATATATATATATATATATATATATATATATATATATATCCTTCTGTATGTAATATTAATCTTCATATATGACGTATAGTCCCTTTGGTTTGGGACTGTACGTCATATATGAGGATTTATTTACCAATTCGGTTCTTCTATATAGCAAACTAGCAGTAAAGCCCGGCGTTGCTCGGGATTGTATGTAGTTAAATTGCTTCTGGGTTTGAATTATTGAACTTACGCACGTATCCGCAGTTGTTGAGGTCACTGATAGGCCGGGAAACTCACTGGTAGCAAAATCAATGAGAACAAGGGCAACCGGTTGTAATAGGTGGCTGCTGTGTTGCTGCTCCGTGTTTACCCGAAGACGGCCACCCGTTCATAATCGGTCAAGATTTTTAATTCTGGCAATGTAAAATAGTGGTTGCGTTTTCACTGTAGGATTCACCCCTTCACTATTAAGTCCATAAGTTTTCCCAGTTTTAAGCGGAATACGCGGGCGGTAATGTAATGTCTGTGAGTGTAATCCTGTCCGGGTAGGAGTTCACGCGTTATCTCAAACCATTTGGGGTTGCAGGTAAACGTTATAAATAAGTCTGGACGCCCATATTGCCTAACGTATGCCATAGCGTCCTTCGTACATTCATGCATGTAACGCCCCCCACCCCACCCTAGTGTAGGTAGAGGGCAGAATGCACAGCTTCCCTATGTCGCGCGGATTGACTTCATTTCGAAGGCTGTCGTGTAAGTGTACGTTAAGTGTACGTAGGAGTCTGATCGCAGCTTTTTCTGATGATTCCGTATAAAACAAAGCCTCTCCGATTCGATCTTAGCGGCCATGTTAACCGCAAACTGGTGGAAAATCTCCCTGCATCTATGAAGCAGGTTGGAGTCTCCATCCCTAACCCTGAAACGGCATGAGTAGAAGGCCTTGCACGGTAAGGCTTTCGAAGACGTTGTAGGTTGGCCACCCGGAGTATGAGGGGAATGCCGAAGTGCTAGCCATCGTCACCATAAGAGAAAAGTAAATGGTACTGCAATGCGTCATATGATCGATGGGTCTCTGAAATCCTGCGAACAGCACCGCCTCTTGATTTGAGGGCAATATCGCGAGTGCGGTCTGGCTCCCCATGTATAATAGTTGCCACTTCGTTGCATGCAGGAGAATTGTAGCGGCGTTCGTGTTCATCATGAGGCCGTTTGTTGGCGTCAATTACAATGCTGAAGGAAGGAAAGGAAGCAGTTTCCAAAGCATATATGAAACTGCGTTGAAACTAGCTGTTAACCCCGTGAAGCATGGCCTGAAGTAGTAGTATGACGTCCCTGTGAGGAACTCTTCCCGACAGCGGCAAAATACCAATCCGGGTTTCGGCCTGTAGGTTGTAGTCTGCAATAAAGTACAGTTGGCAGCAGAGAACCAATGCGGTGATATACCTGCTTCTGTACTTTGAAAGTGGGCATCCAACCCACTTCTCTAACCACCTGAGCCCCAAATAAGGTAATTTGAAAGGAGTTGTTGTATTGCCTAATTGTTTTAAGGAAGCGGTTGGAGTCGGGAGGTGAGCCGGCTGTTAGTCTCCTCAACAAGTTAGATGCATGCAGAGGTGGCCGTCCAACTTTTCCGGAGGAGCAGCACAGACCGGTAGGCTCCCTGGCCCATTTGCGGGCGGTGCAGAATTGGTAAACGCGGTAAATACTATGCTCAACGGGAATTTTGCTGAAAATCCTTCGCCATTTGCGAAAAATATAACCAAAAATCAGTTAGACAGGACTTGAATCAGATGTCCCAAAGTGATCGATTGTATCAATTTTTTCCAATAACAGATATCATTTTTAAAAAACAAAGAACAGCACCTCAACACTATAAGTAAGGACATTGCTCAACGTGAGTTTGGTGGATATCACTTGTAATTTGTGAAAATAATCACTGAAAAACTGATGAATTTTTTTCGAATAAATATTCAACTCCCTATGGGTTTTATCGATTTTTCTCCAAAATTGGAGGGACAATCGAAAAATCAAGTAAGACTGTTGTAAATATCCGATCTGTGTGTGAATTTGCATGCCAATCGGACGAACAGTTTGCTCAGAATAAGGTAACAAGCTGACAAACACACAGACACACTAACAGAATGCCATTTATAGATATAGATTTTGATGGGCAATCTCGTCACAAATGAAGTCTCTTTAGAATTAAAAAAAAAATACACCGTCTCCATAAAGTCTCTTTACAATTAAAACATATAGGACAACCAGTCTAAGAGAAGAAAAAAATCACAATAAAAAACTGCGGGGAGGTAACGGGTGACCACTACACTTACCTTCCAAACAAATCACTGTAATATGCACATAACAAAGAAAAGGAACATACGTGTCACGCTTTGCCAGTTTCCTGAAGATAAATGTGTATTACGTGAGCATAAATAGAGTACTGGATCTCTATATGATATTAATCCTCATATATATATATATATATATATATATATATATATATATATATATATATATATATATATATATATATATCTGTTTGTGATATTAATCCTAATATATGACGTACAGTCTCAAAGGGAATTACCCAACATTTCATTTCTTCTATACAGCAGATAATGATGGGCAATCTCGTCACAAATTAAGAGAAAACTGGAGCTAACAGAAATGTGACTCTACAGAAGGATACTGAGAATACCATGTATGCAGAGGATAACAAACGAGAATGTTCTAAATAAAATACCAACAAAAAGAAGACAAAGAGGAAGGAGGAAGATTCCCGGGGCGCACTGAGGGCAGGAGACATTGAGGAAGGCTGCGGCCCCACTACCTGGTTTCTTACAGTGGTAACCGGAACGGGGTGTTAGAAGCTTGGTAAAGACCCACAAGGAGTAAGAAGTCGTGGAGAGCCGTGATCACATATGCCATGAAGGGACGCAGTACAGAGAATAATTTTTAAAAAAATCTGTGGATACGATGATTCCCTGATTTATTTTAACCAATTCACTCCAATCAAGGCGACAATTTCATTAAGACGCAAGGGAGTTATTGGGAAGGAAAGCGAATAAAAAGTCTCTAGTGAGGAGAAAGGAAAATAAAAGAACAGGCTCCAAGAAGTCAAAAGATAACGATTAGCATTGCATTGAATTTTTTTGTAGATTTCAGGTGACAGGGAATCACGAAACCGGAATGGGTTTTCACATGCGAGAAAAAATACATATATAACATACAGTAAGTACTAACTAGTTCACTAGCATATAATATAACATACAGTAAGTATTATAACATATATATACATATAATATATATACATATAATATACATATATATACATATAATATACATATATATATACATATAATATATATACATATAATATAACATACAGTAGGTACTAACTAGTTCACTAGCAAAACTGTGAGAGCTAGTTGCCAGTCTAGTAGAACGTTTCAATTTATGAATTCGAGTCCCCAAAAGTGAAAGTTCATTCGAAACATTACCTTTCAAAATATTTATGGAAAAGACAGAATGTAGCCATGTTACGGTGGTGGGCAAGTGACTGATGTCGAGATGCCATGACAGGACTAATTATATTACAAACACTTCTTCATATTTTTTTACACATCTGCGTTTGCATGAAAGCCTCAACAGACTTTAAACTTCGGTTTTGCGTGCTTTTTCTTATTATGAATCGGCTAGATTTTCAGATTATTGTTCACGAGGAAAGCAAAAGTTATTAATAAAACAAAAGATGAAATAATTATCTCTAAATATACAACGTCTGCCAAAATTATTTCCCCCTTTTTTTTAAAAAACTATGGGCCATGACACTTCCATGAATCGTATTTCACCAATTTACGAACTAAATAAGAATTGTTATTGTAAAACTTTGAAAAAAACGCATTCAGTCATTTTTTTTTACATATGCCTTTATCTTAAGGGTGAAAATATTTTACAAATTTGGTATATTTTTGATTCTGTCGTTTATAATCGAATAGAACTTTTCTCATTTTCCTTCATCTGCATGTGATCGCAGGTAGCGTAGACGCGAAAACAAATACGTCTATTATTTGTTCATGCTTCGAATATTGCTGCCACATATGGTCAAAAGCTTTTGCTATATTTTTGCAGATGGAGAACCTGCAATATTCTTTGTTCTGACCTAGCGTCAGTCATTTTTCCACTAACGTAATGTCGCTTCCCTCGGCCTTTTCATGGTAATTTATTTTTGATTAACTGTGCTTTATCGAACTCAGATTTTATGAATTTAAGCGCAGTACTAGACTGGCAGAGTATCATCATTTTACGGTTGAAATCAGTAGATGTAACCGTAAGTTCTTTGATAAAAGTTTCTTTACTCACACTTTCAGCAAATGGAAATCTCTTACGGCTTCTTGCTTACCAGTCAACATTGATTTTCATGAATTTAAATTCAATGTAAATCATTATCTTATCTATTCTTGATTCCTCTTCTTTTATCGTTCTCTCTCCTTAATAAAGTTTCTTTTTTGTTCTTATTCTTTCACACTCAGTAACGCCTTGTGCCTTAGTGGCTTTATTCCCTTGCTTGTGGTGAAATGATTAACAAAAAAGTTTTTGGCCCTCGCTGCAAAATTTCTCAAAGTATAAGCTTGATAATTGATTCCATTAATTTTCAATGATTCTAAGAACTCTTTTACATTGTGTTTTTTCTTTTTTCACTCTTCTCTCATGTTCATACAATGCAATTTTGGGAGTACATTCAAACTTTTGAATGGGCCACTTCGTTTGTTTTTTTTTTACTTAAGTTTCTTAAAGCCATTACTAACCTGTAAATACCGATAGGTTTATGAATATACACAGAAATTCAAACGTTTGAAACGCCCCCTGGTATTTTTTTAGATTGGTCCACAATGTAGTTGTCTTCTACTTTGAATAAGAGAAAATTATGATACATGGTAAAAAAAGTTATACATAATTTTTATTAGAAATATTATTATGATAAAAAGAATAAATCATTTTATGATTAAATTTTGATCTCGTCAAAATATCCTCCTTTAGCCTTGATTTCAGAGACACAAACTATTGGGATTCATTGCAAAAGTTTCTCAAAATATAAATTTTATAACTGCTTACATCCTTTTTTTCGGTATCTGTCTATATTTCTGAGATGAGGTATTATGTACATTGTATACATTGTTCCGATTATTGTCCTCGTCGTTGTCGCCATATTTATTACACCGTTTCGGTCGTTGTACGCTCCGGCCTTCTTCAGTTGGTTGGAATGTCGAACTGGACCCATTAATTCGCTCACTGATGTAGACTGTTCTAGTTCCAGGTGCCATGTTTAACGCATATCAGTTATCAGCTATCTTCTGTTAATTTCACTCTGAAATTTGTGCACTGCCTTAACCGGGTATTGAACTGACACTGGATCTAACTAACGACTTTATCCACCGTACCATGTGTCCTGCGACAAAGATGAGGACAATAGTCTGGATAATGTAAATAATCCTTTTTTTTAATGACTCTGAGAGCGGTTTTACATATCTCTCTCGCCTCTCTCTCTCTCTCTTTCTCTCTCTCTCTCTCTCTCTCTCTCTCTCTCTCTCTCTCCTCAGTCAAGTTAATACAAGGTTAATTTTCGGAGTGTTTTCAAACTTTTGAACTGTAGTTTATATTTTCAATCAATGTGAACTATAATATTTTTACCAAATTGGCATTAAATAGACGATCACACGAGCTACATTCATTCGCTCCTCCAGAGTTCACAAGTTCACTGACGCTGAGCGCCATGTCACGTAGAGCGCGGATCGATTCGTACTCGTTAACGAGATTTCAATCAGAGAGCTTCTTACTGAGATCCCCCAATTTTTTAAGGGCCTACCCATTTTTTGCTTCCCCGAGCACGACAATCTGAACTTCTTTAATATAAGGGTCAACGGTTATCTTCCTTACATATCCTCAAAATCTGTATTTTCTTCCACTTCTTCTGATCACATAAAAGTTGCATTCAATAGAATCGTAACGTTGTATAACACTTCAAACATTTTTAAAGTGAACATTTAATATATAAGATTAAAAACCACTTAAAGCAAGGTATTAAAGCCACTAAGATGCAAAGGATAACAGATTGTGATGATATCTGAAGACAACTTATGAGCTAGAGAGAAAAATAAAATAACATAAATTAAAAATTTTTGTAATCGAAGTTTACTGGAAAGCAAGAGGACGGCAAAGAGATCCACATGCAAGAAAGGAAAAAAAACTGTTAGCATAGAACTTACGGTTATATCTAGTCAGTTCAACAGTAAAATACTGAGACCTCACTGCCAATCTGATATTGAACCAAACATTATAGCCTAGTTACCATAAATGAAATATCATTGAAACAATTCCCATGAAAGTATTTATAGAAAAGTCACAGAAGATCTAAGTCACGGAGTGGAGGAAGCGACTGAAGCCGAAAGTCAAGTCAGGATATATAAAACTGCAGATCCTTCTTTGTATCTAATTTAGAAAATACCATAACCTAAATCAAATAAACATATTTAGGACCGACGAAAATTAACCAAACATATATATATATATATATATATATATATATATATATATATATATATATATATATATATATATATATATATATATATATATTCTTTTCATTTTTCGTTTCAACCTTTGGAAATAAAATCTGATGATCCGCTGTCCTTTAAAAGGGCTGTGGTGAAATAATTTATTATATGGAACCTTAAAGTGGTCTATTTTTATTTAAATTATTAGCTCTGATTTACATTGAGCTCTCTGGATTTTATCCTCCTTGGGTCTACCCATACGGATTACCTAGTTTTTCGTAAACTATATATATATATATATATATATACAAGCAAACTCACACACATTATATATATATATATATATATATGTATATATGCACACACACACACATATGTATACACATGCATATATACATACATATATATATATATATATATATATATATATATATATATATACAGTACTGGTCGATAAAAGTTACTCGCCTGATATTTTTTACTAAAAATATTTTTTGTCTATTGTTTTTTGGTGTTAAAATAATTTTTAATCTTACTAATATAAAGACCCCTTCCCGGCCACCTAGGAAAAAAGTTTATTCACCCTCAGGTATTCTATTGATAATTATAAATTTGGATATAAATGATATTCAGGAAAAACCTCATATATCGCATTCTAATGATTAAACTGATAAATTTAAAGAGCTTTTGACAAAATATTTAAAACAATTATACAATACACTCAGAACAATGTTCTAGAAAATTCTAGAACAGCTTAAATTAAATCTCGAGTATGCCAGAATATTCCAGAAAGCCTCATACAGTATAAAAACAGCTTGAAATAGCCACTCAATTCACAAACCAGAAGAAAGGGTAAAAACACGCATCAGAACCAATTAAGGCATCTATTATTGCCATATCAAAAGCAGGCAAGTCTACGAGGGAAATTGCAGAAATTGCTATAACCTCACAATCAACTGTCTCTCGAGTGCTTAGGGCACATAATGATGCCACTCCTACTCCAACGAAGGAAACAAGGGTACGAAAGAAAAAGATTGATGATAGAACTAGCAGCGTAATTAAGAGAGAACTAGCGAAGAATAAGACTATAACTAACCAAGAAATTACAGCCAGTCTAAGCGAAGAGCAAGGTGTTAGTTTTGCCTCTTCAACAGTCCGTCGGTGGCTTTAGAACAAAGCTACAAATCTTGTACACAAGGGTTTCGGCCGCTAATAAGCAAAACCAACAAAGCTAAGAGACTTGAATGGGCTCACTATTACAAAACTTTCTCCGTAGAAGACTGGAAGAATGTTCTCTTCTCCGATGAAACGAAAGTTGTGCTAAATTGAAAGGATACGGTGAGTTACTCTTATCGATCAGAACTGTATATATATATATATATTGAATAGTATAATTGTGGTAGTTGGGTACCATCTGTGAGAGAAAAAAGCACCATGACGTAATTCACTCCACCAGAACTTTGGAAACGTTATGCTTTACTGCTTGGAATTTGCGCTGGAAGCTTTAAAACGAGCAAACATTTCAGAATATTCTTGTGTCAGTCAGAGGATGGTGCAGAAGATTCAAAAAGAGTTGGATGAGTCTAATGGTGATTAAGAAGTTGTTTAGAGTGATCACAAGTGATTATGCCGCTACTCATCTTTCCATAGGTCCACAGACACAACACCGAAACCTACATCAAGCTGAGTCAAGAAGGCCGCTGCTGGAATACCCTATGTCTGTCCACAAGAAAGTGAACCATGCCACACAAACATGAGAAACCACTCATGGCTGGCAGACAATATCTGCTACTACATATCCCCTTATATCTGCCTTAATACCTCCCCAGTCTGAAACCCCTTTGATTATTATATGTGGGGCATATTTGAGCGAGGGATCCAACAGAACTCATTGTAACACCAAAGATGAACTGAAGGAATGGATTATAGCAGCATTCACCAACTTAAACAAGTAGACCGTCAAGAATAGTTGACGGAGATTCCGAAGTCGTGTAAAGGCTGTAGTTGAATTCAATAGCAACTATATTAAATATATTTAATCTTTAGTATTTCAAGAAATGTTTCTGTAATTTTTGTAATTACATCTGTTAAAATGAGATGGCAGAGTTATTTTCATTTTTACGTAATTTAAACGTCAATTTCTCCATCGCACTGTATATATATATATATATATATATATATATATATATATATATATATATATATATATGTTTTTCTGTTTCTGACCAGTCCTGTATATATCGTCTCTTCATCTAACTTAAATATAATATAAATATATTTCCATTAACCATGTCCTGAAGAAGGTCTATTTGACCGAAACGTCTGACGTTGACAGAATAACAAAAACAAAATAAAAACAGTAAACTCACATATTCGGATTTTGCTTTGTCTTTTCCACATTTTCATCATATATATATGTGTGTGTGTGTGAGTGTATGTGTGTGTGTGTTTGTGTGTGTGTCTATATGTGTGTCTGTAGGAAGATATAAACTAAGAGTTTGATTTACTTAAATGTATAGAAAGTGCTCCGATTTATGAAACTTTCACGTCTATATCTTTTACAATGTTGCAACTTAACAAATATTTTTGAAAATATTTAAAAATTAAAACATTTTGAAACCGAATGTCATCTTCGGAGTTGTGTGTCTCTATGCATAATTTCCACAGGTTATTACTTACAAACTGACTTCAAACTTTTACTACTTTGAGAATACGCCCAAGTTATTTTGATAGTTTTTTTTATTAAATACATTACAGCTAAAATTCATCAAAACGAGAATTCTAATTAGAATCACCACAAGCAAATATGCAATCTTTTAATGTATTCCATAATTGAAAACTGTAAAAATTTAAAAATAGATAAAAGTGTATGTAACACGAACTTTCTGTCTGAGCACAAATAATAAAACAAAATGTTTTAAATTTACACTGAAATTTGCACTAAAACTACTGCAATGTATAATCATATTATATAGAAATAAAATGTTCAGTAAAATTTCTATGTGAAGTAAATGGAGGTCTTATTTGATGGTACAATCTTTTAGTAATAATGTGCTTGTGTCTTGCTTTTTTCCGTATACAATTGTAAAGTTTCACTTGTTAATTTAACACCTTTTTTCCACATCTTATGAGTGTGCAGGTAAATTTGGCAAGAGCAACCTTGTTCCATTCATTAGAGCCTTCTGCAGTTCATTATTTGAAAAACCTTCTGTCAGCGCAGGTTCACAAATTCCATTTTCTGAGAGGTTAATCAAATTTGACCAGTGTTTCGCTTCAGAGTCGATGAATGTCCTTTTTTTAATCTTTTCTTTGGTGGCTCGCTGCTTCTGAAACAACAAAAAAAATGTTTTTACTGGAAAACTTACCCAGGTTTGGTTATATTTTTGCAATGTAATTTGAATGAAATTTTTGAATTGCTCTTATAAGCTGTCATAACGAATTAAGTATGAATAAATGTTTACTTATCTAATTGTCTAAAGTATGGGACAATCAGTGAAGATCGAACTCACTACTCAAGCGTGACAATCTTACTAAATATTACACTTCATCGAGGTGCCTCCGAAAGGATTGTAATGGTTAGTGATTCGGTATGAAAAATCAGTGTGATAGGTTCGAATTCCAGTCGAGTTCATTCCAATCACTTTCGCGGAAATGCCTTTACATCTACCTTTTCTCCCTCTATGACTTAAATAGTAGGGTAGAGTGAACTCTTCAGTTGTGATTGGTAACTAGTCTAGGAAAGGAAAAAGATAAATCTGTATTCAAAATCGGTTAGCTCTAGCAAATCCATCCCGTAAAAAATCATACTTCATATGTAATTCTCGGCATCAAATTCTACCGTGTTCATGCCAGTGTTCTATACACCATAGTTGGATCTTAAAAGACTTTAGTCGGAGAAAGACATAAAACTGACTTAAGTACAATAACACTGGGTATAATCAGACCTGAAGAGATCTTCTGAATGTTAATTCGGCCAGATTGAAAAAGTTATCCGAATCAATATTCATTATATTATAATTTAACATGAACCGGATTCTAATGCTCTGGATTGAGCGGCTTGGGGATTGTAGTCGTAGCTACCTAAGGTAGCTATCGTAGCTATTTAACTAACGCCTTTATCCACTGAGTCAAAGCCACATGGTACAGTGGATAAAGGCGATAGTTAGATCCAGTGACAGGACCCAAAGAGTGTGAGTCCAATACCCGGTTAAGGGGGTGAAGAACTTGGAGAGAGGAATTAACAGAAGATAACTGATATCCATTAGATATGGCACGTGGAAGTAGAACAGTCTACCACAGTGAGAGAAATAAAAGGTCCAGTTCGACATTCCAACCACATGAAGAAGGTCAGAGCCTACGACGGCCGAAACGTTGTAATAAATATGGCGACAAGATGAGGACAACAGTCCGAATAATGTAAATAACGTACATAATGCCTCATCTCAGAAATATAGACAGATACTGAAGGGCCGAAACGTTGGGATAAATATGGCGACAAAGTTGAGGACAATAGTCCGAATAATGTAAATAATGTACATAATACCTCATCTCAGAAATATAGACAGATACTGAAGGGCCGAAACGTTGTGATAAATATGATGACAAAGATGAGGACAATAGTCCGAATAATGTAAATAATGTACATAATACCTCATCTCAGAAATATAGACAGATACTGAAGGGCCGAAACGTTGTGATAAATATGGTGACAAAGATGAGGACAATAGTCCGAATAATGTAAATAATGTACAGAATACCTCATCTCAGAAATATAGACAGATACTGAAGGGCCGAAACCTTGTGATAAATATGGTGACAAAGATGGGGACAATAGTCCGAATAATGTAAATAATGTACATAATACCTCATCTCAGAAATATAGACAGATACTGAAGGGCCGAAACGTTGTGATAAATATGGTGACAAAGATGAGGACAATAGTCCGAATAATGTAAATAATGTACATAATACCTCATCTCAGAAATATAGACAGATACTGAAGGGCCGAAACTTTGTGATAAATATGGTGACAAAGATGAGGACAATAGTCCGAATAATGTAAATTATGTACATAATACCTCATCTCAGAAATATAGACAGATACTGAAGGGCCGAAACGTTGTGATAAATATGGTGACAAAGATGAGGACAATAGTCCGAATAATGTAAATAATGTACAGAATACCTCATCTCAGAAATATAGACAGATACTGAATGGCCGAAACCTTGTGATAAATATGGTGACAAAGATGAGGACAATAGTCCGAATAATGTAAATAATGTACACATTCCGCTTTGGATTTTGTCAAGAATCGTAATGTATGCAGTAGGAGCACTAGAAAAAATATGGTAACAGTATTCGATGCACGGACGTACAGGAGATTTAATATGTGCAAAATGGATTCTGACGCGAAAAAATGTGTGGCACGATACAATGAACGAAGTTTCCTTGCAGTAGACTAAGTAATTGTTTCGATATACTTCAGTCACTTCATGTCAGTGGAAAACGTGAGGCCAACAATGCGTAGGGTGTTGCCCTTCAGGAGCCATACAGATGGTACCCAGAAAACGTTTTCTGTGGTGATTATTAATCATATGCTTGTATAATTCTATTGCAAATTCTTACTGATTTCATGGGGATTTATTCTAGCTTTTGTTATTATTCACTTTCAGGCCTATTCACGATCATCGAAAAGTGCAAATGTAAAAAATTATTCCGTCCAAAAACGAATACTGTCCAACAAAAATAAACCGTGTTATTTTCCAGGAGCCGGCTTTGTAAACAGATACATATTGGTTCGTATTGGCTTATTTAAAATCGTTACTTCGTTTCCCCGCTAGAGGAAAAGAATTATTGTTAAATTTCAAAGGTAAAGATTACGAATATTTTACGGCATAAACGCATAAAAAGAAGACATTTTCTGTTAGGCAAGAATGTAAAGAGAACAATGTGTTTTTTTCGCGCTTTTCTTCTGGCTATTCAAAAGAAGTTTTTGATAACAAGGAGAAAAGTTTTTTCAGATTTGCAGCTGCTGCGAAAAGTGCTCCCACATCCACAAAAATGAATGCGGTGACCTTTAAATCTTGCCCATTCTCAAAGAAGTCAATATTGAACAACGAACGGGAAAGGAATATTGATAAGATATATATATATATATATATATATATATATATATATATATATATATATATATATATAGAGAGAGAGAGAGAGAGAGAGAGATAGATACTGAAATTGATAAATCGATATATATATATATATGTATATATATATATATATATATATATATATATATATATATATATATATATATATATATATATATTACGTGCCCCCCTTTTATTTTTATGGTAGTAGTGCGAGACACATTAATATATAATATAAGATCCCGCATACTTTTACAATGGTCCTTTCATGATTGATCAAACACGGCCGAGCGAAATGGAATTAATTAACGAACAAACATGGTAGGTGACAAACCACCCATTGCAAAGATATATGGTCAACAAACAACTACTTTATTACTAACATATACGAATGGGGATTAAATTTGCCTGGGTATATTAAAAGATGAAATACAAAGTATAACAGAACAAAAATAAATATTTCGGTACAAAACAATAGGGGGGGTCTTATCCTTTCAGAAAGATAAATATTATATTCACAAACGACCTTGTACCAGACTTGCATGCAATTACAAATGACAAAAAGGCAAAATGAGCAAATGTAAAACAGGTAATAGAAACAAAGGACTTATCTGTTGTTTGAAAAAGTGTTTTTCATTTTCTCTTCCTTTAATTTTAGCGTCTATGATATGTTTCTCGTTTCTTTTATATTTATTTTCATCTTTTATCTTCTATGTTTTCTTCTTGCAGGGTCGAAAGCTTATCTGTGAAATGGATTACATTTTAGTTTCCTTTCTTTCTTTCTCTTTGTCGTCTTGTCCAGAGATTGAGTGGAGAATAAATTGAATCTTTTTTCTTAGCTCTCAGGATAATGTATCTTTCTTTTTTTTTCATTGTATCAGCTTCTTTTGGCACACCGGAGTTTGATTTCTTTGAATCAACACTTTACTGGGTCTTTTCAGCTTAGAAATCTTAATAGATTTCTATCAATTCCGCACATCCAAATTTATAGAAGATCATAACAAGTTTAGCTGGACGTCTATTCAGTTTGATTTCTGAAGAGGGACTGACTTGGTGGAGGTCATTATTTTCGAGCCTCGATTTTTTACATATGACCCATAACTTGCAAATATGGATTTTTACATGTATGGGCGAAAAGACGTCACCGGCCCTTTTCCTTTTTCTGTCGTATCTAAGAGAGTTCAAGGTGGCTTTTATGTCTGGATAGTATCCGGTCTGATCACGCTATCACGTGACCAAGAAGGAGAAAGTGTACTTTTCATGCGGTACATAATTTTTTCTCGGATGTATTCAAGTTTGATCAAGAACTATTAATTTCCAATTTGACTTTATTTTTTTTTCATTTTCAAATATTATGCAAGTACTGGCGCCTCATTCAGAGTAGTTCTAAAATATAAACGTTACTGTTGATTTTAGAATAATATATATATATATAATGGGGTTGGACAAAATAATTGAAACACTCGTTAAATTCAAAGAAAATTATTTAATATGGAGTTGATTTTCTTTTAGCCACACATACAGCTTTAATACGTCTAGGAATGGAATCATACAACTTCCTGACTTCATCCAGAGGAATTTTCAGTCATTCTACCATTAACACATGCTCCAGCTCTTTAAGATACGACAGTGGAGGATAGCGGCTCCTAACTTGTCGCTCTAAAATGCACCACAAATGTTCAATAATATTGATATCTGGAGATTGGGGAGGCCACTCCATGTGTTCTAGCTCTCTTTCATGCTCTTCATACGAATTCTTAACCACTCGAGCGGTATGTATTGGAGCATTATCATCTTGGAAGATGCAGTCACCATCAGGGAATAAAGTCTGGGCCATTGGATGAACATGATCTCCCAAAATGTTCAGGTAGTCTTTGCTGTTGATTCTAGCATGCAGAGCAACTATTGAACCGAGACATTTCCATGATATGGCGGCCCAAACTATCACTGATCCACCTCCATGCTTCACTGTTGGAAAAAGTCAGTCAGGGTTGTAAGCTTCTTTGGGCTGCCTCAACACATGAACTCGCCCCGAAGTTGGAAAAAGAGAAAAACTGGACTCGTCTGAGAATATGACTTCTATTGGTCTGCAGACCAGGCATTGTGATCTCTGCACCACTTCAACCACTTCTGAATGTTGCGAGTGAAGAGAAGAGGTTTCTTTATTGCAGCACTTCCAGGATATCCAGCCTTATGGAGCTCAGATGGACAGTTTTAGTAGAAACTGGACTATTCAGATGATTATTAAACTCAGCAGTCACATTAGTCGCAGTAGTCCGATGATTTTTTGCCACATTGCGTTTCAATGCACGTAGGTCCCTGTCAGTAAGTTTGCAAGTTCAGTCCGATTTCTACTGTTGCTAGAGGTTTTTCCCTGTTTCTCGAATTGCGTCATAGTTCTTGGTATGTTAGCTCTCGAAAAAGCAAACAGTTCAGCAACCTTAGAGATCGAGGCTCCTGCCATGCGAGCTCCAACAATTTGCCCTTTTTCGCATTCAGAGAAGTCAAGCATTTAGCCTAAATTTTACTAAATTCTAAAAATAAATAAGACCAAAACAGTAAATTAGATAAATAACTGTATTTACAATAGATATAACCTGCAATTACAAAGATTTAGTTAAAGTTCTTAATATAATAGGTCTTTGAAATATAGGAGTGGAATTTGCACCTATTCCAATTATTTTGTCGAATCCCTGTATATATATCTATGTGTGTGTCTGTGTGTGTGGTTCTGAGCGCGCACGTGTGAATGGGTGGGTGAGCGCGCGTGCGTGTGTGTTTGTGTGGGTGTGTGTTTGAATGGGTGGGTGTGAGCGCACGTGCGTGTGTGTGTGTGTCTGTGTGGGTGGATGTGAGCGCGCGTACGTGTGTGTGTGTGTGTGTGTGTGTGTGTGTGAGGGGAAAATATCAAATAGACAATATGAGTGAAAGAACAATATGAATAAAGAAAAAACGAAAAAATTACCTTAGCCAACGCGTTAGATCTTTGAGGGAACTTTTTTTGCCTTGATAAAGTCACTCAGAACGAAACGCATCTGCTAAGATACGTTTTCCTTTTCTCTTTAGATAGATAGATAGATAGATCTGAACAGACTGAGATAGATAGATAGATAGATAGATAGATAGATAGATAGATAGATCTAAACAGACTGAGATAGATAGATAGATAGATAGATAGATAGATAGATAGATAGATAGATCTGAACAGACTGAGATAGATATATAGATAGATAGATAGATAGAAAGAAAGATAGATCTAAACAGACTGAGATAGATAGATAGATAGATAGATAGATAGATAGATAGATAGATAGATAGATAGATAGATTTGGCTAAATATGAGCAGATGAGATAGATGTGATCAAACACTTAAATTTGCTGGGATTGATAGTCATTCGGAGATAAATAGGGTTCGCAAAACAGAGTCTGAGAATCAGACTTATTGAGTGTCATGTTTTGTAAAATATACTTGTGTTCATTTCTTTGGTTACAAAACAAAAAAGTCAATGAATTAGTTGCTGACCGTAATGAGCCTGACCTTGATTTCAATTCAGAAAATACTTCTTTTCTTTTCATGCGCCATGTTTTTTTCACGGCGTGGACGATCATGGCTCTCCCCCTCCCCCTATCCATTGCAGCTCTCAGCAAGCACTTTCCTTCTGCTTCCGCACCCAGATCACTTTCTGTCATCCACCTGCTCAAGCTCGTCAGGTATGTCACGCGGTGCTTTCCCTTGTCTCTCTTTCCCTCTATTTGTCCCGTGAGTGTCAGATTCTCCAGACCCTCTTTCCTTATTATGTGCTCCAGAAATTTCAGCTGCCTCTTTCTTATATGGAATATACGCCTTCTCCTTGTTTGTAACCTCTCTAAGACCTCATCGTCGCCTCGGGGATCTTCTTCATCTTTGAGGAAAGCGTCTAACATTCGCTGCCGTAATGAAGAAGACATGTCACGTAACAGTTCAGTGTTATTTTATTTGTTACCAAAGAAATCTTCCTGTCTCGCAATACTCTGCTCAGCTTTTGGAATGTGTCCTTGGCCATCTCAATACGTCTACGGATCTCAGTGTCGCACTTACCGTCATCTGTCAAGAAGATTCTCAGATATTTAAACATCTTCGTCTGCTTGATTCTAGTGTTAGAAAGTACTGCTTTTACTAAGACGATGTGATTTAATTGCTCGATAATCTAATTGGCTCCAATTACTTCCACCATTCCTTCTTTCTTGATAGATATTCTATTATTATAATGCGGGATACTTAATAACAAAAAGGATACAAAAAATAATTAAAAAAGAGAAAAACTAAATGAAATTAGCTAGACTATTTAATAAAACAGTAATTCAACAATAAACTGAAACGTTAAAATTTCAGCGACCCCTCTCCTTCGGGCCCATGTGTAGATACATCAGCGTAAAGATCGTTGAATGAAGATCTAAAGGATGAGGATAATGTAATACAAATTTTGTATCCTATTAAAACGGGACAAGCATATGCGTAACAAAAAGTTATATTGCGATCGAGCACGAGAAGTAATTAGTCTGGGCTTCAATAGAACCGATCTTCAGTGTCTAACGAGCGGTTATTTCGAAGGCGTACCCTTGCCACATATAGATAGATAGATAGATAGATAGATAGATAGATAGATTTACTTTATAACGTTTCGGCTAATGTTTCTGCCAGTGTGTGGACAAGGACTTAGTCGGCGTCTGCTGACTCATCTTTTCCATTGTGTGTATGTGTTGAGGAGTTTTTGTATGCATAAGTGCAGATCGAACGGGCCTATGAAATTGTTTTGACCCTCGAGAAGCAATATGCTTCTATTTTTATATTCGTAAGCGAGCTGCAAAATTTAATTTCACACAGGTGTGAACTTTTTGAATACACGGTTTTTATTATTTATAAATAATTTCACACTATCTCGCGAAAAACCTTTTTCTGGAACTTACGGAAGTTGTGAAGAAAGTTATTATTGTTATTTTCCAATGAATGCCTGTTGTACGGTCTCTATATATGTATGTATGTGAAGGCATTCATTGGCTAATCTCTTCAAAACTAGCTCGCTGATTGGCCAATTCCGACCAATCAAATCGCCTGCACACAAATAATTGAAATTTCCCGCTCACTAAGGTATGAGCCAGTCAAGTGATACACCATCTTATATAAAAAACACGAGTGATTCTCTGTCTATTTTCTCTTCTTTTTCTCTCTTTCTCCGTCTCTTCGTCACTCTCGCGTCTCATTCCTTGCTGCCAAAATGTAACCTTCAAGAATTCCCGTCTTGACCATGCGGTCAGACGTTAAAGAACATTATCAACATTCACGCAAGTACGAACTCTTAACTCTTCTGAACTCTTACCAACTTGTCCAATACACAGTTCCTAACATGGAACAGGAACTTTATTCTTCTGAGCTACAGTTTAATAAATAATCCAACCTTATGAGCTCAGGTACAAATATTTCCCAAATCTAAGAGACGTAACTCTATCAAACCTTCTAGCTTATTTTCATGTACATCAGAACAAATAAAAAAAACAATTGTTATGTTTTGAACCATTACGTTCTGTGTTGTATTTTATACTATGTGCTATTTTACGGCAAATATAAATTACATTGTGAGCGCCACATTGGATAGCGACCTCCAGCGTCTTTGCATGTTCTTTTCCACGTCTTTCCTAGACAAAGTTATATAATTTTGGTGGAGTCCGTTACATCTGATTGGTTATCTTTCGCATTCATATTGCTGACCCGTCGTTCGTCTCGGATCCCGCTACAAGGCTGCTGTAATGTCGACAAGTACACTATGTATTCGAGACAACAAAACCACTGTTTGCTCATACTCTGCCTCTCGGGCTCTCGGCCTCTCTGTCTTCCGGCAGCGAGGAACTAAGACGGGGATATACCGAAGGGCAGACTCTCGTCTGGAGAGGTAGACAGCTATCCAACGCCGTCTATACGGTGTCTACTGGCAATATTTCCCGAAGTCTACGGGCTAGGAATCGTCCAACTTTAAAAAGAAAAATCTTTGCGCAACATGTCGCCTTCTAGGGAGGTCTTGGGTAAATACCGAGACGACTACGTATTCTCCAGAGACTGACGGATGCCTCCCGATGTAACGTATTCGTCAGCCATTCTTTATCTTTCCTTCTGAAAGATCTTTTGGAAGATATTTTATAATCTGCATCATTAGAGGTAATTATGTAGACATTGTCCTACGAGTGTATTATATTAATTTTCTAAATGGCGATCTCCTACCAATCTAGAATTTCTACCTTCGAATCCAAAAATTTTGTTGGTATATTTCAAACAGGATCCTACTGCCAAAGATTAAACTCGTCACTAAACTGATAGCAGGAAATATGTATGGCGAGGGTCATTTGTCTAGACATTGAAAGTTCGGAGAACCTGTATTGGAAAAAGGATACTTAAACCCGGTTGAAAATATTGAACGAGTAACAGCTCGTTTGAATCAAGAAAAGAGTTCTCGTATATGTATGTGATTATTATACCTCATACATACTGATGTTCTGACGTATTTATTTCCAGTAGAGGGAATTTCTCAACGCCTTAAAACAGCATTTTTTTTTAATATCATTTTTCCAAGTTTATAAATGCAAGCGAGAGTAAGTACCAATTGTTAAGAAGACAGTACATGGTCATTAGCAGAAGTGGCAAACCGAAATCCGAGGGACGATCTGGAGAAGGCGGAATTAAGCGAGTACAAGATTCTAAATATCTGGGATATTTTATGACGAACGATGGTAAATGTGACTCAGAAAACCAAATGATATTTGGAATAGCGAAAAATCCTTCCCGAGAGTTAAATATATGACCCAACTGATCGCCGCAATGGTGCACCTTGAAGGTTTATTTTATCGATATACCCTTAAGTGCCCCAGCGCTACCAAATATTTAGCATTCTTGGTATCGCCACTAGTGGTTCTTTTTTTTATCTTCTCTGCCATCGAATGTCGACATCAGCACGCTGAAAGTTAACAAGATTCTACGGGTATTTTGCCCGAAGATTTCAGGTGTGAATTCCTTACAACAATAACTTCTCTAGTGAAATCACATTTCACAGCACAATAAAACTTTACCAATAACTTACAACGGGTTTCTTGAAGAATTTATCTTTACTTAAGGATTAAAGAAGCAGCTCTCATTCTATGTGGCTTGGTTGGCGATCTGTCGGTAGGAAAATTATTAGTAGTCATTCTTGACAATTTCAGCGACCTCCGTCTTGGAACGATACCCGAGAATTTGTTGCTGGCTGACACACTAGCAGCAGAAATTAGTGAGATTTATACCAGCTTCACCTCTTTTGTTAGTGGCATTCTCTCTCTCTCTCTCTCTCTCTCTCTCTCTCTCTCTCTCTCTCTCTCTCTCTCTTTCTTTCTCTCTCTCTGACTCGCACATGCATGCCCTCATTCACCCTCACCGGATCGCCACATTCTAACCGGATTTATGTAATAAGTGTTGAGAACACCTGGCATTGGTTCATTGCATGTTTTTTGATAATATATTACCTTTCTTTGTTTAATAACATTTGGCTTTCCTTGCAATGTGGCCAGACGAAACCCCTGACGGTGTATACTTGATAATGATATCAACTCTTGTAGAGTTTCAATTAATCTTTGAAATCTATACCTATATCAACTATATACCTATACCAACTATATCTATATATCAACTATAAAATTATATAAACTTATATAAACTATATATCAACGATATTTATAGCAATATCAATTCTTGTGGAGTTTCAATTATTCTTTGAAATCTCTACCTATATCAACTATATACCTATATCAACTATATCTATATATCAACTATAAACTTATATAAACTTATATAAACTATATATCAACAATATTTATAGCAATATCAATTCTTGTGGAGTTTCAATTATTCTTTGAAATCTATACCTATATCAACTATATACCTATATCAACTATATCTATATATCAACTATAAACTTATATAAACTTATATAATCTATATATCAACAATATTTATAGAAATATCAATTCTTGTGGAGTTTCAATTATTCTTTGAAATCTATAACTATATCAACTATATACATATATCAACTATATCCATATATCAACTATAAAATTATATAAACTTATATAAACTATATATCAACGATATTTATAGCAATATCAATTCTTGTGGAGTTTCAATTATTCTTTGAAATCTATACCTATAACAACTATATACCTATATCAACTATATCTATATATCAACTATAAATTTATATAAACTTATAGAAACTATATATCAACAATATTTATAGCAATATCAATTCTTGTGGAGTTTCAATTATTCTTTGAAATCTATACCTATATCAACTATATACCTATATCAACTATATCTATATATCAACTATTAAATTATATAAACTTATATAAAGTATATATCAACTATATCTAAAGCAATATCTATAGCAATATCAATTCTTGTGGAGTTTCAATTATTCTTTGAATTCTATACCTATATCAAACATTTACCGATATCAGCTATATCTATATATCAACTATAAACTTATATAAAATTATATAAACTATATATCAACTATATTTATATCAATATCAATTCTTGTAGAGTTTCAATTAATCTTAGAAATCTATACTTATATCAACTATATACCTATATCAAATATATATATATATATATATATATATATATATATATATATATATATATATATATATATCAAAATTAAAATTATATAAAATTATATAAACTATATATCAACTATATTTATAGCAATATCAATTCTTGTGGAGTTTCAATTAATCTTTGAAATCTATACCTATAATTCCTATTATAATATAATCCTATAATCATCATAATTCTTATAATGTTTATGTGTGTGTGCGTGTGATCATATGTTGTTTATGCGTTTCCACAGTTTTCATCCGACTTTGATGATTTTTTTTAATTTGTTTATTTTTTTTAATTTTTGACCGATAATTCTTCACTGCCGGTTTTGAGTCCAAATTGACTGAAAAAAATGAAATACAACTTTGAAGGTGAAAATAGAAAAAAATATTTTTTTTTACACTTTACGCAAAAAGCAAAGGCAAAATTTAATGTTTGTAAAAAACAGCGTACAATCAATTTAGAGAGATGAAATCTAACGCAAAATATTAGTAGAATTATACAAAATATTATATTATAAATAAAAAATATCGTATATTACTATTATGACTGTCCATGGAAGAGGTTACTTCCTTGCAAGATTGAGAATACAGAAATGACCCTTTTTAAGCACCCACGTTCAAATTGCTAACCCCTCATTTGAGGATGTGCCTCAGTTGCATCCAATTGTTGCTACTAATATTGATTTTCCGGTGAGCTGACTTTAAACTTAAACAGCTCTAATTGAACAGCAAAAATTCCCAGTAATGAAACACCCAGTTGTAGACGGGTTATACTGCTAGTTTGGGATATTTTCGAAAACAACGAATTGTTTCACCCTTCATGGGAGGCAACTGCTTGTTTGCGGAAGATCGTATTTTAAGTAAATCATAATGAATTCTAATTACACTATTTACATTATTCGAACTATTGTCCTCTTTTTTTGTCGCCATATTTATTACAAAGTTTCGGCCGTTGTACGCCCCGCTCTTCTTCAGGTGGGTGGAATGTCGAACTGATCCTTTATTTCGCTCACTGGGGTAGAATGTTCTAGTTTCACGTGCCATTTTTAATGGATGTCAGTTATCAGTATCTCTTGTTAATTCCCCTCTGGAAGTTTTCCTCAAGGACACATTGCACAGTGGATAAAGGCGTTAGTTAGATCCAGTAACAGGACCCAAAGAGTGTGAGTTCAATACCCGATTATGGTATTCTTCAATTCCTCTCTCTCTCTCTCTCTCTCTCTCTCTCTTATATTATCGTCGTATTCTCTTACATTTTCTTACCTTACCCACTAAATCCTTTACAGCCTCGCTCTTCTTTCTCTTTAAATGTACTCTAACGAAACTAATGAAACTGAGATATACAGAAAAGGCATGGCACGTGGAACTAGAAGAATCTTCCCCGTGTACGAAATAAAGGGTTCGATTTTGACGTACAACGGCTATAACGACGTGAATGTGAGAATAAATATGAGTACAACAGTCCGAACAATGTAAATAGTGAAAATAGTTACAATAACTCATGTGAGAAATATAGAAAAATTATATTACTGTCCGGGGGTTATCAGGGGTACATGTCATACGATTCATGAAAGCAATCCATCAATAAAATACAGGGAGGGATCTGCATGGAGAATTTCAACTGGCATAATGCCTTTCGGAATACCAGAGTAAAACCATTAGGTGGAAGTAAAATCAGAGTGATACTGATATCGTTGTATACTTCCTGTCAGATAACTCGCGTTAAAGTAATCCAAAAAGTGACTAGCCCCAAAGAGTTGTGAGTTCTATACCTGGTCAGAGCAGGGTGAACAAAAACTTGGATAGATGTGTTACTAAAGCGAGAAAACTGAAACTGAGATATACAGAAAAGGCATGGCACGTGGAACTAGAACAAGCTACCCCCGTGGACTAAATTCGTGGACTAAATAAAGAGTTCTCTTATATAACCATCGCATTCTCTTACATTTTTTTACCTTACCCACTAAATCCTTTGCGTTCTCTCTCCTTTTTTCTCTTTAACTTTAATTTCTCTCTCACACGCACTCATATACATACACAAAGAGAAAGAGACCCTCATTCACGCATATACTTACACACATATTCTTACTTATTTAATTCGTTATTTTGGTTATTCTATCTCTCCCTGTGTTATAGATTCTTCTGCGTGTAATATTTATACCCAGCCCTAAGCCTAAAATCTGGTCGCTAGCGTAATATCGATGCAAAGGCACATCAGAGACTAGACCGCCCGTTTACAAAACAAAACGACAGACACAAAACGAAAAAAAAAAAGAAAGAAAGATCCTCACCCCCGATCCGACACTCTCAAAACCCTTCTCGCCGGCTATATCGATCGAGGGGGAAATTTACTCCCGCCTAAATCTACATAGGGATGCGTACGTGGCGCTAGCGATTCACTGTCGGTAGCGACAGAAAATTGTGGCAGAGAAGAGTGGGGGCAAACAAAGTGCTCTTTTTAGACTTAGTATTATTAGGGACACATTACTTTTTTTTCTGATTTATCTTTCATTTTCTTTTTACATTTTTAACCATTTTTCGAGACTCCATTGTAGCCGCTCTTTCATGTTGGCGGATTTCCAGCTACGACTCTGACTAAGAACCATTTTATTGGCCCGATTTAAACTCCAAAATGCGACCAAGATAAATACAAGAAAAAGAAAGAAAAAAACGAGAGATAGAAAGAAACAAAGAAACAATAGTGGAAGAAAGAGAAAATCAATAGTACGCATGCGCAATAGTTTACGTCATCGCGTGCTTTTGTATGATTTTGGTGGAACTAACACATTTAAAATGCAAACGCCAATAGCTATTCGCATAAGTATATTCGAATACACAAATAGATCATTTTGAAAATCGTGTGTATGTATATTTACGTGAAGACATGTAACTTGTGTCTGCTTATATGTATTTCCTACACAAAAACTCTCAACCCAACTCTCTCTCTCTCTCTCACAGACACACAATCACAGAAACAGACACAAATGCACAGATAGATAGGTAGATATTTACAGACTGAGATATATATATATATATATATATATATATATATATATATATATATATATATATATATATATAGAGAGAGAGAGAGAGAGAGAGAGAGAGAGAGAGAGAGAGATAGATAGATATATAGATAGATAATCAACAAACATAGCTAGCTAGCTAGATTTTCGGCATAGAAATCATCATTGCGTAGTGTATGTCAATTTAACTTTTCAAATCGGTCTTTAGAAGAATGTTTTCAAAATAGTAATGAAAAATAAAGCAATAAATATTGGTAAATTGTCCGAAAGACACTATCTGTGTGTGTGTGTATATATATATATATATATATATATATATATATATATATATATATATATACGTATATATATATATACGTATATATATATATTTATATATATATATAAATAAAAAGAAATATATATATATATAAAAAAGAAATATATATATATATATGTGTATATTTGTGTATTTAATACTGTTTATTATAAACAGTGCATTTACTTAAATATTTGTATCTATAAAAAGAACGTATAAACATAAAAAATGTCTTAATATATATATATGTATATATATATATATATATATGTGTGTGTGTGTGCGTGTGTGTTTGTGTGTGTTTGTGAATTTCACCTTCATAAAGGCGATAACGCATCAAAGACGCAAGCCGTCACTCACAGTGAAATAATCTAAAGAAGATCTTTATTAAGTAGAGGAGATAATAAAAGAATAGCTTTCATGGCGACGGAAGATCTGGATTCACTGTACATTTAATTTACTTGTCTGGAAAGCAAGTACTTAGAATAGAACTCCACAAGTGAGAAGTTCGAAATAAGAAAGTCTTAGCATAGTTTTAAATGCAAAACAATATGACCTAACTGCCTGTCTAGCCAAATTACTAATGAGCAAAGCTTACTAGAACAGTTGACATGAAAATACTCGCAGAAAAGGCACAGGTGTGAAAGTGACTGAAGCCGAGGTACCAGGTCAGGACTGATAACATTGCCGATTATACTTTATTTATATTGATATTTTAAGCAGGTTTTATAGCTTATATAAATGAATATTGCCCTCTATATTTATATAGATTTATTTTAATGATTGTCTTGAAATATTTTAGGAATGAACATCGGAACAGTCTAGTGATCCATTGTATTAAGTTGGGTTTTTGAAAACCTTTTTTTTATCAGAAAAAGAATCAGATTTACTAAATGTAAATAGCATTGTCTTATATTACTATCCTCGAATGATTATTAGTTATAACATATAATTAAAAACAAAAAAAAATTATTTCCAACCAATTAAGATTCCTCCTCCCATTATTAATTTAATAGAGACCTGTAATTGTATTGGCTAGAAAGCTCAAAATATTAGACAATCTCGTTCCTGTAGTCTTCTGCGAAATAAAGGTTCATCGGACCTTTAGCAGGTTTTTGTGTTTAATCCTGGTGTGTGTCTTGCTACACTCCTTACCAGAAAAAGGCTGCAGGGGGGAATCGGTTGAAATTCAGATGACACATCCATGCAGAATGAACTGGTTAAACTGACGATGACTCGGACATGCTACCAGTAGGACTCGCAGAGGACCTGACATAAACTATGTGTTGAATTCTCTAAAGAGACTTTCCACGTAATCTCTTCCTAAGATTCCAACTCTTTCTGGTTAATAGACCATAAATCTGCCACATATTCCCCCACTGTATTTAAACAACGTCGAGTCAGTTCCTAGTTGCGTGACCGTTTGAAAACACCATATACTGTAAGCTTGGTATGAGGGTGGTATAATGGATCGATTTGGTAGTCGGTAGTTTCTAATTGCAGCCGAATTCGTTATACTAGAAAAGGTACGAATACACCTCTTGTCCCCACTCTCAGCTATTGGTCAATTAGTAAGACTTCTATCAGTAAATCATTATTATCTCTAAAATGTTCTTACAATCCCAAAAAAGTTTTCTGGATTTAAATAACATGAAAAAGGTTAATAAGCCGTAAAAAAAAAAGGTCAATCCTATTTCCCATATTTTCGCTTCATCTGTAAAGAGTGGTCCTTCAGTTACTGCTATAGTGATTTTCTAAGCGCACCTTAGATGTGACACAATACCGAAAGTATGTGGTAACAAGTGAGGATCGAACACGCTACTCAGTCGTAATTGCTCTAAAAAGACAAACTGTCTAACATTTACACCACGTCGAGAGGCCCCAGTTACTGCTATATAGGTAATGAGATATTGTATAGCAGGCATGTAGACTTTACTTTTCTTCAAATCATTTCAATATTTTGCAAAATGATGTATTATATTCTACTCCTTAGCACAGTTCAAATACCTCGGTGGGAGTGTTGTGCGCATGCGTATGCGTATGCGTATGTGTTTTAGTTTTATTTTTCATTATTAGTTTAATCAGATTTCCAAATTCTTCTAAATCCGGTTCTTTTCCTCTTTGATTAGGTGAAACGTTTAAATTCGAAACCCATTCAAAATTCAACAACTTAAAGCGTACACACAATTGGACATGTCTCTCACTTTCTCTCTATCTATCTATCTATCTATCTATCTCTCTCTCTCTCTCTCACCCTCCCTGGCTCCTCTCATTCTCCCTTCATTTAATTGATGTATCAAGATGCCTTCATTTATGCGCGCGTAATTTGTACTAATCTATTTTTTCTATCTGTTCTTCAGTCATTTTGATTTGTTATGGATTGTTACTTTCATTGTCGGTTAAATTCAGGAGGCGCGGCTTCTCTGTTTCCATAACTTTATTAGCGGAATCTAATGACTATCGGTAGGACTTTGAGACGTGTCAGGGAGTTGAGGGTGATACCAAAGCAGAATAGACAAAAAAAACACATGAACCATACAGATCTATGTAGTCGCCTAATATATACTCTGGCATGAATCTCTCTTTTTTCCTCTTGGCTCAGGGTCAATACGTTCAGTAGTATATAAAAGAGTATACATTTCAAATCGTTAAATGCGGTTTGCCATCCGGATTGCTTTTGTGGGCTTGTTGTTCAAGGCTCGTAAAGCATATTAAATAAAAACGTAATAACAAAAAATACATGAATACAATAATGTTTTATTTCATGTTGGATTTGGGAGTGGAAGGGTATTGTGTGCGCGCAGGACAAGGGATTTGTTAGCCCTTCGCTTCTGTTTGTTTGCAGACCGTTACTTCTCCGAAAAATAATATTTATTGTCCAATTAAATTCCTTATTCTCTAACCTCTTTATATTGAACTGATCTTGACTTTACTACTGGATATGTGCTGCTGTTTTGTTGTATTTTCCTTGTTATATATATATATATATATATATATATATATATATATATATATATATATATGAGTGGACATGGAAGTCAGCACTTAGAGGCGATAGTCTGTTTCATGCTAGTGCAATCGTCAGTCGCCTGACGATTGCACTAGCATGAAACAGACTGTCGCCTCTAAGTGCTGACTTCCATGTCCACTTATATATTTACACGCGCTCTATCTCTGATATTGAGCACTTTATCCCATAAATATAGCACACTTTAAGACTATATTTCTTTATATATATATATATATATATATGCGCGCGTGTGTGTATGTATGTATGTATTTAGAAAAATAGTATGACAAATTTGGGGAAATGACTGTGTGACCCGTTAGGACTTCATCGGATGAAACGGGTCAAGAAATCTAATTTTTCAATTTGCCATCCTATTTGAGGATATATGAAATTATATATATATACATATATATATATATATATATATATATATATATATATATATATACATATATATATATATACATATATAATGTCATTCGCAGAGTGTTCTGTTTCGCTGTATCACATCTCCTCAGAGCGACTAGACACCCGAACGCCTCAAGCCCGGATCGAACCTAAACTTCTTTGGTGTTAGTCAGAGATTCTACCACTGGGCCATCTGCACTCGACAGGATTTAAAAGCTAAATCTAGCAAATTGTGTTTTATAAACGCAAACAAACACCAAGCAGCCATAATGCTGCATATGAATACTTTTAGATATAGGTATATGCATAGTTTTGGTCAAACCACATTGAAACACCGGTTCTCGCCGTCTGATCCCCAAAGTTAAGCAACGTCTTGTCTGGACAGTATTGATATGTGAACGCTTGAGAATAGCAAGTGCTGTAAGCTTGTATGGCCTGGTGGTATAATATAACGGATAATACACAAGTCGAATTACAGTCGAGTTAATTACATCCACTTACACGCCAATAACATTCGGAAATGTCTGAATCCGTGTAACCCGCCCTCAATACAAGATGGCTTATTAAACACAACCTGGCCGTTAGAACAGCTTCTTTATGGGGTTTTCTCGTTCAGACATCTATTTTAAACTTGGGTATCCACAAAAAATAACGTTTGTCGTAATAAAAATGTGGGATTAAAATAAATACATTAGTTCTTTAGAAATTACTTTTTGTACGTTTTCTATAGAAAATCGAGAAGCTATGGTTTTTCGAGAAAAACTGATCGAGGGAGTGTGCATTCCTGAAAGAATAAATATAAACTTTCTGGTCTGTGGGTCTCGTTGTGACCGAACGGACTGAAGCAAACCAGATCAGACGTTAGTTTCTGCTACCAAGGTAGACGCTGGTTCGTACCGTACAGGTGAGCACATTTTCTTTATTGAGATTTCTCGAGTGAGCTGGCCTTTAGCTGTAATCTTCGTCGTCGTTGTTGGCTTTATCACGCACCCTAGAATCTAATTTCTTCTTTGCTGGTCGCCTCCATTATGATAGTCGCGTTGATGGTTAAATCCGCCGCCAATGTGCAGGTTCAAAAGCTTCAAGTTTCACCAAAAGCTACTCCTGTCACCCATTCGCTATCGCCGTCTATCACCGTAGAAGAAAGTGCCGATGGCGTGATTTTGTTTAAGGTGAACCTAAACTTGCCAGGAAGTGACCCACACACTTGATTTCATGAACTTCCTCTGCGGCACATATGGAATAAGACATGCAGAATCCGGTTATGAAACGGCAACGAAATGCCACTAAATCTGTTATAATTTCAAGTTCTGTAGATTCCCCATCATGCATAGCCCATTTCTTCCGCTGGTTTCAAACTTTGAGATCTGTCTCAATCTTCATCCGCTTGTTCTACCGATGGAGGTCTTTAAGGTTTGTCACGGTTAGTCTGGATCAACGTCTTTCATCTTGCATCCAATTTAAAATATCTACAGTAAATAATCAAAAATACTTATTCAAAACTTATCTAAATTATATAATGAGCCATGTCTCAATATATATATATATATGTATATATATATATATATATATATATATATATATATATTGAGACACACATATATATATATATATTGAAATATATATATATATATATATATATATATATATTGAGACATGTATACAAGGTAACCAAAAACGTTCTGTCCGTTTTTAAAGGAAAAAAAGAAAACACTTCACAGTATGTGTAAGTTAAATTTAGTCCTCGAAGTAATCGCACTTTCTGCCAAGGTTTTTCCAGCTGTTCAATGCCCTTGCGGTAGAACTCGGGTTGGGGTGATGCAAAGAAATCCGTGAGGGCTTTGCGCGAGTCTGCTTCCTTGGTGAAGGATTTCCCACGAAGATGAATATCCAGAGAGTGGAAGAGGTGGTAATCGGATGGCGCAAGGTCAGGTGAATAAGGTGGATGGCACAAAGTCTCCGAACCCAAGTTTCTGTATGGTATCCCTAATGCGGCCTGGCGTTGTCATGGAGAAAAGGCATACCTTTGCGATTCACGAGTGCTGGCTCCTTCTGGTGCAATGCCTGTTGCACACGTTTCAATTGCTGCGAGTATAGGTCTCCAGTGACCATTTGGCCCGGTGGTAGTAGTTCATAATGAACCACTTGCCGACCTGTCCACCAGACACAAAGCATAATCTTGCGTGGGTGCATAGGCGGTCTTGCGGTGTGAGGTACAGCGTCCTGAGGAGACAACAAATGTCTGGAACGCTTGGGAGTTTCGTACAGAACCCACTTTTCATCACTGGTAAGCACTCGATTGAATAAGGATGCGGTACAGTGGCGAGAAAACAGTGATACGCAGGCTGCCACTCGTTGCCCCTTATAGACCTCCAACAGCGTTTGCGGAACTCACTTGCTCAGTTTGTACGTCTTACATAGGCAGTGCAGGTGAAGTCTGTTTCATCGGAAACTTTAAACTGTCTTGCAGGTTTATCACACGTTAGACTACTCTCCTCTTCAATGGCCGCCTTCAGAACTCCGTCATTCAAGACATGTGGTCGTCCACTGCGAGGCCCATCATGGTGAGACAAATCTCCCGAATTGAATTTTCGAAACAAAGGCCTTGCAGTACGTTCATCCACAGCACTATCCCCAAATGCTTGACATATGCGGCGACTTGATGCAGCTGCTGATAAGCCCACTTTGAAGAGTTAAAGCAAACGGTCCAGAACGAGATCTCTAGACACTTCCATCCTTCTCACAGCTGTCCGGCTTATAACTGATGGCCGGGCACGCTGCGCATGTTTTTTATAAAGTCTGATGTTCCTACTTCCGGCTGTCCGAATTTGAAAACAATTGCTACACGCATTTCGTATATATTTGAACTTCATTCAATGACTGATCAAAAACCGGTCAGAACATTTTTGGTTACTTTTTTATATAAAAATTATATATATATATATATATATATATATATATATATATATATATATATATATATATATATATTGATACATATATATATATATTGATACATATATATATGTATATATATATATATATATATATATATATATTGATACATATATATATTGAGATATATTTATATATTGAGAAAATATATATATATATTGAGACATATATACATATTGAGACATATATATGTATATATATATATATATATATATATATATATATATATATATATATATATATATATATATATATTAGGTCACCCCATAAGTTCTGTCCTAATTTTAACTTTTTGTTACATTGAACGAAATTTAAAGAGTATTTTATAATGTCTAATGGAGCTGAACATTATTTTTATGTTTAGATGCATTTAAACTGACCGAATTGTATTTCTGAGAACAATAAAATTAAATTTTGTTTGATTAAATCCCTGCTAACATGGAAGTACCCAAGAATCATTTGTGGCACATAATGCTTTATGAGTTCAAGAAAGGAAACTCAGCGGCCGAAGCGGCTAGAAACATTCACTCAGTTTATGGGGAGGAATGTGTGAATGAAAGAATTTGCAGAAGATGGTTTGCAAAATTCAGAGGTGGTGATTTCACTCTTGAAGATGAATATCGAACCGAACGTCCAGTTGAGTTTGATGAAAAGCTTCTTGAAGCAGCCCTTGAAGAAAATCCTGCTTTATCAGTTGAGGAATTGGCAGTGGTTCTCAGTTCAAACCATACAACTGTTCATCATCATCTTCAACAACTTGTAAAAGTTCGTAAACTTGGAAAATGGGTGCCTCATGAATTGTCTGAAAACAACCTAAAATCCCGAGTTGACAGCTGCTCTTCTCTCCATTCTCGCCAACTTGTTTCACCTTTTTTGGATAGACTTGTGACTGGCGACGAGAAATGGATCTTTTATCGAAATGTTAAGCCTCGTAGACAATGGCTTGGTAAAGGGGAAGGACCCCAGCCACAGCCGAGAAGGGAACTTCATGGGCAAAATGTTCTTCTTTCAATCTGGTAGGATTGCTAAGGAATAATCCACTTTGAATTCTTACCACCTAATGCAACAATTAATGCTCAAATATACTGTCGGCAAAGCTTTGAGGAAAAAAAGACCTGCTCTAGTGAATCGAAAAGTGGGTGATGTTTAATCAGGACAATGCGCGACCACACACAGCAAGAATCACGTCACAAAAGATCGAATAAATAAATAAATATATAAGAAAAAAAATAAAAATATAAATAAATAAAAACAAGCAAAATATTTGAACCCAATTAAATAAATAAACAAATAAACGACTTCCAGTAAAATAACCGTCAAAATAGACTACCCACAATGCACTACTGACCCGTATATATAAATAGCCGAGTAAAAATAACAGTACTCGTGGCCTGACGATTGCATGTAGCATGAAACAGACTGTCACCTCTAAGTGTTGACTTCTATGTTCCCTTTTATATTTGCACACGCTCTATGTCTGATATTGAGCACTTTATCCCATAAATGTAGCACATCTTAAGACTATATTTCTTCATATATATATATATATATATATATATATATATATATATATATATATATATATATATATATATATACATATATATATATATATATTGAGACGTATATATATATATATTGAGACGTATATATATATGTATATATGTATATATATATATGTATATATGTATATATATATATGTATGCATATATATATATATATATATATATATATATATATATATTAAGACAGTGGTGGGGAGACAAATATTCATATATATATAGAAATTTTTAATTTATTGTATTTACAACTAAAGATGCTTTTCATAGAATTAACTGTACACAAATTCATAATAACTAAATATGCATAGAAAACAGAAAAATTTATGTAATAGAACTAAATCCTATTCATCCATTTTAATGGGTGAAGAAAGTATTCGTAAAATTCAAATTTAAAACTTTTAAATCTATTTAATACTCTAGATTTATTCATTAGTTGGAAATACATTAAAAGTAACAATTTGTATGTGTACGAATATTTCTTTCTCCCAATTTATGTGAAAGCACACACATACTCACACACAGACACACAGACACACACACACACACACACATATATATATATATATATATATATATATATATATATATATATATATATATATATATATCCAGGTAAGATGAGAACAAATGGAGTTTAATTCCAAATTCGTATCACTTAATTTAAAAGTAGGATCACTGTAGAGTAAGGTAAATTTTATTCATTCTCGGAGAATAAAACAAAAACTTGTTAAAATTCGCTACACAATACCATCTTAATTAAGATTTTAATGAAGTGTTACAGACTGTCGAACAATAATCCATTTATTCTTAACTTACCTGCATCTTTCGCTGTCTCTACAGTAGAAAACTATTTACATTTATTTAATATTTAAATATGGAAAAGAAATCGGAATTTTGCTAAAAAGTATACCCAGGTAATGTTGAAACACGATTGCTATTGTGTAGCGATTTTTAACATATTTTTGTTTTAATCTCCGATAATTATTTTATATATATATATATATATATATATATATATATATATATATATATATATATATATATATTACAAGTAATAAATCCGTTGGTACATAATCCAATTGGATCCTAATAATATCAGATATTAAAACTGATTCACAAAAAGTATGTATTTATTTTAACAGTGCATATAAATTACACAAAATCCAAAATTACCTCATATGGGGATAGATCGATTTTCAACCAACGTGTAGGTAACTGTTATTCAACCCAGGTAGATGGACTGTTTTCGTGAGGAATTAGACATTTAGAATTTACCTTTTGACAGCAGTAGAAAAATTAATAGTGAACCTGGACATATGAACGCTTCAGTCAAACGAATTTCCGAGTCGGTGGTAAGTACACGTGTGTGTGTGTGTGTGTGTGTGTGTGTGTGAGAGAGAGAGAGGGGGGGAGGGAGAGAGAGGCTGGAATTTAGAAAATGAGATGTGCTTCCAGAAACGCATTCTCTAAATATCATGGACAGAGCGAATGAGAAGCGAGAAAGTTTTAGTAAAAGTCAGAACTGGACAAATATCCCTGCCTTAATAAGAAAGAGTTGAAATTTCGTGGTTACCTTTTAAGGGATAAAGAGTCGAAGATTTCAACACACACAGGACATATGTAAACAAGTTGACACAGGGGCTAATAGCGAGTAGCATAGTGTGAACAAATGGCAGAACAATAAAAGACAGGAACTTGTGGAGAGCCATGATTGCTCAATTTTTAACGGAACGGCACATAGAAGAAAAACAATTGACGACGAGTGTAACACATTTTACTATCTAAAAAAATTGTTATTTTGCGATGTAATTTTATTATTTTTGTATATTTTAAGTTTATAAATGATATTTTAAGACTTTTTTATGTTTAGACGTTATTTTTATACATTATGAAATGGACAAAGTCCGACAATTATTTCAGACATTTCTTATGTTTATGATATTTTATAATAATATTTTTTTTCATAGAAACACAGCGGTCATTAGCCTCGAGTAACATCGAATATGGCTAGTTTTAAAACAATAGACTATTTTTATTACTCAATAGTAGATAACATGTTTTAAAATATTACCCGAAATATGTTTTTGTTATACATAGGAAAGAATTAAAATAATATTTTATTTTAATATTAAAACGATTTATCGTATTTGACGGAATATAAGGCTCACGGTTGTAACTAAAAATATCTTTTAAAAATTCCACTGCGTCTTATATGTCATGTGTAGGTTTAAAATTCGAATAATCGGCCGAAATTAGCTACATGGCAACTCCTGTTATCTTAGGCTTAAACATTATGGGACAATGGAAAAACACGGATGAAAATGCCTGATCAAGACCTTACACTTACAGGAAGAATACAAAGACCAAGCGAATGGATGAAGCAAGCTTGGGACAATATTAGACCAGAAATTGTTGCGAAATCCTTTAAAATGTGTGGCATCAGCAATGCTCACTGGGGTAAACTGTCCTAGTTCCACGTGCCATGTTTAATGGATGTCAGTTATCTCCTGTTAATTTCCCTCTGAAAGTAATCCACTGCCTTAGCCGGGTATTGAACTCACACTCTTTGGGTCCTGTCACTGGAACTAACAAACGCATTTATCCACTGTGCCATGTTAGCGAAATAAAGTGTTCAGTTCGACATTCCAACTACCTGAGGAAGGCCTGAGCGTACAACGGTCGAAACGTTGTAATAAATATGGCGACAAAGATGAGGATAATAGTCGAAATAATGTAAATAATGCAAGATCTGCCCAGTCTTCACTTTCCAGTCTTGACACAGGCCAAAAGCATCTCCGCGTCCTCATGGGTGATGAATTATTTTCTACCTTGTAACTCCGTTAGCACAGACAAAACATTGCAATCCTCTCACTAATCTATCGCTATTTCCATGGAATGTGTTCAGACGAGTTATATTAATTAGTTGCACTTTCACGGCTAAAAAAAACGGCATGTCACCTACATTGTAGAGAACCTCTCTCATTCATTTGTAGTTCACTGTTGAGATGGAACTTCCAGGCGAAGAGCTTCTTTTCCATGAAACGTCATTTTGTTGAAGCGAGTCCCATGAAGAGCTTCCCCGATCACTACAAACGTAACCTGTTAAAGTTTAAATTTAACCGTTATTTTCCACACATATCCCCATACACTCGTCCCGGTTAATCTTACTGTAACCTCTACTTCGAGTGGCTCTCGGGGTTTGTGCCGGTTTAAAATTACTGTAAAAAATATTAACTTATATTCTTAGAAAAACGTCATTTTGTTGAAGCGAGTCACATGAAGAGCTTCCCCGTTCACTACAAACGTAACCTGTTAAAGTTTAAATTTAACCGTTATTTTCCACACATATCCCCATACACTCGTCCCGGTTAATCTTACTGTAACCTCTACTTCGAGTGGCTCTCGGGGTTTGTACCGGTTTAAAATTACTGTAAAAAATATTAACTTATATTCTTAGAAATATGTTATTTGTGTCCTGAGCTGCCAACAAGAAAAAATTTTTTTATCATTTCACCGCATGCAAGGCGGAAATGCTGCTAGTTCTCAGTGGGTTACAGGAAGTGAAAGTGGGAGAAAAGACGGATAATAGATAGGAAAATCTTGCTAAATTCTCAATTCCATAACTATGAAACTTTTATAATTATATATACACAAAAATAACGTTCTTTCGATTACAAATTAAATAGTGATAACCCCAACATAAAGAAATGCAATCCAACTTTAGAAATCTTATAGAAAAACAAAAAAATAACAAAAGATAACTCGAAAATCTTTTTACTTACTCAAATGTAATATTATCCCCTATCGCTATCTTCCCTCCCCTACCTGTCAAACTTAGGACGCTTGTGAGTTGACGTACCTAAACTTTGACCGATGTTTATCAACAAAAAAATGACCACACACCATTCAACATTAACTACCCGGTCCACCCAACACCAAACTGCTATCAACAACCACTATTGTTTCACTTAGATACTTTATGTATATTTTGTATGTACATTTTTCTTCTTAAAAATGGAAAATAGGAAGTGACGTTTTACATCCGGGCTTGCCTACAAACAGGATCGTTCATAACCATTTTTGACCATCACCCATAGATGTGCAGTTAAAATGCACTGAAACGAAGGAGCATCTCTGTTGTGAGTAAAATGGTTTTGTCTATATGATAAAATTATAATATATATATATATATATATATATATATATATATATATATATATATATATATATATATATATATGAAGTAATATAGTCTTAAGGTGTGCTATATTTATGGGATAAAGTGCTCAATATCAGAGATAAAGCGTGTGTAAATATAAAAGTGGACATAGAAGTCAACAGGCGACAGTAAATTTTAATAGGTACACTGGAATCAAGGCTGCCGACAAAGTCGATCAGCAGCGAAATTAGCACTGGATATTCTCTCAAGGATGGACGAACTGTTTAGAACTGGAAAATTGAGTCACGGACAATTGCGTTTCTGTACATTTGCGTCCTTAGACAAATGCGTCCCTGTATTATTTCGTCCTCTGATAATTTGTTTGAAGTTACCATTTCTTTTTAAAGAATTTTTTAATATCGAAATACCTTTAATTACTCTAAACAAGCAGAACGGTAGTTACCATAAATAAAAAAGTGATTTTTTTTTAATTAAGCAAGAGAAGATTAAGCTAACAGTTTTAGTTCAATTAACCAGTGACGCGTTTGTCTGGGGACGCATTTGTCCAGAAAGCAATTTTCCGGGACGCAGCTCTCCTTGAACCGTTCCCAAGAAACGCTTAACCGACTTGAGAAAAGTTTAGAGAAGTTATTTTTTAAAATGGCAGTATCTTTGACGTAACAACATACATAAAAGTTTATCTCCACTCATCTCGCGAAGTAAAAAAAAATCGAACTTGGGAAGAGCCGAAAAGACAAATCCCAACATGTCTTGATAATGATTAATAAATATTTTCATCTTAATTTTTTCTAATGAATCTTCTACGATACCTAGACTTTATGAATTTAAGCGCAGTACTTGATTGGCGCCAAGGTTCCATCGTCTTTCAAATGAAATGGTGAGATGTTATTTTTACAGTTTCGTCTCCCTTGTTAAGGCTCTTTTAGTTTCTTGTTGCCCAGTCAACTTTGATCTTCAAACATGTAAATGCAATCCCACTGGTTAGCTTCCGTCTTCTTAATTCATATTCTTTTATTGTCCTCTCTCCTTAATAGTAGATTTTTCTCATATTCTTACACTCAGTAACCCCTTGCATCCTATTGGCTTTGTTATCTTGCTTGGGGTGGAATGGTCTAATAAAATAGCATCAGCTATACAAAAATCCAAGAATCGTTTACATTTGATGATAAAAATTGGTAAACGTTTCTATAAATATTTAATTGTTTTAGGAAATTTTCTGAAGTTATTTTTAATAGAATAATGTATTTTTAACACGGCATTGTCAAAGATCATTTTTCTTAAAATGAATAAATTTCATTTTTTAACACGATTAGAGAATTATTTCAAACATAGGAAATTTTCTCAGGGTAAATCTTATTAGCACTCACCTAAGAACTGTACTTATTATTGAGACTCAGTATCATCAAATCATGTATACTCAACTAACTGATCCTCTAACCATGAATAATGGAGTTACTGTGAGGTTTATCCAATAATGGGTACTCAGTGTAATAACTTAAATACGGTTTTCGGCTGTCATATAAAAAAGCATCATGTCGAAAACAAAACAAATTATTTTAGATAATGGTGATTCTCACAGGGCATAGGAATTGTATACAAAAAGATCAAATCGATACAAAAAGATAAAATCGTGTCCAAGTGTCAAGAACCGGAGGGAGAAATATTATCAAGAAGAAAATTAATGAATTGACAGAAGTAGAAAGCAAAATATTTCAAAGTCTTTGAAAAATAAAATCGTGATAGATCTGTCCAAAACAATATTTTTTTATTAGTACTAGGTCAATAATATTGTCCTTAACGGTAAACTCAAATAGAAGTGTAAATAGAATATGCAATATACAAGACAATATATACCAGAAACGCTTGTTCATCTACTCTGGTAACAGGGCTTTCACTGGAAAGAAATTTTATAATATTGTAGGGATAAGGAAGGCGCTTATCTCACTTTTCTGGAGATAAATCATGTGGGTCAAATGACAGCCGCTTCGTGACGATATTCCAGACAGTGACGAACGCGGCAGCCAAATTGAGTTCGTTCTACAGGAGCGAATCGAAATGTTATTTCGTCTTTACCCCTATGTCAATGAGCTTAGGCTGAGGCTAAATCCGCCTTCCCTGCAGCTTACATGACCACGGTGCCTTTTCACTTTTGAGATACATCTTTCCGAGATATAGAAAGAAAATGCAGCTCACAGTACTCAATATGGAAAAACCAAAGACACGCCGTTTACTGTCCCTGAAATATATCCTTGGCTGAGACGTAGATGGGTCCGGTCCGTTTGAATCTGGAATGCTATGTTTTCCTCATATACAGGAATACCACCATATTAAATATAAAACACTTTCTTTTGTTTTTTTCCGTACACTTTTCTTTCTTGTGCATAAATTTGTGATATATTATTCTCTATGTGGGACATGTGAATATATATATATATATATATATATATATATATATATATATATATATATATATATATATAAAGAAATCTAGTCTTAAAGTGTGCTATATGTATGGGGTAAAGTGCTCAATATCAGAGATAGAGCGTATGTAAATATAAATATGAGAGTGAACATTGAAGTCTATATTCAGAGTCGACAAGCAGTTTCATGGTGGACGCAATAGCCATGCCGCTTGACGATTGCATCTAGCATAAAACAGACTGTCACCTCTAAGTGTTGACTTCTATGTTCACTTTATATATATATATATATATATATATATATATATATATATATATATATATATATATATATATAGTTTTGTGTATATATGTGATAAAAAAGTATCCGAGAAAATAAGCATGTTCGTTATCGCTTTTCCCTTCAGCGATTTCGTTCTGTTCGTGAAATATCGGTGTTATTATCACATGCATATAATAATGCTCTTAACGGTGGAAAGAATGGGGAGAATATATTTTCCTCCCCAGCTCTCTACCGTTATATGATATAATAAAAAGCCTACTCAAAAATATAGATTTACTACATTAAATATTAATTAAAATATACATTTAACTTTTTCTCATGGAAATTTAATTATACGATTGCATGTTGTAAAAGTATTTTGATAGATATATATTGTCTGGCTATAGCATGGCGTAGCCACACAACTATATGAAGAAATATAGTTTTAAGGTCTGCTATATTTATGAGATAAAGTGCTCAATATGTTTCATGCTGGACGCAATCGTCAGGCGGCATGGCTATTGCGTCCACCATGAAACAGCTTGTCGACTCTGAGTGTTGACTTCAATGTTCACTCTCATATTTATATTTACATACGCTCTATCTCTGATATTGAGCACTTTATCTCATAAATGTAGCACACCTTAAAACTATATATCTTCATATATATATATATAGATAGATAGATAGATAGATAGATAGATAGATAGATATGAAGAAATATAGTTTTAAGGTGTGCTGAGGATTGCGTCCAGCATGAAACAGCCTGTCGCCTCTGAGTGTTGACTTCAATGTTCACTTTTATATTTATATGTATGTGTGTGTGCGTGTGCGTATGGTAAATATCTAGTTTTAAGCTATACTGCATTTAGGGCTTAATGTTTTCAATATCAAGGATAGGGCCTATGTAAATATAAAAGTGGACATTGCGCTCATCACCCAACAACAACAGTTTATTGCATGCTTTTAAGCATGAAAAAACTGTTGCATATACGGCCAGAAAATAGCGGTTAAGTATGAAATCGACACGTCTCTGGGTGTTGAACTGAATTTCCGATTTTAAATTTGATTGACCCTACAAAAACCGTCAAACACTTCTTGACGGGTCAAGTACTTAATCCTGCTAGACAGCCTCCTCACAAGAAAAACTGGGTAGGAGAAACATTATAGTCTCTGATTACCTGACAACGTGACAGGTAGAAGTTTCTCAGATAGTACTGGTAGCACTTGTAGGGTGACTTGATATGTTGTTTAATCTCTACAGACCTTATTAGTGAAGGAAAATAATTGGTTTTATATTTTCCTTAAATCAGTAATTCTATAGAAGACTTGATAATAAAATGTTGTTTTTTTACAGTCGCATTGAGTCAAATAATATATACTGAACTTAGATCAAAATTAAAACTATATTAGAAAAAACGCTTAAAATTATCTATATGCATTTTTGAAGACTTTTTTATGCTGAATGCTATGGAGATGATGCTTTTTTTCTTTGAGGCTATTATATCACCTTTTCAACTATTCATAAAGAAATAGGAATCTTTTACTAGAAAAGGGCAGGCAGTGTCGTACCGAAAAAGTAGATTAACTCTTACGATAAAAATCTGGCAAAATTAATGTCCAAAGACATTCTCCCTTCCCAAGAACTAGTTATCTGATTTTCTCTCAAGTCCTTGGCTTCCAATAATATAAAAACTAAAATGAATAAATGAAGAAAGAAAGGAAAAGAAAAATTATTCGATATCTTTCAATTTTCGCTTAACAGTCAGAATCAGATGCCAGGTTTCATATTCAACAATTCGATGGAGAACAGTGACACAAGAGGCGAACAAGGACATGCGTATAAAGACATCTCTCAGTCATCCTTTTCACTTCCGCTTACGGTGAACTGTCAGTAAAAGACATTTAGCTATCACGTGTAACATCTTATGTAAAGTAAATTGTCCAGGAGCTACTTCAATGAGATCAACACAAATTATATATTAGCCTACCCTTAATTCATTAATTATATGTATGTATGTATGTGTGCAAGTGTGTGTATTTTAAAATTAATGACGTTATATATACATATATATATATATATATATTTGTTGTTGGTTCTATGAGCTGTACTCTCATACGTCGAAAACGACGAGAGTCCAGTATATATATATATATATATATATATATATACATATATATATATATATATATATATATATATATACATATATATATATATATATATATATATATATATATATATATATATATATATATATATATATATTAAGACATTTTTATGTTTATGCATCTTTTTTATAGATACAAATATTTAAGTAAATACTCTGTTTATGATAAACAGTACTAAACAACATTTACCAGCCTGAATGTCCGAGAAATTTTCATAGAAAATATTCGTCCTCCGACAGGACTCGAACCTGTATCCTATACGGAACCGTCTTATAGCATGACGTGCCATAACCGATTGGGTCACAGAGGAGCGTTTGGTTAGCAAGCTATATATATATATATATATATATATATATATATATATATTCATACATGATTCATTAAATAATATAGATAAGTGTTGTCTATATATTTTATGTAAGTTTTATTTATATATAGACAATACTTATCTATATTATTTAATGAAACATGTATGAATGAAAAAATGCTGCCTAAATATACACAATATATATATATATATATATTTCAGTCGGGTTTCGATCCTAGCTACAAGCAACCGGACGTATCGCCACACTGATGAGCTGTGATATAGCGAAACAGTCTGTCTGCGAATGACAATATATATGCTCCTGAAAAATTCATTTCGGTTAAGCTCTCTGGGGAGGAAGTGTGGGTTTGTAAACAGTGACTATTACGGCTAATAATGCAAGACTCTTCGGTAAATCGAATCGAGTTCCTGCAGTCACTGTGTGTTTTTCTAAAAAATAAATACGCTTAAATTCACCTTCATCCCTGGCGTGCGCCAACCGCTTAGTGGTAAAATACCCGACTGACGTCAATTCAGCCTACTTTTGATCCTAGCTAGAGGCAACCCGACGTCTAGCCACACTGATGAACTGTGATACTGCGAAACAGTCTGTCTGAGGATGACAATATATATATATATATATATATATATATATATATATATATATATATATATATATATATATTGGGATAAAATATCGATCAATTGTGCATTAGAATAAGGTAAAATAATAGGAAAAAGAAGAAGACAGATCAGGTCAGTGCAGTACATTTCTTAGAACCAAACATATAACTTGTGTTCTCATTTACAGTCATATATTAGTTTTATCTAATAATCGATTCAGTAAATAACGATGATGTTTTGTTAAATGATTTGGCTGAGATTTTTATAAAATTTAATCACTTTTTAAAATGTAATATTTTTAGCACTTAACTACGTATTTTAATACCAACTTGCAATGACAACTACAGAATTATCTGTGATGGTAAGCCTCACTGATACAAGATGAAGATTTTGTTTTTCGTCGCACGATAAGTTCAGATATTTCTATCTGAGAAATGTCGCCAATGAAGACACATATGACGGAAAAGTCTGATGTAGCAAAATATGCCTTCCAAAAGCTAAGCGTGTTATTCAAATAAGAAAAGTTCCGTCGATACATCGGAAATGGTGGGAAAAATGATAGGTTGCAAGCATGTTCCTATACCGTAGTAAATGTGGGACAAGCTTTCTCACGAATGAAGAGGAGACGTGCGCCAACAGATATGTGTTTCTACAGAAGGATGCTGAGAATACTATGAGCGGACTGAAGTAAATAGGACTTGAAATTTCTTAGACCCATAATGAGGATTCAGGGTTCAGCGAACTTGAAACTCAGAGGACCTACTTGCCCAAAATAGTAGAGGTGAATATAAAGTAAGCTGTTTTAAATGACGTTCACTTTGTACAAGACCCAAGGGCCACTCGAGGTAGAGTATTATTGAATAAGAGTCACTGTTCATGTGGATATGTTTGGAAGTTGAAGGTTAACCGTCGTCTTGAAGTGGTTAATTTTGTGATATCAATCTTTTGGGAGTCGATTCAGTAGTTCGTCTGAAGAAGCTTCTTCAAGAATGTGAATGTTTCACAATAATGTGCGTGCTATGGTGGGTTTTAGCTATGTGGGTTAAGCTTGGTGTATCTAAGGAGTGTAGTTAATCCGAACACACACCATGGAAATAGCAATAGAGCAGTGAGAGGTTTGTGGCATCTCGTCAGTTGTAAAGTGCAAAATAAATCGTCACCTGCAAGGACGTGCAAAAGTTTTTGGGCTCTACAGCTGAAAGTGAAGACTTGACAACTCCTGCCATATATAGCAGTAGTACTTCATTTTTGGCCTGATCTGGCTTTACCAGACGAGCTTGTTTACATAGAGTGCAAACATAGACTGGGAGAAAAACCCGAAGGGACAAACATTATTTGGAGCTACAAAGAATAGGAAATTGTAAAGATACATTATTGCCAACGTCCTGATGGAACACAACACCTAAAAGAAGAGGAATTTATCCGACGACATTGTAAAACATATTAATTTATTAATTTTGTCCTAAATTTCGTATATTTAATCTATATTAAGATAAGACGTCATATCAACATACTGTCACATCCATCGATCGCAAGACAAGAAACGTTTTTCAATGCGATTATTTCGACCTAGAAATTTTCTTTAATTACCTAGTCATTTGCAGACCATCTAGAATTTGCAAAAAAATATAACGTTTCTTAATTATGCACAGTCTGTGTTTATGGGCACCCGTTTTTTTTTTTGGGGGGGGGGGGTATTTTTTTCAAATGCCAGGATGTTGTTTACCAAATGTTGTTTCGTGAGTGGATCAATAAGTAGTCAGCAAGATTAATAACTGGGTATTCAGACAACAGATTGGATACATTGTGATATACTTAGATATATCAATGTCGCCTCCTTTGTAAATATAAAATCACAAATACAGAAAAATTAAATTTCTCTATTTTCAAAACAGCAAAATTAAAATGGAATTTCAAAAGCGACATGGATTCTGGAATATAAGTTGGTCGATTTTTTTAAAATAATTTAATTCTTTTTTTTTTTTAATTTCTCATGAATATAAATACTAGTGTTCGAATGTTCCCTGTCTAAATGTATGGAAGAAATTTACTGATAATTTAAAAAAAGGGGTGGTTGGAATAAAAATGAACCGGGTGGATTTTTCTAACAAAAATGAAATAATCGTCCTGGGTATGATCATAAGCTGCATCCGCGTCCTGGGTAAGACGATAAACTACATCCAACAGCAAGGCCTCTGATCAGGAGGTTTTGTGGAGCGTGGAACCACCTCTTAATTGCAGGTTTTCCCAGGTCCACCTTGACCCGGGATTGTAGCACCTGTTAGGGTCCCAGCTATGGGCAAATCATTAACCCCGAAACCGAGGTAAAAAGCATTATAAAAGTGTAAAAATAGGTTTTAATACCAGAAATACTTTGTAGAAAATTATTACCAGAAATATTTTTTTGAAGAAGAAAAATGATGACCAGCAATATATTTTTTTTTAAAGTTTAGCAGCAATATATTTTTGAAAAAAAAAACATTACCAGCAATACGTTTTTGAAAAAAATATTACCAGCAATACATGTTTTAAAATAATATTACCAGCTACACATTTTTGAGGAAAAATAATATTACTAGCAATTTTATTTTGACAAAACAAAATATTACCAGGAAAAAAATAGTTGTCGGCATTAAATAACCCATTGAGATTGACATGCCGTAAAACACAACAAAGAAAAATGAAATAAACGAACCCGTCCGTGTATTTGAAACTCAAAAGCAGTTCCGACCTTGATAAAATTCAAAAGTGTCTCTGAGCTCTTCTGGGTAAAGAATTATTCTCCACACGTCAACCCCTCTCCAACAGTCAGTCGGAAGAACTATATTTCCTTTTTCCGCGAATGCAAACCTTCACGGTGAGAATACGCCATGCCACCCACATTCCCTCCATTTTCCATCGGTGAGAAGTAATCTCCACTCGAGCAGCTTCCCGCGAACCACTTCCCTGTGGAACCGACTCCCAACAGGATGTTTCCCTGATCATTACAATCTTAAGCTCTCCAAGGCTAAGGTTAATCGTTATCTCCCTGAACTATACACACAAATTGCCTCCTAACGTAACCCACTACGTCGAGAGCCCCCGGCTCTTGTAAAAGGTGACTCTTATTGTAAAAAAGACCATTTTTACATATATCATATCAGGCAGATTACTCGTCAGCTGGTCTTGAATAAATAATCTTCTCACACGAAATCACACTGACCGTTTCAAAAGACATTTCTCGGGAATATCTTTTCAATAAGGACTGATGATATTATCAGCGTTGCTTAGGTGTGGACAAGGCAGAAAGTATAGGATAGCCAGTGAGCATCGAACTCATTCGTAATTGATATAATAACAAGTATGTATGGATTAAAAATATAATCAAAAACATTTAGGGGTTTACTTAACGTAGATTACTTCAGAACAAGTCTAACTTTTCATAATGTCACGTCGGAGGCAGCCATGTCTTCCTACAGATAACTATTATCTGTGAATGTTATGTATATCTATAATAATTTCTCAGACTTAACCTGTAGAAAAGATAATATTTATAAATATAAATGTCAATAGGAAAACTGTAGTAGTTGCCGACGCGTTTCGTCCAATATGGACTTTCTCAAGGCAAAATATATTGTTGTATACTAATAGCAATAATGTTTATTAAACAGGCATTTATAACATAAATCGCCAAAACTGTTCCTCCCAAAATATTGGAGAAACAAGTAGAATTTTTTTTAAATGTATTTATGAGCACAAAGGTGATCTCCCAAAAAAGAATTTAGCTAATGCACTAGTCATACATAGAAATAAATTCAACCACAATTTTGATTTTAAAAATGCTACACTCATAAAAAAAAGAAAATAACTCACTCAGAAGGAAAATCCTAGAGAGTGCCGCCATTGAATATTACCCAAATATTAATCTACGCCCAGGGTTTTCCCTATTTTACCTTTCTTAACAGAATTACTACTGTCGCAAACAAACGTACATAACACTATCTTAAAATCAAAAGGAAATGTTTGATTACAGCAATAATAACAATATCTCCACACGTGACAGTAATTGACGTAATTTTCAGTTAACAGTCTGAAAATAGCTTTCTCTAAATTATTTCAGTTGCTAAGGACATTTTGTTTTTGTTATTATTAGTTACTTTGTTTAAATAAATTCATTCGTTTCGTTTTTTTCGTTTCGAAACGCGTTGGCAACTACTACAGTTTTCCTATTGTCATTTATATTTATGTAAATCTGGTGAAGATAATGAACTGAATAACCATTGACTTCTGTACGGCTTTGAATACAGTCTTCCTTCTCTTAGGTTGGTTACCAACCACGCTAGAGAGCCCAGTATACTCTACTGTTTTAACTAGATCTGAAGGCGGGGATAACAGATGGGTTAATGTCTTTCAGAAGGGAGAAAGTGAACACAAGCGAATATTCTGAATTTGAACTCGGCTCGCCGGTAGCGAAATTCATGTCGCAATCTTCAAATATTTCTTCATGAGAGCAAATGATTTGCGTCTTGACTTCTATTCTTATTTCTGCTTTGTTCAATTTCATCTCCCACAGGACAAAGACATTCGTGTCGTATATGAACACGTTGACCGCCAACTATGTGATAAATCGTGTTTGGCTGATTTTATTATGACACCGACTACAAGCTATCTCCTGCAGACAAGTTATTCTGCTTGGCATTTTTCGATATATATTTATCTACGTGTCCCGACAAAAAGGTTATTCACAGTGATACTTTTTACTGTGAAAACAATGTCAAGATCTCAGTTGAATCTATAAATGGGCACATAATTATTATCTTCATTGCAACAGCTGGTTATTATAAAGTTGGCGTTTCAAGTCCGATTTCATAATTGTCCTCTGACAGTCAATGTGTTAAAATCGAGACCGCTACAGGATCCCATTGATATACTGATTTATTTTTACGGGCTATCAACATCTTTGAATGTAATTTAAAGCCAGGAAATCATTTTGGATTGCAAGAAAATTTGAAGATAATAAATATTGACTGATACAAGTCCTACTAATTAACCTGGGGAGAGAAGACCTGAATTCATACCTTTCTCAGAGGTATTTGGTCGCAAGTGACAATAAGGATCACGACTGGAATTAGACCTCGGCTCTCCGACCTCTGATCTTACGGGAATCGGTATTTCAATGTGATATGTTCCTAAGCCAACATTACAAGTGAAACAACATTTATAACAAGTTCAGTGAGTACTACACCTGACAAAGAATTTTATTGTTGTTAAGCATTTTCTTCGTAACTTAGTCAGGCACAAGGATAAACGGTAAAAGAGTGTGGATCGGTATTACTGCGGCGGTCCACGTGTGCAACAAGCAATATGACGTCTTTATTGTAATTGTGTAAATACATTCTAATGCTTTGTTTGCTTTTTATCGATGTTAAAGCTGTCTTCAGGCAAAGTTAAAGTAGAGAGGAAAAAAGGTAATAAAATGATTCAGAAGATGAGGGCGACAATTCGTCTTCTCGAAGCTAACACGGCCGACCACGATACATGTGTTCTTCATTAGATGCCTAAGGAAGAAAAAAATATTAGCACTTTTAATGCCGACGTTCTTTGACGATTGGCTTCTTCAAAGAACCTTGTAAAGGCTCCAACAGGTCGTGTCCTAACGTAATGTCGTCCTCAGCAAAAGAAGACATTGAATCTAAATGCGCTTTTGACAAGCCTATTTAACATAATATTATTCTAAAAAGGAAGGCAGACATCATTCTATAAAGATTTTTATCTGGGTCGAGGAAGGCTGATTCGAATATTAGCTTTCTCTACATCCATAGTATCATTCATGTTTTCACTAAATGGCAAAAATATACAGTGAAGTGTAAAAGTCACAGCTCATTTTAAACAACTGCAAATTTCTAATAACCATACTTTTTTGAAACACGTAGACGCGTGTAGAGATCTTCAAAATATTTAGCATTTTTGAAGTTATCGCTTGCATTTTTATCGAGATTTTCACACTCTACGTCACGTTCAATGTCGATGAAATTTGAATAAGAGTAATAAGACGATTTCTTTGGAAAATACTTTTAAATATTTCTTTAATTTAATTTACCGTAATTCCTCGCGTATAATACGTCTTCACCCATAATGCACACCCCTCTAATTGTGCTGAAAGTGTGGGAAAATGCTTTTACTCGCGCATAATACGAACTCGTTGTTTGGTAAACAAACCCTATAAATTGTACTTCATTAGAGCCAGCGTTCCCTACTCTTATTTAAAAATAGTTTTATACATAGAATAATATTATTCTAATTTAGTTTTATGATAATTCTTATTGATAAGTACATATGATTGTATTTGGCATCCTTATGGGGTCGCAATCGCCGAATGTTTGTTTCAAATTATGCAATTGGAATCGACCTATGAAACAGCAATATTTTTTGTAGCCTTACATAATATGCACCCGTAATGTTTCTTATTATTTTTTAGACAAAATACGTAATATACATGGGGAATTACGAAAATTTTATAGGACTTCATGTAAACAATATATTTTGAGAAAAATTATTTTTTTTATTTTTAATTCTTTAACTCTCCTTTTAAATTCATAGGATTTCTTACTCTTGAGCATCCAACATACAATTGGCTATGCATAAATATTTCTTTCTGAAGCCAAATTCCAACTTTTTTAACCTTTTGCCCTTGTAATTTTTCATAGTTCTCACAAACACAGTGCGAACTGGAAACTGGATTCTTGTATATAAAAACTTAAAGAAAATATATGCAAAAAAACAATATTGCATTTTATTAAATATTTGTTATTTTAATCATTAAATCGTTTTTAAAATAGTGGGCCTATTTTGTATTTCAAATAATAAAACTTTTAATTCTTCCAATAGAATTAAAGAAAACTACGCACACTAGTAAAAGCAATTGTACTTTGTACCCCGTTACCGGTATGTATTAAGATTATGTTTCAATCGGTCAATGTATGACTATTTTAGAGGGTGTAACGGACGGACGGACGGACCCACAGAATTTTATTTCTAATAATTTCCATCTTAGAAGTGCAGGTTTTTCATTGAGCTGTGGGCAGATGGGAATTTGACCATATTGGAGTCATTTTCACACCTAATTATCATATATTTTCGCAAGGGTTCTGAAGAAGCAATTTTATTCCAGACGAGCCCCAGAAATGGCCGGGCAAAAGGATTCAGACACGTGGCATAAACCAAGCCAGATGATGCGTTTTAAAACAGAAAAATGTCTGGAATGGAAACTTATTACATAGTGTTGATTTCAAGAATCTAATGCATATAATTAATATTTTCTGTGTCTTCTTGCAGCTTGAATATTTTGTCAGTATAAAGTGGCTGGTTGTTTTGTTTTATGGCATATCAACCTCAGTGAGTCATTTAATGCCAACAAATTTTTTTAAATAGATTCATACCGATAGTTTGTTAAAAAAAGATGTAAATGTATACATATATATTTGAACCATTCTTCAATTACTTATATTTTTTAGTACAATCCTACTTTTAGGAAATTTACAATCTAGGATGGTTTTATTTTCGTAAAAAGTTTTATTTTAAATTTCTCACTTGGTAGATAATAATTTTTCCTTCAAAAATTATTGTTGGTTATAATTTTTTTTTTTATTACCAAGTATTTCTGGTATTAAAACCTATTTTTATACAAGTTTGGGTGTTAACTATTTGTCCATAGCTGGGACCCTAACAGATGCTACAACCCTGGGTCTGGGTAGACCTAGGAACACCAGCAATTAAGAGGTGGTTCCACGCTCCTCAAAACCTCCTGATCAGAGGCCTTGCTGTTAGACATAGTTTATGGTCTTAGCAAGGACGCGGATGTAGTCTTGGATATATACAAATTCTTCAACATCTTCACAGATACAGGATATCATTCCTTGTGGTTGGCCTCCCACAAGATTGTGTAGACTCTTTTGATGACTTCTACTTTTTAGATATATCAGCATTTGGTCCACGATTTCGGCTAGGGTTCTATTCTGGTCAATCTCTCAATCCTACGACACAATCATATATCAGTCTCTAAACTATTTACATTGGCCCGACTGTTGTCCTCATCTTCGTTGCCATATTAACGACGCTTCGGTCGTTGTACGCTGTGGCCTTCATTTAGTGATTGGAATTTCGAATTGAACTCTTTATTTCGTCCACTGTATTAGATTGTTCTAGTTGCACATATCATGCATCTTCCGGTTGTCTCAGTTACCTCCCTTTAACTTAACTCTCCAAATTCTTGTTCACCTCAGCTGTAGCCAGGTATTGATCTCACAACTCTTTGGGTTAAAACACTGAATTCAACCATCGCTTTTATTCACCGGGTTATGAGTCCTCAAGGAAATTCCAATCGCCCGACGAAGGCTGGAACCTACAACGACTGAAACGTCTTGAATGGAGCAACAAAGATCAGGACAACAGTCCGAACAATGTAAATAGTTTGAATGATTACAATAACTAATCTCATAAATATTGACAGACAATCAGTCTTTGTTGTGTTGCAGGAAATCTGTGATATGTAAAACAATAAAGCTAAAAAGTTTTACCTTCATCCAAGTCTGGTATCAAATGCTTCTTCATGAACTAGATATATTTAGAACTATTCAAGTTATAGTCAGTTTAAAAAAAAATCTTGTATCATCCCTTTTTATGCAGCGCTAAAGCAACAGACTCTTACTCCCAAACTATACATACACAGACACAGTTATATGTAGTACGATGCAAAAGTCTTAGGAAATTTTAAATTATTATACATTACTAGTTTCCATTTTATAAGTGGATGTTTTTATTGTGCTGTCGACGAATGAAACTTTGTCCATATTGGACTCATTTTCACACATAATTATTCATTTTTGAAGTGTTCTGAAGGAAGGGAGAAGAAACGAGACGACACCCCAAAACAGCCGTGCAACATTTTGCCTAACATTGTTTTTTGTTTTCACTTTTCTGTTTCACCTCGAAAAGGCAAATTTTTATTTTCCGAACAGCACTGCATAAAGGGAAATTCTGACCTCAAATTTCTCCATCGTTTCATTATCTAAAATCATGGTAAAAATTACCAAAGTAATACGAATGAAGATAGTGAAGATGGCCAAGTATATGAAACAACGAGGGAAATTGGAAACGGCATTCCAGAAATCCTCACGAAATCTCAAAGAACTGATAGTCTTTTGAATCGATCAAACTATGATCGCCTTCAAAAGTTCTAGTATAGGAGAATACGGAGATTAATCAGGACATCAAAACTCTCAGTGAAAGAAAACTGTTAGGCAAGTGATGGATTAGTGCGTCTTGCTTAATTTGGTGTCAGTAGATATCACTAAATGCATGCCTCAAGAACACGGAATTAAGCGATTCATTTGAACGAAGAAAATGGCTTAAAACAAAAACTTCGGAAATATCTACATCCCATTTTTTGAGGGGCGAGTTACTCTTGCATAA
>OZ038496.1:85569661-85839661 GCA_964036315.1 Acanthosepion esculentum
ACCTACATACACAAGCTTATACACAAGATGGAATTCGTTTGTCTCCAAGTCCCATAAAATTGGGGATTCTTCTTAACCATGTTTCATCGGGCATTGATGATCAGTTCTCCTGATTTGTTAGATGGAGAACTTGCTAGTATCCAATTTTTTTTTTTGAAAATAATGGATATCCCACCAATATGATCAAACGTGTTATAGATAGTAAAATCAAACGTTTCAAAGAACCAACGGTTTGGGGACCTAGTCGGTGCTTTATTTAATTAAAGTTGCTTTGGATTGGCAGGAAGTAGGGGCAGGTTATTTTCTGAAGGAAACTTTCAACAGAACGTCAGTTAAAATAACATTTATATATGCTTTTCAGAAATATACAACTGAAATACAATTTTAATTTTTCCTTACAATGGAGTTTGTTTTATAAAGTAATTAGGCTTTCCTAGTGCTGTTGAAAATGAGAGGACATACTTAATTTATGAGGGTCAGCTCTACGTGTTTGAGTTCGGATTCAAAGGCATAGTCGGTGATTGCTGGTTAATGCCTTCTATTGTGTGCGTGGACAAGGCCTTAGTCGGTGGCTGCTTGCTGTCACTCTTCCATTGTTTGTATGTACGCGCGTCTAGACCCAACTGGCCTCCGAAATTATTGTGAGCCTTCTATTTTTATATCGTAATAGGATTAAAAATCTAATTTCATATGGAGGTGTGAATTTTTTAATAAAAGATTTTCATAGGTTAGAAAATAATTTCACACTGGTTCATGCAGATCTTTTCTTGAATTTGCAGGAGTGGTGAATGGAGTTATTGTTGTTACCTTCTAATTAATCCAAAAATATATACAAGCCTTTTTAGTTTAATCTATTGATACAATTACATCTATCTCCCCATGTCTACTGAACAAGCCTTTTCTCCGAGATTTGAGATAATCTGAGATATCTAAAAAACGGTATTGATAATATATGTTGCCATGTAGAAAGGCTAAACATTATAAAAACAAGTCAAGAAAGACCTGTTGATCATCAAAGAAAGAGTAAAGAAAACGGATTCGCATCAAGAAGAAACGTTGTTCCTACAATCCAACAAATAATTTTACACTTTAGATAAAAGTGGACGGGAAGTTCATGGCAAAAATATATTTTAATCATTTCTCCCCAAGCAAAGCGATAATGCCAGTATAACGTTGAGGTTAACACAGGTTAACAGCGGTAATGCCAGTATAACGTTGCGGTTAACACACGTTAAAAGCGATAATTCCAGTATAACGTTGGGGTTAACCCAGGTTAAAAGCGATAATGCCAGTATAACGTTTGGGTTAACACACGTAAAAAGCGATAATGGCAGTATAACGTTGGGGTTAACCCAGGTTAAAAGCGATAATGCCAGTATAACGTTGGGGTTAACACAGGTTAAAAGCGATAATGTCAGTATAACGTTGGGGTTAACACAGGTTAAAAGCGATAATGCCAGTATAACGTTGGGGTTAACACAGGTTAAAAGCGATAATGTCAGTATAACGTTGGGGTTAACACAGGTTAAAAGCGATAATCTCAGTATAACGTTGGGGTTAACACAGGTTAAAAGCGATAATGGCATTATAACGTTGGGGTTAACCCAGGTTAAAAGCGATAATGCCAGTATAACGTTGGGGTTAACACAGGTTAAAAGCGATAATGCCAGTATAACGTTGAGGTTAACCCAGGTTAAAAGCGATAATGCCAGTATAACGTTGCGGTTAACACAGGTTAAAAGCGATAATGCCAGTATAACGTTGGGGTTAACCCAGGTTAAAAGCGATAATGTCAGTATAACGTTGGGGTTAACACAGGTTAAAAGCGATAATGCCAGTATAACGTTGGGGTTAACACAGGTTAAAAGCGATAATGTCAGTATAACGTTGGGGTTAACACAGGTTAAAAGCGATAATCTCAGTATAACGTTGGGGTTAACACAGGTTAAAAGCGATAATGGCATTATAACGTTGGGGTTAACCCAGGTTAAAAGCGATAATGCCAGTATAACGTTGGGGTTAACACAGGTTAAAAGCGATAATGCCAGTATAACGTTGAGGTTAACCCAGGTTAAAAGCGATAATGCCAGTATAACGTTGGGGTTAACACAGGTTAAAAGCGATAATGCCAGTATAACGTTGGGGTTAACCCAGGTTAAAAGCGATAATGCCAGTATAACGTTGGGGTTAACACAGGTAAAAAGCGATAATGTCAGTATAACGTTGGGGTTAACACAGGTTAAAAGCGATAATGTCAGTATAACGTTGGGGTTAACACAGGTTAAAAGCGATAATGCCAGTATAACGTTGGGGTTAACACAGGTTAAAAGCGATAATGCCAGTATAACGTTGAGGTTAACACAGGTTAAAAGCGATAATGCCAGTATAACGTTGGGGTTAACCCAGGTTAAAAGCGATAATGCCAGTATAACGTTGGGGTTAACCCAGGTTAAAAGCGATAATGCCAGTATAACGTTGGGGTTAACACAGGTTAAAAGCGATAATGCCAGTATAACGTTGGGGTTAACACAGGTTAAAAGCGATAATGTCAGTATAACGTTGAAGTTAACACGGATTAAAAGCGATAATGCCAGTATGACGTTGGGGTTAACACACGTTAAAAGTGATAATGCCAGTATAACGTTGGGGTTAACACAGGTTAAAATAGAATCAAAAGATTTTAGTGGGATGGGGGTTTTGAAGAAAAAACAAAAAAAGGAATAGAGTGAAAAGTCAGAAGATGGCGATTGACTATGCATTTTAAGACTTTGAAGAAATTGGAAGAAATCACTTGAAATATTATTTTTAATGGATACCCAAATTTAAATAGACGCTCCGTTTATTTATTAAAGGGTATATCTATTTATTTTTGTCTACCGGCCTGAATATACGAGAAATCTTTATTAATGAAAAATATGCGTCTCCGTCAGATAATTTTCCTTAATAAGATTTCGTCTTTGGCAAGACAGATCACGGCGAAATACCACCAGCAAAATCTCTGTCAGTAGCTCCAGACTTTGGACGTAAACGTATGAGAATAATCCGAATATATAATATATTGAACAGTATACTATTCGATTCCATTAAAAATGACAAAAGTTTTTGTAATGTGCTAACACAAGGGAAAACAATCAACTAGCTGAAAGCTGGTGTTATTTGTTAGTTCAGGATAAACAACCGTACAGTTAAAATATCCCTTTAAAGTCCATCTCGCAAAGGTATTTAGCTCGAAAACAATGTTGGCAATGTGAATCATACAGCTTCAATCCAACGGAGACAGTCAAAATAAAACGCGATATTCATTCATAATAAGAGGACGCAAACTAAAGAATTGTCCTTGGTGGCAAGTGCTTACATTCTAACCGTCTTCCCGAGAGCAAGAGTTACAATATGAGGAAAATGATTGGTCGAAATTCAGACGGGGATCTTAAACGTAGATTTAAGTCGGCGAACTGATAAATAAAATGGGACGCACTCATCAACAAAGAAGAAGCAAAGGAAAACAAATGAAAAAAAAGGAACATAAGTCGGAAAAACATAAACTCTGGCAACTCCTGGGAAATCAAGATACCCTGACCGTGAGAATAAAGCAAGTAATCAATCATATACGCACACGTACATTATTATATATATATATATATATATATATATATATATATATATATATATATATATATATGAAGTCTTTATTAAAAGACACTGATACATACGCCAGAGAATGTTATTTGCCTATATGTTGCACAGATACACGAATTGATTACATTCATATATACACATATACATGAATATAGATGCGTACGTATAGAGATATACATATTGAAACGGTGTGAATGGGAATCTACAGAACATTTAAAAAATGTTTTTATCTTGAAACGTTCACTCACTCGTCATATATATATATATATATATATATGGTTTTTATACCCGGAGTTATATTTTCCGATTTCTTTTTGAATTTGTCGGTGTGATGAATTGTTTCTTGATTACGATTCCAATGTTATAAATTATTAACCATGGAATATTAGTTTTTGACCCATTTATATTATATTCTTCCTCTTTCCTAGACATTAAGCTCTACCTGGATTCTGTCCTCTTGGAAATTTACATATATATATGTATATATATATATATATATATATATATATATATATATATATATATATATATATATATTTATACACATATATATATGTATATACATATATATATATATATATATATATATATATATATATATATATATATGTTTATACATATATATATATATATATATATATATATATATATATATATATATATATATATATATAAACTCATAATAAAATATTAACAAAAAAAGAAATGGATTTCCTAATAAACTTTGTACCAATCAAGCAATTTCTAAGCACTACCTAAAATTCACAAATCACGTGAATTAAAAGCAACTATAGAGACACAAAAATCTGAATACACTATCATCCCAAACCCAGGTGACCTTACATTCAGACCAATAGTAGCAGGACCAGCCTGTCCAACTAGTAAACTCAGTTACCTAATAGACATAATATTGCAACCATATACGAAACAAATTAAAAGTCACATCAGAGACGATATACATATTCTTAGCTGCATACCACATCCGAGATTCACTAAAGAGTTCATTATCGATAGTATAGACCTAATTTTAAACAATAAAACCTTTGAATTTGACAACAAAAACTATATCCAAACCCTGGGTACAGCAATGGGAACAAAATGGCCGCAACATATGCCACCCTAACATTAGCTTACCTAGAAGAAAACCTCTATGAACAGATAGAACAAATATATGGGGCAAATATAAAAGCCCAATTCACTAAATCTTGGAAAAGATACTTAGATGATTGCTTCATCTTTTGGACATCCTCATGAGGCGACATTACCAATTTCACACTCTACTTCAAAACTTACACCCAAAAATCAAATTCACACAAGAATATAATTTTAACGAATTACCATTTTTAGATATACTCATTAGAAATAAAAACAACCATCTAATCACAGATATCTACCACAAACCCATTGACACCCAAAAATACCTTCATTTCAAGAGCCATCACCCCAGAAGCTGCCTAAAATCCATCTCCTATTCACCAGCACGTAGGGTTTGTACTATAGTGACCTCCGAAAAACCCGCTTAGAAGAACTACATAAAACTCTAAAAAAAACGAGGCTACCCCACAACACTAATAAACAAATGACCAACTTATAAATAAAAAGAAACGTAACGTCGAACCAACTCTAACATATGTCTCAACATACAACAAAAACAATCCAGAACTATTCACAGAAATTACAAAAAATCTAGACCTACTTAGCAAGAATAATAAACTGAAAAATATACTGAAAACAACCAAAATAATTAAAAGCAAACGCCAATCTAAAAACCCAAAACACATATTAACCTCATCTAAATTTACCCAACACACAATACAGGGAGTCACAAAATGCAACAAAAAAGTTGTGGGGTTTGTGCCATCATTATAGAAGGAAACTCCTACACTTTTGAAAACGCTAAAAAAACTTCCATAATAAACAAAAACTTAAACTGCAACTCTAAAAATGTGATTTATGTACTTAAATGCACAAAATGCAGGAAGTCATATATAGGCATCAGCCAACAACTGAAAATTGGGTCTCCCTGCACAAAAGCAACATAAAGTTGCCAGACAACAGAAAACATTTGCATCAAAACACAGCTTTAAATGTAACCAGGGTAAATTTAATATCATGCCAATATATCAAACAGACAATTATTCTTACCTACAAATACATGAAAAAAACTTCATAAACAAATTCAAACCGAAACTAAATAGATCATGACCCGCAAAAGCACACAACATGCACACATGGTGACTAAATACAGTGATCAAGCCATTCCCATACATGCACGCACGCACGCTCACATGGAACACGAAAAATGTATATATGTACACATATATATATGGGCGCATATTGGCGAAAGCAGGGGAGCTACTCACCCAAACCCCACACAACATAGGAAGTACGTGTGTATGTATGTACGTATATATGTGTATGTGTGTGTGTGTGTGTGTGTGTGTGTGTGTGTGCTGGTTTCATGTAACTTGGGAAGTATGTGTGTGTACGTATGCGTGTGTGTGTGCGTGCGTGTGTACGGATTCCTTGTGGTGAGACAATGTACGTGTGTGCGTGTGTGCGTGTGTGTGTGTGTGTATGTTTATGTGTGCGTGTATGTGTAAAAACATGTTTACTAATTCTTCGTAGTGAGACAGTGTATGTATTGAGGGGGAATATACACACGCATATATACCTACATGCTGATAGAAACACACGAAAATGAAAATAGATCTAAGAACACAGAGGGGTCATTAAAACATTAAAAGATAAGATACCGACAACTAATTCATCACTTCTCAAACCGACCTTAATTGTTTTATGACCCTTCGCGCAGAACTCTTCACTGCCATTTCAAGAAAGACATTCGGATTACTAACGCAAAAACAGAGAATGGCTCGTATCGAGAATATTTAACATTGAAAAACATAAAGAAAAAATTAATTATTTTTAATAAGTGTGGAAATCTCCAGCCTTTACCTGAAGACGGTCGCGAGACCAGAAACACGTGTTGTAAAATTATGAAAAATACAGGAAATATATTTTTTTTTAAATCCACATTACAACCCAAAAAGTTTGCGGTACCTCTCTTCTTTTTAATATGCTCACTTTTCTCTCGTGGAAACTATTATAACCTCTTCATTTTTATATATATATATATATATATATATATATATATATATATATATATATATTAGTTGTAATCTTATAAATATAAGAGATTATACTCGTCCGGAAAACCTTAGGTGCCTTGATTTTTGAGTAAACAAACCAATACCAAAGGGAGAAAATGTTACAAAAAAAGAAATAACAGAGAACATGATGTAGGTCAACCGAAAACAATCGTCTAGCATCCAAGTTCAGAGTCCAAAGAAAACAAAATCGATACGAGTAAGTAAAATAACTAAATAAAGTGCTCGATACGCTAAGTAGAGCAAACTTAAGATAAAGCTAAAGAGCCTGACAAACCTACCACGGTTTCACCTAAGCCGATCGTCAGGGACTAATATATATATATATATATATATATATATATATATATATATATATATATATATATATATATATATCAGGGACTACTATGTATATATATATATTTTTTTTTTTTTGTCATCCACAGACAGACTGTTTCGCTGTTTCCCAGCTCATCAGTGTAGATAGACGTCCGGTTGCCTCTATATATTGTCGATAACACTACATGGAGTTTCATGCAGTTAATGCAAACTTCAGTGTTATAGATAGAGAGATAGATAAATGGATAGATACATATTCAACAATTCTTCTCCCTCAATATAAGCTCACACACACAGACATACACACACACACACACACTCACACACACACACACACACACATATATATATATATATATATATATATATATATATATATATATATATATATATATATTTATAAAAGTGAATATTGAAGTCAAGACTCAGAGGCGACAGACTGTTTCATGCTAGACGCATTCATCATATTTTTATATTGTATATATATATATATATATATATATATATATATATATATACATACACACACACACACACACACACACACACACACACACATATATATATATATATATATATATATATATATATATATATATAAATATAAATTAATGGCCAGATTTATTTGGTTTAACTCTACTTTTAAATTGGGGGTCAAACGTAAAATAGGGAAAATATTTTTCAAATTAGAAAATACTTCCGAAAAACCCCAAATTTCATGAAATATTTTGTAAAAACATAATTAAATTTCGTTACAGGAAGAAAACAGAGTAAAAAGACAACGAGGTGTGGAAAATAAAAGAATATATAACAAAAATTCGTTTGTAAACTGGAAAATATTAAAAGAAACCAAACCTGCAACAATCATAGTAACATCTGCAAACATTTTCAACAAGAAAATTTAGCTGCAATATTACAGACGAAAAAAAATCCATTTAAATGTGTGATCGGAAATTATCCTTGCATAAAGTGCTTCTTTCGAGTTCGTATGAAGTCAGATGAAATGAAAGTATGTACATTTCATACGCCCCTGCTTTTCTGCTCCTCTTCCTCATCCTCATGTCGTGTCTTTATTTATTTATTTATTTATTTTAAATAATAAAACGTTCATTAAGTTTACAAAAAAAACAATATTGCGTTAGGAGATCAATTGTCCGGTATCACCTGAAGATCTCCTAAGTTTTTATACTCATATATAATATATATAAAGTCAGAGAACTCACGACATATATATATATATATATATATATATATATAGAGAGAGAGAGAGAGAGAGAGAGAGACAGAGACAGAGAGAGAGAAAGAGATAGATAGATAGATAGATAGTTTTACCTATTTATAGAGAGAATAATGTTGAGAACTCACGATATATATATATATATATATATATATATATATATATATATATATATATATATATATATATATATATATATATATATATATATATATATATACACATGGTGCATTGGATAAATTGTCGACTAGGTCGCGCAAAAAATGGAAATAATATTGACATCTCATTTTAACGCATATATTTACCAAAATTACACAAAAATATCTTGAAATAGTAAAGAGTATTGTGCAAAATCTCTTGCATTTCTTCTGAGGTTTCTCTTGGCCAATGCTGCCATAATTCTTGCCTTCCGTTCATCTTTTGTGGCGCAAGGAGTTGTGTTACTGTCTTGATCAACTGCGCCCCACTTATAATAATGAAGGGGTTGTAGACTGGGGAATTAGGTAGCCAGATGTAAGGGTTGATGTGGTCTCAGAATTTGTCATGACTGGGTTCTTCTACTTGTGTGGTAATTTGTAGAGTCCTGTTACGAGATATAGGGTCCCCCAGCAGGCACCCTCTTGACCCAGAGCACTACCCTCTCAAGACACTTGATGTAGGCTTCCGTGTTGTGTCTGAGGCTCTGTGGGAAGATGAATGGTGACATAACTTCGTCATCATTAGTGATCACTCCGAACTCCTTCTTAATCACCATTAGCTTCATCCAACTCTTTCCGAATAATCTGCATTTCCCTCAGATTGACACCAAAATACTCTGAAATGTTTTTATTGGAGGTTCCGGCGGGAATGCAAAACAGTACATGAAGCCGTTTCCAAAATTCTAGCGGAATGAATTGCGCCATTGTCCCCTTTTTCCTATATTTAACTATTGTCTTTGTGTGTGGCTGAAATCCAAAATCTTCTTGGACCATTTTTGGTAGATTTTATGTTGGCCGAACATGGGATAATCCGATAAAATTGATGAAGAGAAAAAGAATAAGAAAAAGAATACAAATGGAATTGGCTAGGTAGAAAAATATTCTTTCAAACATATTCTTTTAAAAAATTTTGAAACAACCTGTGTCTCTCGTTTCGGGCTTCTGTAGACGTTGCAACATCGAAGAAGCCAGTGCGATGAAATCCTCAAATCCGGATAAAACACGTCAATAAAAAAAATGTCCCATTTATCATATTTTTCCAAATATATATGCTAACAAAAACACGCACCAAATGCATAAAAACGGAGATAGGATTAAAAGGATACAGAGGTCTTTAAAAATAACAACAAAGGCCTCCTTCCTCCCACCTTTCTCTAAAAAATAATAAATTGTTTTATTACCCTTTAAGCAGAGGAACATTTTATCCACCAATCCAAGAAGAATTTGGATCTATACGACAGTCAAAGGCAATGGTTAAACATAGTAAAACATAAAGAAAAAATAGTTCCATTAAATAATATGAAGAAATAACCATTCTTCGCCTGATGACGGTCACAAGACCTGCAACACATGTAGCAAAATATATGGAAAATATAGTATAATATATATTTTTAGACCATTTAAAAAATAAATATAAAAATCCACATTATATTCAAAAACATTTATGGCTTCTGTTTTCTCTTGAAAATATACATATTTCTCTCGTCGGAACAAGACCTCCTATATATATATATATATATATATATATATATATATATATATATATAATATATATATATATATATATATATATATATATATATATATATATATGTACAACTCAGCCCATATGACAGCCAAACCTTCAGTATGTCCTTCGTGTGGATTTGATTGCAAATTCAGTTCAGGATTGTTGTCTCATACCAAATGAACACTATCATCGATATATATTTGAGGGGATACAATTCAAGTGACCCACTGTTTCTTTTACAATCACAAGAGTCTTGGTAGTAAAAGTAATATATTCTTTTTTAGATTCCAGTTAATTTTGAGTGTCCTCTATATTGACAGATCTTTCCTCGATAGGGCAAAAATAAATTTAGATATATGAAAGAAAAATAGCCTATGTGACTTCTTTTTCAATCCTAACTTAAATGCCGGTTAACCGAATTGTTAGAACGTTATCTTTCCAACGATGAGAAACAGGTGCAAAAATTAAACATCAAGGAAGTCTTATAGCAGAGGGGGGGAAATACGAGAGCGAAACCCGAAATCTCATTGGAATAGTCAAACATAGTATTATAGAATAGGAAAATCTCATTAGAAACAAAGAAAAAAATGTTATGTAATATCTGCACTCCAATATGGCAGAATGTTGGATGATCTGCTCACAGATAGAGAAGAGACTTGAGGCAACAGAAATGTTATTCTACAGAGGGAGGCTTAAAATACCATGGAACCAACATGTGAGCAATGACGAAGTTTTAGAGAATATAGAGACAAAAAGGATACTTGTACTCTGTAGTGAGTATGAAATAATAAAAATTCACTTTACCCACTGAATTTAAATTCGGGCGATCTGAGGAAAATGACGGAAAGAAAATCGCGAACCTTTGGAACAGTGAAAACCTTGCTTTCACAGAGATTAGCCGGTGAGTGGTAAAATAAAAACGGAAATGAAATTCGCGAAACTATGTGAAATTACTTTTGAATAAATGAAAACCAGAAATTAGCCTTTGACCCAAGAAAAAAAATGAAAAGAAAATGGAAAGCCTATGTGAAATATTTTTTTTATATAAAATGCGACACATAAAAAGGGGTCAGGCGGTCTGCTGTCTGACTCTGTTTGTCGACCTCTCTGCTTCCTGGTAGGAAAGAATCCAAACGAGGCTATGCTCCTCTGTGGAGGTAGACAGTTATCCGATGCCGCCTATACGGGGTCCACGAGTCTACTGGCTCGTAAAGACCCACGTTAAACCGGCTTTTAGCCACATCTCACTTTGTAGGAAGCTCAGGTAAATAGTGAGAAGGTATTTATTATGCTTCGGCCGTTGTACGCTCCGGCCTTATTCAGGTGGTTTGAATGTTGAACTGAACCCTTTATTTCGCTCACTGGGATAGACTGTTCCTAGTTCCACGTGCAATATTTAATGGATTTCAGTCATCAGTTATCTCCTGTGAATTTCCCACTGAAATTTCCCCACTGCCTTAGCCGAGTATTGAACTCACACTCTTTGTGGCATGTTAACTAACTAACGCCTTTATCCACTGTGCCATGTGTCCTCAAGTTATATCCAGTGACAATATATCGGAAATATGTTGATTGATTAGGTAAAATATATTTGGAATGAATATTTTATCCGGACATTTCTGTTATATTGATGTTGCTTTATTAATATCAGTCAGTTATGAGCCATACGTGATACACGCTTAGGCAGTCATATACCTTTCGATACATGACTGACGAGGCAGATTTTTCTCCGCAGTATGTGGCCATTGTTTTCTGCGGTAGACCAGGTCTGTCCTGCTATTTACCCATAGCTGAGGGAGGGGAGAAGAAGAGGATTCATACTTTTCCCATGGGTTTTCTTTTTGTTCACGCGTCCAGCGTTCAAGTTTTCACCAGTGTCAAATTACTCGCCATGTAGCACTTCAAATAGCTTTCAATAATCCAAGAAAGCTATTTAAAAGTATCTCTCTTTGCCTACATTTGAACATAGGACAACCTATATCCCTGCTGTCAGCAACAAATTCTCTTACCTTTGTTTTAACATTTTAAATATTATTTTGCGTCAGAAATTCGATATCTATTCTGTGAAGTATCTATGTATGTGTGCGTGTGTGTGTGTATTTTATATGTAATGCTGTTTTATATAAATAGCTGTCAACTCGTATTCGAGGATACCCGTCTACTAAGGCAATCCCTATTGCAGACGCTCGCTCAGGCAGATTTGTGTTTTCTTCAACACCCACAGAGCCAACCTGTGGTTTATACTGCAACTATGTTGAGCAGACCTTAGTTACAGTTTCTGGGAGAGAGCGTGTTATCTAGCGTGATCAACAATTTTGACACTGCCACCACGCTCAGAGCCCTCAGTCACAGCTATCGACGGTACAAGAGTCCCGTCTACCTAATTTCTTTCCCAAGGCTTGGGTTAAGCCGTGGTACAGTTTTCAGGCTCTTTCCAAAGGTGCCGCACGATGTGATCGACCTCGATCCAGTCCGATAACATCAGGAAGTGAAAGCGAACGTTCTAACCACTCGACCACGACATAGTGGAGGGTGAGTAATATCGAAAAAGAAAACATTACCCGCCTCCCTTATATCTCTCTACACAAACATATCTCTTTCTTACAATTCTCTTTCCCCTATATATCTCTATACATATCTCCTTCTCTTTTTCCCCTTTCTCTTTCTCTCTTTTTCCCTTCCCCCATATTGAATCCTTATATTAAAGTATGTTTTATATTTAAATATTTCGTTCTTTATCTGCACCTGGATTTTGTTGTAAAACCTCCGCTTTCATAATCACACGCACGCACACGCACACGCACACACACATACACACACACCTATATATATATGCTTCATGCTAGATGTTAACTTTTATATTTACACACGCTCTATCTCTGATATTGAGGACTTTATCCCATAAATATAGCACACTTTAAGACTATATTTCTTCATATATATATATATATATATATATATATATATATATATATATATATACATATATATATATATATATATGTGTGTGTGTGTGTGTGTGTGTGTGTGTGTGTGTGTGTGTGTGTGTGTGTGTGTGTGTGTATGTGTGTGTGTGTGTGTGTATCTTGGGATCAAATATCGATCATCTGTGGATTAGAATTCATCAGAATGATAGGAGAAAGAAGAAAACGGATGAGGACCCAGCAGTACAGTTCTTAGAATTAAACATATGGTTTGATTATAGTGGTGAAGGCTTGTGCAGTAACAACCGCACTTTTTGCAAGAACCGAATACTGTGATCTGGTGTCTAGCCTGGGGAAGGTGTTGCATTCAATGTTGTCTTTCTCTTAGACTGGCAGCCACGCAAGACGATCTGACTTGTCTGTCCAGCTATTTACTCATATTTGGCGGGGGAAGAGAAGAGATATCTTCATACTTTTCCCAGTGTTAAATGCAATTTAATGAATGCCACTAACTTTGCAGGAATTCCTACTTGACTCTCTGATTCCCCAGTCCGAATCGCTTGTTTATAGTTTGGAGTGTTAATACTATTTTAAAACCTGTACATTTAAACAAATATTAATCAAATGCATGTTAGATTTGGGCGACATTTTGAATGATGTTAGTTACTTTATCATATAAATTAGACATCACCATTCCTGGTAAGTACTTACATGGGGAATTGTCTCGGTAAAACCAGCATCTGCAATTCGTACGGAGGGAAGTTTTGAAAATATTGGTGATTCTTCATTTTCAGCAGTTCTAAAAGTTTGCCAGCTTATACTGCGTCCTGATGAGATCATTCTAATGTGCGTGTGTGTGTGTGTATTTTCAATGTAATACCCGTTTGTTTCAGGTAATTCAGTTGCATCATTGACTATAGCAGTGAAATGAAATCATTATTCTTTAATGTATTGTGCCCCTTATTAATAATGTATTTCATTTTACACTTCTTGATTTGCCATCAATTTTCACAAGCTCCTTAGATATATTATCCACTGTTTCTCTCTTTCCATCTTGGCTTCAATATATCCTGCGAGTGTCAAATTCTCCAAACCCGATTGCCTAGTTATGCGTTCCAAGAAATTTCCAATGTCACTTTCTGATTTTTAAAATTTCCCTTAAGACGTGTTTCCTTCTATGGAACATTTTTTTTTGTTTCATGCCTCTGTTTCATCTGTGAGGAAATTGTCCAACATTCTCTGCCATCTGAGAGGACCGATATTACAAAGCACTTCAAGCCTCTGTAAACATATCAATTTGACAGTTGTGTTATTCGTCAAAATCAGAAAATCAATTTTCCCACAATTATCAAATTTGCAAATTTTTTATTTTTTGCAAACATGTGCCCAAACCTTGCAGACTGGGCATTTACAAATTAAAATAAAAAAATATCTTATTTTCTATAGTTTCTTTCAATTTGAAAATGTTTGGTACAAAAATTGATTTATTGGAAAATCTTTACAAATTTGATGACTTCTGCAAACATTTGGGCAAATCTGTAATTCTACGCGTGTAAATGTGAATCGTCAAAATGTTGTTTTTCTTCTATGTCTAGAGACTTTTTAAAATACCAATTTAATATTTTGTGTTGAAAGTATTTTTTATGAAAGCCGATTTATCATGATTAATACGGGATTTACACACTCGCGTACACATACACACACGCAGTAATATGATTTGTAGATATGTAAACATAAATGTATAGATAAAAGCTTAACACAGAAACCATACACATAACATTCTCTCTCTCCTTCCCTTCACTTTCATCATATATATATATATATATATATATACATATATATATATATATAGATAGATAGATAGATAGATAGATAGATAGATAGATAGATAGATAGATAGAAATATATTGCGTCTAGCATGAAATAGCCTGTCGCCTCTGAGTGTTGACTTCAATGTTCATATCATAAATATAGCACACCTCAAAATTATATTTCTTCATATATATATATATATATATATATATATATATATATATATATATGAAGTGTGATAGATAGATAGATAGATAGATAGATAGATAGATAGATAGATTTCCTTATATATAGATATAATGACATTGAGAAGACACGACATATATATACAGGGTGCGTTGGATAAATTGTCGTCTAAATTGTAGAAAAATGAAAATAATATTGACATCTCATTTTAACAAATATATTTACCAATATGTGTGTGTGTGCGTTCGAGAGAGAGACAGAGAGAGAGAGAAGATAGCTCAGTGGTAGAAACTCTAAAATCAAATAAGTTGGGTTTCGATCCTGACTTGAGGCATTCTGATATGTAGTGGAACTGAGGAGCTGCAAATGACATATATAATATATTCATGTAACCATTGGAAAATTCAAGATATGAAGTCTATAATCATCTAGACTGAAGAACTGATTAAGTAAGAATTTGATGTTCCTTTTCACAATTTAGATTGACCAAAATTGCTCATTGCCAATAAGTAGAAAGCTGTTCAATAATGAATAATAATATAAATAAAGAACTTGTAATTTTGTCTAAAGATTTGCAGTCGGTCGTAATTTTGACACACTCCTTCATTGACGATATGCTATTTTTTATTCTTAAATAAATATTTTTGTTTTTCACTTAATTCTTAAAATATTTACACATAACTCATCTTTTAACTTATTCTAATGATGCCCTATATATAAAAATGCCTCTATTTAGCGTAATTCTAATTTTTTATTTTATTTTAGTTGTTATCGCTGAAACATTTTTCGGAGTATGATCGCAAATATTCTTCTTCCTCTGTGTTGGGGTGGCCCTTCAGGACGTGGGTGATCATGACTCTTCACAATTTCCTTTATTTGACAGACCTTAGTTTATCGTTTTGATATCTCACCCAATCTCTGTTCTGAAAAACATTAAAACAAACTGGCTAGTTAGGCCATTCCCAGTTCTCCTCTGTCCCACTTGCCATAAGTATGTCCTGTGAATTTCAAGTGTCTCTGATATTACTTTTTCTTCCGTCCTCATATCAAAATGAAATCATGCAAGCAAAACGGAATGGTCCAATATTTATCTAAAGCAGTGGTCCCCAACCACTGTGCCGCGGCACATTAGTGTGCCGCGGAATGATTACTGGTGTGCCGCGAAGAGATAATACCTAGAAGCCATTTAATTTCATTTTGTTTAAAATTGAAGAATATTTTCCCTCAATCAGCATTGAAGAATTTGATTGGATTCGCAATCCGTTCCGAGATTTATCAATCATCAACCTTTTCAGTTTTGAGTTATGCGAAGAGGAAGAATTAGCAAGCCTTTCCGGTGATCGTGGTCTCAAATTGAAGTACGCACAACTGCCATTGGACGCCTTTTGGATTTCTGTTATGGAAGAGTATCCAACTCTAAGTAAAAAAGCCATCAAAATCTTACTGCAATTCTCAACTTCGTACCTACGTGAACTGGGATTTTCTTACCTAAACAACATTAAAAATAAAAACCGTGAAAGACTTAAAAATATTGAAGAAGGGTTAAGAGTGTTTCTCTCTCACATTCGCCCAAATATTGCAGCAGTAGTCAAGAAGCACAAGGCACAACTGTCCCACTGACATTCACCATTATTATTTTATACCCGATATTGAATACAGGATATGTTGATTTATGGGAATAAAAATTCTTCTTATATAATATTCTTTGTTTTTTATTATTTTATTGCAAAAAGGCTTTATGAGTGGAAAATATTTATTTTTTGTGATACGTGTGCCGCGAAAATTTAAAGAACTCAACAGTGTGCCGCCATGTAAAAAAGGTTGGGGACAACTGGTCTAAAGTAATGAGAGGTGCCGAAAGAAGTTGATTCTCAATACAATAATTCTACCTCGGTTAATGGCCCTTATGCGTGAATTTAGTTAGAAATAAACAGAAAAGTTTGGAATTTACTGTCATCCTTTCTAATGCAATAGGAGTTTTGACAGGTAAGCTACTTACAAGGCATAATGTGCGTGCTAACGGACTTACTAAGTAACAGATGAAGAATTCAGTCAGTTATGTGTCATGCGTGATACACGCTTAGGTAATCATATATCTTTCGATACATGACTAGCGAGGCATATATTTTTCCAGAAGTAGTTTGCCATTTCTTTCTGCGGTGGACCAGTTGCCATCCTAGGCTATAGAAACAGGTCTGTCCTGCTATTTACGCATAGCCATTGGAGAAGAAGAGGATTCATTCCTTTATCAACGGCATTAGCATGTAAGTGATTTGGCTGGAATTCGAACTATGTTCTCCGATTCCTCAATAAAGGACGAAATGATTTTCTGTCGATGGCTTGGTAGCCCACGAGAAACTAGGTTTAGAAAAAATTACATATTTTAATGTATAATTGTAAATGAAAGTATATTATGGATCGACAAAACATTACCAACACAGATTAACAAAAGTGGCACTGTGTTGATGCCAGATTTAAAAAAGAAACCGACATTTATAGCTGACGACAAACGCAGTAGAACTAATTAATTTTAAGCCGATAGTATACATGGTTGTTGCTTTTTGTTTGCTTGTCTCATTTTTATTTCAATGGTATTATTATTCCTATTAGTAGAGACCGGGGACATGTCACGGCTTTTTTGTTTCAAACTTGTATTCTTTGTTTTTCTCACTGAAATCATACAGCGTCTTTGATGCCTTTTCCGTATTTCCATGCAATCATAACGGAATAGTCCATTTTTTATGTGGGAAGGCATTTATTTCGTTCACTGAAACGAATTAATGCCTCTGTTATAGCATTTCCGTCTTTCCACGCGATCAAAAAGGAATAGACCATTATTTGTGAGGTATTTGCAGTTTGAAATGCACCCGCTAAGGAACTAATTGTGGAGCAAGCAGAATGATAATAAGAATTTTATCAGAAGGGTGTGTCCGTTGTGTCCTTCGGTGTTCATCGGGTGTTTTTTGATCCAGATAACATTCAGGGAATTTTGAACTTAACCCTTTATTTAATCTACGCTGAGATATTGATCTCGTCCCGCTGACTATATCTCGGGATCTCTCGTTTAGTTCCCACATTGTTACTGCTCGCACCGCTTACACTAATTCCAAGTACGCAAGGTATGCCCCAGGTATTGAAATCATGAATCAAAACTTTAATCAATTATGTTATTGTCGGGTGGAACATTTTTGAGCGTGGGTCAAGTAGCTGTACTTGGTTCAGTGAGACAAGGCCGAGCAATAATTGTGTATTACTAAGAAAAAGAAAAGGTTATGACATCCCAAGACTTCATTAGTCGAACGATAACAATCTAGATTAAATAATCTATCCAGATCAATATTCAGTTGAACGTTACCCGGAGGAACAAGCATATAATGAAAGCCGTGGATCAAACAACGCTCAAAACGTTGTTCTACCAACAACAAAGATGAGACCAATAGTCGCATATATAAGTAAATTAAAAAAAGTAAAATAACTCATCCCAGAAATTCAGATAGTAAATCGTGATAAAAATGTTAATTTGTATCTACAAAAGCTGACATATTAAATGCAAGAAAAATATTTCTTTACTTTCTAGTGCTTAGATATCAAAATAGTTCCGAGGAACATTACGAATTTTCATGGGGTAATTATTAAACTCTTTAACCCTTTGTGCCCTTCGTACCTGAACAATTTTAACACTTCTGCTTGGGTTCCTGAGTCAAAATTTGCCAATAGTTGTTACGTAATGTTTCACGGTAGGTATAAAAATAGTTACAAGTGTTTACCCAGCGTTCAACCGGCGGCTGGGCATTAATTCATAACTCTTTACCACTGTTCAACCAGTGGCTGGTTATTACGTCATTTTTTCTCTACCAACGGTAAAGAGGTGTTCAGGGCTCAAAGGGTTAAACATGTGGTGCAGGTACTGTGTCTATACAACGCATTTCAATTTAAAGCATTTATGATCGGCTAACATAACCTTAAGAACGTAACTCATTAACTGCTAAATTGTTTAATGCGCATTTTGGCCCAGACAGGTGTCTTGAGAGTTGAATTATTCCTTATATTCAATTTCAGTAGTTACCATTGTCATTTTTATAGAAACTAGAACATCAAATGTATATATCTATAAAATATGAAAATAGATTGATTAGAAATAATAAAAACGTACTTTTCAAAATAGAGATAATATTTCTAATCGTGAAATGTAAAATTCCGACAGAAAGTGTCTTCTTACGGCTAATAATAAAAACTTTAAAGGCTAATTGTTGTAAAATATACCTCTGCAAATGCAGTGTATGTAAGCAATTCAATGTAAATACAAGGAATAACATGTAGGGAGTTCAATTTTAACAGATCCCCAACTGGGGCTCATGGCAGGTAATGGGTTAATGACATTGTAACGATGGCTGATATAGAAGGAATGTATGTTTTTTTTGTTTTTGTTTTTTTCTAGAAAACACAGTAACATAGAGCAAGGTGTAAGTTTTAAACATAATCTGTAAGAAAAAAGAATTCGGGGTTTTCGACTTGAAATATAATAGATTCATGCCAATGATTCAATATTCGAAATAAAGCGCATGCAAATACAAAAGTGGACACTAAGTTCATTACCAAGTAACAACAGTCTCTTTCCTGCCTGAATGCATATTAAAGGGAACGTTGATTGCATGTTATCTCAACTATTTATACAATCTAGGTACTGGTGCATTACGGGTAGAATGAAATAAGGTATATTTAGGGAACAAGTATTCATCCATCAAGGTGTTGATCATTATGCTCAAAGTTGTGGATAAACCGTCCGACGTTTATATTTTGTTATTTTTGTTCAAGTACTTTTGTCTATCGCAATCATTATGAAGAACCGATGTGGAATCTGTGTGGTAGTTAGGCTTCCTTTGCTTGCATCCTGGTATTGTTTCGGAAGCTGAACGTTTGAAATGGTCTAACGTGACATCATGCATAACGGCTATTGAGAACGAGGCTTCACAAAATGATTGCTATCTATTTATTTTATTTGTTATGCTAATATATACTGCATAAATCGAGATTAATTGAACAAAAATAACTAAATATTTACTCAAAACAGTTTAACCACAAATTTGAACACAATTCTCAAAAACTTATACGAAATTTGGAAAAATATAATAAAAGATACAGACAAAACCTCCTGTTTTTTTTTCATCAAACGTGTTTGAATATCTGTCTATATTTCTGAGATGAGGTATTATGTACAATATTTACATTATTCGGTCTATTGTCCTCTTCTTTGTCGCCATATTTATTTAATAATTATGGCGACAAAGATGAGAACAATAGTCCGAATAATGTAAATTTTTTGAAAAGAATAAACATAAACTAAAAATTCTCGAAGCCATCTATATTAAAAAAAATGAAACCAAACCATAAAAAAACTAATTATGAATACTCTACAAATATTTTAAAATGTGTACAATAGATAGTTTGAAATGCCAAAGTTTGCACTAAGAGTTTTTTACTACTTACTTCGTAAAAAAACTCCCCACTGTGATACTTAGTTTCCGCCCCTTAAATGGTGTCAGCTATCTCACTCCACAAATAAGAAATTTAATTTTCCCATGAACATAACAATTTTATTCGACAATAATGAAGGCTACAATATTTGATTTGTAATAAGTAATGCCCTGATGATGACATTGTACTTTGTGGAAAGTACTCGGAACTAAAAGAAGTATGTATCAACACAGCGATTTTCTCTCGTCTTTCAACAATGACACCAAAAAGCTTATTCGTGAATATGAAAGGATCCAATTGAAAATAAGTAGACAGAACATGTGTAAATTGTTCAACGAAACATGTTTCAATGAAAACATGATGCCACAATATACAAATACATATATATATATATATATATATATATATATATATATATATATATATATATATATATATATATTGGTGATATGGAACATATCCTTTAATATACAGGGTTGTTCAAATAGAATGAACCGATTTCATGACGCAGTGCTTCAGTTATCAAGCATTTTCATATAATGAGTCTGTGAATATTTGAAAAAGGTTTTTCGAAGTTTTGAATGGATGCCACGGGGGCGCTGTAGTCACGTCATGGCTCAGGCAACGTTCAGCTGTTTGTTTACTCCAGGATTGGTGTGTCCTCAGCAAAAGGCTTTCTGCGGTCTCGCGTCCGCGTAAACGAATAGGGTTATCACGGTGAAGCTTGCTTTTCCAAGGCAATTCGACATTAATCGGTGCTCTTCTAAAACTGCTTAAATCACCTCGACGGTGGTTTAATCAGTTTCAAGAGAGTGGGTGTCTGTATAATGGAAAATGTCCAGGACGACCACGAGTTTCGGAGGAACAAGTGGCAAGAATCTTGCTGTGTTTGAGATAAGTCTACGCAAGTCCACAAATAGTGCTAGCCGTGTACTTACGATCTCTCAACCCACTATCCGGCGTGTGCTAAGACGCGTACATTTTAAAATTTACAGACTATGCTTCGTTCAAGTACTTACCAACACCTTGCTCTTTATGCTTAGCCTGCGAGACCCCCAGACCTCACTGTGTGATTTTTTTTTCTTGTGGAGATACGCTACCCACTAACATTGATGACCTTCAACATAGAATAACAACAGCGATCAACTGAGTTGATCGTGATATTCTGATATGCTGCTGTAAAGTTTTCTCTTTACTCATTGATGTTGCCCGAGCTGCAGGTGATGGCCACATTGAACACTTGTAAGACAGGGAATAGAATTTGATTGTGAGTAGAATACTTGTGACTTGGGTGTACTTTTTTATTGATTTTCCTTATTAAATTATTGCGTAACAAAATCAGTTCATTCTTGTTGAATAACATTGTACATCACGCGTACCTTACAAACATTTCTACCGAAAATGACAGGAGCAGCGTCTTTATGTTTTAAGACCCCTCTAGTTAAACGTGCGCAAGAAAAAGCGAAGGAACTGAAAGAGTCAACAGTATATATTTATTCCTTCAGCATATTTTAATGGTATTTCTTGGCTTTATCGTAAAACCGAATCTCCTGTAACTTGCAGTCATTTCTTGTTTGAATTCCTGAGACGAAAGCTTATAAATATTAAACATGGATGCCCCCTAACAAGTTCCCTGTCTTCATAAAAACAGTTTGCTCCATATCCACTGGGGACATCTTTTCTCGGCTGATGGTTATTATGCATTTATTCATTTTTCATTCGAACCAGTTGTCTTGACTTTATTGCCTCCCCATTTTCTTTCTTTTTTATTTCTGATGTTATTTTTCCATTGATTCAATCAGCCGACTTTACACATTTTTACTTTCTTTAATAATCTACAGGCGATCTCATTTCTAACTTAGATCATGTGTTTGTCACGCTTGACAATCTTCTATTGATATAAAAACAATTATTTTGTTCTTTTTCCTATAACAGCCGAGAGAACTCGGCTTACCTTAATTATGAGCGAGCTTTGTGTGATTGACTGTCAGTCAAGAGTTGGATTCTAAGTGAGTATCACATAGAAATATCGACATTAAATAACCCAAACATTGCTTGACATGGAAAATCGACAATATCAATCTAGGGTACTCAGGGTACTCACAAAAGATCCTTAAACACATCATCATATATTCTCTGCTATATATCTACTCAGGATGTGTTTATGTGGGCTCTCAACACCGTCTTTTTCTTTATAGCATAAATCAAAGTTTTTTTTCTTTTACTATCAATCCAAGTTTCAGTTCCTCTGAATACACACGCTTGATATATTAGTTAACCGCTGTTTCCCGCTGCCCAACTTGTCGTCAATATGTCCTGTTAGTGTTAAATTCTATTTCATACATATATTTCCCCCAAACATTATCTATTCATATATGCATAACATTTTAAACGTATCTTTTTTTTGTTCCCATTTTTTAGAATTTCATTCATGGTATCCATCTGTAGAACCACCTATCTGTTGCCTTGTCATTTATTCATCTGTAAGGAATTGTCCCGTATTCATTCCCGGAAAGACAGATTGATAATATATAGCAATATATATTCCTGTTTCTTAATTGCTTGTTTAGCTTTCTGAAAACATCCTTCGTTATTCCAATGTGCATTCGGATTTCGGTGCTACATTTCGCGATTCATGTCACGATCACGAGTCCTGAGGGTCGTAGTGGTAACACATTACTGCAGCCACGGCAGCTGTGATGTTTCCTGGACAAGATAAGCCCACTCTACAATGGTTTGAATTCAGAGTTGTCGTTCTCCTAGACTAGTCGCACACCAGGACTCTATGTTCTATCCTGTACTGCTATTAACCAACATTTGGTGGGTGAGATATGGATTCATACCTATTTGCACGTAAATGAATGTAATGAACCCAACTGGAATTTTAAAATTGTGTCCACCATTAATCAATCCTGGTTTTGTTAGTAACTCTCTGCTCTTTAGGTTAAATAATGTAAGTAAGAAGATGCATCCGTATTTTTACTTGTTTCCATTTTTCTGCAATCGTTCATACAGACGAAGGTGTATCAACCTGTATATGATACATTGGTTTATGGGTTTCTGTCTGTATTTCTCATATGAGGTATTGTGATTATTTACATTGCTCGGACTGTTATCTTCATCTTTATTGTCATATTCACGACGTTTCGGCCGTTGTACGCTCCGGCCTTCTTCAAGTGACTGGAATTTCGAGCTGTGAGTTTAATACCTGGCTACTGCAGTGGTGAACAAAAACTTGGAGAGTTGAGTCACAGGGAGACACCCGGAAGAGACAAGGTACGTGGAACAATCTAACCCGGTGGACGAAATAAAGGGTTAAGTTCGAAATTCCAATATGTAAAAAATCTGTTCAAACGTTCATATGTAGGCTATACAAAACTATAAGAAGGCCCGAGCCTACAACGTCTGTAACGTTGTGGTTTATGGTTCAACTCCCAAATTCTAGATAACCAGAGCTGATTTCCCTGCTGACCGAGCTGAATGGAAAAACAAATAGCTGGTCACATTTAATACCTCAAAAACCACACTAGAAATGTTTACTCTTCACTGTGAAGACCATGCATTTTTGTCTAACTCAGAGAAGCGCCTTGCTTTGGACGCCTGTTATGACTGAAGCTCTTACCAGACTTCAAACGCAACTCGTATATACGATCCTTTGCAAACAATGATGAAACAGTTTTGTTTTCCTGTGCCATTGCTTTAAGTATTTAGTATGCGCTATTTTTATATAGTGCTCGGTATGACTGTAAACTGCACCCGGCAGCAAGGCTCCTAATTGGGAAATGTGAAGCGTGGAACCAGCACTTAATTGTTGTTGTTCTTAGGTGCACAATTACACGAGGTGGTAGCACCTTTTAGTGTCCCAGCTATGGGTAAATAGTGAACTCCCAAACAAAAACACTTTGAAAGTATAAAAATACATATTTAAATAAAAGTTACAAACGATACATATTCATAGTAAAATTACAGCAATACATAATTATAGCAAAATGACCAACAATCTATTTTATAGCATACAACTGTACTCAAAATATATTTAGTTGAAGCCATAAAATTGTGTTCAAAATATTTAGATTTCGGCATTAAATAACTGTTATGGTCAAAGTTCCTAGTACCACGGTGATGGTCCAAGGTAGAACCAATGAAGAATAACTCGAACACAGGTATGGAATAACACAGATATATTACAAACAGAATATGTACAAATGAAGTAGAATTGTTAGTAATATTAAATCAGGTTAAGTTAGAGTGAATTATGTTGACTCGAAGTATCACTATTCCAATGTCTTACATTATCGTCTGACGCGGCTCTGACTGATTGACACTGCTACTGCTTCCTCTTGAGGCGCAGTATTTATGGTGTACGGGATAGTCCATTACTATTATGGGTAAGTTCCCATATCAATAATCCATAATGTTTGAAAGGCCGGTACATCAAAATGAACCAAACAACAAACATGATAGAACTTTCATGATATTAATCCACATAATATCCTACATTTTTAACGGATCAAACTGTATTTGAAAATAGTAATTATGACCATACAAACATATATATATATATATATATATATATATATATATATATGTACATTTCATTAAAAACGACTGACAAGGTGCTTTTATTTAGTTTTTTATATAATTTCTCTTGTGATCTAATAAAGTTTTTCTTTTCAGAGGATAAATTATATAAAAACTGTCCCAATGTTCTTTTTATCCGAGCGCTTTCGGCTATACATTTAGCCATTTTCAAGAATTTTATTTCAACTGTTAGAAAAAAAAATGAATCACTTTATAAAACATACATATAACAAACTATTTCTATTTCTCATTCTAACAGTTGAAATATAATCCTTGAAAATGGCTAAATGTATAGCCGAAAGCCCTCGGATAAAAAGAACATTCGGACAGTTTTTATATAATTTATCCTCTGAAAAGAAAAACTTTATTAGATCGCACGAGAAATTATATAAAAAACTAAATAAAAGCAACTTGTCAGTCGTTTTTAATGAAATGTGCATGAAAGAAGAACTGCTGCCTAAATACACAAATATATATGTATATATATATATATATATATATATATATATATATATATATATATATATATATATATATATATATATATATATATTAAATAAAAATAAAAACAGACCACTTTAAGGTTCCATGTAATAAATTATTTCACCACAGCCCTTTTAAACAACCGCAGATCATCAGACTTTACTTCCAAAGGTTGAAACGAAAAATGAAAAGAAATTTACACATTTGTGACGGGCAGTACTAAGCATATGTAAATTAACAAAGTGAGGAAGTGAGGGGGGAGAGAGACATGATTGAGTTAGATGTAAAATTTCTATTCTCTCAAATTTAATATTGATTGAAGAAGCCCAGACATTGACACATTAAATCGGTTAACTTAACGGACGTTATATATTGATATAGAAGGGGGAGAGGAGAAACAAAACCTAAAGAGAAAAAGAGAGAAAGAAGTCATGAGAGAAAATGTCACTAACTTCCTTTGGAATGAAAGGCCCGAAATAGACGCTGTTGTTTTGTTTACTTTGAGATTTCATAAATATTATAATGTTTGGTATAAATTTGAATGTTTAAACAGTCTATAAGGAATTTAATTTGATGCTTGTTAGCGATTTAATTTTTTTTTTTAAACTTTATTACAAAGATTTTGGGGATTTAATATGAAATAGTCGATTAGAAAAATATTCATAGAATTTACATTAAAATACTAAAATTTTATTTTAAAATATAAGTTTACTTCTAGTTGTATTTGATTATTAAGTTGATTTATTAAGGTGATATATATATATATATATATATATATATATATATATATATATATATATATATATATATATATATGAAGTGAACATTGAAGTCAACACTCAGAGGCGACAGGCTATTTCATGCTAGACGCAATCGTCAGGCCACATGAAACAGCCTCTCCCCTCTAAGTGTTGATTCAATGTTCAATTTTATATTTACACACGCTCTATCTCTGATATTGAGCACTTTATACCATAAATATAGCACACCTTAAGAGTATATTTCTTTATATATATATATATATATATATATATATATATATATATATATATATATATATATATATATATATATATATATATTAAAGCTTAGTATCACCTACCATGTATTCAGTTGTGAAATCAGAATAACATATATCTTTATTATTTCAAATCTCCCAAGAAAATTAAATTTCGGCATTAAATGACCCAGAAGGAGTTGATATGCCGTTAAACAAACAAAACAAAACATATCTTTACAAAAACTAGACTAGACATATCGAGTACAAAGGCTAAATATTCACTTGCTAGTCAAGGTGGAGTGAACTTGTGAGCGATTGATTATCTTCCATTCTACAACACGTTTCCCCACAGACGAAATGTATTCTCCTATTCTATTTCGATGTACATTGTTCAGACGAGCTACATTCTTTATTTCCACCACCTTTCACAATAACCCACCAGGCAGCCAACTGAGGCGAATCACCCTCATTTGCTCTGTATTCCATTCACGAGAAAATATTTCTACTCGGAAAAACATTTTTCACGAACCAATACTTTGTGGAACTAACTCACAAGGGGATAATTTCCAAACCATTAGAATCGTAAATTCTTTATATCTAGGGTAACCTTTCTCTTCTACACATAGTCTCAACCATTTCTAACTTTTATTATTAGGCTTACATAACAATCTAATTCAGTAATTCTCTATATGGAGCGGTTTGAGTGGCTTCTTATAGGAGGAAGAGTAGCAAAAAATTAAACAAAAGAATCATTTTTGTCTTTACTATCAAATATTCTTTTCTTTTTTAAATCCTATAAATAGTAAAGTAGCAGACATAGAAAATACTATTATACAAGATGCGATGTGTAAATTATCGTCATTTTATATTTTTAATTTCGTACATGCGCGTTGTTTGTTTTTGATTTAGTCGACTGTACAGAATAGTAGGCTCAGATGAGCGCCGTCTGTGAAAAAAAAAAGACCAATTGACTTCGCTAGAAATTTGGAAACTGCATGAACTTATGCTTGGCATTCGCGACGTAAGCTCCAGTACGAATATTTCAGATTGTTTGGGTGTCAATCTGAGGATATGGTATAATATTCGGGAAGATTTGGATGAGTCTAATGGTGATTGCAAAAATACGGAAACTCCAAAATACTCTGCGGTTGTTATAATAAGAAAGGAAATTCCGAATTTGTTGGTGATGTCCTCAGACTCAACACGGAGGGCTATATTAAGTGCCTTGAAAAAGTAATGCTGCCCTGGGTCAAGTGGATGGCTGCTTGAAGACAATATATCTAGCAACAGGACTATTCACCATACCACACAAGCAAGAGAATCCAATTATATCTGTTAGACAATTTCTGCAACCACATCACCCCTCACATCTAGCCACCTAACTCCGCAGACTGCAATCCACTTGGTTATGTGTGGGGCGCATTTGAGGGAATGACCAACAAGCCTCTTTGTAACACCAAAGATAAACTGATGGGCAAGAATCATGACAACAATCACCAACTTAGTTAAGGAAAACGTCCAGAAGAGTTGCAGGAGATTCCGAAGTCGTCTGGAGGCCATGGTTGAAGCCAATGAGGAATTTATTGAACACATTTACATAATGTTTCAAGAGATTTTTGTGTAATTTGGGTAAAATGAGATGTCAGTTTTTATTTTCATTTTTGCGTTATTTAGACGACAATTTATCAATCGCAACGCTGCATATACCTTATTATAATAATACGCGTTCCTTTTATAAGTTTTTGACAGAACTCAAACCTAATAATTGTGTATTGTTGCTCATTTTTAGGTACATTCTTTCATGCCGAGTTTTCCACTTACTTTATAACTATAGGGTTGCATTAGAAATATCACTTCCTTTATAGAATCACGGGTAGATGTAGATTCATCCGTATACATTTGCAAACATATCGTTATTCAACGCCCGAAACGCAACTCAAAATTGGCTCTTGATATATAATTTCGAATCAGAAGAACGTTTAGTTCAGATTGGGCTGGATTTTAAAAACATAATTATTTTCTCCTGACAGAGAAATCGTATGCTCTGATATAATTGTATGTCCGTAATTATACATATATATAAAATTAATAATATATATATATATATATATATATATATATATATATATATATATATATATATATATATATTTATATAAATATTTTCAATCTTCAAATATATAATATTAATATATATATATATATATATATATATATATATTATTAATATTCATATTAATAGTATGTATAGATTTAATTTTATGTATATATTTAATTTGTATGTATATATTTAATTTAGACAACAATTTATCCATCGCACCCTTCATATACCTTATTATAATAATACGCGTTTCTTGTATAAGTTATTGACAGACCTCAAGCCTAATGAGAGTGTATTGTTGCTCATTTTTAGGTACATTTCTTCATGCGAAGTTTTCCACTTACTTTATAACTATAGGGTTACATTAGAAATGTAACTTCCTTTATAGGATCACGGATAGATGTTAATTCATTCGTACACTTTTGCAAACACATCGTTATTCAACGCCCGAAACGCAACTCAGAATTGACTCTCGATAAATAATTTCGAATCAGAAGAACGTTTAATTAAGTTTTGGTTGGATTTTAAAAACATAATTAATTTCTCTTGACACAGAAACCGTGCATTCTGACGTAATTAACGGAACATTCTCTGCCTGATATTTCTGTTAAAAAAATGATATAATTTAATTCATGTTCAATATTTATTCTGGTTTGAAGCGATGAAGTATATGCTTAACTATATATTTTCTCTCTGAGTAATTTATCTTTCCATATCTTTTCATCTAGTTTCACAGATATATTTATGTAAAGATGCCACTTTGATAGTTTTTTTTTAAGAAATTAACAGAAAAAAAAGGAAATTAACAAAGACGAAGAAATATTCAAAAATATCCAGAATATGATAATTACGATATCAAATTTCGACTACCGTTTAAAATTTTCTCTGCGTTCAAGTACATATTGCATATTCGAAAATGAAATATAAAAGTTATTTAAAAATAAGTAATCAATCATTTTTCTCTATAGCCAAGAACTCCTCAGCCTCTATACGAAAATCTCAAAATTCGTATTAATTTTATTTTATTATTCTGGATTTTACTTGAAAAGTTGCTTGTGGTAAATATATTTCGAAAATAATTTGCCAAAAGATTAATTGTAAAATTATTCCTCTGCATGAATTTGAACTTGAGAGTCCAATTTCGATGTCCGTAAGGGAAAGAATTACATCCGTAGCATAGTCCAAAAAATATTAATATATATCACGCTCCCAAACTTGTTTTTCTCTTATACCGCGAAAAAGACAGCTTCATGTTTTGTTTTGTTTTTCATCTTTTTGCTCCCGCGTTGTTTAATATACATATAATGATAAGCTAGATTTATCTACGTAGCTAGACAAAAATATTATCCATGGTACACTGTTTCAGAATCCTCCAACTTCCTGTTCTATTCTATATGTAGTACTTTTCTATATTTAGTTAGTCCTGGGTATGACAATAAAATACATCCGGCAGCAATACATCTGTTCGGAGGATTGGAGGTTTTGAGGATCGTGAAATAACCTCTTCATTCTTATTGTTTCCATTTCCACCCTGACTCGGAGTGGTAGTACCAGTTAGGGTCACAGCTATGGGCAAATAGTAACCCCTTATAACAAACCCTATGAAAGTATATGTTATGGTCCAGGTTAGGACCAAGGAAGAACAACACGGACACAAGAGTAGAAATAACGAAGATATATTACACGGAATAATAATACAAGATGTGGAAGGTGTTAGTATGACTGTCAGTCTGGTTTGGAGTAAACCACTATCGGTTCGACTCGTTTCGCCTCTCTCCCTCTCTCTCTCTCTTGAGAGGTGTAGTATACATAGTGTTAGTAAGAGTTCATTCTGTAGTTATAGGTAAGGACATATAACAGTATAAATATATTTTTTTATAATAACAATGCCATCAAACTTTTTATATAGATTGCCAACAATCCTCAAATAACAACTTCACCCAAAACAGACTGGCGCAACAAAAATATCGTAAATCGTAAAGAAGACTATATTTCGCAGACAACCAGGTTTTTTTATCATATCACCACAAGCAAGGTGAAAATGCAGGGGCTACAGGTGTGAAACTGAAATAGAATGAGAAGACCGAGAATAACGAGGATTGACGAAGATGAAAAAAGATGAAGAAGAAAGTAGATGGCGATTGACGTTACATTTAAATTTCTGGAGACTGTAGTTATCTGAGAAGTAGATAAACAGAAGGGATGTGCTAGAAACTCTTGGTGTAGAAGTGGCGGTTGCATTTAAGTATTGCAACAGCAAAACGGTATGACCTAGTTGCTAATTTAGTAGCAAGCTTAACTTCTTGCAGTCGGGACACAAGGCAGAAAAGTTTTTCAGGGAAGTTGGCATGAAAATATTTGTAGAAAAGACAGAGGAAAGTTGTGTCACGTTGGTCAGAGTCTGACTGTCAGAGAATTCTGGTCAGGATCGATTACATTACAGATCTTTCTTTGGATCTTGTCAGGAATCTGAAGATGTATAGCAGGAACACCAGACTAGACACTTCAACAGTATTTAATGCACGGACGAATGGTAGATTTATAAATCCGCAAGGTGGCTTCTGACAAGAAAGATTTTCTGGTACAGTGCAGCGAACCAACTTTCCTTGCAGCTGACATAGCAATTGACTCGATATAGTCACTCCATGCATGCCATTGGAAAACGTGAAGTCAAGAAAGCGTAACGTGTTGCACTTCTCAAGTTTAGCATCAGCCATGCTGATGGCAGACAGAAAAAGATTCTCTGTGGTGATTGCATAAAAGCAGTTTTGTTTTAGAGGCGTTAAAATTTACAAGCCATTTCTTGTGACTGAAGTTCCTATTCAAGAGCAGTTGCCAATTTGACTTTGCCAGATCTGTCGGATAAGCTAGTAGTAAGTTGTAATGTCATCTGCATTAGTACATAGCTGGGAACTGTCCCTATAAATTAATGTAAATTACAAGCTGTTTTCCTCTCCCCTCATTATGAACCGTCAGTCTCAGATGTTTTTACTAGGATTACACAACCTAAAAGGAATTGGTAGCATTACAAGCAAAAATAATCTTTTATTTTCTCATTACTTTAGATTAAGCACTCCAGATCACGATAAGAAAATTCAAGATTATGGTATTAATAATACTACTAGTGTATGTAAACAAAATAAAAAATAATACAATACCAAATATATATATATAAACTAAGGCCATATAGTGGATAAAGACGTTGGGTAGATCCAGTGACAAGACCCAAAGAGTTGTAAGTTCAATTCCAGGCCACAGCACTAGTGAACCAAAAGTTAGCGAGTTCAGTTAATGGGAAATAACTGAGACATCCGGAAGAGGCATGACACGTGGTCCTAGAAGAATCTACTCCGGTGAACAAAATAAAGGGCTCGGTTTAAAATTCCAGTCACTTGAAGAAGGGCGGGGCGTACAACGACCGAAGTGTTGTTAATATCGCAATGAAGACGAGGATAATAGTCCGAATAATGTAAATAATACAATTAGTCATAATACCTCATCTCAGAGATATAGACAGATCCTGAGGAAGGCCGGTGCGTACAACGGCCGAATCGTTGTGAATATGGCAATGAAGATGAAGATAATAGTCCGAAAAACGTAAATAATGCAAATAATCATAATACCTCATCTCAGAGATATAGACATCTCAGAGATAATAGACATCTATATGGTCAAATTTGATTTTCTCAACCACAGGTTCTCATAGCTCTAGTTCTACGAGCAGCTATCACAGTAAGGTCAATTTAATGAGATAGAAATGATGTGATTTTTATGTTTCACCACAAACCTATTCTATATTTCTAAATCCTACCCTATATTAAAGGCTGTAGCATTACAGTCTGAGTAACTGTGATGAAAAGCAACTGACTATTTTTATGGTTTATCAACATTTTGAAGGTTATTTAAACCGGCAAACATTATTTTGCAATGTAAGAATATTTTTTGCAAGTGAATAGTGTATTAACCATTTTTTGAGATAATGATTTTCTGATACAAACTCTATTTAATTCGTAGCTAGAAGGACAAAAGTATTTGTGCGCAGAAGTCAATGAAACGAACCTAACTGGAATTTGAACTCAGCCTTCCAATTTCCAATTCCGAGATGGTATCCTTAATACCACCAGCACATCAAAGCTTACATAGCTGGTATTCTCAAGGAGTCACCAATCGAGATAGTGACCAGGCTCAATCTTTATTTATTTTGACTATCAGGCCAGAACTTGGTTTTCATCATGATATGACCATAAGACGAAAAGCAAGTGAAATTAAGAAGTACGACAAACTTAAAGATAAATTTTAATAGTGGAGGGTGGAGTGCACATTGCTATATAAATTCATTGGAAATTACCCGCATCCGGAAGCCAAAACATAATATTCTATTTACACACGCTTTCTTTGTTTATTATTAAAATAATAACAAAATAAAATTGAAAGACGTAAGCTGGAGCACTTTTTTCATATATGAATCCAGATTAGAAATTTTAAAATTGTTTTAGGAATTACCCGGTACGAGCATATTTTCTTTTGGCCTCCGTAGGGGAAATAATTTTTTTTTAGAGCTTTTCCCCCAAGCAAGGCTGGAAGCCACTAGCACGCAAGGGGTTACAGAAGATTTGGAGGAAAAGCAGATCGGAGTGGTAGAGGAAATGATGTAGGGAAAGATAATGGATCGATCAAGGCAAGGGGGTTACAGAAGATTTGGAGCGAGAGCAGATAGGAATGAAAGGGGGAAAGATGTGGAGAAGGGAAGTGGGTAGATCAAGGCAACTGGAGATGTCGATTGACGTTACACTTAAATAGTTGGAGATTATATTTGTCAGGGAAACAGGAATAAGGAAGGGATTTGCACAGGCGAGAGGTGCGAGACATGCAGCTATTGGAGTAGAAGAGACGTCTACATCTAACCATTTCAACAGTGAAGGGATGGGAACGGGGTGCCAGCCTCGTAGGACGTTTAAATTCATGAGGCCTGGGAACCAGCAAAAGCAGCTCATCGGAGCAATTACCGTGAAAGTATTTGTAAAAAAGGCAGAGCGAGGCAACATCACATCTGTGAGAGAGCGACTGCAGACGAGATGACAGATCAGGCCCAGTTACGTTGCATATCCGTCTCTGGATCTTATCAAGAACCCTGAGGCAAACAGCAGGGGCTCCAGACCATATATGGCAGTAATACTCCATGCAAGGGCGAATGGTTGATTTATAGATTTGGAGGATCGATTCCGGGGAGAAAAATTTCCTGGCCCGGCACAGGGAGCCAACTTTCCTTGCGGTGGATGGAGCAACTGACTCGATGTATTTGTTCCATCCCAGGTCAGCGGACAGCGTGTTACATAGCAATGTACCCCACTGCCAGTATTAACTTTTATATATGCCATATTATTGTAGACAAGCATTTCTCAAACTTTTTACCCTCGTGGAAACCTTAAAATAGTTCTTATATCTGAGGAAGCCCCTGTATATATCATTATTAATATATATTTCTTTTCTATTTTCAACGTAGTTCACGTGGAAAATATATATTTTTCGGATAAATTGTTTAAAGAAAAAAAATGACCCCCTTTTTTGTCAAATTTATTGTTAAAGGAATCTGGGGTTTCATTAACATACATAACAAATATCATTATAATATTTTATAACAATCAAGGATTTTACAACAACATGCCGTACGTGTATGGTAAAATTACGAATATAAAATTTAAACAAAATTTACTGAAAAAATAAATTATCAGTGTTTCTCATTCCTCACCGTCGAAACAGTAAAATGAAACTGCCCCTTATACTCCAACGGCTTCTTCTGTTGCACTTCCCGACGGTGGAACTCCTTTCCCCCTCCTTGCTTTCCTGATAGCTATAATCTTCAAATATTCAAATATAATGTCAATCGACATCTTCTGATGTATTGGTCCTAATCCCTGTCCGTCTATTTATCGTTTCCTCAAACATCCTCTTTGCTCTTGCCCTGACTCTCTGTAACCCCTTCCATGTTAGTGGCACTCCCGCATTGCTTGTGGTGAAATGTTTTTAAAAAATCCCTAGAGAACTTTTGCGGATCCCTAGGGTTCCGTGGACACACCTGTTGAGAAACACTTCTGTAGACACATCGACTATGTTACTGTACACGCACATGCACACACATACACCCCCACACATACTTCAACTACAGCTGTAATATGCGTGACGCCTCTACGTACGTGAATCGTGGTTGGGAAGTGTGATCTAAAATAGCTTACTCATGCTATCATTTTTGACGGTATTTTTTTTTTAATGTCTTAAACTTTCAATAAATTTCCTCTCGCTGTTATTTTTGTATTATACTCTTTCACGGAATTAGTTTTTTCAACTCCCGGCATCATAAACATCTTCAGACAATCATAACAAAGGCAATAGCACCTGCAAACAGTAGAGAAAAAAATATATACAAATACAGTCGGTGTCTTACTGTATGATATTCGATATATAAGAAATAATTTGTTTAGCCTTAGGGACGCCTTCTCTGACATTTAATTTAGCTCATATAAAACAATAAATAAATAATAATAATCCTATTAGACTCCAAACTTTTAACCATAACAGTTTTCACACCTGTGTTTGGTCGTACTCCGTGGAGAAAAGTGACATATTTTCTCTACCTTTTAAACGGTAAGTTTTACGTTAGACTAACCGATTTCGATCATCAGGTTAAAAGTTTAGGTCCAATAAACCCGCCGGTTGGCAATACTTAGACACATTTTTCAAGTGTTTTAGTGTCCAAATAGGTACGATTTTTCTGGACAGCATACAATAATTCAATAATTTAGTCCTATGGACATTTACAGTCTTAAGTTAGTAATCTGCTGGAATAGCGACACTCACTATACATTGTGCCCCTAAAGTCTGGGCACCCTAGGCAAAAATACATTTTTCAAGAAATGCAATTTTCGACAACATTTTTTTGTATTGGATTAATTAACAAATAACATTTTCCATATGATTTCACATGCAGTGAGAAATATTTGTTCAAATCTTTCTTTCCACAAAATCATTTTTAATCTGTCGAGGCAAAACAATATGGTTAATGATAATTCCTGTATATCCAGAATTTAGGGCCACCCTCTGTTGTCTTATCGTTGAATATGATGATCTTGATTCTTTTAAATTTCTCCATGTAACTATCTGGCTCTGAAATGGAGTACGACACGATAGATTGGCATGCTAAAACATAGGACAAATTTTGGATCATATCAAGATTAGCGAACCCGCGTCCTGGGTATGACGATAAACTACATCCGCGTACTGGGTAAGACGATAAACTAGATCTGCGTCCTGGGTATGACAATAAACTATTTCCGGGTCCTTGGTATGACGATAAACTACATACGCGTCTTGGGTAAGACGATAAAGTACATCCAACAGCAAGGCCTCTGATGATACGTTTTTAAAAATAAAAATATTCCCAGCTATACGTTTGTGAAAAAGTAATATTACGAGCTATACGTTTTTGAAAGAATAATATTACCAGCTATACGTTTGTGAAAAGATAATATTACCAGCTATAAGTTTTTGAAAAAATAATATTACCAGCTATACGTTTTTGAAAGAATGTTACTAGCTATACGCTTTTGAAAAAATAATATTACCAGCTATAAGTTTTTGAAAAAATAATATTACAAGCTGTACATCTTTGAGGGAAAAATATTAACCAAAATAAATGTTTGACAAAAAAAATATATTACCAGGAAAAAAAAGTTGTCGGCATTAAATGACCCATTGAGGTTGACATGTCGTAAAACAAAACAAACTAAACCCAACCAATTAGTGAACCCACTCATGGCATGGTACCTCTATACTGTTACAAGAAGATGATTGTGTTTCTTATTTGTTACATGAGAATCATCGGGTTCGCTGTTCGAGATATGAACATTTTGGTGCAAGTAACTTTAAGGTTCAATCGCTGTTTTCATATATTTTTTTTTTTAATTTATTAACTTGGATATCTAGTAACCCTCGAGATTGATAGATCTACGTTCACGGGGGTTGTGAAGCCATTACATGAGGAGGATAGCTTAGCAGTGAGTGACTGGATGAAGAACAAATCACTTATTCGACAGGAACTAAAATGCGATTCATTTAATACATTTATGAATTGGACAAAGTGCAGTACCTCTCTGAAAGTACCAAATGAAAGACTGTTTCATGGTACAAACGAAATGTAGCAACAAAAGACCCAAATTTGATAAATCATAGCAAAATACGGATATAAGGTTATCGTGACTCTGTAACGTAACCACCATACAATATCCTTTCAATAACGAAGTTATTTTAACTGATTTTTCATGGAAATTGAATAATATGTTATTTTAATTGTTGATTTATCAATAAACGTGCTCATTGATATTACAAATATTTTAAAGACATTTTTATGTCTATACATTCTTTTTATAGATACAAATATTTAAGTAAATATAATAAACAGCATTAGTAATATTTACCGGCCAGAATGTCCGAGAAATTTTCATAGAAAATATTCGTCCTCCGCCAGGAATCGAAGCTCTATCCTATACGGAACCGTCATATAGCCTGACGTGCCTTAACCGTTTCGGCCACAGAGGACAGTTCGGTTAGCAAAGTTGCCTTTAAAATTCAATCTTCCATGAATCCCTCACGTACATTCACATCTGCTCATGGCGTATCCAAATGTAAACAAATGACATCACACATTAAGGAAAGGGCAAATTCCAACAATTATTTTATTAAGACATTTTTAGGTTTATAGATTTTTTCAGAGGACGAATATTTTCTATGAAAATTTCTCGGACATTCAGGCCGGTAAATATAACTAATACTGTTTATTATCAAACAGAGCATTTACTTAAATATTTTTATCTATAAAAAGAATGTATAAACATAAAAATAACTTTAAAATAATTGTCGGACTTTGTTCATTTCATATAATGTATTACAAACATTGCTTTTAATAAATGAACCATATTGTGTCACGAGTTCGTTTTTCTTGACGTGGGTATATTGTGTGCGCTAACCTTGACATGCAGATAATTCGGTTCGCTGTTCTTGACATGGAAATGTTGCGTTCGCTGATATTGACAAGATCCAACATTTTTTCAGGATCATTGTCTATAGATTTTCATAAAAAATAAATTTCTCAAGGCGCAAAATCTGTCAGAATCGAAAACCATTAATTTCATTTTAAAATGTGGACCCTGTTATTAATATTGAATGAGTGTAAAATAAATCGTGAATTTTTTCAAAGAAGACTTACAAATATCAACATGGAGATTCTGTTGACGTCATTCATATGGACGTATTCTTATGTAACTTTATGGAGGTTTTAAGAACTTTTGTATCATTTATGTTGAAGGATTTTTTTTTACATGGGTATGCATAAACAATAAACATCGAGGGATAACAATTCCTCATTCTTCTTTGTTGTGTGCCTTGTCCCTACAGGACGTAGAAATGCATGGCCCTGCACAACTTTCTGCCCTTTGTAGGTCTTACTAAACATTGTTTCTCTGTCATATCGCCGAAGCCATGTTCTGCGATTTAATCAAGCTCATTCATATGTTCTCCTTTATTTTTCTCTTTCCCTCTAGTTCTGTCTGAGTATCTGTTACAGTGAAAGACACCTTGTCTAGATAATAGACTCTCCCATCTATTATAAGTAGGAGTCAGTAGTAGTCGAGGGGAAGAGGAAGTAGTCAGCGACCACAACTCGATTACTCTGCGTAACACTTTATTACACGTTCCTAACGTTTCTGTACGTTTAACCTATTTAGGACGCATTTCGTCCGAATACAGTTTCCGCTAAGGAAATAACTCCACAACATATTCATATTTTCCAAGATCTCTTTCCTCATTATGTGCGTCGATTCTAACAAATGCAGTGGGAAATCAATGTAAATCCATAAAAATTGGTCCAAGAGATCTTCCCTTTGCTTATGAGAAGACACGGATATTTAAGTAACGCAAGTTTCATCATATATAATCTCTCGCCTTTAAAAATATGACCAAATTTAATATTCTCTCTCTGAAAAAGATTATGAAGATATACTTTTTACCACCTGTATGAAGTGATTATATTGAATCATTGCTTAGTCTAGTGCCAGGCAACTAGATTCACTATTCTAGTCAGAATACCTCTTGAATATTTATAAATCTACCCTTCCGTGCATTGAATCCATTATGTGCCATGTGTGATACACGCTTAGGCGATCATGTATCTTTCGATACATGACGGTTGAGGCATATTTTTTGCGCAGTAGGTTGCCATTTCTTTCCGTGGTTGACCAATTGCAAGTCTATAGAACTCGGGCTGTCCTGCTATTTACCCATAGCTGAAGGAAAAAGAAGACGATTCATACCTTTCGCAAGGGTATTAGTACGTAAGTGAATGTAATAGATTCGAGTGGATTTCGAACTCGGCTCTCCGATTCCTCAATACGAGCCGCTATCATAACTCCATCGTAACTCCGATGCATTGAATGTTGCAGCCATTTCTGTGTTGGTGCTCCTAGTATATTTTCTCGAGATTCATGTCAAAATTCAAGAAAGATTATGTAATGTAATCGAATCAGACCTGACATCGCAAATTCAGTCACTTTCTCATCGACGTGGTGTGGCATCCCTCTGTCCTTTTTACAAATATTTTCATGGTATTTCTTCTCATGAGTTTTCCTCCATGGTTCATCGACTTCATAAATTTAAGCCTACTATTAGATTGACAACTAGGTCTCACCGCTTTAAATTTGAACCAGCGAGATTCAACCGTAAGTTCTATTCGAATAGTTTTGTTGCATTTCTCGCCTGTTGGACCCCTTTCTAATTTCTTGATTCCCGGTCAGCAACAATCTTCAAAAGTCAAAAGCCAACGCCCATCACCATCTTCTATTTTCCTGCTACTGTGCTTTTATTGTCCTTTCTACTCACTAAAGTATTCCCATTCTGTTTCGCGTCCAATAACCCTCTTGCTCCCTAGTGGCTTTATCGGCTTTCTTGGAGTGGGATGATTATTATATTTATACATATGTAGACACTGAAGAATATTACCAGATAAAATCTGATTTTGAAGATGAAACTGTTTTCCCTGTTCGCAGGGAAAATATCCCTTCTGTAATGTTGCCGTTTGTTTGCAGGGTAAAATGAAATAATATTAATACAATTAATCGTTAATTTTATGGTAAGTGTTCTGACGAGCTCCATTTCTTGGTTCCACCCGTCCTGACCTTTGCAACTGGGACTCATCATGGCACGTACACAATAATGAACCAGTCACATTCCCCTTGTATTCTATTAAGAAGAAGTAAATTCCACCTGGACAGCTTATTTGCAAAGACTGCTGTTTTTAGGCACAGACTGCCGGCGTGGTATTTTCTTGATCACAACAATCTTGACAGCTTCAATTCTATCTTTAACCCTTATATTTCCTACATAACTTCATGAGCTACACTTTTTGCCTTCTCTTATACACTCATACAAAACCATAGAGTAATGTTCTAACTTAAGTGTCTATTGAGACTTGTATTGTGTGAATATTTGGAGAAACAAATTCTAATGACATCAAATACTGCGGTGTATGGATCCGTTATAATATACTTGGTATAAGGATCATATGAATGATCTAGAACAAAAAAATTATTATTATTTATTTCATGTTCCAAGAAGCAGGAATTATGATAAATGCTTTCCAAAAAAGAAATTATGATCTGGAATTGGAATGAGAGTATGAATTATAGAGAGCCTGAATCTATTGTTAAAATACGAATGTGGTATTATTAAATTCTGAACACTTCAAATACAATGGTGTATGTAACAGTTATCACAAATGTATGAAGATAAGGAAATTAAATACAATATTCTGGGATATGCGTAATTTAGTCCAATGCCGTAGGATACGTCAAAACAAAAATATTAAAAAATGAATTTGAGTCATATTCTTAAATAGCTTCGTTAGATCTAGACATTCATATTGCTGTCTTGCGTGTCATCCGGCTCATTCAGAAATACCTAAAATATTTACCTACAACCGTTTGTTTTTAGATCAGTGATTAAACATGGTTTCAAGCGAATGAAATCTTTAGATATTAAAGGCAATCATGGCTCAGATGTAATAGATAAGCAACCCAGGATCCCAAACAAAGAACCTTTTCAACTAAGATACTCATCATTTGAAGATTTCCAACATAAACAACAACTAAACCACTTAGAACATGTAACCCAGATGTTGACTGCTTGATGTACCAAAGCAGAATGCGAAAACGCGTCTCTGCGCATCATGTCTCGACGCATGTTTTTGGTATTAAACGAAATAAAAGCAATGGCCAGTAAAAATGACTGCCACTAAAAGACCCAAATGGTGATTTGGAGCCGATGCAACTGATATAAATTCCCCGATTCAACGCCGCAGAGGTCAAAGAGGGAAAGAGAAAGAAAGAGAGAGAGAGAGAGAGAGGAAGAGAGATCCAGCTGAGATGTCGACACGCAGATGCTGACCAAGAAAGCAGGAGGCACACTGAACGCAATGTTATCCATTTCAACTTTTAACTTTCAATTCCGAGTTCTTCGCAGAACATCAGCCGACAGCCACCAACTTTGTTTCTCCTTCTTTTTCTTTCTTCCTCTTCCATTCTCTTGTTTTTACAACAGCAACGGGTAGTAGTTTGATGGCTTATATGTAAATAAATTATACATTTATTTACCCAAAATCCGATGTATTCCATTTCTTTGAATTCACATTTGCTGACACGAAGAAGAAATTAACATCTACAGCAGTAACAACAACAGCGACAAGTTCTGCCTTCCAGGTTACCCATTTCCGCAACTAACTACAAGAGAAAATTATATAATCATGAACTTAATTTCCAATACAATCTTAGACATAAGGTTAATAATGAAACTTCCATCATTAAGAGAAAGAACGATAGCAATGAACCTGAAAAGTCTATCTTGCTGAAAACCTATTTTAAGAGATAGATTTCAACTGACAGTGTGGTTGCTTATATCAATGAATACTGAAAATATCTCGTATAGAATTTTTCCTTACCATTACTCAGTGGTGACTGTGCTTGTCCTCCTACGATCATGTGGTCGAGATATACCTCGCCGAAGCAATAGAAGGCGAATTGTCTGTACATGTGCTTGTAGACATCAGAGACCTGCGAGGCGAACTTCGGCAAATCAATGTTGAAGTGACACAGCAAGTATGCATGAAACAGAGTCCCGAGCGAAATGTTGTTTCGGTTTCCACGTTAGCTGTCAGAGAGAAAAGATTCGAGTGGAAATTTATTTTCCTACCAACTAATTTTCGTTTAAATAACACCGTTCAATTCGCCATATTTACTACTGAATTTTGTTTTCTGTTTCCATTACGGAAGCATTTTTAATAGTTGAGTTTCGTACGTTTCAAGCTTTATATCTAATACATATTGGTTCGTTTCCTTCATCAATCAACATTGAAGAAGACAGCATATTCTATTTGATTATTTTTTTTTATTTCTATAATTATCCATGTTTGAATTTTACTTTTACATTTTCTACTTTGGACTATTTCATCCAATTTGTTCTGCAAAGTGCGTAGTAAAAAAAAAACAGGTAAATTCAGAAAGGCATGAGACAACCGATGAAAGCTGGTGACGACAGATGTGTCTGAAAAAATCAAATAGAATTTTTGTAGATTTCCTCAATCCCCACGTCGAATGTACTTCCTTGAAAAGTACGATAAGCTGTCACTCAAAAACAGTGAGTTGGTAAGCCATACGAGAAGAGTAGTATGAAAGACGTACGTTGCCTCCAAATAACCGTTAAAAGCGAGTCACAAAATCGAGCAACAATTAAACAATCATGAAGAACAAGTCAGAGTTAAGTAATTATGCAAGAGTCCAATGATTATGCAAGGTAATGAATATTTAAACAAACTTATTCAATGTCATTCAGCGTCAACTTTTCCTGAAAGATAAAACGGTGACAATAAATTGTCCGCTTTTTTTACTTGGCACCTTGTACTTTGGTAAATTTTGTAATCGTTCTTTACTTTAAACGTGAATTCCACTAGACATTTAATATTTAGCTAAGTTAACAGAATCTTCACTACTACCGAGTCTTTTTATTTAATTAAATATATTAGCATAGAGAGAATTAATTTCTACTTTGCTGAAATATTGTTCCCATCATCGGGTGTAAAGTGGAAACGAAATCATATCAATTCCCCTGAATTCACGAGAATTCGATTTTCTGGTTGATATCAACATCTCTTTGAGTTTTTGTTTTAATCACCGAATTTAGATATCACACGTGTTTCGATGATTTCAGCAAACCTCGACGTTTTTACGAGTCGAGCCACAACTCGTATCTGACATTTCTAAAAACAGATCGCCTGCGCCACGATTGTTGACGTTGGACATCGATGTAGAAGAATACTGGAAATGCAATTGATCTGAAAGAGTGCTTTCGTTTGCAATTTGATTCCTTCTTTAAATGTTAATGCGAATACAAACGGCGTTTATAGAGTCTTCATTAAAGCTGTTATTTTCTTTCTCATTAGAATGTATTTCCTTTCTCTCTATATGATCTCTTTTTTGCATTCTTCTATGACTTCTAGTGTTTTCTTTCATTCCTTCTATTTTGATTCGGTAGTGATCGGGGGTTGGGGATGCGTTTTGTTGTTCATCTTATTATTCTTAGAATTTCTTCTTTTTCTTTCAATTCCCTGTATATTACTTTGGTGATGTATTTTGTATTTTTTATTTTTCAACTATTTTCGCATTTATTTTCCAATTTTTCTCCTATGTTTTGTGTTAATTTGCTTTATATTTTTTATTTTTTTTATTTTTCACATTTGATTTTTTTTTCTTCCAATTGTCATTTAACTTTTCTTTTTTTTATTGTTTACACTCATTCTTCATTTCGCGTGTTTTTTTTTTACAGTGTAACCCGGATTTAAGAGAGTTGTCGGGACCGGAGAAGAAGTCTCTTATACCCGGGTTTCTCTTATATCCGGGTTTGGTCTATTATATATACATTAACACAGGCTCTAATGTGGGACCAGATAAGGAAATATCTTATATCCGGGTTACACTGTATATATATATATATATATATATATATATATATATATATATATATATACATTGTAACCCGGATATAAGAGAGTAGTTGGGACCGGAGAAGAAGTATCTTATATCCGGGTTTCTCTTATATCCGGGTTTGGTCTATTTTGTTTAGGTAAGTATGGCTCTAATTTGGGACCAGATAAAATCTATCTTATATCCTAGTTTCTCTTATATTCGGGTCTCTTATATCCGGGTTACACTGTATTTCTATTTCTCTTTCGTTTGTGATTTTTTTTCTTTACTTATAGACTATATTTCTCTTTCTTTCAATTCTCTTTCATTCTTTTTATATGATATTTGTTGCTTTTTCCTTTTCTTTTTTTTAAATTCTTTCCAGTTTCTACAGTTTTACATTTTTTTCGTTTAATTTTCTTATTCCTTTCGTTATTCTTTTTTTTGTTTTCCAAAATTTCATTTTGTTTTACTTCGCTATTCTTCCTTTTTCTTTCAGTTGTTCTTCTTGTAATAATTTTTCCGACTTTATTTTTCTCCTTTCTCTTGCCTTCATTTTCGTTCACGTTTTTTCTTTCTTAGTTATTTCTTTTCTGTCTTTATGGTTTCATACCCTTTTTTAAAATTTTGTTTTGGTTATTTCCTTAAACTTTCCGTCTTATTCACATTCTTTTTTATTCTTTCAATTTTTTCTTTTCTTTTTCTATATTCTATATTTCATTTTTTTCACATTTCTTTCTTCTGTTTTCATTACTTCATTCTAAACTATTATAATCACTTTCATTTTCTTTCTTCAATTTTCTTTAATTTTTCCCTCACATTCCTTCCATTCTTTTTTCCTTATTCGTCATTCTTAATTTATTTTTCATTAGATTCGATTTTACTGCGTCTAGATTTGTTTTTTTTTCTTTCATTTTCTTCCTTTTCGTTGATTTATTTTCGTTTTCATTCTTATTTTCTTATTAGTATTTTTTTTCATTCTATTAATTTTCCTTTCTTTCCTTCTTTTCGTTTTCATTCGCACTTTTTTTCTATTAGTTTTTAATTTTTTCTTCTTTCCTTAGCTTTTATTCTTTTCTTGTTTGTTTCTTTTCACTTCATTTTCGTTTTATGTATTTTCTTTGTTTATTATCTTTGATTGTTATTTTTCTATTTATTCACTACCTTTTCTTTTTATGGCTGTCCAACTTCTTCTTCTTTTTCATTAATAAGTTTTCTTTCTGTCTTAAGTGAACGATGTCACTTCAATAGCACAAACGAGTAAATACAATCTTGTAAATTCAGTAGGACCAAATCGGTTAAAACAAAAATATTGCCATTATAACTAAAATCTAATCAATCCGCCAAAGAAAAACACAACATTTCTAACGAATAAAAATAAGGAAACCAGACAATAAAATAAATACTTTCCGGTATCTTCTAAAAAGCGAGAAATATTTTGAAATGTATTAATGTCAACATGCTTCTACAATGATAACAACAATAAATCTTTTTAATCACAATCAGAATCTTGCATTTTATGCTCAAACCTTCTTGATTTATAAAGTCTAAACGACTACATACAATAAGATTATTAAAGCCTCATCGTTAAACAGATATTTCATGCCTGAAAATTTTATTTCATTCAGTCAGTTAAGTGCCACACGAGATACACGCTTAGGCAATCTTTCGATACGTGACTGGCGAGGCAGTTTTTCCCTCGGTGGGTGGTCATTTCTTTCTACAGTAGACAGCTTGCCAACAAAACGTTAAAGCCAGGCTGTCCTGCTATTCAACCCGTAACTGAGGAGAGAAGAGATGGGTTCATACCTTTCCGAAGGTGAATTGGGTGTAAGCGAATCTAACTAACTCGACTGGAATTTGAACTCGAAGCTTCGAGTTCTGACTCCAAGCCGATATACATTATACTACAACCGCCATCATTACGAATTACAAAATTTTTTAGGCATTGAGTTTATTAAAGATACGATTTCGCTATTACGTATTCAAAACATTTTTCCATAAACATTACCAGCATTTGCAAAACAACGAGCGGGTTTTATCATAGGAAAACTTTACATTATTCGGACTATTATCCTTTTGCTGTTATCATTGCATGTTTTTACCTCATCTCAGAAGTATAGACAGATAGGAAAACTCTGCCGGCTAAACTTTATTTCTGCCTAAAACCTAGGATGTAAATATAAAGACTTCAGTGTATGTACATATATGAGATTTTTTTAAATTATTTTTTGGTTACTCCTTAAAATTGTCTAACGCTTTGTGATTTACATATCTCTATCTATAAAAGGCAGGATATGTGTGTGTGTGTGTGTGTGTGTGTGTGTGTGTGTGTGTGTGTGTGTGTGTGTGTGTGTGTGTGTTTGTGTGTGTATTTTTAATGTTTGTAACAATTGAGAGTTAGTGTCCAAAATAACAATGACCCACCCGGTGCCGTGCTAAATTGGGATCCCGTTGGTGTGTAATGATATCTTTATTGAAAATGGTATATATATATATATATTTATATCGATTTCATCCTTCTACGGTAGTTTTCATGTAGTTTGCGGCCATTTTCTACTGGCCAGAGTGAGAGCCTATAGCTGGCTGTCACGAATAGGCAGGAAGATTCTATTGCCCAGCGTGAGAGCCAACAGCTGACTGACACGAATGTTAACTAGCATGCTGGCATGCAAAAAAATCGATAGCTGCATTCGTCACAAGTGGGAAAAATTTAAATCTGCATGGCACTTTACCCCAATTGGCTCATTGGCTTGCTTAAACTCAACGTTGATTCTGATTCCGCAGAACTGGGTTGGGTGTGAAAAAGTATTTCTTGTTAACATTCTTTTTTCATTCGGTTTTTCCAGTTACGAGTCCTTTTTTAAAGCTGATCGTTTTGTGTTCATTTTGTTTAGTTCTTTTTTCCGTAACAGTTTTAATGTTTAGTATAGAGCTTAGAAAAAATTCGCAGTGTGAGATAGGCAAGAAGTAAGGCACGTAGCAACATCAGTACGGCAAAGGGCACTCCTTTAAAAGCAAGGAAGGGCAAAAATATTTTATGTCAAGTGATAGCGATTGCTGTATGAGTCGTACGATTTGGGAATCAAGTACGGCAACGCCGTGCCATGCTGCTAGTTTGACATATATTATTCTTAGACAGATTAAAGGACATTGCTACTATGTTATTTCCAACACTTTCGTTTCATGTCGGTTTCACAGAAACATTTCCCATAGACTGATTTGAAGTGTATACAGCATTTGTACACTTTTATAAAATTACTATCGTTAAATTATTGTTTGTTCTACTAAGTTCGTTTATAGTTAGATAAGGATGTCATTTGTTTGCAAGGTTATACAATAAATAAAAAGTTATAAAAAATATTTCCTTATATTTTTCTTTTTTATTTGTTTCGTTTAACATATCTTTTTTTATTATTCATTTTCTTCTTCTCTTGTTTGATCTATGCATCTTTTCTTGAATTTCATTCCTTCTTTATCTTTCCTTATTCGCTGAGTATTTTATGTTTCTTCCCCGTTTCTTCTCTCCTTCTATTCTTTCTTTCTTCTTACTTTCACACTTCCTTTCTATTCTTTCTTTCTTTTTTCTTTTCGCATTCAGAGATGTTTCCTTCTTCATATTCGTTTCTTGCATGTTCTGTCTTTCTCCGTTCCTTTTTATCTTTTTCCCTCTTCGTTTTCCTATCTTCTTTTCTTTCTGTCTTCTTTTCTTTCTATCTTCTTTTCTTTCATTCTTTTTTCCTCTCTACTTTTCTTCCTATCTACTTTTCTTTCTGTCTCCTTTTCTTCCTATCTACTTTTCTTTCTATCTTCTTTACTTTCTATCTTCTTTTTTCCTCTCTACTTTTCATTCTATCTTCCTTTCTTTCTTTGTTCTCCAATTAAGATTCTTACATGATTTTTTTCATGTTTCCATCTTTTTATTTCTTTTTCATTTATTTTTCGTGCAAGTTTAACATTCGTTAAAAAACAACAAAAACTCTAAGGAAAGTTGGTTCCCTGTGCTGCGACAGGAAATTTTTCTCGCCGGATTCGAACCTTAAAATCTACAAATCAACCATTCGCCTTTGCATGGAGTATTGCTGCCATATATGGTCCGGTGACCGTTCTATTTGCCTCAAGGTTCTTGATAAGATCCAGAGACGGATATGCTATGTAATTAGCCCTGATATGGCATGTCGTCTAAAGTCGCTCTCTCACACACATGGTCGTCGCCTCCCTCTGTCTTTTTTACAAATACTTTCATGGTAACTGCTCCGATGAGCTGCTTTCGCCGGTTCCCAGACTCCATGAATTTAAGCGTTCAACTCGCCTGGCATCATGCTCTCACCCTTTCACTGTCGAAACTGTTAAATATAGCCGTCTCTTCTACTTCAATAGCTTCATGTCTCGCACCTCTCGCCTGTGGAACTTCCTCCTCTTTTTCTGTTTCCCTGATAGGTATAATCTCCAACTATTCAAATGTAATGTCAATCGACGTCTCCAGATACCTTGATCTATCCCCTATCCTTTCTTCTTCCTTTCCTCTATGACTCCTCTTTGCTCTCGCTCCAACTCTCTGTAACCTCTTGCGTGCTAGTGGCTTCCCGCTTTGCTTGGAGTGAAACGCTTAATACACACACACACACACATATATATATATATATATATATATATATATATATATATATATATATATATATATATATATTAAAAGACTCTTTTCTTTACACGGCTGTTATTATTTATCCCCTCAACAGCATGTACTAGATAATTTCATATTAAATTATTAAAACAGTTTTAAAATTATTAAATATTTTACATGTATAAATTATTAAAGTAGATTTTTAAAATAAAAAAAATGTTTACGGAGTATATATTAATAGCGGTTTTAAGATAACGTTCTTTCACGCGCCGTTGTTTTTGTTGGTTTTTTTTTGTTGTTGTTTTTAGCGGTTTCTTCATTTTTATTTACCGTGTACCGTCAGGGTGTAGGCGATCATGGCATTCCACTTCACTAGCTCTCAATAAGTGTTGTCCCTTTGCTACTTCGCCAAGGCCATATTCTGCGATTCATTTGCTTAAGCCCGCTAGGTCTGTTATGCGTTACTTTCACTTGTCTATGTTTCCCTCTATTCGACCTGTGAGTATCAGACTCTACAATGCCCCCGTTCTCATTACGTGTTCCACTAATTTCAACTGCTTCTTCCTGATGTTAAGTATAAGATTCCTCCTCGTTTTACTTCTCTTTAAAATCACATCGTTGCTCATATGTTTGGCCCATGATATGCATAGCATCCTTCTGTAGAACCACACCTCTCTTGCCTCGAGTCTCTTCTTCATCCTTGAGGAGACCTTCCAACATTCACTGCCGTAAAAGAGGACAGATACTAGGTAGCAGTTCAGTACTCGTTTCTTTGCTACCAACGAAACTCTCCTGTCTCATCATACAATGCCTAGCTTTTGCAATGCGTCTTTGGCCATTTCAATACGTCTTCGGATCTCAGCGTCGCACATACCATCCTATGTCAGAACACTTCCCAGATATTTAAATTTCCGCACCCGCTTGATTTTAGTGTCATCGACCTGTCAATCGCAATTTGGGGCACATTTTTTACTGATGACTGCGCATCCTGTCGTCCAGTAGGTAATGGTTAGCCCTTTCTTCTCGCTCTCCTTCGCTACCTTCTGTAGGAATTTTTTGTAATTTCCTTTCCGTGTCTGCTATCAGCACTGCGTCATCTACATATCTCATGTTGTTAAGATTGTGGCCCCCAATGATAAATCCTGATAGGATTGTTGTTCTCTCAGAATTACCTCCCTGATTTACGCCCCTTTTTTATTTTTGTCTACCTGCTGGCCTCTGTTTCTATCCGGATGCCGGCCCAAAAAGGAACTAACAATAGAATGAAAATGCTGACTTTTCAAAGAACTTTAAACAAAACTTTGAGATACACTGCCATCAATACTAGAAAGTGTGATTTTTCTTTTATAAAAAAAGAAAACCGTTACCTGAAATTTTGTTTGCCCATCGTATCCTTAATATCTCCTTCTGTGGAACCATAACTCCGTTGCCTTTTTCAGGAGACCACTCAACATTCCCTGCCGTAAAGGAGGACAGATGTCACGTAGCTGCTCAGTACTCTTTTCTTTGTTACCAAAGAAATCCTTCTCTCTCGTAATGCCTTTTGGAATTCGTCTTTCGCCATCCCAATACGTCTTCGGATGTCAGCGTCTCACTTAGCATCCTCGAGCAGTTACGTATGATAAACATTGCCTATTCTTCTTTTTTCATTGCTTTGTTCGTAATGGCTTTAGTTTGTCCTTTCGTTCTTTTTCCGTTGCCTTATATTTTACTTTATTTTTTATTCTTTATCTATTTTATTGTCCATGGCTTTTTTTTTCTTTTTTCACTCGGTTTTCTTCATTTCATACTAATCTTTATTTTTTGTACCTGGATTAGTTTTAAATCCTTCATTTTCTCGTTCTGTCTTCTTTCTGTACTTCGGCTTTCTTTCTTTTTCCAACCATACATTTTCCTTTAAGTTTCTCAAATAAAATATACATTCTACCATTACCTACGTTTTCATCATACACACATTCATTGTGTCTCACATTGGTGGGTCGTTGGCGCTCCCTATCAACTACAGTAGCAGCACTAATGAAGCCTCTCGGGCAAGCTAAGTGAATTGAGCCTATCCGTCTCCGGACTGGTTTTAAATTCAATTTTGTCCATCTCTTAGACTAGTTGCCCGACCAAAGCAACTCTGTCTTATAATTTCAACCATAGCTACTTTCGTTTACAATATTCTATAGGAGATCCTGCAGTTTACCTTCTATGTCTGCCATCGAAAATATGTCAGCTGCATATCTATGTTGTTCAAATTGTGCCCACAAATAATAAACCCTGGAAACATTTCTAGTTCGTTTAATACAGTCTGGATCTTTAGGATAAATAAATTGTTGTTTCATACGTTTCTCACGAGATTCAATATGAACTGAGCACAAAATATTCTCGACAAGAATTTGAACTCGGCATACCGCTTCCATTTTCTGCCATTTCTACATAACGTCACTCATATCCCACATTCATCAGTGTCTTCAAATATCTGATTCATTTTCTTAACAAATCTCCCTGTTTATCTATCAATTTTTTTTTCGTTATTATCTTTTCTTCTCCCCCTGAAGCAACTGTTCACACCCTGTTTTCAATTATCGCTTGTTGTGTGGATCTTCTTTGTTTTAACATTATAATTCCTTGTTTGCTCTCTTCACATTTGTTTTTATTGTCTTCATTCATTACTCAATATGTAGTGACTTCATTTTGATTCTACGTTTTTCTGTTTTCTTTCGTAACTTCTTGTTCTCCAAATGCAATATTTTCTATTCTGCGTTATTAGTTTCAGGCTCCAACTTCACAATTTTCTGGCTTGAATGGCCTCTGCTTGTTACTTCCAATTATATGAAGAAAGACATAGCGTTCAGCGATATGTGAACTTAAATTCAAAATCCCAGAAGCCTGTCTTCTATTGCTGCCGATTTTAAAGAAAAAATCCGCTAGTCTATTCCAAACTTTGACGTTGTATTTTTGTTTTTCTTTCCTATTAAAGGTCCTGAATTATATGATTTCTGAAATGAATTATTCATATTATTGATTTTTTTAGAGAGCCTTTATAGTTTCTTACGCTTGTTCTTATGGAAAATTTCTAGCGCCTTCAACTTTTAATACGCTAACATGAATAAATAAATTGCTTCCAAAGAAATTTTACTTGAAGTCCTCAGCACCGGGAGTTCGATCCTCTTTGCTGATGGTTTAACCAAGTGGGCTTCACGGAAAACTAATGGCTACCTCTATAAGCCAAATTTTCTAGACATATTTTCTAGACACCCATATTTCATAAACTACGCAAAAGTGTTTGATAATATACTACACAAAAAACTATTAGGTTGTTACACAAGAAATGACAAATTTTTGGTTGTCACACATGAAATGACGCATGTTTTGGCTGTCACACATGAAACAACGCATTTTCTGGTTGATTGTTTATCCGGTCGTCTAACGAAGTGACCTCATTACTATATAAAAATTCTTTACTTATTCCTGAGTGTTTTATGTTCCATATAATTCTTCTTTCAATATAGTGCTATTAATAAGCTTAATGAAAATGATTACAATGAAACAATGTCAAGTAATCTAAAGTGTATGAATACAAACTGAAAAAATAGAACCATTTTTACACGGAATCATTACATGCGATGAGAAATGGATACTCTTTGACAACAGTAAGAGAGTAGGCCAGTAGTTAGATGAGAGTGAATCACGAAAACAACAACCAAAACATAAATTCCATCCTAAAATGATAGTTTTTACTGTATGGTCGTTCAAAAGAGTTATTTGTTATTCATTTTTGCTTCAAGGGAAAAAATAACAGTAACCTCGTACTGTGGAGAAATTGAATGTATGCAGGAAAATTCGAAAAAAGAAACACCTTAGACTTGTGACTAGGGATGGCCCAATTTTGCCTAACGACAACGCACGGCCGCACGCTTCTCAATCAACTATCCAAAAACTGCATAGCCTCAATTATGAAATTGTGACTAATTCGCCATATTTACCTGATATCTATACTATTAATTTTCACTTATATAAGTATTTTGAGCTTTTCATACGCAATAAAACATTCTCCAATAAGGAAGAAGTAATCGAAAAATTTGAACGGTTTATCCTATCAAAGGATGAGAATTTTTTAAAGATGGGATCAAGAATTTCAAGACACATTGGAGAACAGTCATTCATCCATATGGTGCCTATTTCAACTAAGTAAATTAGTATCTAATCATTTCCGATGAATTTTTATTAATTTCCTGTAAAGTACATCATTTCATGTGTGACAACCTAATATTTGAAATACTGGGTACCATGAATTATTTGGAAAACATAGAAAACACCATTAGACATTAATCTGTCTCTTACATAGATTTATTTAATGTATAGACCCAGACACCCATAAGCGAAATTGTAGTGGTTCTAGAATATATTATCTAAGGGCACAATATTAAAGACGTAAGATCCGCAGATATCAACGTTTTGATGGTAGACACAAAAAGTAAACTGCGGAAACTCCTATAGATTATCTTAAACGAAAGCGGAAAGAAAAGACTATCAATAAATAATAAGACAGTATCTGTCTATATCTCTGAGATGAAGTATTATGATTATTTACATTATTTACATTATTCAGACTGTTATCCTCATCTTCATTGCGATATTCACAACGTTTCGGCCGTTATACGCCCTTGCCTTCTGCAGGATCTGTCTATATCTCTGAGATGAGGCATTATGATTATTTATATTATTTACATTATTCGAACTGTTATCCTCATCTTCATTGTCATATTCACAACGTTTCGGCCGTTGTATGCCCCGACTTCTTCAGGATCTGTCTATATCTCTGAGATGAGGTATTATGATTATTTACATTATTTACATTATTCGGACTGTTATCCTCATCTTCATTGCGATATTCACAACGTTTCGGTCGTTGTACGCCCTTGCCTTCTTCAGGATCTGTCTATATCTCTGAGATGAGGTATTATGATTATTTTCATTATTTACATTATTCGGACTGTTATCTTCATCTTTATTGCGATATTCACAACGTTTCGGCCCTTATACGCTCTTGCCTTTCTTCGGGTGATTGGAATTTCGAATCGAACCTTTATTTCGTCAACCGGAGTAGATTGTTCTATTTCCACGTGCCATGCCTCTTCCGTATGTCTCAGTTATTTCACTTCAACTCAACTCTCCAAGTTTTGGTTCACCACCACTGTGACCTGGAACTGAACTCATAACTCTTTGGGTCTAGTCGCTGGCTCTAACCGACGTCTTGGATAAAGACAGTATCATAAGACTGCTCAATATTCGAGCTTCGAATTGGGGACATCATAAAAAAAGACGTATAGATATTTAGCTGTGCAATTTCATAAAGACGACAACAAACCTAACATTCTGAATGTACATTTGGATAGCGTAAGATGCCTTCCGAAAGCTAAACAAAGTATTAAGAAATAAGACCGTTTTCTTAAATATGAAAGAAGGAATTTATACTATTTATATTGTTCGGACTGATGTAATTATCTTGATTGTCATATTCACAACAGTTCGGCTGTTGCACACTTCGGTCTTCTTCAGGTGATGGACGTTGGATTTTCTAACCGAATTCTTTATTTATAAAGTTCGGTTGCAAATTCTAACGTATATCACCTGAAAAAGGCCGGAGCGAATAACGGCCGAAACTTTCTGAGTATAACAATAAAGAATGGAATTTGGCAGCGAACCCCTTATTTATAAAGTTCGGTTCGAAATTTCAAAGTATATCACCTGAAGAAGGCCTGAGCGTACAACGGCGGAAAAGTCGTGAATATGAAAATAAAGGTCAACAGTCTGAACAATGTAAATAGTGTAAATAGTTACAATACCACATGTCAGAAATATAGACAGAAAAAAATAATGTTGAAATAATTTGCGATACTGTTCTGGACAATTGCTCGCATAATAAGAGGAGAATAAATGCATAAGACATTATGATCTTGCGGAGGGTGCCGAGAATAGCATAGACGAAATATGGAAGCATTGAGGAAGTTTTAAGTAAAATCGGAAGAAAAAGGGCAGTTACATAGAATCAGAATTAAACTGATGGAATCTCTGGCGCACAAAACGAGAAAAGAGGGCTTGGAGAATTTGACACTCAAAGAATATAAAGAAATCAAGAGGTTTAAAATGAAACATCGCGTAGAGTATCAAACGAGCTTGTGTAAATAGGCGGAGGAACGGAGACTCATCATTTGTCGACAGCGGTCGGGATCGTCGAGCCAATGTGAACGATCCATTCGTTTAGCTGTGTAGTGTCTGCTACGTCAAAAACCGCCAAGAATCCCGTCTGTCCTGCTATTTGCTCCTTCAACGGGGAGAAGAAGATGATTCATACCTTCCAAAAGCGTATTAACACGTAAGTTAATGTAATGGATCAGACTGGAATTCGAACTCTCCGATTCCTCAATCCGAGCCGCTGGGGAACTAGAAGGGAGAATAATGGTACAAATATTAATTAGAACCATAAAGTCTAGGAAATTGTGGCGAGCCATAATCACACAAGCACTGAAGCTAGGCAGGTAAAGGAGAAAAAGGTAAAAAACTATTAAAGCATATTTCTGACATTAAGGATTGTCATTAATATTTTTATGAATTTTCTAAGTCGTCGGATTTTTATTTCATTTTATCGTTTTCTAACTTTTCTGTTTATGATCGTTTTTCCTTCCTCCCATTTGTTTACTTGATTATTTTATTGCTTTGTTTTGTCTTTTTTGGTTTACTTTTTGTTTCTTTCATCAACTTTATTTAGATATGCATTTGTCTTTTTCTTCTTTTTGTTTCAACTTACATTCTTTTTTTCTGGCTGTCCTTTCCCTTACTTATTTTACTTGTTTTAGTTTAGTTCATCCATTAGATTTACACAACTTTTATAAAATAATTTATTTATTTTCGCTGGCTTGAAATAAATTCTCATTCTTGGCATCCCCAGTGACAATTGAACTTTCTACGCCACTGAATTGTGGTTCGAGACGAACTCGTGAAAATAACACGGCCGCAGGCGTTTAAGCTTACTTTCGCATGAGGTTTCGTATGGCGTAGCACAGAAGGCGTGGGACTCCTGATAATAATCCAACTTTCAAAATGAGCATAACCGTCGATGATATGAGGATGTTGCATAAATGTAGGCTTTCTTTTTCTTTGTAAAAAATTTAATTCTTTATCTTTTATCTGCATTCAGGCACACGTTCTTGTCTTTCTCTAATCTGTTACTCTACTTTGATATTCTCCATAATTTTGTCTTTTCTTGTGGCAGAAGTAGTGCTTTCCTATAATGCGTTTACTCTTTTTACAGAATCAGATAAATAGTATTTTTAAAATAAACTGGTCTGTACATTATTTCAAGGAAGCTCACTGTATACACATGTGAATTGCTTCGGACTAATCTAAAATAATAAACACATCTATCGTAGAAACAATTTTCATCATTATATAGAATAGCCTCAAAAATTTGATTTTGAGGGTGACCCCAAAAAAACGGGAATTTGTTAAGTGCGTATTGCCAGACATGAGCAAGTGGCAACACTGCGAGACAGTGACCTTGAGCAACTAAACATTTCGCCATTTTAGTAACCAGAATGAAATTCACAGTATCCCAGCTGAGATGTTGCAGCAGTCAATGAGGAATCTCAACGGCAGATTTCAAGAATGCATTCGTACAGGAGGACGCCATCTACAGGACGTAATTTTTAAAAAATTAAAATTCCATCATTGTTTCTTAAATGGCATGTTTTAAGATTTCAATTACTATAAATTAAATATTTTTCTTCTATCACTCTTGGTTTTATTGGATTGTTAAATAGTTCCCCTTTGTTGGGGTCACCCTATATATATATATATATATATATATATATATATATATATATATATATATATATATATATATATGTCAGCGGGCAGAGAGAGATAGAGAGAGAAGGTGTGTGTGTGTGTACATCAGAGGGGACACCGCGCTCAAAACTGAGGGATGACAGTGATTAATCGCAATTTTCATGGCAAGAACATAGCCTTTAACCATGAAACAAACAGTCACTATTAGGTATTGACATCACAGTCCACTTTTATAATTGCACACGATGTATAACGAATATTGGACACTCTTATCCAAAAATATATCATAGGTTAAAACTATATTTTTCAGATAGATAGATAGATAGATAGATAGAAAGGAAAACAAGCAACACCGACACCCTAAGGATTACAAGAATACCCTAACTAATATTCCAATGTACACATGACTCACACGAGTGCAGATAGCGGGCCAATCAATCCCTGTAATTTATATATATATATATATATATATATATATAATCTCAATTTTAACTGGAGCTTATGAGTCAAAATGAAATTCAAATATGCACAATTACAGTTTCTGGGAGAGAGTACATCAGCTGGCGTTATCAGAAATTTCAACCGGGGTCCATTACCCTCAAACCCACTGTCTAGTGCAAGCTAAACCGTCGACAAACAATTCTGTCTAGTCATTTCCACTCACAAGGTTTGGGTCACCTCGTGGTATGGCTTCCAGGTATTTTCCAAAGGCGCTGCACGCTGATATCGCCTCCCCTAAGCCGATAACGTCAAAAGTCACTTTTTCTGAAAAATCGACCATAATTCCTGATCATGAAATGTACATTGTAACCTCGTAAACACGCCCCCACAAACAGCCTTTGCTCATTTTGATTGTTGGCGCAACACAATCTTCAAATTAGTTTTGCCATTGTTTCTAACAAGGTTAAATTAGTAAATATCAGTAGATATACTGACTGAAGAATGAAGTAAATGTAAGAAAGACAAGAATTTAATGTTTGGCGCAATACAATCTTCTAATTTGACGTTTTACTTTGTATAGGATTAATCTATCATTAGTGAATATAATGCGTCTATATATATATATATATATATATATATATATATATGTGTGTGTGTGTGTGTGTGTATGTATGGATATGTATGTATGTATATATATATATATATATCGCATAAACCCTTGAGCGCTTAGACTTGGAACGGTTAGAATGGAGATCAACGTGTTTTAGTGGACTCAGCAGTTTTCAATCTGTTGTCTGAATCATCTTCAAGAAGCGAGAGCAGGATCTAAAATGTCAACCAATCTAACAGTGATCTCATCTCATAATCCTCACTCTTGTTCCATATGTGGCCTCATTTGTATATCACTAGCGGGTATTAAATGTCACTTAAGATTATCGCACAAAATTTCATAACTGAATCAACTAAGCTGTCAGATCCTCATACGTCGAAACTGACAAGAGAGTCCATTATTATTATTATTATTATTATTATTATATATGTCAGGGAACCGCGGACAGTTGTTGAAACGGTATAGTTCAACACTTGATCAGATATCAGGGTGAATTGCTACACTGAAACTGAGGAAACGGAACGGATACCCTACGATGGTGGACACGTAACGCAACGACTTTTGGCACGTCAATGTACTTTTTGTACACTTTTCCTTGGTTTTTAAATTTCTTTTTCTTCCTATTTAGTAATGAGGTCTCCTTCCTTAAACACCTTTCTTTCCCCGATCGCTTTCATTTCATTTTATCAAATTCAATTTTTTATATTTTATTCACACTGATTCTTTTTTTCTTTTTTGTAACAACGATAATTTAAAGAAAAACAAGAGTTGTCTACTTTAAATTCAATGCACAGATGATTCTCTTCCAAGCAAACACAGACAGAATACTGATATGTACAGTTTCCCTTGTTGATAAATTGCCACCCAGGCCATTAACAAGTCAACTGCTTCATTTACACACAGTGATTGACTAGCAGCTTCACACTGACAGACATTTGCGAAAAGCTTTCGAGCAATTTTCACTGCCGAAACTCGTCAAGGAATCCATTTTTAAAGATTTATTTATTTATTATTTGTATCTTTTTGCTTCCATGTTATTCCTTATTTTGTTTTTTTCCCTCTCTCTCTCTCTCTCTCTCTCTCTCTCTCTCTCTCTCTCTCTCTCTCTCTCTCTCGTCTTTGTCATTTCATTGTTATATGTAATTTTCAGGGTTCCGGAGCATACTGGTCTTCATTGAGTGCGTACACGCATGCGTTTAGCTTAACAAATGTTCTAAAATTTTCTCTGATGATGAATGAGACTGAACAATTTTTAAAGACTCTTATTCTAGTTTTATCTTATAAATTTTGTTTTAGTTATAATTCGTACTTGAATAAAGATCATGAAAAAAAATAACGAAAAGAAATATTTGTTTTCTCAATGTAGAACACAAATGAATGCAACGGAGCATTACAAATAAGGCAAATGAAAAATGAAACGAATGTTTAAAAACAAGACAAAAAATATCTAAGAAAATGGCGATTTTATCTGTAAATGCTGAAGAAATAGGGCGGATCTAGGGCGGTCAGAAATGAACAGAAAAAATCTTTTCTGTCCGTTGCTGTTGACGCATTTTCCACATCATTGTAGCGTCTTTCTTTCTAAGTTGAGCTCTCATTGCATATCATCCTCATTTCATTTCGTCGTCTATGTCCTTTTAGCACGCCATTTTCTATCTTCGTCTTTCTTCAATTCTCTGCTTCTCTTGGTTTGTCTATACTTATCTCTCTTCATTTTTCTGGCCTCGTCTCCAACTGGTCTATCTCTCTTTACTCTAACCTCCTCTGTCTTTAGTCCATTATCTTTATATTTTCGTTTGATCTATTTATCGCTCTTCTTTTCTCTATCCTTATATATCTTCCTTTCCGAATCTCGCTTCATGATTTTATCCCTCTCTTAATTTCTCCATCGATATTTCTCTTAATTTCTTTAAACATCTCGCTTGTTTTATCTCTCGTTCTCTCTCTCACTCTCACTCTCCCTCTCTCTCTCTTTCACTTTCTTTCTTTCTTTCTTTACCTTCATCTCTCTTGGGTTTTTTTATCTTAATCCATATCCGTTATTTTAGCCTTATCCGTTTCCCTCGTTTAGCCTTATCTCTTCGTATACCAAAATCCATATATATCTTCTTTATATATATATTTTTTATCTCATGTTCGTTCTCTATTCTTATATCTCTAGCTTTTCTCCATCGCTATTCATTATTCAATCAGAGTCTCTCTTAATTTCATTACCGATAGCTCTCGTCGTCTCTTTAAAATTATCATTCTTTCTCTCTCCTTATGTCTCTGTGTTTCCTCATCCATTTTCGTTTTGTATCCTTATCTATCTTCATTGCCCTATCGTTTCCTCTCTTAATTTCATTACCGATAGCTATCTTCGTTTCTTTATAATTATCATTCTTTCTCTCTCCTTATGTCTCTGTGTTTCCTCATCCATTTTCGTTTTGTATCCTTACCTATCTTCATTGCCCTATCGTTTCCTCTCTTAATTTCATTACCGATAGCTCTCTTCGTTTCTTTATAATTATCATTCTTTCTCTCTCCTTATGTCTCTGTGTTTCCTCATCCATTTTCGTTTTGTATCCTTACCTATCTTCATTGCCCTATCGTTTCCTCTCTTAATTTCATTACCGATAGCTCTCTTCGTTTCTTTAAACTTAGCATTCCTTCTTTCTATATCATTATCTCTATTTGTTTCGTTATAAATTTTCGTTTTGTATCCTTACCTCATTTAATTCTTCTATCTTTGTTTCTCTTAATATCTTTATCGATACATCCCTTCGTTTACCTAACATCTTCACTCTTACTTTCTCTATGCTTACCTCTCTTTGTTTCTTTATCTTTATCTATTTCCGTTTAGCATAGTCACCTCTCTTCCCTCTTCTATCCTTCTCTCTGTTAATGTAATTGCTGATACCTCTCAACGTTTCTCTAAATTTATCATTTTTCCTTTCTCTATCTTTAAGCCTCTTTGCTTTATTATCCTTGTCTCTTTTCATTTCGTATCCTTTCATTCTCCATTCTAATCTTTCTATGTATCTGTATCCTTATGTTTCTTTCCTGGATCTTTCTCTGCCTTTTTTCCACAGTCTCCATATTTGTTTGTTTCTGTCTTTATATCTTTACCTTTCTCTATCCTTATACATCTTACGTTCTCCATTAATATTTCTCATCATTTATCTCACCAATTCTTCTATATTTCAATGTTGATCCACCATCTCTGTTCTTTATCTCTCCTAAGACACCTACACTATCTATTTGTTGTCTATGCAAGTTAACGCATGTTGTGTAAAAGGACGGTATAAATGAAACTTATAACTTGTTAAGTCATTGGTATTATTCATATTTTATATTTCAGTTTTTATGTATATTGCCTAATTAATAGTATTCTTTACATTCTCTTGAGAGAGATTCGTCTTTTCACGTTCCACTTTTGTAAAAGTCATCGCCATTTTTATAAAAAAATATTCAGCCACCTGCTCTCACCAATATCATGAACATATTACAGTTTTCATAAAGAAATATACGAATACACATGCACATTACTTATACGTCTTTTATCGTTGTCTCTCCTTGTCTGTCTGTCTTTCTCTCTCTCTTTCACTCTCTATCTCTCTCTCTCTCTCTCTCTCTCTCTTAAATACACGTGTCTTTATCTATGTTACACTCTTACATTATTAGAATATCCTTTTATGCTACACTATTTATTAATAGTATTTGCTATTTACACATAAGACAATCAACCTTACGCAAAGACGTTTCACTTGTATTTTTTAAAATTTCTCTTCTGGATTCTATACATTCTCTTTCACTTCCCTCTCTCTCTCTCTCTCTCTCTCTCTCTCTCTCTCACTCTCTCTCTCTCTCAATCCCTTTCTCTTTCCTAAACCAAATACCTTATATATCGCAATATCATTTCAACTCACATGTTAATTTTCGGTTTTAATTACAATTTATACGAAGGGAGTTTTCCCCCATTGCCACAAATAATTAACATATCCTGTGCAATCTTTCAAATTATCTCTCATTGATACCAAGGTTTATTTAAATTGTGGGATAAGGCCGAAGAAGGGGAGGGTTTGAGGCTGGTCATCACTAACTATCTTATACTTAGCTAATCAGATTCACGACCCTTTCAGACATTACAATCTCTACATTCACCAAAAGAACTCGTCCGTCAACATTCGATCCACCATACACCAAAATACCGCTTCCTCACAAGGGGGGATCTACGAAACGCGCCCCAAGCCATGAACATTATGATGTTAAATACTTTCTGTGGTGAAAAAATGAGAGGGAAGGGAGATGAACCCAATAATCAACTAAAATATTAACGTAATTCAAATTAAACATAACAGATGTTCGTAGGGCCCGTCCAACTCTCAAAACAGAGAAGCCGCTGTATTCTGCCCGTTGAACAAAATCAAGAAGCTCCCCCGCTAAGGGAGCGGGAAAGGAGAAAATATAAACGGAAATGGGAAATTTGAAAGCTAACCCAGTCGAGATCAAAAAGTGGGGTTAACAAAATGGGGAGGTTGGGAAACTCGACTTGGATCATGACAAAAGAGAAACAGGCCAGGAACAACATTTACTTACATTAACTAGGTACACTAAAGCTTGTCTAACCTAACCAAGGGGAGGGCTCCACAGGAAACCACCTGGATGTGACATAGGTTGACCTAGAAGAGAAAATCAAGACTAGCCCCGTTCAAATGAACCAAGCTCGCCTCAGTCACCCACCTTTCGCTGACGACTGTCGAATGCAGACGTTTTCTATCAGTTCTAATATTCATCTTGAGCTGATGCTCAAAGAATCGGATTAGATCCTGACGAGAAAGACGGTTGCCTCGCAAAACTTTCTCCTGTCGCGTCGTCCAAATCACCATTCGGGCTGTGGCTAGCAGCGTCAGAAACGGCATTCATTTCACCCCGGAATACACGATCAATGATACCCGTCTCTCTCCATCTCTCTCTCTCTCTCTCTGTATCTCTCTCTCGCTCTCTCTCTCTATCTATCTCTCTATCTCTCTCTGTGTCTCTTGCTCGCACGCGTCAGTCATTTGTTTTGTATGACGTTTAGCTTATTAATCATAAATTATCATTTTCATTTTATCTCGGGATCAATCACTATCTCAACGCCGTAACGTAGCTTCTCCACTAACATTCTTATAAATATTTTCATCGTAACTGTTTTGATGACCTTTGCTCTTTGACACATTGACTTTACGAATTTAAGTGGAGCAGCAGGATGACAGCTAGATCACATCATTTTGTAGTTGAAAATTACAGGAACTGTTCATTTTCTCCAACTTCTCGCATGTGGAACTCTCTTGCCGTTTCTTTTCACCACGTTCTGTTTTCTTGATTCCTGTTCTTTTATTGTTCGCTCGCCTTAATATTATTTCTCGGACGATGTCACTCCCAGTAGCCGATGCGTCTTAGTATCGACTTACTTGTGCTGAAAAGATGAAAACAAGTTTCTACCAGGAACGTCCTTTTTAAATCATAATTTATCACCATTTGTCTGTTTCTCTTAAAATGCTTCTATAGCTGTCTGTTTTATTTTAAATCAATGCAGTGATTTTCAAAATGCACCTTTTATACATATGTCGGTTATTGAAAGTTTAAAATACTAATGAGCTTCTTTCTAATTCAACCACGCTCTCTGTGAAATTCATACTAAAATTTTGAAGTATATATATATACATATATATATATATACATATATATATACATATATATATATATATATATATATATATATATATATATATATATATATATATATATATATATATATATGAAGAAATATACTTTTAAGGTGTGCTATATTTATGGGATAAAGTGCTCAATATCAGAAATAGAGCGTATGTAAATATAAATATAAATGTGAACATTGAAGTCAACACTCAGAGGCGACAGACTGTTTCACGCTAGCCGCAATCATCAGGCGGCCAGGCGATTGCGCCTAATATGAAACAGCCTGTCGCCTCTGAGTGTTGACTTCAATGTTCACTAATATTGAAACATATATAAAAGAAAGTTTGATGAATATACATTGAATAATCTCACTATATGTTTTGGGTTATAGCGCAATTCAATTCTTCATCTGAATTAATCATATTAATTTCGAGCACTGATTCATAATCAGTTGTCTCTCTTTTTGTAGCCATTTCTCCCTCTCTCTCTCCCTCTCTCTCTCTCTCTCTATCTATCTATCTCTCTTTCTTTCTCTGTCTGTCTTCTCCACATTTGATGCTGTCACGGATGTTGGACTTCGTTATATTTCTCTTCAGAATTTGCATTATTACGATTTTCATCTCAAATAGTTATTTCGTTCTGCATCATATTTTACAATGGCATTTCATACTTTCTTACTTCACCACTGCTTTTATATTGTCTGTCTCTCTATCCCACCTGCAATCCGACGTCTAAATTCTTTCCTATGTTTGTTAAACTTACCTTCCACTCTCTAACTATATCTGTCTCACACGTTTTTTTTGTTTGTTTTTTGTTTTTGTTTTTTGTGCATCAATCCTCAGAAATGATGCATCACACTATTATCTGACTGGTGACCTAGTCTCGCTTTTTCTACTTTAGACGATCCACCATGCCACGTAAACAGCGTCGAATCATCTTCATTTCCTTCTTATCCACTTGACGGTCGTTCCATCCGGACGACTTCTGTCAAACAAATCGGTTTGTATTTTTAAACAGACGTTCGAGAGTATGATTCCCCAATCACTGCAATCTTAAAGTCTCGGGTCAAATGTTATTTGTACTCTCATGGAAGGTGATCAAATTTTGCATTCCATTCACGAAGAAGCATTCATTCTGTTGTTAACATAATTCAACAGTCGCAGATATGACGTCGTCATCACTGCGATACAGGGTCATAGCCAAGAAACAATGCAGTTATTAATTAATAGATTTTAAATTAATGCATGCAAGATTTTACAGCTCTAGGATCACTCTTATGTAGTTAGCCGATAAAATTCTAACCCACCCTCGGACATTTGACATTTTTTGTACGTCAAGTGGGTCTTGTGTCATGCATAGAATAAATATTATTAAAGGAAAACTTCTACCTAAATCATACTTATAATTTTCCCTTTCGTTCTTGCCTGAAGTCTCCATGTATGATTGTCTTAATAAGAAACTGTTTGTCTCTTTCTCTCTTTCCCCCTCTCTTTCTCTGTATATCTTACTTCATATATATATATATATATATATATATATATATTGACTACCTTGTTTTTTATATATATATATATATATATATATTGACTACTTTTTCATATATATATATATATATATATATATATATATATATATATATATATATATATATATATATATATATATATATATATATATATATATATATATACACACTGGCAACCGTTTTGTCGTTTGTATACATCATGTATATAATATATTAAAATATTCCTTTTCTCTGACATGCGCCAATAAGGGTAGAGTCTCTGACTGATGCCAAATTGTTCGGGTTTCGATCCCGGCTTGAAGCAATCGGATGTCTATCGCACTGATTTGCGGTGATACAGTGGAACAGGATTGTATGTGGAAGACTAAAGATATATATATATATATATATATATATATATATATATATATATATATATATATATATATAGAAGATCTATCTATCTATATCATAGAAGATCTATCTATCTATCTACGCCCCGTTTGTCTCTCTATTTCAGTCTGTTCATTTATAACATCATAATATATCATATAGAAGATCTATCTATCTATCTATCTATCTATCTACGCCCTGTTTGTCTCTCTATTTCAGTCTGTTCATTTATCATATCATAATATATCATATCATAGAATATCTATGTAAACTGCGTCTAGAGATTATATGCAAGTTATGAATTGGTATAAAGAGTTGCGTCTTTATTGTTAAAAGTCCTATTATGATGTTGTTTATATTCTACTCAATATTATTAACTTAGATATATAATGATAGAGAAACATATTGTTTTTGGTTGGAAAAAATTTTACTAAGTTAACAAAACAGACTAATTTGACTGTCATTAGTTTATTTGCAACTATTTATTTTGATACTGTTACATTATTATACCTTGTAAAACTAATGTAAAAAATAATATGGAAAGATTTTAGAACAAACCCGTCAATTTCTTAAAAGAAAAACATTAAAAAAAACATTTTATTTTAAAAAAAAAAGATATATTAACAAAAAATAATAAGAACCTCCTAAAATTTATTGCACAAATACTCCTTTATTTCCAGTAACTCTTAGCAGCCTATTTCAATATCTGATGTTAGATTTGCAATTTTAGCGGCTGGTAAGTTGTTTGCAGCAACTTTAACTGCCTCCCAGAGGTCAGACTTACTGTTGAATTGCCTTCCATTAGAATAAATATATCTCTTGACGATGTTCCACAGTTTCTCAATGGGATTCAAGTTACAGCTACTTGAAGGCCAGTCTATAAGAGAATCTTCAACAAATCCCTTTTCTGTCAACCAGGATTTAGTAAACTTTGATGCATGACTTCTTGTGTTGTCTTGCATAAAGATCATAGATCTACGCTTGGCTAAAGACTGGTTATCAGCGATCCAAAGAAATATTGCTCTAGAAAATCACAGTAATTTTGGACTCATTTTAACCCCATCTTTCAGTTTAAATGGACCCACGAGCGCATTACCAATTATCCCTGCTCATATCATTATCCCAACGCCGCCTTGTTGGCGTTTCAAAAAATTTCTTGAGTCATGTTGTTTGCAAACCCATCCTAGAGTCCATCCATCGGGCCCATCGATGGTGATCCTTGATTCGTCTGTAAAAAGCACTTTCCTGAAATCAGTTTTCATGTATTTTTTTGCCCACTGCAGTCTTCTTTCCTTATGTTTTTTTTTGTTAAAATGGGTTTCTTTATTTGATCTTTTACATCAGCAAACTTCCTTAATGCTTTACACCTTGTTTCCCTTGACACTATAGGAGCTCCATTGACCTCAAATATGAACGCACTTGACGCATTTGGATTTCTTGTTAATTCTCTTCGGATATGTGATAGATCTCGCGTTGTTAAATTCCTGAATTCAGCCTGAAACTTTTTTTCCTTGGTTGAATTCCCATTTGACATATTTTCTTGATTGTTCGATGGTCCCTTTTCAAATTCTTAGACATTTGAAGCGAAGACTTCCTTTGCTAATTTCTTTGATTATATAGTTCCTTTCATTCATTGTTAGTTCTTTTTTACGATCCATAATACTAAATTCTATAATTACTGAAAAAATACTAAATATCTATCTGAAATTGAAAATTGGGACTTAATTAATTTCATGGCTACTCGCTATACATAATAGTACACAGTATTTCATTGGATAACACATATCTATGAATTTTACATGAAATATTTGACAATACCTCTTTTGATTATGATCTCTAGACGCGGTTTATCTATCTACGCCCCGTTTGTCTCTCTATTTCAGTCTGTTCATTTATCACACCATAATATATCATATCATAGGAGATTTATTTATCTATCTATCTATCTATATATCTCTCTATTTATCTATCTATCTATCTACGCCCTGTTTGTCTCTCTATTTCAGTCTGTTCATTTATCACATCATAATATATCATATCATAGAAGATCTATCTATCTATCTATCTATCTATCTATCTATCTCCTTCTCTATCTCTTTATCTCTCTCTCCTCTCTCTCTCTCTCTATATATATATATGTGTGTGTGTGTGTGTATTTCAATCTGTTCATATATCACGTCACATCTATCTGTATATATATATATATATATATATATATATATATATATATATATATATATATATATATATATATATATATATATATATATATATATATAAGACTGTCTTCCTTCGAGTCTAATTCAATGTTTTCATATATGTATCTCAAGGTTATTACACTCTTCTCACAATATTTCCTATTCTCGCTTTATTTTTCTGCTCTGTTTGGTTTACGTACAAATAAAATACACTCAAATCACTCTACGCGTCAAACTGATTTAGCTGAAATGCTTTTAGATATAAAGTGTATTTAATATCTGTTAAATCGATTGGTATTTTAGCCACAACAACTTCTTACCACGCTAACCAATGTGGGTGCGAACAAGAAATGAAATGATCGAAGATAAGAAAAATAATCACCTGAGGAAATAAAGAAAAGTAGACATTCTATGGATAATTAAACACAAATGAATCAAAGATATAGTATTATAAATAAGCTAATCGAGCATAAAGAAAAAATAGTATTTTTAAATAAAATGCAAAAGTGATTAAAGTTGTATATTTCGAAAAACACGAGAAAATCTGAAAAATATGAAGGCTGAAGAAAAGAAAGAATAATTGTAAGAAATAAATGTTTAGAAAGAAAGAAAGAAAAAAGGAAAGAAAGAAAGAAAAAGAGAAAGAAAAAAGGAAAGAAAGAAAGAAAGAAAAAGAGAAAGAAAAAAGGAAAGAAAGAAAGAAAAAGAGAAAGAAAAAAGGAAAGAAAGAAAGAAAGAAAGAAAGAAAAAGAGAAAGAATAAAGGAAACAAAGAAACAAAGAAAGAGCGACATATGAAGATTAAGGAAAGAAATGTTATAGTATGTAGACACACTTAAAATGAAAAACGTCTGAAAGAAATAGTGAAAGAAAAGTCTGTCTCTGTCTGTCTGTATTTCTCTCTCTCTCTCTCTATCTATTATCGATATATATATATATATATATATATATATATATGTGTATATATATATATATATATATATATATATATATATATATATATATATAGAGAGAGAGAGAGAGAGAGAGAGAGAGAGAGAGATTTACCGTATGCTTTATTTATGGGATAAAGTACTCAATACCAGAGATAGAGCGTATGTAAACATAAAATTGGACATTGAAATCAACACTCAGAGGCGACAGTCTTTTTTATGCTAAACGCAATCATCAGGCCATATATAATATATATATATATATATATATATATATGTCTATTTCAGTTTGATTATCTATCATATGACATATCTATCTGATATCACATATCTATCTTACATATCATATCAGATCATATCTGATATTAAATTTCATGTTGCATCATATCGATCTATCGAGATATCTGACTGCCTTTCTAGATACAAGATATAGATATATATATTATAGTGATATTTTAAAGAAAGAAAGAAAAAAAGAAAGAAAAAAGAAAGAAAAAAGAATGAAAGTTTTACAGAAATCAAAAAACAGAATAAACTTTAAACAAAGCCACGAAGGTAAAAGGAAGAGATGAATGACAGAAATAAAAACTGTACTTTCTTTTTTTTCTTTTTTTCATTCATCTGCTATTTTAAGAAAGAAGAGAAGATAGAAAGAAGGGTTTGCAGAAAAAGCATTGAAAGAAGCGTTAAAAAGGAAGGAACTGTTAAATGAAAAGAATTAAATGAGAATGGAAGGAAGTTTGAAAGAAGAAATTTGAATGTCAGAAAGAAATTTGAAAGAAAGCCTTAAAGAAAGTTTGAAAGAAAGAAAGAAAGAGAGAAAGGCAGAAAGAAAGAAAGAAAGGCAGAAATAAAGAACGTCAAGAGAAGGAAAAAAGGCCGAAAGAATGAAAGAAAGAAAGAGAGAAAGAAAGAAAAGAAAAAAAGAAAGAAAGAGCGAAATAAAGGCAGAAAGAAAGAAAGGCCGAAAGAAAGAAAGTCCAAGAGGAGGAAAAAAGGCAGAAAGAATGAAAGAAAGGCGGAAACAAAGAAAGGTCGAAAGAAAGCAAGGTCAAAAGATAGAAATGCCGAAAGCAAAGGCGAAAGAATCACCAAAAGAAAAGCAGAAAGAAAAGCCGAAATGCCGAAAGAAAACACACACACACACATACACATATACATATATATATATATATATATATATATATATATATATATATATATATATATATATATATATATAAGAAATAGTCTTAAGGTGTGCTATATTTATGGTATAAGGTGCTCAATATCAGAGATAGAGCGTGTGTAAATATAAAAGTGAACATTTAAGTCAACACTTAGAGGAGACATGCTGTTTCATGCTAGATGCAATCGTGGCCTGACGATTGCGTCTAGCATAAAACAGACTCTAAGTGTTGTCTTCAATGTTCACTTTTATATATATATGAGATTTGAATTTAGCCTGAAATTTTTCAAAATCTCTTGTAAACTTTGCTAGCACCAGCTCTGAGATCCGAGCTTCTGGCATACTAGCTATGTTTTCATATATATCACACGAAAATAACATTGAATTGACAAATGTAATTCGGAATGGACAAATGAAATTCAGGATGAAAATATGAGTGAAGGAATATAATAAAAAAACAAAGACAACGAAATAAAGAAACAATAAAGAAATGTGTCATTGAAGTGAAAAAAGGCAACTGCAGAAGGAGAGACAGCAAACGAATATTGAAAAATGGAAACAATGCCAGAGAAAATTAAGTTAGCAACGAAATTAGATTGTTAATGTATGCGTGAGATGCAGAAAGAAATCGAATCAAAATTTAGCTGATCAATCAAATATTGCAAAGGAATATTAAAAAAAATAAACACATTTGATCGCTGTAAATGGTTTTGGGCAATAGCTTTTTAAAGGCTTCATTTCCTCCAACGAAGGAATGTATTACTACAAGATTCAAACAAATGTATACTATTTGTGTTATTCAAATACAAGTCGACATTCAGTTTTCTTCTTTCTTATTTTTCTTTTTCTTCTTCTTCTTTTTCTTCTTCTTCTTCTTCATCTCGTTGTTTTTATTATTATTATTATTTGGTTTGATTTCAGTTGTATATGCATTTTTGGGGTCCCTACCATAGACCTAAGGTTAGAAATAGCTTCATGATATTTTTCACTGAGCATTTTCCAAAAAAATAATAAACCCTAAGATCACACACATTTTACATAGATAAAGCTCTTCTTAAGGTGTCAGCTGTACTTTTGAGTACACTATTTTTTATTTCTTCAATGCCTGTGCTACCAGGGTCCCTTCAGTAGGTTTATTGAAACCTTTGTCCATCTGAGGGATCCAACTTCAACTGGATTTATTGATATGCTCATATGCCACATTTGCGAGGTTTCCACTTCAAGATCTTTGTATTTTGATAGTTTTTTGAAGATCTCCTTTTCTTCTTCTACTTCTTCTTCTTCTCATTATTATTATTATTATTATTATTATTATTATTATTATTATTATTATTATTATTATTTTCTTTGATATCCGGCGTTTACACATTTCTTTTCAGGTCGCGCCCAGGGACCTAAGGTTAGAAATGGCATCATGACACTTTACACTGCAAAAAATAAAAAATAATTACAGAGATAAAGCCCTTCGTAAAGTGTGTGCTGTACTTGTCAGAACAATTTTTTGTATCTCTTTGAGGCATGGACTTCCAGGGATCCCTCCAATCCGCCTACTGGAATCTTTTCAAACCAGTCCAAGGGCTCCAACTACAACAGGGATTGTTGATGTCCACATGTGCCACATTTTTGAGATTTCTATTTCCAGGTCCTTGTATTTTGACAGTTTTTCGAATATCTTCAAAGATACATTGCAGTCTGCAGGGACTGCCATATCAATAAGGAGGCATTTTTTTGTTGTTGTTTGTGGTCTTTAATAACAATGTCTGGGCGATTGGCTTTGATTGTTCTGTCAGTGTTTATTGTGTAGTCCCACAGAATTGTAACAGGTCCTATCTCCGTAACCGTGTCAGGGTGGTGTTTGTACCAGTTTCTTTCAGTTTCCTTCCCATAGGAGTTGCAAATTTTCCAGTGCAGATATTATTATTATTATTATTATTATTATTATTATTATTATTATTATTATTATTATTATTACTACTACTACTACTACTCACAACAAATAATAACAACAATAAAATATGCAAATATGAAAATTTTGAAATTTAAAAGAAAATAAAGCTCCTGTTAGAACTATAATAAATGAAGATCTGGGCACTATTTAAAAAGTACATGTAAGAACGTTAACAACATTCGTAGTATATTCTGTTCAGAACGAATTAAAAATTGCACTGTATGGGACTATAGTGTACTATAAATACTACACGTTATAAAGACTACATATTAAAGAAATATGCGGCCCTTATTGACCAAACAAGTAAGTACTCCGTAAGTTAAAATTGATAAAATCTTTATTTTTATAACACTTTTACAACAGGCTTTTATTTCTCTTTTCAGTCTTGACGGAGGTTTCCTTCCTAAAATTTTCTTTGAATTAATGTCTAACGTCAACATCTCAACTATGTCATTATTTTCTCTTTGAGTTGTATGTGCCATCCATTTTAGATGTTACCGTTATTGAAAGTTCTCAAGTGCTTTCCTTTCTGTTTCTTTGTAGAGTTCTTTTTTCGGGATACTATAGCGTCTGTCCGCCATGTTCGAAGAAGAGACCTGCTTGCTAAAAGCAACATACTTCATTCGCTGGAAGTCATTTTTAATCATTGATCTGAGAATGTTGTTTATACTGACAGTGGTTTTCTCCACTTACTTTCCTAAAATAAACGCCGCTAGAGGACGTTCTTTCAGCCTATACATAGGCAGTGACACTATCTTTCATCTTCGTTTTTCTATTTTCTTTAGACACGCTAGAATGTTGTCCTATCGTAAAAACGCGCTTTTCATTGGTAAACACACACACAAACGCACAGATAAACGTACGTACGCAAATTCATTTTACTTCATTTTCTCTAGGACTTCTGCACATGATTTTACATACACGAACAATTCCATAGTTTTAAATTTTTTCGTGCATGTTTATTGTTTTGTCATATACATTGTCATATACATAAAACACCATTGTCTTTGTCGCTCACAAAAATGTAACTTTTTTGTTTTGTTAATAATATATTATCGTTTGTTTGTATATATATTGAATATATATTGAATATATATATATTAAGTAAGTAATATGTATTAAGTAAGTATATACGTTGGTGGATGAGTTGGAAAATACTTGTCTCGTAAAATGTTTATCCTACAACAAAAATGGCGGACTTGCATATGCGTCCGGTAATAAAATACAAAGAATATATAAAAACAGTATATATATATATATATATATATATATATATATATATATATATATATATATATATATATATGTATATATATAAAAACAGTATATATATATATATATATATATATATATATATATGTATATATATATATATATATATATATATATATATATATATATATATATATATATATATATATATATATATATATATATACTGTTTTTATATATTCTTTGTATTTTATTGCATATGCGTCCGGTAATAAAATACACAGAATATATAAAAACAGTATATATATATATATATATACTGTTTTTATATATTCTTTGTATTTTATTGCATATGCGTCCGGTAATAAAATACAAAGAATATATAAAAACAGTATATATATATATATATATATATATATATATATATATATATATACTGTTTTTATATATTCTTTGTATTTTATTGCATATGCGTCCGGTAATAAAATAAAAAGAATATATAAAAACAGTATATATATATATATATACTGTTTTTATATATTCTTTGTATTTTATTGCATATGCGTCCAGTAATAAAATACAAAGAATATATAAAAACAGTATATATATATATATATATATATATATATATATATATATATATATATATATATATATATATATATATACTGTTTTTACATATTCTTTGTATTTTATTACCGGACGCATATGCAAGTCCGCCATTTTTGTTGTAGGATAAACATTTTACGAGACAAGTATTTTCCAACTCATCCACCAACGTATATACTTACTTAATAGCATATTTCTAGATGAGTATGGCGCCATGCATGTCATACATATGAAAGTATTAAATCGATAAAAGGATATTTAAGACCAAAATTCGAGTTTTAGGCAAACATTTTTATTTTGTAACAACTTGTTGTGCTATGTTAAACTCCGCTTAGTACTGCGTATTCTATGAAAAAAAGTATCTAGGGAACCGACTTTCTTTGCTGCAGATTCGCAATTGGTTCAATGTAGTCTTTTCACATCATGTCAACTGAAAACTATTAGTCCGGGAACATGCAATACGTCACCCCCCCCCATGGAGGTTAGCATCAGTCATACTCATTGAATATAAAATTTCAATTAATAAGCCACCAATTGCTTCCTTTAACAGGAGATTATGTATCATTTTTTTTAAGATAAGCTGCGAATTTAACCTTATCGAAGCATTGGGGCTTACTGTTAAGACAGGGGTAAACCGTTTTTTCATCAGTATAAATACTGAATTGAGAACTGTTGACACATGGAAGGTGATTTGCGAAAATCAGAAACAACGTAGGTCAAAAGAATGAGCCATGGACAACACCTGTATTAATGCAAAAAAAAATTAATGCGTCCGTCTATAATAGCCTTCGACAACTAATTTCAGTTCTAAATTGTAAAATGAACGCAGGCGGAAACCTGGCGCCTCATAGCCATCTGTTTGGGTATATGGAGCTGGACAGCCCAGGAAGGCACTCCATGCAGAAGGAAAACCCTGAATCTAAACTTCCGCTTCCTTGCGGTCATATCGTTTGTCTTCTTTTTACTCGTCTGGTTTCGCATACCTAATGTTATATTTACCAACATTGCATTTCCTTCTTTCGTCCATTTTTTAATCAAGTGAGAGTTTAGGTGTGTAATGTCGAAAAGACAGAATAAATTATTTTATGTTTAATAATGAATTCATAAACCGAGTATTGTAGGCTTAAATCTCGATTTATATTATTATCTTTTCTACTATCTTTACTTAAAAGTAACTTTTTATAGGTGTGTATCTATGTACCATTTCGTAAGTTTTCTTGATTATTAGTGTTTTGTCTACCTAACGTTTTAATAAATATTTTGTTGTGGTGGGATCCACCTAATCTGCATAGGTGACTACCAACTATATAAATAATGGTTGATACCGGAAGACGAAGAGAGAATCACGAGATCCAACTAGCGACTCTGATCGACTGCGACTAGTCAACACATTCTCCAGGAACGTCTTCCCAGAAATATACAGAAATACTATATGTACTTATTGTGTACACTTTCTTGTTATAATACATTCTTGTTCTAAGTACATTTTGTGTTGCATTATTATTCCATGCAATAGGCGAGATTCAACATTGAGTCAAGACTCAACATATTTAAAAACCATTAATTTTTTTAGAGCTTCTAAAACATTTAATGTATAGAATGTTTATATACATACGTTATATATGTCTCAAAGGTTTTCATAGCAGTGACTCATAGTGGAAACAACTTCCACTGGCTATAAAATGCTTCCGTGGTATGCCTCTCAAATATCCTCAAACAACTAAATCCAGCTCCAAGCCGGAAAAGGAGCGAGAATGGGCGAAGGCCTTATAACCAGCTGCTTCGTTCAGATTAAGGCTTTACAGCTTAGAAAGGCTTGCGTTTGTGTCCAAACATGGAAAAACTATGTAGGTAAATCCAGACAGAAAATCCGGAGTGGAGCACCAAAGGCGGTTGTCTCTCAATACTGACAACTTTCCGGCAACTCCTGCAGCCAAGCTGTTCTCGGATATAATGGCCTGTATTCTTGTCGTTATGGCTGAGAGTGATGCCATGTGCTCTGGGTAGCGCACATCCTTCTTATACCACCCCATATCTGCTTCGGGAGAAGCCACCCAAGTCTCAACCAAACAGGACTGAATTTTGACCAAACAGGTCGTTACCCTTATCTAACGAGATAAGCGGATACATTCTACCACTCAAAAATCATGTCGTAATATGTTAACATACTTATTTGCATTACTTTGATTAATGTAATATATGATACTTTTTAATATAACATATATTAATATAATTTTATATAAATATTTTATATAATAGTGTAAATAATTCTTTAAAACAATGAGGTTTTCATTTTCAGTCATATATTATTTAGTTTATTTCCATAAAGAAATATACCTGAAGCTATGAGGTCACATCCATTTTCTCATTTTCAAATGACTCTTTTCATTTCGTGATATTTCCTTTAATTATGGTATTTTCGTTGCGTTCAGTTCTTTGGTCAATTTTCTTTATATTCTGAAATTTATCTCTATTTTATTCTCAACACCCTGTCCTTGAAATAATTTCAAGACGATCAATTCACTTCTCTGGCATGTTCTTTATTTTATTCTCCCTTCTCCACAGTTAGGGGTTAATAGTAGGGTATACGAAGCTCTCTAGCTTGCATAAGTGATCTACCTAAGAATATACTTCGATCGTTTGTAAACGTCTCTACCAATGATACAACGATATACGGGCGCAGTTGTAAAAGTCTTGAAGATAAGAGACTGGCAGCTGATATCCTTTCCAATCTAACTACTAGCTACCAGTTACTGGGTTACATTCTATCACCGCCTATCATACCCCTAATTAGCGCCAGTCATGATGGACAATACCCTCTTGAGGAGGCCCCATGCTACGAGAGGATATTGGGCTTCAAACTTATGCCGACCTCAAGTTGAATTCCTATATACGATCCATCGCTATATATGTAGATAAAATTATCTGCTCCCTGTACCGCTTCAGGAAGTATCTGACTCTTCGTGTTATACTCTACTTTTCTCAGAACCAGATCAGGACAAAAATTGAGTAGTGTTGCTATATTGTGGCATGAGCAGCACAGAACTCGCTTTCCAATCTTGACAGAGTTCAAAAGCGTCTCCGAGTCCTTGTTGGAGAAGAATTATTTTCCACCTTTCAAGCTCTCTTTCACAAGCGGAATATCGCAAGTTTTTCACAGCTTTATCGTTACTACGATAGAAAGTGTTAGAACGAACTGCATCTCTTGGTTCCACCAGTTCTGACTTTCATTTACATAGTAACAAACTACCCTCATTCCCTTCGTATTTCATCAGCGACAAGTAAATTTCACTCAAACTGTTTCTTTCCGCGAACCACTGCCCTATGGAACAGAGCCCCCGGCAACATGTTTTTTTCCGATCACTAGAATTTTAGCCTGTTCAAGTCTAGAGCCAACCGTTATCTTCCACTATTATTCCTATAAACTTCCCCTTAACGTAAACTTATACCTCGATTGTTCCACGAGCCTTGTACAGGGTGAACTTTATTGGAAAGAGGAAAACGAAAAAAAGCTTTACTTGGCAATGAATTTCAGAAAATTCAACCTCTAAATCCGGCTAGCTACTTCATCTCGTAAAACTTTGCGTCCATCAGAAAATGCAGCAGTAACTGTTGAGGGAGTTATAGATATATTGCCTTTTTTATGGGTGTCTTCTAATAGATTTTATATGATATTTTTGCTACATCTTTTATTGCAAGTCTCAGATTGTTTTACACTCTCCAACCATTAATAAAGTAGCATTGATTATAAATAATAATGGCAATAATAGAAATAATAATAATAATTATTATAATAATAATAATAATAATAAAAATAATAATAATAAAAAAAAAAAAAATAATAATAATAATAATAATAATAATAATAATAATAAAATAATAAAAATAATAATATTAATAATACAGGGTACGGCGCAATTGTAAGGCATTCGTTCAAGGAAGACACCAATGCCAGTAATGTCTTAGCATTATATGAGGATATTTATGGTAGGTATAAGTAGAGGTACTTTATTCCAGAGACCTACTACTTGTTTAGCTATCGTACAACGACACTACAGTTGGAAATATCTTCTGTGTCGCGTGCTTGCTAAAAATGGGTGATCAAGACTTTCATCCCTTGTCGTCCTTGGCAAGGTTCGAACCTTTACCACCTCGAGCTCCGGCTTCGACATCAGTTCACAAAATATCGTCAGGTAGGTGGTTCCCTGCCATCCATCTCAACCGTGTCCACGGTGTAAACTGTGATTGTCAAATTCTTGAAAATCTATTTCCAGATATATGTCCAAGACTTTTTACCTGTCTCTTTCTGATTCTGTGTATAAGAGACTTTTTTTATCTATTTTCTTTAAGCCTTTTTCGTTTGTTACGTTCACGTTTCCGCTACTTCATGTGTTCTCTTCAAGTGTGAGAAGACTCTCCGTCATTCAATACAATGCAAATGGATTGATATTGTATTACATTTCAAGATTCTTTCTTTTTTTTGTTTCTAGCTAAATGACTTAATATTTCAGGTTTCATTCTGCCTCAAACATTCCCTAAAACAGAATAACTAGAAACCTACGGAACATTTAATCACTCTAAAAGAAGGTATTACTCATTTATGTACAGTAGACACATCTGGGGAGTATGGTATCACAGGTTTCTACTGTTGTAGCACCCGTAGCTAAGTGGTTTACCGAATTAAAATCGTTGTCCCATACACAGCTGCGTTTCTTTCTCGTATGCTAAAGATTCCAGGCTGCATTGTTATTTATTCCAATTAACTGGAGAGAGAGAGTGGGGAGAGATAGATAGATAGATAGATAGATAGATAGATAGAGAGAGAGAGAGAGAGAGAGAGAGAGAGAGAGAGAGAGAGAAGAAATTGAATTATACTTTTCCCAAAGGTTTTTGCGCGTAAATGAATGTAATGTACTTGACGGGAATTTGAACTCTTCGAATTCACATTCAGGAGACCATCCGCACATCCATTACTAAAACCGGATGAATTATCAAGACAATTTCTGGAATGATGAATAGGCTTGCTATCACTTGATCTCTTAATGAACGCCGCCAATTAGTTCTAATGTGAAAAATCAATGAACACAAAAAATAATAATACGAAGGGAAAGCGAATAAATATGCGGGAAATGGCGCGCTTATGGACAGCTTTGAAATTTGAAACAATGTTTTGTTTAGAATGAATAATTCTTTAATTAATAAGATTATTTTCCTTCAAAAGCATCCTTTCAAAGTTTGATCATCACTCAGATCCAGTATTTTTATTAGATTAAGGCAGGTCTTTTTAAAAAGAAAATACAAAAATGTTCGCTTGAATTATAAATGGCTTAAATAATAGAATTACATGAGATATCGGTCATAATGTTAAATATTTTGCCAAACAGCCTGAATTTGGTACTCACTTGAGTCCTCCATTGTGTAAAATATCTCTTCCTCTTGTTTTTGTGTGACTTTCAGAAGATTCCGCAATAATTTGGGACCCACAATTAAAGCTATTATGTTACTCCAAAACCTAGAAAATGGATAACAAGATGAAATGAAGAAGAAAAGAAGCGAGAAATTGTATGCGTAGAATAAAAGTGAATAGGTGTTCTGTAAATCATTTGAATATAACGTTCTATAACATTATATTGTTCATAAATGCCAATAGGATCCCAAGAATATAAAGATTCACTCAGAAGAAAATGCATTGAAAGGGCGCTAATCTTGTAATTCTCGACAATAAACCTAAATATAGAACCATACATAATATCACCGATCATCGCAAAAGTAATATTAACAAAATCCGGTACACACACGCGCGCAAGCAGGCACGCACACACATGCACACCCGCACGCGCGCACACACGCATATATAAGTGAACACTCAGGTCAACACGAGTGGCGAAAGCCTGTTTCATGATTGGATGCAATCTTCAGTCCATAAGTGTTGTGTAGTGGATCGACTATTTATATATGCTGGTCAATGTTGCATTATGGGTATTATCATAAAGGTTATTGGGTATGCGGCAACGGTTTTATTTAATTACACAGGGTGGTCTAAAAGCAGCCGGACAGTAAATAATTACGTTTATTTTGAGATTACATATAAATACAAATATATTTACTATCACAATTGTTACATCATAAACGCAGGTGCTCAAACTGTTTTCCATCACAATTTACACAGTTTTGAAGTCTACCTCTAACGCTTCGACCAACTTTCTTATATCTTTTATCATTTTACGACCAACTTTTTTATATTTTTTGTCATTTAGCGACCAACGTTTTTATATCTGTTATCATTTTGCGACCAACTTTTTTATATCTTTTATCATTTTACGACCAACTTTTTTATATCTTTTATCATATGATGAACAGAAAATTAATTCCAAGTCAAGATTTAAAGCAATGAAGTTGAAACAAAAAGGTCTACTCTGGATTCACTCATTCAGTTAAATCCCATAATTGATAAAGGCTTGTTCGTCTATGTCCCTTTCGATTCTTGACCGGCATGGCAGACTATTTTCACGCAATAATATTCCGTTTCTTTCTGCGCTAGACTAACCAAGGGCCATAGGGCCTTGTCTGTCTTGCCATTCAATCCGTAGCTGTGTATTTGCGCTTAAATCAATGTGACGATACAGACTGGAATTCGAATCAGCTCTCCTACTTCTCAATCCGTACCGACTCTGAATTACTGATACGTATTTTCCTATTTTGGGGGGGGGCGAATCGCGACAAAACACACACACACACACAAATGAACGAAAACAGATACACTTTCGCTCTTTCGATTATACACACATAAAGCAATTTTGTCTCTCTCTCTCGATTACACGCACTCAAATAAACAGACGCACGCACACTTTCTCCTTCATGATTATACACACAAATCTTCTCTCCATCGATTATACACACACAGACATTTTCTCACTCTGGATTTTACATACACATACACAAAACGAATACAAACATACATGACCAGACACACTCAAAGATTCAGTATTTGAATCTACAGAGTTGAATCAAAACGGTATTCTCACGAGGATCGTGGGAATATTATCAAGAACCTGAAAAGTCCAAATTGAAGGATACCAGAAAACGGGATTCGAGAAAATGAAATAAATAATAACCATGGAAAATGGAACGAAACTATTTGAAAAGTCTGGCATTGCGAATATAACTATAGAAAAAAGTATATAAGGGACATTAATTGAAGTCTTGAAACCAAGGAAACTCATACATTTAAGAAGACATCACAAAGAGAAACACCTGAAATGGATGAGGACCGCATTTAAGAATCCATCTTAGAGATATTTCAGTCTTCATGTGTATTCTATTCTTATTCCAAGCATGAATTATATATTACATCAGTCAAAATTCTCAGATATATTGACGGTACAGATTGGTGCTGTTGATATCTCTTAAATGTCATGGACTTTTTCTTTCATATCATTGATGCAACTGTTCAAAATTGTTGTCGGTAAAAACTTAAATGTTCCTTAGGAGAATCATATCCTTGAATGTCCTTGAAATACGACGTTCTAACTGACATTCATCTCAGATATGGCCAACAAAAAAGCAAACAGCTAATCTCTAAAACTGATTGCCACCCGATTTCAGGATGCTTTTCCCAGTACCATCTTTACGATGGTTCTGCAAGAGAACTTTTATTGAATCATTAAAAATCTGGACGGCAGTAGGAACAGGGCTAAGGCGTAAGCATAAATTTGCCAAGCCTAAGAGTGTACATCATTTGTTTTGGGCGTCGGAATATAGTATTTTCAGTGAGAGGCTTTTCATGTGTAAATTGCATTGCAGCCCAAACTAGACACCAGTTTCGTTGACAGGGTGCAGTTTATTCCAGTCAACGCTTGTAGCTTAAAAAATTACTCTTCAGTCAGATCGTTATCCACCAGTGAAGAACAAAACAATTTCTACCAGTGAACTAGTTTTATTCTTCGAGTATCACCTATTACTATAAGCGAGCGAAATAGAGATGAGGTGTAGGTAAGTGGGCAACATTCCAGCGGTCGTCTTCCCTGTTCATTCTGCAAGGCTTGCTTCGTTTTTTTTTTCTGTGTACCTTTTCGTGGGGTGGTCAATTTTATAGATAATAATTTGCATTGTCTTGTCATCTTCGTGTAAAAAAAGTCATTAATTTTTCTTCCATAACTTTCTCTGTGTCCGAGCGTCTTGTTCTGTACTTTGAAATTGACGCCCCAAACTGATAAACAACGGTCGTAAGCAAATGTTCCCTATTCACTTCTGCGACAGGTCCCCTGTTTTCTATTTAATAAGACCTCAGCAAACTCATATTGCTACATCCGCATAAGGTAAATAATTCATATTTCAATTGGTATAACTTATGAGAATAATATATGTTGAGGTGAAAGATAAGGTTTTTCGCAGGTAACCTGGTGTTTTCTTTCTGGTGTATATATATATATATATATATATATATATATATATATATATATATATATATATATATATATATATATACATATATATATATATATATATATATATGAGTGTGTGTGTGTGTGTGTGTGTGTGTGTGTGTGTGTGTGTGTGTATTTAGGCACAAACTCTCTTTTAGACATGTCTGCTTGAATAAATTACAGAAATTATGTCTGGTAAGTTTTTCATAAAAGGAATTCAGACTCACAAATAACCTTCCGTGTATTAATGTGAAAGGATAAGAGAAATGTGCTATCCTTTAACATCAATTTAAATATACATATATATATATATATATATATATATATATATATATGTATATATGTATATATATATATATAATCCTTAACATCAATTGATATATATATATATATATATATATATATATATATATATATATATATATATATATATATATATATATATATTTATTTCTCTAATCCTTGAACATCAATTTATATATATATATATATATATATATATATATATATATATATATATATATATATATATAAATATAATATATTTATATATTTCTCTAATCCTATAACATCAATTCATATATATATATATATATATATATATATATATATATATATATAGTACAGTCAGGTTCACCCCGTAGACACTCGAGGATGAAGGTTACGATAAGTGGGAGTTTATATAGACAGGAGGGAAAGATAACGGTTGACTCTAGACTTGAACATGTAAAGATTTTAGTTTCTGTTACCTCAGGTGGATTTATGTTTTCTATCAAAGGCTTGATTAACCTTGGTTAGCCTATTGTCTAATCCTGGAGCTCTTCCAGTTTCCTCAGCCCGACGAAGTTTCTTCAGGCCGATGGAGATGGAAGGCAGCTAATATTTTTCATTTAGTGTAGATTTGTGAAGCATGCTTGTCTCCTTCAGACTGACCTCCATATCTAAGAGTTTTGTGGCATTTTCTAAGTAGAACTTTACCTGCAAGAATGCCGCTTCTACGATACTGGTTCCCACCAATGTATTTTGTTTATGTTGGGGAGATAAAGATTATATGATCAATTGAGGAGAATAAGGAGGATGATCAACCAGATCAAAGCTGCAATAACGAACGGCAGTCATTGAAACAGTGTCTGTTGTGTGGGATCATTGTCCAGATAAAACAAGTCTACTTTCATCAGTTTTCCTGGGCGTTTACTCATGATAGCCTTTCGTAACTGCCTCAGCAAGTTGACATAGTACTCTCCATTGATGGTGTGATACTTTAGATGATAGTTAGTAAACACAATGCCTTTTGTTTCTCGAAAAATGAGACCATTACCTTCCCTGCAGATGGAACAGCTATGGCTTTCTTTGGAGCTTTGTGGGTGTTTCCACTGCATGGGGATAAGTGATGAAGGATAGGTGACATACCATAAATCAAATAGCTAATGTTCTTGTCATATACCGTGAGAGAGTTAAAATATTCTGCACAAGGAATTTGGCATGGCGAAGGTTATGCTCGGTGGGTCCCACATCTCTTGATCGCTGATCAAAATCGCAGCAGGCTAATCATATCACGGGAAAATCTGACATTGTTTGAGGCAGATTGGTTTCCTTGAACGTATCTGTTGTGACCAAGTAAATGTTTAAAGAAATAAAAAAACAGGTGTTACAGATATATCATATATTAAACAGCAAGTACAAAAAGAATAGTATCACACGACTAGTGAGTGTGTGTCGGATTACCCAGCGCTCAATCTATTCGACTGTTAATAGTTAACAGCCCTCCCCCACGAGGGATGTATGTGGCACAAGGCGGCGTTTACCGTGGGTTCTCCGAGCCCGTAGGCTCGGCCAAAAATGTTCCCTTAGAACCCGCATAAACGGGTTCAGGGCCTGTCTACCTCACCGGAAGAAACCCTGCCCTTCGGCAAAGCCAGGTCCTGTTTCCTCTCTGCTCAAGGCAGAGATTTTGACATTAATGAATACGACTTTTATATATAACAGCCCCGCCCACGAGGGATGTATGTGGCACAAGGCCGAGTTTACCGTGGTTTCCCCGAGCCCGGAGGCTCGGCTAAAAATATTCCCTTAGAACCCGTCTTTCTACCTCCGGGGACGAAACTTTGCCCTACGGCAAAAGCCTCGTCCGGGTTCGACAGTTTGAGAGTTGAACAATCTGGCCGACTGTTAATATTTAACAGCCTCAACCACGAGGGTGTATGTGGCACAAGGCCGAGGTTACCGTGGGTACTCCGAGCCTGTAGGCTCAGCCAAATATATTCCCTTTGAACCCGTATAAACGGGTTCATAGCCTGTCTACCTCCCCGGACGAAACTTTGCCCTGCGGCAAATTTCGTCCGGGTTCCTCTCCTTTTGAGGCAGAGAGTTCGATAGAAATGAACAGTCTGGTCGACTGTTCCCCCAAGGCCTTCTCGCCTACTAATCTTAAAGTAGGCGGATGAGTCCAAAATAGACTCCTAAGAGGGAGGACACCACAACAGTATCCTTACCGAAATTGTGGTTACATATATCTAATGCACAATAAATCGCTAGTGCATTTAAGCAACATTTCCCTGCGCTGCTTATATATTTACATAAATCTCGACGTTTCACCGATATATATGATCAGATATTTTGTGAAATTTATTTATCCGTGTCTCTGCTGTTGTCGTTGGCATTTCTTTAAGTGATGGCTATATATATTATTATTTTCAATTTCGATATATATATTTCGATATATATATATATATATATATATATATTTATGAAAATTTCTCACTCAGTGTTAACCTGTATATAATGATAATATTCTCCACACGTGACTTTTAACTGACGTTGTTTTCAGTTAACAATATGAAAATAGCGTTCCCTACATTCCAGTTGCTAAGAACACTCTGTTTTTTATTTTTATTAATTTCCTTGTTTAAATAAATTCATTTCGTTTTTTGTTTTGAGCAAGTCCACATTGGACGAAACGCGTCAGCAATTAATAGTGTTTTCCTATTGTTATATATATATATATATATATATATATATATATATATATATATACATATATATATATATATACATATATATATATATATATATATATATACATATATATATATATATATGTATGTATATATATATATATATATATATATATATATATATATATATATATATATATATATGTATATATATATATATATATATATATATATATATATATATATATATATATATATATATATATATTAATTTTAACATGATATTTCATTCTTCATATAACTCCAAATTAATGTCATGAGGTTATTGTCCGGGTTTTATTTTTTAAATTTTTTTACCTTTACAAAACCTGTGTCGTGCATTTCGTCTGACTGAAACATTGAAATAGATAAATTCAGTGTTATTTTTCCGACCGGGTTTCTATAATTATTTTTTAGGCTTCACAGCTAATTTTTTTTCTGACACGAACTCAGTCCATTACGGGGCTGAAAAGACAGACGACCGGTATATTCGCATGCCGACGTATGGTTTTTTTTTCCCATATAAGGTGATTTTGAATTTTATGTTATTGTTTATTAACTATTTTCTCTGTAATAATAGATACATTGAGCTCTTTTTGTGGATTAGTTTTAATATTTTATATTACTAGGGATCCACTTGGATTGTATGTTAACGGATAGGTTAACTTTACTCTCTCTGCCTCTCTCACATACCTATATATATATATCGTTAGGAACAAGCATTGGCGTGAATATGTGATGTATTAAAAGTGTGTTTTCGTTGTCGACCTGAGGTCCTTGTGTAAGTAAATTGTAGATTTTTCTAAAGGAGTATATTTCTTATGTTTGCGTGTATATGTCCGACGAAATCATATAAACATCACAGACCGACTGAATGGGTATCTGTCAAAGATTTAAAAAGTGTTGTCGTAAATATTGATGATGAAATATAAACGAAGACGATTAAGTGCTTTAAGCGAGACTTCATGTCGTTAGTAACTAAACTCTATTATCATAAACAACATTTCAGGGCAGTTGAATGTAGGAAATATATCAATATCATGAAAAAAGAACTGAAATATTACATCGGCAGAGAAAAATTGTTTAGATAGATAGATCGATAGATTGAGAAAAAACTCTGAAAAATTTATTTTATTCATATATATATATATATATATATATATATATATATATATATATATGTATATTGAGAGCAGATAATGTGTATACAAAAGTAATACGTATATATATACTTAATGCATTTAGATGCATTTATATACAGACTCATATATATATATATATATATATATATATATATATATATATATATGTATATATATATGTATATATATATATATATATATATATATAAAGAAATATAGTCTTAAAGTGTGCTATATTTATGGGATAAAGTGCTCAATATCAGAGATAGAGCGTGTGTAAATATAAAAGTGAACATAGAAGTCAACACTTAGAGGCGACAGTCTGTTTCATGCTAGTGCAATCGTCAGGCAACTAGTTGCACTAGCATGAACAGACTGTCGCCTCTACGTGTTGACTTCTATGTTCACTTTTATATTTATATATATATATATATATATATATATATATATATATACACACACATATATGAGTAAGCTATGTATATTTCAGTAAGGGTTTAGATGTGTATTCATACTGAATAAATATATATATATATATATATATATATATATATATATATATATATATAAGCGGATGAATAGCATATATGTTTATATATATATATATATATATATATATATATATATATATATATATTGTAATGTGTGCATATGTACCTACAAAACAATATAGAGGCACACGTATTAGTATTTTGATATGTGAATATCTACCTTATTCATCAGGTTATATATATATATATATATATATATATATATATATATATATATATATATATATATATATGTATGTATGTGTGTGTGTTAGTGTGTGTGTGTGTAATATTTGAAAATATTAGTTAATTCCTACAGAAATTATGTATTTTTATTTTATTCTCCGTGCTGTATACATATATATATATATGCATGTATATATAAATATATATATATATATATATATATATATATATATATATATATATATATATATATATATATATATATATATATATATATATATATGCATGTATGTATAATACTTAAATTTTGGTATCTATACGATAAATTGTTTTAAAATACTTATGTTTTTTGGTATCTATACAATAAATTGTTTTAAAATACTTACGTTTTGGTATCTATACGATAACTTGTTTTAAAATACTTAAGTTTTGGTATCTATACAATAAATTGTTTTAAAATACTTAAATTTTGGTATCTATACAATAAATTGTTTTAAAATACGTAATTTTTGTATATATACGAGAAATTGTTTTAAAATAGTTAAGTTTTGGTATCTATACGACAAATTGTTTTAAAATACTTAAGTTTTGGTATCTATACGATAAATTATAAAGTTTCTACTTTTTCTTAGCTATCGAAGTTCAAATCATAGACAAAGATATTTTGCAATCTTTTACTTTTTAAGGTAGATTTGATATTGGATATTGTGTTATATACTATCATTCTCTCGAGATACTTCTAAATTTAATATATTCTCTGTTTCAAACATGTCTTTATAGTCGTGTCACGAAATGCGTAAACCATTAATTTTTTCGGAGCAGCACATGTCCTGCCATCATGACACCATTAGTGTGTCTAGTGCAAAATTACTCGTTACTATCTCAAGGCGAGCAGGTTCAGTCACACATGTTTTTAAACCGTAGCTGGGAATCAAAAGATTCTTAGTTTTTCCCACCGTAATTGCGCGAATATGAAACTAACAAATTCAGTTTGTATTCGAAACCGACACGCCGATTTTTCTTTTCATGTCTCTGACCATTACTGTATTTCCACAGATATCTAAATGCCTTTGTATACATATAAAATATTCAAATGAATTTTCTTGCACATATTACTAAAATCTTTACCCCTCTTTCAGGGTCTAAATTTGGCAAAACTGCAATCATCTCACGACCATATATTTTACTGGTTTGCTTCGAAAGAATTCTGAAAGTATTTTTATATTGTTCTCATTTCAAATACTTTTATCTTTGATGTGTTTTTCAGCAGAAACACTTTTTCATGTTCATTTTAAACTACCAACATCTGCTTTAAACTGGCAGAAAATGTAAAACAGTATACATAAATATATATTAACGTTCATATGGGTTTTACACTATTTTTCCCAATACTGAAGACTACAACTCGAGGAAAAATACGAATTTTGACACATCCAAATATGGCATTTTTTTCTAAGTGTTAAAATTTGGTGTGCAAATTCTTTTTTGTTTCTGTAATGGAAAGCAGAAAGAAAGAAATGTTGTCAGACAACTTTTCCAGGATAGCATTTTTGCTACCTTTTTTTTTCATTTTATAAGACAATATTAGAATTTAAGATAGTAAAATGATTTAGACACACACACACACACACACACACACACACACACACACACACACACACACACACACACACACACACACACACACACACACACACACACACACACACACACACACACACACACACACACACACACACACACACACACACACACACACACACACACACACACACACACACACACACACACACACACACACACACACACACACACATATTTCCAGGCATTCATGCACATTAACAAGTGTATATGTATGTGCTTGAAGTTAATATTGAAATAAATGTCTGGTAAGTCTGCTAACCAGAATTTAATCATGTTTCCAAGCATATTGAATTCTTGGGATTTTGTACAAGAGAAGAATACACCTGGACACGAACACACAGCCCACACACACACACACACACACACACACACATATATATATATATATATATATATATATATATATATATATATATATATATATTAATGTAAATTTGAGCAGCAAACTTTCTTTTAAACATGTTTCCTTGAATATGACAGAAAAGGAATAATTTAATTCATTTTATATTTAGTTTGTCCAACATTCTTATATTTTTCCGTTTGGTGAGTATAAGGAAGTGTAAAATTGTCCGTATTCGCCCAAGCGCTTTCGCCAAATTCTTGATCCATTTTGAGTGGCGTTTTTTTAAGTGTTATTAATTTCTCATCTTGTTTGACTGTTCAAGATTTTAAGATTATTTTGAATACTAATAGGAACTTTTATTCCGAGCTTGGCGTTTTGAACGCTGTTGTCATTCGAGTGAGTGTCTTTTTATTTTTGAAGAAAGCCTTCAACACAACAATTCCACTGTTAAATAAGGTGAAGTTGATAGTGGGAGTGAGATGATTTATGAAGTGTCTCTCTCACAGGAAAATCTTTCAGGCAATGTGATTTATATAGAGATTTAGTCTTTTCGAGCAGAAATTTTTCGTAAGGTTTCTTGTGAGTAGCTAGATGTTTTTATTGCACTTTCATCTGATAAGTGACACGTGTGGCGTCTATTCAAGGAAGGGTCTTGGTTTACACATCATCACAATTGCTAGGAAGGATTAGATGGTGTAGACATCAATAAACTTCAGAACTCAAAATTGATCGCTGTTGAATTGAATTAATGTTTACTCTTACCTTTTAAAAGTTCAACAATCGTTCTACTGATGTCACTTAATTTAAAGACGATTTGATGTATGTAGATGCTTATTTTCCGTAAAAACAAATATTTTTATTTCATGGCTGACAATATAGTGGACAATTTATATTAATATAGTGTATAGATGGGAAAATAGAAATTAGAATTAGTTATGCATTCAACATTTGAAGACCTAGAGAAACATAATAGCTAATTAAGTAAAACTTATATTATGTAATCTATAAAGTAAAAGTTATATTATGTAATCTATATGAAAAACTTATATTATGTAATCTATATGAATAAATGCGAAATTGGTGGGCAATTATCCAACGAAATCTGGGTTTAAAAAGCACCAAGCCTACTTTATAGTAATTTACACGGTGTTTACTCATTCCCCCACGAGAATGAGATGTGACACAAGGACTTTTTAAAGTGGGGACCCGAGCGCGTGCACCCGGGCAGAAACAAAAATTGACCACAGCCCACGCAACCTTCGGTTGCACTGGCCTCGGTGCGAGCACCGATCCCTCTCTCTTGTGCAATATGAGGGCGCGGACTCGGGCAGCTGTTCCCCAGGGCTGGGCACCTCTCAGTATTATTTTCTCAGTTGCCCCTCTGCCCTTCGACAGAGAAGCCCCTGAGCGCACTCTGTCCAAGGACAGACACGCAACTGAGAAATGATAAATAATGCACAAATTAATCTATAGTAATTTATGCGATAAAGGCTCAATATCCGTATTATATATTATCTATACAGAGATGATATCACTCTTCAGGTTTAACTAATTTGCATATTGATTTAAAAAATATATATTTCATTAATTAACTGTCCTTGATTATTGTTCTAGGATTGTTTTGATTTTCATATAAAAATACTTCTGTTTAGGAATATTGTCTTTCATAGCGCAGAAAATCACTGCAATTTGCATTTTACTTGGCCTTCAACAAGTTGGCATCTATTTGGAAAACATTCCTTAACTATAAAAGCCCTAGAAAAGTTAGGCGCAGGGGACCATTTATCCTTGAGCTCAGATTCAGGGTTGCCAGATTATGCGAGGTTACAAATACATATTAATATATTATACTAGCCATTAACAATGCTTTCACGGTTCAAGGGGATTAACTCTTACTTTCCTTTTGTATCTAAAATTGCAGCTAGCTTATAATTTACACTCTGAACGCTCAATATCTGTATTATATATTATCTACTTCTAAGCGATATCACTCTTCAGGTTTAACTAATTTGCATATTGAGTTTAAAAATTTTATTTCATTAATTAATTGTCCTTCATTACTGTTATCTTTCATTCGATGATTTTTTGGGATTTTCATATCAAAAATAATTGTTTAGGAATATTGTCTTATATAGTGCAGAAACGTCTTTGAGATTTGCATTTTCCTTGGCCTTCAACTAGTTGTCATCTATTTGTAAAACTTTCCTTAACTATAACAAGCCAATTTATGAATGAAATATTCATTTAAAATTGTTGTTTTAAAAATTTCAAAGAGTAAATATCTCTTTGCGAAGCGATACCGAGCGGGTGAAGCCTGCTAGTATATTAGAAGATTGACATGTTTTCGGGATTTACGGTAGTAATATGGTGTTTAATGATTCTCCGTATAGATGTTTTAGAGGTTTTCATTCACTCGGAGATATTTTTAGGGAAGAGAAGATTAGGTTTGCTCAATTCAATTTTTAATCACTGCTATTTTATATATTTCTGGGCACTGGCTATCACAGTTTAGAAGACAAGAGTTCGTACTGTTATGTTTTTTATACGTATAGATGGTAAATAATTACTATTTTAATGTTATATCAACGTCAAGAAAATAATTTTCTTATTAACCATGAGTTCGTATGTAACTTCTAGCGTTGAGCTATTTTTCAAAACTTTATTTTAGGTTTATATCCTCTTTTTAATCAAAACAAAAAATGTCGTCAAGGTACCTTGTGTAGATTTGTGGTTTGTCAGTTGTTTCACACATTTTGTTTTCAATATGCGACCTGTGAAATTCAGGGAAAGAAGCACTTAATGAGTTTCCCATACTGATGCCATTAGTTTGTATGTAGGTGTTACCATTATGATCATTGAAAGGGCTTTCGTGATACAGGAGTGGAAACGTTTCTTATGAGTTGCTGCTCGATTTATGGGAAGAGTAGATAACGGGTGTTTATAGGTGCAGTCGCTAATTAGGTTGATTATTTCTTCAACTAGGACAGAGGTAAAATAATTTTCAACATCGAATAAAGCTAGGGCCCTACTTGTGGTATCTGTTGATTTGAAAATGTGTAGAAATTCGATTGTTAATGAGATAGTGTAATTTCTGGTTGTGTATGGAGAAAGTGTGTCATTTAGGGATTTCATAGCTGATCTATAGGTGTAGGTATATGAAATATGATAGGTTGGAGAAGAAAACCTGGTTTATATGTTACTTTCAATGCAAGAACTATCCAAGTGCCGACTGCGGAAGCGACCATATCGCTGTTATATGTAAACTAAGAATGAATCTAAAGAATCTGAAGAAGCCTAACGCTGCACACAAATGTGGAAGGCCATGATCATCTACGTCCTAAAAGGACATGGCACAGAAACGAGTGATATAGATATTCTGAATGATAAAATTTATTTTTTATGCTTCCAATCTCAGAGTTGTTAGACATAATCAGTTTTTTAAGTAACTTTTTAGTGATTCGGTGGGATTTTTCCATAATTTTGTGAATTGGGCTGCGTTATCTGCGAGAGATTGTAATTTTTTGGTTGTAATCTTATCGGTTAAAATCTACATAATTGTTCATTTTGTCAGCACGTTTGAAGATGATATCAGAGTTGTTGCGTAACTCTTTTGCCACTGATTTGAGTTTGTGTATGAGGATATTATTAGGTTTGGTCTGTGGAAAACGGTTTTTCACATTTTTTAGAAGATCTCTCAGATTTGGCTGCACCTTAATTAATTTTTACGTTGTCTGTTGTTGAACTGAGTATTTCGATTCCACTTTGTTTAGTTATTTTATGGCTGTTTCTGGATTTTCGAGAATTATATTTGGTCGCCGGTGAGTTCCTTATTGTTGTGGATTCCGGGAATGGAATCCTGCACAGATAAATAAACAACGCCAGTAATTGAGATAGGAAAATAAGTGTATTAAACGTAAGAATGCAGACTTGAAGTGAAGATTAGTAGTCCAGGAATGCGGGTTAGTAGAAAGTATATGTACAAGTCTCTGTAAGTGAAGCCGTAATTATATCTCTCTCTCTCTCTGTACTCTTGTATAACTCCCTGTGAACACCCTGTGTACTGTCTCCGTATCTCTCACCCTGACTCAACGAATCTCAACCTGCAGGTATTCTCTCTGTCAGTATAAGTATAATTTGCACGAGTCCATCTTGTGTTAAAAGGGTCTGCCCCACAACAGAGAAGAAGAAAAAAGATGAAGGTGAGTAGAAAATATATTTGGTCGTCGGTGAGTTCCTTATCGTACAATCTTAGGCATTTACATTTGTATTTGGGTTCCGTTGTATAAGTTTCAGAGATTTTTTTTAACGGTTGCTGGTTGATTTCTAGTTAGAACATAATTTATAAGAAGTCGATATCGTTTAATGTTTTACAAGCTTGTCTCGCTAGAACTATGACGATTGCGTAGTGAATCTAATCCTCATTGGTAGCTCTACACTGTCAGTCTTGTGCCACATCTAAGCTAAACTTAAAAAATCATTTTTATTAGCAACCTTTTCTCGCTAGATAAAATAATGGCAGACTAGACATGGCAGCAAATAGCACTGTGACAATCTACATATCATCTAAAAAATAACTTTTTTACATCAGGAAGTAGCTTATGAATGTGCTATAGAATTAGAACGAAGTTTGAAACACGCATTATATTTGTTTGTTGTCAACTTTACTCTCTGTTAGAATGTAATTATCAATGTGTCTTTTTTTTCCGCAGTACCTAATTATTAACTTGGATTATTTTGCGTGCAAACATTTTCTGGCTACAGTCAAGAATTTAGCCACTTCACCATTTGACCCATTTTGTTAACAAACCGTTTTTCCTAACCTCTATCTCGCCGAGGAAGGAGTCAATTACCAAATAAATGCTTTCTTTTTGGCTACGAGGCTTTTAATTAACAACGTAATTACACGAAAACGAGAAATGTACATCGCAAAATTAGACACTCTGGGGCCTCAAGGCAATATCGATTACTAATTTCCGATACTTCGGTTAAGTTTCAGTCATTAGGGCTGTTTAGTTTTATCAGATATAGGTCGCCCTCATTATCACTGATATTTATACACGATAAGCTGTTTATCACAGTTAATATATTATATAAAATATATTAGAAACATTAAGTGTTAAATAAAATAATAAAGAATGTTATCTAGTTTAAAATTTATAAACTAACATATATATATATATATATATATATATATATATATATATATATATATATATATATATATATATATATATAGTTTACGAAAAACTAGGTAATCCATATGGGTAGACCCAAGGAATATAAAAAGGTAACTCAATCATGTCTCTCCACCCTCACTTCCTCACTTCGTTAATTTACATATGCTTAGTACTGCCCGTCAAAAATGTGTAAATTTCTTTTAATTTTTCGTTTCAACTTTTGGAAGTAAAGTCTGATGATCGGCGGTACTTTAAAAGGGCTGTGGTGAAATAATTTATTACATGGAACCTTAAAGTGGTCTGTTTTTATTTAATATATATATATATATATATATATATATATATATATATATATATGTATATATATATATATATATATATGTATGTATGTATGTATATACATATATATATATATATATATATATATATATATATGTATGTATGTATGTATATATGTATATATATATATATATATATATATATATATATATATATATATGTATGTATGTATATACATATATATATATATATATATATATATATATATATATATATAGTGGTACTCGTTTGGAAAAACCTTAGGAGTTTGGGCTGGTGACTGAACAAACCAATGCCCAAGGAAAAATGAGGGATAAAAAAGAAAGAACTAAGAACATGAAATTGAGGGGAAAACAATCGCCAGTATATCCTGACGAACTCTGTGGGTGAAACCTAGGCACTTTAGGTTTATATATATATATATATATATGTGTGTGTGTGTGTGTGTGTGTGTGTGTGTGTGTGTGTGTGTGTGTGTGTGTGTGTGTGTGTGCGTGTGTATCTACACACACATAGAGACACGGTGATTAAGGAATTGGAGAGTCGGGTTCGAAATCCGGTTGGGTTACATTCACTTCCTGCTAAGATGCTTGTGAAAGGTATGGATCCATCTCTTGTTCCGCACTCATTCCGAAAATCAGAGGTCAAACTGGGTCCTTTAGCCTTGTTTGTCAACAGGTCTAGGAGAATGAAATACTGTATTCAAAACCCGAAGACGTCGTTTGTGTCACTATTTATTCTGCTCTTTCAGTGCGGTCTGTCTTCACAAGCCTTCACCTCGTCCAAAACCCACGGGAGCCTGCTCTCTCTCTCTCTCTCTCTCTCTCTCTCTTCCTCTCTCTCTCTCTTACTCCCTCTCTCTCCCTCATGTGAGTGTGTTCGTGCGTGTGCATCAAAACCTGAGAATTGAAACCCTGACAGTTAACTTTCAGGGTTTCAATTCTCGGTAGTGGATGCGCACTGCTGATGAGTCCCAAATATAGGACGAAACGGCCTTCCAGTGCTTTCTGCATTCTGTTGAGGTTTCTTTCAGACTCATAGAATTATATATATATATATATATATATATATATATATATATATATATATTCCTATGATATAATTTTAGTTTCTTTTCCTGCTTTGCTATCATCCATATTTTCACTAATAGTTTTTCATCTCTTTTGTTTTTTAAAAATTTCATTGCCTCTTAATAGTCTTATGTGTTTTTTAAGTCACAATTGGTAAAGACGGCTCTGATAATAGGTAGACACTACATTAATATCCAAATGAGCAAGTCGTTCGGAGTTGTACGAACAAAAAAACAAAAGATCATTATTTATTATTAGTTACCGCTTCCTCTAATGTTTTTCAAGAAAATCCCAAGTGTTCCCCTAAATAGTTGTATGACCAGCAGCTTCATATACCACAATATCCTAAAACTATTATTAGTATTATTATTTTTATTATTATTATCTTTATCATTTCGTTTACAAAGATTTTCCATTTCAAAATCTTGCATTAGGGATGACTTCTGTTAAGTCATATGACACATTTCGCAGTATATATACAGTACTAGTTAAAGCCAATTTCTGAAACGATGACATTCTAGATTTTATTCCTGTTTTCTAAATTGAGGACATTAATTTTGATAGTATAGACGACACTCCTGCCATGAAATCGTGGTCAATCTTCTTCTGTGCGCTCTGTCCCTTCAGGATATAGGCGATCATGTCTCGACAAAATTTCCGGTCGTTTTTAGCTCTTAATAAATTTTGTATTTTTCTTATCTCTCCCAATTTTTTTCCGCTATACATTTACACAAGATTGGTAGGTAGGTTATGTTTTCATCAGATCTTCCTGCCTTTAATCTGTCTTGTGAGTATCAGATTTTCCAAGCCTTCCCTTCACATCTGAAAGTCCCATATTTTGACAACTTTAATCCTGATGTTGGTGCATTTCTTCTTCGTCTCCTTCTTCGCCTTCTACTTGTTTTTCTTCTTCTTCGTCTTCCTCCTCCATCCTTTGATTCCTGCTGTATAGACATTTGCTTCCGGGTCCCAACCAGAGTTCTAACGTCAGAAATGATTTTATAACATTTTCAACCGAAAAAAGCTCACGCACATTTTACATAAAGCTCTTCGTAATGTATGGTTTGTACTTGCGATTACAATTTTTTGTATTTCTTTAAGGCATGGCCTACCAGGGATCCCTTCAACGAGTCTATCGGAACCTTTTCCAATAAATCCGAGTGCTCCAACTACAACTGAAATTATTGATATCCTCATGTGGCACATTTTTAAAATTTATGTTTCAAGATACTTGCATGTTGATAGTTTTTCTTTTAAATATTTTCAAATATACATTACAATCTACAGGGACTGTCATGTCAGTAAGAAAGCATATTCTGTTCTTGTGGTTTTTGATCGCGATGTTTAGGCGATTAGCTTTGATTGTTCTGTCTGTGTGTATTGTAAAGTCGCATAAAATTGTTATAGGTCCTACTTCTGTAACCGGGTCTGGGTGATGTTCATACCATCTTCTTGCAGCTTCCTTCCCGTAACAATAGCATATTTCCCAGTGCAGATATTTGCCCACTCTATTTTTAATTATCATCATTATTGTTTTATTTCCTTTGATTTTCTGGTGTGTACTCATTTCCTTCCGGTTCCTTCCCTGAGACATAAGGTCAGAAATGGCGTCATGACATTTCCACGGAGCAAATAAAAATTAAAGAAAAGAAAAAACCACACAAATTTGACATAGATAAAGTCCTTCATAAGATGTGTACTGTAATCGTGATAACATTAGTTTGTATTTGTTTAAGGCAGGGGCAACCAGGAATCGCTTCAATGAGCCTATTGGAATCTTTTCAAATAAATCCGAAGGCTTCAACTACAACAGGGATTGTTGATGTTCCCATATGTCACATTTTTGAGTTTCGATTTCCAGGTACTTTTAACCCATTACCTGCCATGAGCCCCATTTGGGGATTTGTTAAAATTAAACTTACTACGTGTTATTCCTTGTATTTACATTGAATTGCTTACATACATTGCATTTGCAGAGGTTTATTTTACAATACTTTGTCTTTAAAGTTTTTTTATTATTTGCCGTAATAAGACATTTTCTGTCGTAATTTTACATTTCACGAGTAGAAAAATAATGACTATTTTGAAAAGTATTTTTTTATTATTTTTAATCAATATTATTTTTTGATATTTTATACATATATGTATTTGATGTTCTGGTTTCTATAAAAAAGACAATGGTAACTACTGGAATTAAACATAAGGAATAAATAAGCTCCTAAGACACCCGTCTCGGTCAAAAATGCGCATTAAAATATTGGCATTTAATGGGTTAATTTGATAGCTTTCAAAGATACATTGTAATCTGCAGGGACTGCCATATAAATAAGGGGGCAACGTTTTTGCTTGCAGTCTCTAATAAAAATATCTGGGTGATTAGATGTGATTGTTCTGTCTGTCTATATTGATGATCCCAATAAAAGTTTTACAGTTCTTATCTCCGTAATCGGGTCTGGGCCGTTATTATTATTATTATTATTAGTAGTAGTAGTAGTAGTAGTAGTAGTAGTAGTAGTATTAACAATATATTAAAATAGATCTAACATGTATATCCTGATAAACAAGATGAACTGTTGGCGGGTCAGTGAGGTTATCATCGGTAAATACTTTCCTTGAATCTTTCAATAAAACAAGCAAGTAAAATTAGATGACATCCAAGTCTGCTCCCAATATCTTACCTGAAGACCTGCAACTCTAAAGCGAAGTCTCACAGAGCACTGCGTTAGTACAGGCGCCAGACCGGCTTGATTTAGTATCGATTAGCCCCGGGCTGACGTCCAATTTATCACCAACGGCCAACAGATAGCTCAACACAAATATCCCGCTCCCTCGGTGAAATTCAGACATACGCTGCAACGTAAACGCACATCGATCACCAGCATGTCCCTCGCAATTAGGTGCTTTCTCAGTCATCCCCTCGTTTCTTCTCTCAGACACCGTCTCATTTATTAGGACCTTCTCTCTGTCTATTTGTCTCTCTGTCTCTCTCCCTGTCTATCTCTCTCTCCACATTTCGCTCTCTTGCTTCATCTCTCTCTGTCATCGATTTTTTTGAGGGGGTAAACCACTCTTTCCCATTTCTTATTGTCTCTTTCTTGACCGCAATTTTTCCTCTCTCTACATAATCATTATTTATTCCCCTCTTATTTCTTGTCGTACACTTTTTTTTATGAACGAATTCTCTATCCCGTTTCAATTCATTCTTTCTTGTTAAGAATTTTTCGCTTTCTTTCTTTATGTATGTATTCGTTTTCGAGTCGTTCTTATTTACAAAAAAAAAAAACCCTTGCTCATTTGCTGTGAATTGAAATCCCGCATTTCTTCATACTCCTGACCAATATATTTTTCATCTCGCCGAGACATTTTTTTTCCTGACTTTGATATTTGTTTTGGCTGCGTTAGATATTTTCAAAAAATACCTATTTTTTTTTTCTATTACTTCTACGGGATTTTTTTCTTTCAACATCACCTTATTCTTTTACTCTGCCGTGATATTCAGCCTTTCATTCATACCTCTCTGGCCATAATTATACAAACTATCATATTTATCCTCTCTCCTTCGATTAGTATATTTCCAAATAGACACTCACACACACACACACACACACACACACACACACACACACATATATATATATATATATATATATATATATATATATATATATATAAGTGGACATGGAAGTCAGCACTTAGAGGCCACAATCTGTTTCTTGCTAGTGCAATCGTCAGGCAGTGTCCACTTTTATATTTACACACGCTCTATCTCTGATATTGAGCACTTTATCCCATAAATATAGCACACGTTAAGACTATATTTCTTCATATATATATATATATATGAAGGGTGTTTCATTAAGACAGATGAAAGTCAGCAGAAAATAAATCCGTGTTATTGGTGAAAATGTATTTATTTCTCTATTGGATCATGTTATTTAAGTCATGTCAGTTATGTGTGAAACATAATATCGCCGAAATGTCCGCCAATTCTCCAGTCGATGGTCAAAATTTTTGATGAAGTCTCTGCATAGTTGCTCCTCGATCTTACCAATATGCCTTATTATCTCATCCTTCAGCTGTTGAATTGTTGTTGGCTTGTTGGCATAGATCTTACTTGTGAAATGACCCCAAAGGAAGAAATCTAAACGCGTCAAGTCGCACAAACTTGTTGGCCAATTGACTTCGCTGGTTCGAGAGATGATTCGACCTGTGAAATTTTCATTCAAATTCTGTTTCAACGCCCATTTTCGTAATAGGCTTTGATAACTTTAACATGTTGTTTGATTGTTAATATTTCCATGATTGAAATTGCCAAAGACTTAAGTTGTTAAATCTGAAAGAAAAAGCTTAAAATTAATTCACATTTAAAATCGGTACAAGTTATTACAAAATCCTATATATATATATATATATATATATATATATATATATATAATTAAAGCTATTTGTTCAAATTTGGGGTTGATTGTTGTAGTTTGTTATAACTATTATTTTGGCGGGAACAGTTTTTAACTTGTTTATTATTTCATGTATTTATTTGGATTGATTATCTTTATTTGTTTTTTCTAACGGCTATTTTATCGGTATTGGTTGTTAGTTTATTTATATATTTGGATGTATTTACATCAATTTATTTTACTTGTTATTATTTATTTGTTACACTGTATCTTTTTTCTTTTTTGTTTTTGATTGTTAAGTAACGTAGTAAATTATTTTTTATTTTTATTTTTAATCATTTCTTTTGCTTTGATTTTTATAGTCTATTATTTTGGTCATAATAATTTGCTAATTTGTTTATTATTTACTTTATTTATTGATTTTGTTTCTTATTTTTCATTCTATTTCGTCTATTCTAACAGGTGTAATTTGGTAATTTGTTTGGATTAATTGTAATTTTGTATATATTTTTTTCCGTTTTCGATTTTTAAGTAACGTAGTAAAAATTAGTTTTCATGTCGGCATTTTGAGATGAGCTCGGATCTTTTATTTAATATTTGGGGGGGGGGGGGTCTGGATTTGTTGTAAGCTGATGATCTTTTCCTTATTTTCCAACATATTTTTGTGGTGGTGTGCGTTTTGTTTTTAATTTCCCAGATATACTAAGAAAGCATTGTGCTGTTCGCATATTTACTATTTGTGAAAGATGTTTTGTGTACATAATTTCTTTGTTTCCAGGGTCCTTCAGTTATTCCTATGTATACTTTTTCTTCATTATCTGGTGATTTTATCGTGGCTTGGCATATTACGTTGTTTTGTAAACAATTACCGTTTAAGTGAGATTCGTTTTTTTTAATCTGCAGTTGCACGTGGGTTTATTTTGTTCGTGTGGTTTCTTGATAATTTTCCTGTTGTGCTTTTTTATTATTTGTGTCATGTTCTCGGTGCAACTGTAGCTGATTTTTACTGTTTTTGTTGAATATTTTGTGTAGGGTGTTTTATTCTGGGAATTGTTTGTGTAAGAGTTTGAAGAATATTTTTCCTACGTTTGTTTTTACATTTTGGCTGTACCCTATGATATTTCTTTTCCTGTTTGGCTTTTTGTGTTCTGTGGTGAGTATGTGAGTGTTGCTGGGAATCCGCTATCTTTTAGGGCTGTTTCGTATTCTTTCTTAGCTTTGTTACATATAGATTAATTGAAAGAATTGTCGGAAAGCCTGCGGTTAATAGATTTTGGTATCTGTCTGATTATAGAAGGCGGGTGGTTGGAAGATGTGTGTATATAGAGTGGTTTATCATTGGGTTTTCTTTATGGTTTATATGTGCCTTTTCTTAGGTTGAAGGTAACATCTAGGAAATCTACGTCGTTTAGGTAAGTTTTTATATCTATGTCGAATTCGTTATTTTTGAAAATATTTATTATTGCTTTTCTAGTTTTGTCAGTGTTTTGTTTGTTACAAATTCTTAAGATTATGAGACCGTAGTCCCTGTAGAGTCCTGTGTCATTTGTAAATATGATTTTGATTAGTTCGTGTAGTAAGTAAATACCTAAATTTATTTATTTGGGTTAAATTATTTTGCAATCAAAATAAAAATAAAAAAATAAATAAATATATAAGATAAAAAAAAATAAAAATAAATAAAAACGAGTAAAATAATTTAACCCAAATAAATAAATAAACAAATAAACGACTTCCGGTAAAATAACTGCCATAATAGACTATCCACAATGCACCACTGACCCGTATATATAAATAACCTGGGAAAATAACAGCACACGTGGCCCGACGAATGCATCTAGCATGAAACAGACTGTCGCCTGTAAGTGTTGACTTCTATGTTCACTTTTATATTTACACACGCTCTATCTCTGATATTGAGCACTTTATCCCATAAAAATAGCATATCTTAAGACTATATTTATATATATATATATATATATATATATATATATATATATATATATGTGTGTGTGTGTGTGTGTGTGTGTGTGTGTGTGTGTATGTTTTTCTCTGTCTGTCTGATATATATATATATATATATATATATATATATATATATATATATATATATATATATATATGCAGAAATATAGTCTTAAAGTGTACTATATTTATGGGGTAAAGTGCTCAATATCAGAGATAGAGCGTGTGTAAATGTAAAAGTGGACATGGAAGTCAGCACTTAGAGGCGACAGTCTGTTTCATGCTAGTGCAATCGTCAGGCGACTAGTGCTGTTATTTTTCTCGGCTGTTTATATAAGGGTGAGTGGTGCATTATGGGTAGTATATTTTGGCGGTTACTTTTACCGGAAGTCGTTTATTTGTTTATTTATTTATGTCAAATTATTTTGCTTGTTTTTTTGTTTGTTTTTTTATTTTTATTTTTATTTTTTATCTTATATATTTATTTACTTATTCTTTTATTTTGATCGGTGTTTTTGGTTAACGTAGTAAAAATGTGTTTATATAGCTTATTGTTGGTAGTCTATAATGGCCGCCATTTACCGGAAATCGCTTGTTCACTTATTTATTTATAAAATAAAAATAAAAAAACAAACAAAAAAACAAGCAAAATAATTTGACATAAATAAATAAACAAATAAGCGACTTCCGGTAAAAGTAACCGCCAAAATATACTACCCATAATGCACCACTGACCCTTATATAAACAGCCGAGAAAAATAACAGCAGTAGTCGCCTGACGATTGCACTAGCATGAAACAGACCGTCGCCTCTAAGTGCTGACTTCCATGTCCACTTTTATATATATATATATATATATATATATATATATAGTGTTTGCATTCTGCCATTGATAAGTCTCAAACATTTTCATTTTTATTCCTTCTGAGGGAGTTCATGTGTCTGTTCTTTCTCTGTTATTTTTGGTTTATATTTTTCTCACCTCATTTCACTCTCTCTCTCTACCACCCTCTCTCTCTTTCTGACATTTTTCTAAAATTTGGTGCAAATCCGTCGAAAATTGCGGCCGTGCATTCGACACACACACACACACACATCCTGCCTCTTATACATACATATATATATATATATATATATATATATATATATATATATATATATATATATTAAAATGAATCATTCATACACTTTAATTGCGTCCGCTTTTTCTCGTAAATTATTAAGGTACCATTTTTTATTTCTCAATTTGTCACCTTACTCGTTCCTGCTATCACAGGTCTCTGTTTTATTCCTTTTCAACTTTGAACTTATGTGTCTATCGATTTCGCTCTCTCTTTTTCCCACTCACTCCTCTCTCTCTCTCTCTGTCTGTCTGTCTCTCTCTCTCTCTCTCTCTCTGTCCGTTTCTCTCTTTCTCTCTCTCTATCTCATTCTCTGTCATTATCTTGTTCTTGCTGTTCCTACCTTCTTCATTTATTCGGTAAGATTAAGAAACAGTCTAAGGTGGCGAATATCTTCGGCAGTTGTTTTGATAATATATCTCAGCACTTTCTGTCCCAGCGGTCAACCATGTCTGTACGAGCCGGCATTCTCATTTATTGTCTTGCTCAGTAACGTCTTCCAAATATAGCATTGATTATCAACTTTTTGCATGTTATATAAAGCAGGTAAAATTTCTAAATGTGCCATATAATGATTAGAAAAAAATGGGGCCTATAGGAGATCTCATAGCAATACCGTCTATTTGAGTATGAATATTATCTAGGAGGTCATGGAAAGGTAACTTGAGTGGTACATGCTAATATTATTATTTTTTTAATAGTGGGTTTAATATTGATGGCTGGAAGAGAAGGGTGATTGTATGCATCACAGATAATGATCTCAAACTTTTCATGGACGGAGACATTAGTAAATAAATTTTGTACATCCAAAGATGCGATTATTTGGTTGTTTCGTTTTACAGCATGAAGAATTCGTATAAATTCATTTGTGAGTTAATACAGTATTTACTTCGGAGGTATAGAGTAATTAATTTGTTAAGGGTTTTGAAATGTAATATACTCGTGTAAACCTTAGGCAGATTTACGAGGCCGGTATGATAGCCACCTCACACACAATAAACACCCGACAAGGTTTCTTTAACATATCAAGTTTTCTAGCAAGATTAATGCGTGACAAACGTACCGATAAGCTATAGTTTTAAATAGGTTCCCCCCACTTTCAACTCAAGATAAAATCTCTTCCCTCGGAGCAGGTTTTCGCAGCGCCGCCCACGTGGCGCCAGCGTATCCAACTCAAAGAAAGAATACTCTGACTTTAGAATTTCATTTTTTCTGTTTCTGACTAGTCCTGTATATATCGTCTCTTCATCTAACTTAAATCTAATATAAATATGTCTCCATTAACCATGTCCTGAAGAAGGTCTATTTGACCGAAACGTCTGACGTCGACAGAATAACAAAAATAAAAACAAAATAAAAAAACAGTAAACTCACATATTCGGATTTTGCTTTGTCTTTTCCACATTTTCATCATACTCGTGTAAGTATTTGAGAAATGATAGGTCGGAAAGGATGATCATTTTTATGAATTGTACTTTTCCATAAAGTTAGCCAAATTGATAATCACCTATAATCGTTTGAAGTTTATGTAGAGCCTGGTTTTGCATTGTTAGCAGTAATAAGTTTATTGATATGTTTTAAGTTGGGACGTGGTGTTTTTGCTTAACTTTTTAAATTTATTATGATCGTCCAAAATGGCCCCTAATTTTGAGTGATACTCATTTTTGCTAAAATAACGGAAGTATTAGTTTATCAGCTCGTCCGATAACAAAACTGTTGTTATTTTTATTTATTTATTTTTTCTTAAGCTTATCATCCCAAGCAAGGCTGGTAGCCACTAGCACGCAAGGGATTACAGAAGGTTTGGAGGAAGAGCAGATAGGAGTGGTAAAGGAGAGGATGTGGAGAAAGATAGTGGATCGAGCAAGGCAAGGGGGTTACAGAAGATTTGGAGCGAGAGCAGATAGGAATGAAAGGTGAAAGGATGTGGAGAAGGGAAGTGGATAGATCAAGGCTGCTTTTATAAAAGGAGTGTTTATAATTCCATTCGGATGTTTATAATAACGGTGTATATTAGATTGGTATTTGAGTAATTCTTTTAAAACCTAACTGTGTAGTAATATGATTTTCTTGTTCTAATAGGAGTTGCTATAAAGCTTCAATTTGTGTTTGTTTAAACATGAAATTAGGTTTCTGTCAGACATGAAAATTTGGTCCAAGATTAATGAATTCTATTTCATTTGGAGTGAGTTGGTAATCCGAACGGTTAATGAAGCTGTCGTTGATGTTTGATAAATATATCTTTCTGTTATATAATTTGTTTAGCTTTTTATTTTATTTTGGATGACTTGTTTATGGGACTCCCTTTCCTTTAGTATTGTACGATATAATAAATCCAATATTTCCTTGAATTTTTCAGTTGTGGTATAATATTCTAAGATACCTTTAATACGTACACTTTCAGTGTTGTGCCTTTACAATTCCTGTTTGTCATTGTTATCGCTTAATGCTGCAGAATCATGTAACAAAAATATAACATACAATGAATGTCTATTATGTTTCATCAGGAGCCGTTCTAAACTTCATATATTGGCTGCTTTAATTTCGGGAGAAAATAAATATAAAAATTCTCCAACATTTGAACGTCATAGAACCGCATCATGAATTTAAGACCTGCGTCTGTTATTCCGCGACCGTTACCGTCGCATATTAATCTTGTATGTTAACATAACAAAATATCATCTCTGATGGGCAATATGTTTGTCCCAATCTTAATATAATCACTCTGAAGATGACTCATATGAGCCGAAAGCTTAGATCAAGGAACAGCATAAAAAATATGTCTAAGTATTGAACAATTATTGTTTTTGTTTTCTTCGGAAATTAAAGCAACTATACGAAGTTTAGAACTTCTCATGATCAGACATTCGTTGTCCATTATCTTTAGCAATATATGTTTAAATAATCATCTGCTACCGCATTACACTAAATATATATATATATATATATTCTTGTGTGTGCATACATAAAGGTGGAATGATTAGGCTGTAAGTCAAATTAAATTTAAAATTCTATCTGTTCGATTTACCTTATTAGAAGAAAAAATGGTTTACTAACACTAAAAGCGATTATGTTCAAAAATTCCAGTGTCAAATAAATTGTATTTTTCGTTACATGGATGGGGAATTTTGGTGGATAAAAAAATAATAGGGATTACCGAAAAGTATTTGGCACAACCCTGTAGATATTCCCAAAAAGAAAAGGATTGAGGAATACATATATATATATATATATATATATATATATATATATATATATATATATATATATATATATATATATATATATATATGTATATATATATATATATATATATATATATATATGTATATATATATATATATATATGAACTACAATTCTCCATGATTTTCTATCGTACATTCATATCTGCTCGATGCGTATCCAAATGTAAACAAATGACGCCACACATTATGAAATGGACAAAGTCCGACAATTATTTTAAGACATTTTTTTATGTTCATACGTTCTTTTCATGGATACAAATATTTAAGTAAAATGCTCTGAGGACACACACACACACACACACACAGATACACACATATACACATATACATGTTTGAATTGGACAGAGTCCGACAATTTATTTAAAGACATTTTTTATATGTTTAACGTTCTTTCTATAGATACAAGTATTTAGTATTTGTTATTTAATACTGTTTATTATAAACGGAGCATTTGCTTAAATACTTTTATCTATAAAAAGAACGTTAAACATATCAAAAATGTCTTTATATATATATATATATATATATATATATATATATATACTAATTTCCGCTAGGTCGCTTTACGCACCCGATAACCTTTTAGGATCTCAGGGGATCCATATAAACGTGAACCGTTGCGCCATTAGCATTAGAAATACCTGACTGAACCATGTATATTCAGGCTAGTTTTTATTTTAGAATTGTCAATTCCCCAGACTGAGCCAAGTCTGTTATTAATCCCTAACTGTGGGGAGGAGAGATGGATTAATGAATTTAATAAGCGATGACCTTAGCTGGAATTTAACCCGCTATACCAAGCTAATCTATCTGCAGTGATTATCATATACTAGGGTAACATTATACGGATCAAAAAGAAGAAACGTGAAGATATTTTTACCCGATCATTCGTTTTAGTCTAAAAATATTGATAGCTTTAAGAATCAGCATTCGATATCTTGATTCTATATATGGCTGGAAACACCAACATTTAGACTAGTTAGCTAACCTAATTAATTCTGTCTCATAAAGCTTTGATTGTAGATCAAACACTTTTATGAGTGTATCTTAAGTCATATTCTCCTCACGCGATTCCGTATCGAGGCGAATTTCCGATCGTTCTTCCAGTCGTCCATTTCATTTATAACATACAACATTAAAAAAATAAAACGTTGTCAGTATTTATCTCTGGGATCTCTTTGACGAAATATGATGAGCTTCTAATCAATTTTCGTCTTGCTCGCAACCGTTAAATCTTTCTAAATCGCAATCCAATATTAGCCTCCTGAGAAAAAAAGATATTATTTAATTATTTTCTGAGTGAAATCAGGTAGTTTGTCAAAATATATAAACCCAATCATCGCCTCAAGCAGTAATTGATAAAAAGCTTCTACATATTAGCCGTGCCAGCCAGAAAATCTCTTGGTCTACTTTTCAAGAGTTCGAGGGTTGGTTACTGTATTCCTAACGGGTCATAGTGATTAGGTACATTTAACAGTCAAATGGTGAATGTGTGTTGTTAATATTCTTTACAGTTTTAATGCAATAAATGGAGAATATGTTGAAAAATATGGTCTGGGAATTAAAACTCTCTGACACCATTAGGATACAGACTTATTGACATAAAAAAAACTGACACTAAAAAGGCCATTGCTCCCGACGAAATCCATGTTGTTGCCTTTAAGAATATCAACCACAGATATCTCTGATTTTAGCGAAATTGTGCAATCGCTGCTTGAAGGAAAAATCCTTTCCATGTCTGCAAATGTTGTCAAGTGTATGACCAGTTTTCAAGAAGCTCACCCACCTCTCAGTGTAAAGCCGTCACATTTCTCACTCTCATGAGAAAACGTTTTGAAGCTATAATCAAGAAGGCTGTTGATCAACTTAATAGGAACCAACGCTTGAGCGACAAACAGTATGGATTTCGACAGATCCGGCCCGAAGCTTATATCTTAGCGACAATTACGCACAGGTTCAGTAAGACACTTGAGAACAAATACATCTCAACGACGTTCGCATTAGATTTCAATGGCCTTTGAAAAGGTGTAGCAGAAAGGATTATTGCACAAGGTATGCAAAATCTGGAAGAGGCTTATAAATTGTGAAGTCTTCCCTACAGGTATTTGTTAATTACTTGTCCTGCGAGGGCCTAGCGATCAATGCAGCCGTTCCAAAATTTTCGCTTATCGGTCCAACATTCTTTCTAGTTTACATCAATGATCTGCCTAAAAGTATACCCCGGTCATTTGTGAATATCTATGTTGATGATACAACGGTATATGGGTGGGCCATCAAAAAATTAGAAGACCAGAGTTTGACAGCTGATATCTCTTCTCAGGATAAGACAAAAGGAAGAGTGATCATCCTTTCAACATAAAGCTAAATGCATTCTTATTGCTCAAAGTAGAGTCCAAACTACTAAAAACTTCGTAGAATTCCAGTAAGATAACATTAATCATAATCATAATCATAAGATACAACGGTTCAAAGCTTAATCTAACAATCGGAAAATTTAGCTGTTACATGATTTTGCTGTTATACCCGGTGTATGTATGTGTGTGTGCGTTTGCTATTTTGAAAAGGTACGTGTGCGTGTTAGTGTGTTTTACTAGTCTTAGCTTGTTTGCGTGTGTACTAGTTTCACCATCATATCTGTCCTTTCTCCAATTTAAGTTTTTTAAACAATACTAGTTTAAGGTTGAACATTCCGAGACAGCAACAAATATTGACTTGACATATACATATACATATCTTTTTCATTTGTTACAAATTCAGCCTTCTTGATTTTTGTCATTTGTTACAAATTCACACCTCAAACCAGAGGGCTCAACCGAAATTGATTTTTCAGGAGCTAATATTTTTGTTATCCACAGACAGACTGTTTCGCTGTTTCACAGCTCATCAGTGTGGCTAGACGTCCGGTTGCCTCTAGATAGGATCGAAACCCGACTGAATTTGCGTCAGTCCGAACTTCTCCCACTAAGCCGTCAACGTACGGTACGGGATAAAGGTGAATTTTAGCGTGTTTATTTTTAGATTCGGATAAACAGTGACTGACAGTGACTGACAGTGACTCAATTCTGTCGAAGAGTCGTGCAGTATTAGCTTAAATAGTCACTGTTTACAAATTCACACCTCAACCCAGAGGGCTCAACCGAAATTAATTTTTCAGGAGCTAATATTAACTTTATTAATTTACTTTTGGTATGAATCATTCATACCAAAAGTAAATTAATAAAGTTAATGACATCAAATGGAGAAATCCTTTCGCTAAAAAAATGTAATGATACATTAACCTACTAATCACTCGATGAATGTTATGTTCCTTGTTTTTTTTTTAAATTATAAGCTCCAAAAGTTTGTATCCATGATAACACATTTAAATAACAGATACAAACTTTTTATATCGCCATTTTATATCAATCACTTTACTATTTTACTTTTTGTATGAATGATTCATTTTAATATATATATATATATATATATATATATATATATATATATATATATATATATATATATATATATATATATATATAAGGCAGGATGTGTGTGTGTGTGTGTGTGTGTGTGTGTGTGTGTGTAACGAATGCACGGCCGCAATTCTCGACGGATTGCACCAAGATTTACATGCACATGCTCCAAGTTAGTGGAAGGCCAAAACGACGTGCATTTCCCAACTCCCATCGATAGTGTAAATAATCGATATTGTCATGCTTCTACAGCAGTTTTCATGTAGTTTGCGGCCATTTTCTACTGGCCAGAGTGAGAGCCTATAGCTGGCTGCCACAAATAAGCAGGAAGATTCTATTGGCCAGCGTGAGAGACTACAGCTGACTGACACGAATGATAACTAGCATGATAGCATGCAAAAAAAATTGATAGCTGCATTCGTCACGAGTGGGAAAAATTTAAATCTGCATGGCACTTTACTCCAATTGGCTCATTCGCTTGCTTAAACTCAACGTTGCTTCTGATTCCGCAGAACTGGTTTGGGTGTGAAAAAATATTTGTTGTTAACATTCTTTTTTCATTCGGTTTTTCCAGTTACGAGTCCCTTTTTTTTTAAAGCTGATCGTATTGTGTTCATTTTGTTTAGTTCTTTTTTCGTAACAGGTTTAATGTTTAGTATAGAGCTTAGAAAATATGCGCAGTGTGAGATAGGCAAGAAATAAGGCATTTAGCAACATCAGCACGGCAAAGGGCAAAATATTTTAAGTCAAGTGATAGCGATTGATGTATGTGTCGTACGATTTTTGAATCAAGTACGGGCAACGCCAGGCCATGCTGCTAGCATATATATATATATATATATATATATATATATATATATATATATATATATATAATATATATATATATATAGATATATATATATATATGCTGCTATATGCTGTTATATATATATATATATATATATATATATATATATATATATATATATATATATATATATATGTAATTATTGATGTATTTATATAGATGAAATGAGAACGAATCAAATATAAATTGTAACTTTCATAACAAGCATTTAAAATAGGACTCATTACAATAGTAGAGCAGTTTCCTTTATTACTCCTGTTGCATTGCATAAAATAATAGAATTTCTTAGATAAAAAGTTGCAAGTAGATGCTAGGAAAAGTTCTGTCCCAAACTGCAAATTGCTACATAGAGAAGTCATTTATGAAAAGCCAATATCAGATCTAGACCATGACACGGGTGTCATGTATAGCTCCGAGCACATTCATAAATATCAAATCTATCAGCAAAATATTATGATTGCAAATGGTTTAAAGCCAGTGGTGGTTCGACACGAAGAGCACTCTCTCTTTTGCCAGCTCTCGTAGGCTGATTCTAAAGAATCCCAACTCAAACCTTCATCTTCTTTTATACGTTGCGTCTCTTCAGGGCGTATGCGATCATAGCTCTCCACTTCTTCCTATCCCTTGTAGTTCTCAATATGTTTAGTCCTTTTGCTATTTCTCCCAGACTCTGTCCTGTCAGAAACTTGCTAAGCCCGCTAGGAATGTCACGCGTTGCTTTCCCTTGTCTCTTTTCCCCTCTATTCGACCTGTGAGTATCAGATTCTCCAGGCCCTCCGTTCTCAATACGTGTCCCAGAAATTTCAGCTGCCTCTTCCTGATGTTAAGTATAATATTCCCCTTGTTTGTATTCTATCCAATACCTCGACGTTACTCATATGTTCGGTTCATTGTATCCATCGCATCCTTCTGTAGAACCGCGCCTCAGTTGCCTCGAGTCTCTTTTTCATCTTTCAGGAGACCGTTCAACATTCCCTGCCGTAAAAGAGGACAGATACAAGGTAGCAGTTCAGTACTCTTTTCTTTGGTAGCAACGAAACCCTCCTGTCTCGTAATACACTGCCTTCCAAATACGTCTTCGGATCTCAGCGTCGCCCTTACCGTCCTCTGTCAAAACACTTCCCAGATATTTAAACTTCCGCACCTGTAAATCGCGTTTTGGGTTCATCCTTTTTCTGATGAGCATGCTTCCTGTCTCCTTGTAGTTTATACTTAGTCCCTTCTTCTCGCTCTCCCTCGATACTTTCTGTAAGAGGTTTTGTAATTTTCTTTCCGTGTTTACTATGAATACTGAGTCATCTGCATGTATTATGTTGTTAATATTGTGGCTGCCATTGACGGATCCTGGTAGAATTTCTAGTTCTCTCAGAATTGCTTCGCTGGTTTACGGCCATTTTTATTTTTGTATATCGGCTGAACACATTTTCTATCCGGATGCCGGCCCAAAGAGGAACTAGCAATTTATGAAAATTCTGACTTTTTATAGAACTTTAAACAAAACTTTGAGATAGACTTTCATCAATACTAGAAAGTTAGATTTTTCTTTTGTAAAAAAAAAAAGAAAACCATTACCTGAAATATTTTTCTCCATCATTTCCTTAATATACTTCTGTAAAACTATACCTCCGTTGCATTTTTGAGGAAACCGTCCAACATTCTCTGCTGTAAAGGAGGACATATGTAACGTAACAGCTCAGTAACCTTTTCTTTGTTAACAAAGATATCCTCCTGTCTCGTAATACTCTGCCTAGCTTTTGGAATTCGTCTTTCGCCATCCCAATACGTCTTCGGATCTCGGCGTCTCACTTACCGTCCTCGAGCAGTTACGTATGATAAACATTGCCTATTCTTCCTTTTTCATTGCTTTGTTCGTAATTGCTTTAGTTTTCCCTTTCGTTCTTTTTTTAAATTTCCGCACCTGCTTGATTTTAGTGTCCTCGACATGTCAATCGCATTTTGGGCACATCTTTTTTACTGATGACCGTGCATCCTGTCTCCCAGTAGGTTATGCTTAGTCCCTTCTTCTCGCTCTCCTTCGCTACCTTCTGCAGGATTTTTTTGTAATTTCCTTGCCGTGTCTGCTATCAGCACTGCGTCATCTGCATATCTTATGCTGTTAAGATTGTGGTCGCCAATGCTAAATCCTGGCAGGATTTCTAGTTCTCTCAGAATTGCTTCGCTGGGTTACGCCCCTTTTCGTTTTTGTATATCTCCTGAACTCATTTTCTATCCGGATGCCGGCCAAAAGAGGAACTAACAATAGAATGAAAATGATGAATTATCATAGAACTTTAAACAAAACTTTGAGATAAACTTCCATCAATACTTGAAATTGTGTTTTTTTATTTTGTAAAAATAAAGAAAAACCATTACCTGAAATGTTGTTTTAAGAATAAGATTTTATGAAATTAATCTGAGAGAAACGCAAACTGTTCAGTCAATGAATGCCGAATATTTTCTTATAAAAAAGAAATGGCAAATCTCCACATTAATATTTACATTATTAAAATCGATATTTATTTCGTCTTAATTGCATTTGCTTATGTATTCTTTCATTGTGTAATAATAGAATTCCTTAGGAATTATTGTCAACAATTATTACCCTTTCAATATTATTTTTTTGTATGTTAATTATATCTGTTTTATACTTCGGTATTTTTAATGATTGGAATTTCGAACTGAACTCTTTATTTCGTCCACCGGTAGAGGTTATTCTAGTTCCACGTGCAATGCCTCTTATGGATGTCTCAGTTATATCCCTTTTAACTCCAATACCAAGTTTCGTTTCGCCACTGCCGAGGCTAGGTATTTGACTCACAACTCTTTAGGCCGAGACATTGGATCCAACCAACGCATTTATCCACTCGTCCATGCATCTCAACAGCCGAAACGACGTGAATATGGCAATAAAAATGGTGCCAACGGTCCGAACAATGTAAATGTTATATATAAAGTAAAGTGTATGTGTGCGTGTGTGTGTCCAAAAACTACTCCGTTCCCACTAATCAGAATTCAATGATTCATCGCACATTCAAAAGTTCTAGAACAGTTAGACGCAGGGAACGATTTTTTTTAACTCAGTTTCAGGTTTTACAGATTATGTGAGATCAAAAATATATATTAATATATCATACTAGCCATATATCTTTGATGATATGGTTCACCGGGAGTAAAACTTATTTTCCATTTGTATCCAAATAGATTACATTTGGTACGGATATCTAATACAAGTAAAATGCAAATTTCAGTCATTGTCTGCATTATATAAAACAATAGTCCTAAACAGAAGTATTTTTTATATGAAAATAAAAATACACCTCGAATGAAAGAACAGTAATGAAGGGCAGTAAATTAATGAAATATTCTTTTTAAAGATCAATTTTCAAATTATTTAAACCTGAAAAGTGATATTTCCTATAAGATAATATATAATACAGATATGGAACCATCAGCGTGTAAATTACTATAAGTAATTTGTACATTATTTATCATCTCTCAGTTGCGTCTCTGTGCTTTGGACAGAGTGCGATCAGGGGCTTCTCTGTCAAAAGGGCAGAGGGGCAACTTAGAAAATATTACTGAGAGGTGCCCAGCCCTGGGGAACAGCTCCCCGAGGCCGCACCCTCCCATTGCACAAGAGGGAGGGATCGGTGCTCTCACCGAGGCCAGCGCAAACGACGGTTGCGGGGGCTGTGGGCAATTTTTGTCCCCGCCCGGGTGAACACGCTCAGGTCTCCACTTTAAATAGACCTTGTGTCACATTTCGTCCTCGTGTGGGAACGAGTAAACACCGTAGAAATTCCTATAAAGTGGCCTTTTAAACCCAGAATTTCGCATTTATCCATATAGAAGATAAAACCTATGGCAGGCCTGAGTATAGTTACTTTAAAAATGTGGATCGAGGAATCGATTAAACATTAAAAATTATTCATATTTGCTTTCTATTATTTTCAATACATCCAAAGGCTAAGGAGATATTTGGGAACAAAGTTGAAAAATACCGATTTTTAACATCGCATAATCTGGCAACCCTGGATTTTGCGATAACATGTCGGGAGATTTCCCAGCCATTGCTCGCAGACAATACATTGATGGCATTATGTCCGACACGAAAAAAGAACCAAGCACTTATTCAAATCAAGGATAAGGTTATAGCACTTGAGGGATGCAATTTGTCGGCCTATAATTTGCCAGACCTTTTAGAAATGATGAAGGGATGAACATAGATGAACTGACAACACAAAAGCAGGAGCAAAGCGACTGCACTCGTGAGCTTACGAGCAACCGGCTAGTAATGTATATAATTAAAATAGCTCATCTCAGAAATATACACAGATATTTTTAGTGAATAATCATATTTAAGTAGACACTCCGTTTATTAAAGAGTATATTTATTTTCGTCTACCCGCGTTAATATTCGAAAACTCTCATTAAAGAAAAATATTCTCCCTCAGAGAGTATGGATATCCACTAAAGATGACGTTTAAAGTGATAAAAATCATAAATTTAAAAAATACATTACTTCTTTGGAATTTATTATCGATGTATTTGATGCAAGAATTATATTTTGAAGTATACGACTTATTTTGGGGCAAAATTTCTTTCGCTTTAATTTTAAATTCTTTTTATTAGCATTTTTTTTATAATAATCGAATTTCTTAAACAATTAATTGATTCATTCATACTTTACGGCTTATCAAGCCTTTTCAGGTTATTTACAATCCGAAAAGATTTTTAAATTGAAAATATTTTGTTTAGATAATAATGATTTAGCGATACAATTGTTACTATATTAATTACTCCGAGACTGGGGGAGAAGAAAGGGATTTGTAAATTTCCCAAGTGAATATAACGAACCCGACTGGAATTGGAACTGTGCTTGCCAATTAACAATTCCGACATATTATCCATTGCACCAACCGGACAACCAAGATTGCAGGACCTAATATTCCCAAGCTATCATCCATACGGTACTGAACATGATCGAGTTTGCTTAACTTCGATGATCGTACGGGAACCGGTGTTTCAACGTGATACGGCCGTAAGCCGAATTACGTAAATAAGTTTTCCTTAAACATTATTAATCTTTGACTGGTGGTTTTTATTCAGGTTCCATTTTCCTCTGATCTTTATTACTTTCAATATATTACATGAAATGTTCGAATTACTTAGAATAAGCATTTTAGTATTATTTAATTAATCTAAAGTTTACACGTGTGTGCATGAATAAGTGAGAAAGAGTTTGTGTGTGAGGGTGTGTTTGTGTGCACGTATGTGTGCTTGCACTTTTCAGCACTCACCTCGTAGATTGTGTGACAGCTATATAGATCAACTGGTTCAATCTTGAAGTCTGCCGGATTCTTAACGGCCATCCTTCCCGCTCCCAATCATATATATCAAAGACGTTCTTTTACTTCTGATCGAACCTGCGCAGAAAGGTCATCACATGAGACCACATCGCACGTCTTTCACAGGCGTAAAGCTCTGACTTCAGCTGATCCGAACTGGTTGCAAGGGAGAAGCGTGCAGGTTAAAGTTCATCGACAATGTTCACTGTTTCACCCCTTCACACCGCGTGAGCAGATGGAACCACAGAATTATGACAACAGCATAGAAGTCACTCCATTTATCAGTGTCGTAAAATATTTGGACTGGTTAAATTTATGGTTTTCTCTAAGCGTGTGTTGCATTAAGAATTTTGAAACTTATTTTTGAAGCATCTTTTCCTTTGTCCTAAATTCTCCACAGAAATCCCCTGTTGAAGAATGAACTCATTTTCTATACCCTACGAGATAATCGCTTGAAAGGTGTCAGACTTTCTGATACCGCTAAAAAAATCCGAGGTTTTTTTTAATTTTCTAATTGTTTGAGTGATAATTCATTTAATTTTGGGGACCCAATCGTAATAACGAATGCATTATCATAATTCCGTTTTCCTTCAGGATTTCATACTGTGATTATGGGTTCCACACGTCCGTCATTGCACAACTGTGATGACATCCAAGGTATGTTGTAGAAGTATATCCAAGCGGCTAGCTATGATGACAGGTTTGTCACCTTGGCCGTGATCGAATCCAACAAAGAGTAACCACAAATGCTTTTCAAGACACCGGTTGGGAAATAGCGATCAATAAGATTTATCACTTAACCGCGGTCTTCCTTCACCTTCCAGGAGGCAAACTGTTATTTTATTAACATCCGGCCAAGGAAAAGAAAGCCTCGCATTCACTAGCCGCTCTCGGCGACTGCTGAGTCCCTCACTTCCCGCTGATCCCTTTCCTCATTGACTGTCACTGACTATTCATTATATGGACACCGGCTGGGGTCCAAGCTTCCCTATGTTTGTGTTCCGGAAAAGGAGATCACCCCCCCCAAAAAAAACCTGGATGGGTGGTCAGTTTTTCAATTGATTCTACTTTTATGATTATCTAAAATCACTAACAAAATTTAATGTTTGTCAGTATATTGACTATGAAATTCCTAAGAAACGCTGGTACACAAATCGGCATAAAATAAAAAAAAGAAATTATGTATTTATCCCCTAAGTGTGTGTGAGAAATCGTATTTTTACAATGGCAGGTGATGATCAAATGTGTTATATACTGCAATGTTCAACACAAGAGAAGTGGATTGACAAGGATTGAAAACTGATGCCAAGAACTGAGTTTCATGGAAGAGATGTTTTGTCAGGAGTGGGGATATTTGGCTATTATTAATTTAGATTTCTAAAAAAACGCAATAAAACACTAAGTGCACATTTATATGTCCAGCAGCTGCAACGTGTCCATAATAGTTTGGTCACAAAGCACCTTGCGCTCGTCAATATGGTAAATGATATCATCCATAAGAAAGCAGAGACGCATACATTGTGAATAACAGACGAACACATTTTGGAACACGGTTGGTCTATTTTATCGAACTCACAATTTTCAGCTGACTTGCACTAATCGACTATTACTTATATTGATCGCTGCAAAATGCATTGATGGAGAAAACTCTTTTTTAATTAAACCATCTCCCTAACGCATTTACAAGCACAGATGCGACTAGATAGGCACTGGCCATTTAAGCATTTTATCGCGCATCCACACACTAGAATCCTACAATAGTGCATCCATTGCCGATCCAAATGACTAGGGGCGGGGGTAGGATGATGACATAGGTATTCATAGTTGGAATAAAAGGGAACATCCTCCATCAAGTGTTCGAAGAAATGTGACTCAGGATAAACATTTCCAAGACAGAAACTGTGATCTTGAATTGGAATGAAAGCAAAAATGACACCTACCTTGAATCCATCATAAAAATTCAGAATGTGAAATTTGTAAATATTAAACAGTTCAGAGATTTCTGCGTATGGACCAGCTATTACAAGTTAAGTAAAATAAATTGAACATAACATTGGATGGAAATTTCTACGGATCCAAAACATCAATCTGAATATTCTAGTCATGTTTTTAAATAGTCTCGTCACAACGAAAACTTCATATGGATGCCATCTATGTCACCAACCCGTTCAGAAATATCTAAACTCTCAAAGGTATACAAACGCTTTCTATTAACAATGGTGAAAAAATGCTTTCAGAGAATAAAGCCTGGCATCTTGGCAATATCTTTAAACATTGTGAACTGGCAAAGAATTCTGTCTATATATCTGTGATGAGGTATTATGTACACTATTTACATTATTCGGACTATTGTCCTCATCTTTGTCGCCATATTTCTTACAACGTTTCGGCCATTGTACGCTCCGGCCTTCTTCATGTAGTTGGAATGTCGAACTGAACCCTTTATTTTGCTCACTGGGGTAGACTGTTCTAGTTCCCACGTGCCATGTTTAATGAATGTCAGTTATCAGTTATCTCCTGTTAATTCCCCTCTCCAACACGAGGGGAAGTGGAAAAATCAGTCGTGGTTGACCAAATATGGAGAGAAAAGGGAGATCACCGCCCTCTGTGGTATCAGGTTGAGATAATAGACAAAGAACACTATTGGAAAATTTGTAAACTTAAGGAATCAGCACATTGCTAAACCACAAAAATATCCTGAAGAATAGAAATGAATACAATGTGGAAACCAGTAATAAGGAGTGCCAGAGAAAAGCGATAATATCAACTAAAATTGCAATATGAGCTCTGGTAAAAACATGTAGATAACAGCAAAAATTGCAATATGAGCACTGTAAAAATGGTTGCTGAAGACATTAGTTTTGTAATACTCAGAAATTCATACACAGATGTCCTCAAGGACACATGACACAGTAGAGAAAGGCGTTGGTTAGATCCAGTGACTGGACCCAAAGAGTGTGCGTTCAATACCTGGTTAAGGCGGTGGAGAACTTGGAGAGGGGAATTAACAGGGGATAACTGATAACTGACATCCATTAAACATGGCACGTGGAACTAGAACAGTCTACTCCGGTGAGCGAAATAAAGGGTTCGGTTCGACAGTCTAACCACCTGAAGAAGGTCGGAGCGTACACCTTTGTAATAAATATGGCGACAAAGATGAGGAAAATTGTCCGTATAATTTAAATAGTGGAAAAGAATTGTACCAAATAACAGAAACTCATTTGAGGACTACCAAGAGCAGCAACAACTAAAATAGATAGCACATGTAACTTGAAGAGAAAATAATTACATAATCACGATGCTATTATACAACATCTCTTAATATAAAATATTTAGATGAAAACTCCCATCAATACCAGAAAGATTGATAACAGCTCCTGCACTTGAATAAGCTGTTTCCTAAAAAAAATATTAAGAGAGAATTTTTTTTAAAATTTCAACCAAAATTGCTACTCGGTCAGTGAATTCCAAATGTTTCTTTGTAGCGAAACGGCTAATATTACACATATTCAATATACTGCCGAACACCAATTCTCTGCGAAATTAAAAAGAATAGTATCTATATTTCTGAAATGAGATATTATGAACACTATTTACATTGTTCGGACTATCATCTTCATCTTTGTCGCCATATTTATCACAAGGTTAAGCGAGCGGAATTAACAGGAGATAACTGATAACTGACATCCATTAGACATGGCACGTGGAACTAGAGTAGTCTACCCCAGCGAGCGAAATAAAGGGTCGGTTCGATATTCCAACCACCTGAAGAAGGCTAGATGGTGCAACGGCCGAAACGTTGTGATAAATATGGCAACAAAGATGAGTAGGAAAGTCCAAGCAATGTTAAAAGAATAGGTTACTCAAAAGTCATTAAAATGCTGACTGGTGAATGGCGACAATTCATAACAAATACTGGTGAATATATAATTGATTAAAATATAGCGTGACCCCAAAAAACGGAAACTTTTTAACAATCCAATAAAACCAAGAGTGACGGAAGAAAAATATTTAATTCATAGTAATTGAAACCTTAAAACATGCCATTTAAGAAACAATAATTGAATTTTCATTTTTTTAAATTATGTCCTGTAGATGGCGTCCTCCTGTACGAATGCATTCTTGAAATCTGCTGTTGAGATTCCTCATTGACTGCTGCACAATCTCAGCTGGGATACTGTGAATTTCATTCTGCTTACTAAAATGGCGAAATGTTTACTTGCTCAAGGTCACTGTCTCGCAGTGTTGCCACTTGCTCATGTCTGGTAATACGCACTTTAAAAATTCCCGTTTTTTTGGGTCACCCTGTATAATAGAAGAGTAAAGTTTTTTTAGCAAAAACATAAATTATTTAGGACTCCACCCAATATATTGTTTGCTTAGTTATCCGTACACTTATCTGATATATTCCTATTGGATTGTCTGATCAGACAGTTAGATAAAGGATGAATGAGTACAAATTACGTGACATAGGATGCTATACAATTAGTGTTGTGTTTTTATCAGCATACGAAGAAAAACAGCGAAGATTTTGGAAACCTTAAATGGACAGGAAGTGTATATATAACTAAAAACGAGGAAATTAGAAAATTGTTGACCATTGTAAAACACAGCTTCAAAACACCGTGAAATGATGGAAAAAAATATATTCAACATATTGACACGTGTATCAAAAAAAAAGAGAGTTGAATTTTCTGGAACATATTATGAGGAAGTGCTTTAGGAAAAATAAAAGAATTTATATCATATTTATCATTCTGTTTGTTCCATCTCTCCTTATATAGTTAATTAGTTAGATATAACTCTGCCAATACCTCAAGAATAATGGACTATTCCGTATTGATCACAATAAAGACGGAAAAGACAAAGCATAAATGCTACTTGGTTTCAGTAGAAAAGAAAGAAAGTAAGAAAGAAAGAAAAAGAAACGGTGGAGGTGATAAAGTTCCCTCATGTTTAACGTCTGCTTCAATGAATTGGGAAAATAATTGTTATTTTCAATCTGTTCATTTAGTTAGTGAGTTAGTTAAATAGCCTGTACCTTAAGTCCGGTCAGTACCTCATAAATAATGGACGATTCCGTTTTGATCGTAAAGAAAGATGGAAAAGACATATAAGTTTGGTTTCGGTGGGAAAAAGAATGAATTAATGAATGAATGAATGAACGAATGAATGAAAGAGAAGATAGAAGAAGATAGAGGAAGCAGTAAAGTCCTCATGTTTTAACGTCTACTTCAATGATATAGAAAAATTGTCAATTTCAAATCTTACCATGTGTACCCCCTGACGTCTTTAAATAATGCTCTGTATTCACACATTCTCTTTGTTACTACAATATTTGGTCAAATATTCATGAATGCAGCAGGGGAATTTTCATGAGAATTGAGATTAATTATTATGGAAAAATTATGATACGTTAGAAATTTCAAAGAGGAAAATTGTGGAATTGCTAGGGATATTTTTAGGAAAAGATGATTTCGGCTTTAAAGAAATGCGAGCATGTGTAATGGTTATCGGCAGAGGAACTGTATTCCGCGATGTGATTTCAAATTCCGGCCTTGTCTGTTGTGTTCACTGACACATGATCCCCTTGGCTAAAAGCATGAATCCAACACGTTTTTCCTCTCTAGCTTTCGTTTGAATAGCAATGTGGATAGGACGCTATAGCCTTCCGTGGTAGTTAGTCTAAAATAAGGAAATCGAAACCATATAGAAGAGAAACCATTTCATTATCTTTTTTTTTTAAATCTAAGCGATTCACAGGTAATAACGAAACAGATTTTGTGGTGATTCACGATCGCTTACGCCGTGAATAGACATGAAGTCAAAAAAGATATCTGCATATAAAATCGCAAATAAGGATTGGCTTATTTGTTTTTTTACAGTGAATCGCTTAGGTTTTTGGTCCTGTCACTGGATCTAATCAACGCCTTTATCCAATGTGCCATGTGTCCTTGAGGACATCTTTGTATGAATTTGAGGGTATTATAAACCTAATGTCTTCACAAACCAAACATTAGGTTTATAATGCCAAAGATAACAAAGGCGACAAAGATGAGGACAATAGTCCGAATAATGTAAATAATGTACATAATACCTCATCTCAGAAATGTAGACAGATACTGAAAGGCCGAAACGTTGTAATAAATATGACGACAAAGATGATGACAATAGTCCGAATAATGTAAATAATGTACATAATACCTCATCTCAGAAATATAGAAAGATACAATTTTAAGAAACTTACAATATTTGAAAGACCGTAAAAAACAAAGAGTGTGAGTTCAATACCCGGTTAAGGCAGTGGAGAACTTTCAGAGGGGAATTAACAGGAGATAACTGATAACTGACACCCATTAAACATGGAACAAGTGAGGGAAATAAAGGGTTCTGTTCGACATTCCAACTACCTGAAGAAGGCTGGAGCGTACAATAGTCTGAATAATGTAAATAATGTTAACATTTTATATTCAAGGTAACTTCGATTGAGAGATTTTTCTGTTATACTGAAAATATGCCAAATTCACTTGTAATCAAATTGTCAAGTATACATTAAAATATATGAGAAGAAAGCTTTTATGACTAAAAGTCAGCAAGAGGCAAACCACATGGGCAGCGAGACATTTTTCGATTATTTTTGTGCGCAACAAATTTGCACAGAATATGACGCACCTTTTCTTCTGCAGAAGTACTGGCCCTTAAGCTACTTTCCTTTTGTGTCAAAGGTTCACACTTTTTCTAACCTAAACCGAATAACCCTTCTGCCCTCTCATAGTGGCATTTTTCATGTGACATATTTCTTTTTAAGTATTTATCTTTTTCAGTCTCACGAACTCTCGCCTTCCTTTTACTCCCCCTTCCACATTCACACCCTGTCTCGCTTTCTCTCTTCCTCTATCTCGTGTATATATACACACACACACACATATATATATATATATATATATATATATATATCGACCAAGTTTCGCACTTGAATGTGTAAAATATTCATTAAATTGATTTACTAGTTTTTTCACATAATTCCTCTTTTTCTTTTTAATTCTTTTTTGTTATTGTTTCTTACTTTTCCTCATCCTTCACTTATACTTTCTCCTTTCCTTTTCATCATTTCTTCATCTGTCTTTCTTCTATTTATCATATAAGTGCGCGCTCTAATATCGGGTAGTAATTATAAAATTGAAATTAAAATCTAGTATTCATTGTAAAATAAAACCTGACATTAATTATCGTAATTATAAAATCAAAGTCCAGCACTGATGGTAAACAATTAAATAAATTTCGATATTAATTATAATAACGGTAAAATTAAAATCAATTATTAATGGAAAAAAATGAAATTAAATGCGATATTAATTATAATAATTATAAAATTAAAATCCGTTACTGATGGTAAAAAATGAAATAAGATTTGATATTAATCAATGTAATAATGAAAATTAAAATCTGGTGTTAATTGTTAAATCTAAACTGAAAACCATCTATTAATTCATTATAAAATACAGTTTTAATTATAGGTTTTTTGCATATAATCTTTTAATGCTAACCATCCCTAAAAATTAGATGGTTTGGTTTAGTGTGTTTTTTTGTTTTACGGCATATCAACCTCAATGGGTTACTTAATGCCGACAAAATTTTTATTGCTGGTACTATGTTTTTCTACAAAAAATTATTACTAGGAATATTTTTCCGAGAAGAAATCTATAGCTGGTCATATTTTTTTCAAAGAATGTATAACTGATTGTATTGCTGGTATTTTTTTTTAAGTATTGACGATAATAATTTTTCCTTAACAAATTATTGTTGGTAATATTTTTTTTTAATTACAAAGTATTTCTGGTAATAAAACCTATTATAACACAATTTAGGGCGTTAACTATTTCCCCATAGCTGGGACCCGAAGAGGTGCTACTACTCCAGGTCAGGGTGGACCTGGGAACATCAGCAATTAAGAGGTGGTTCCACGCTCCTCTGACCCTCCTGATCAGAGGCCTTGCTGTTGGACGTAGTTTATCGTCTTACCCAGGACGCGGATGTAGTTTATCGTCATACCGAGGACTATAAAACTTAGATGGCGGTCATTAATGGATCAAGTTCCTTTTCTTATTTCGTTTTTAAATAATTGTTCCTTCTTCATAATATTTTTTCTTGACATAGCTGTCAATACAGTATATGGATTCATATATTTCTCAAGAGACCGACTTGTAACTGAACGGGACACTGTCGAAATTTGAACTCGTCTTGACAAGTTTACGTTTCATGCCAATTTTATTCAAAATAAATGAATCGAGAATATGACTTGTTTCTCTTGTTACCCTTCTGTTGTAAGTTAGCATCTAATCATTCATTTCTTTTTTTCAGATTTCTTCCTTTTTCTTCGAAGTAACGTAAAAGGAATTCAATGTTTCTCATATACTAAACTTTGAGAAGATTGTACTTTCGAATAATTGGTCGAGATAAGATAATAATTCAACGTAATCTCTTTCTCAACTTTCAAAGAGATGTTTAAAATAATGTACAATGCCAAGAAGCTACTCGAAGTATAATGTTATAAAGTAAGATTGCTCAGTTTATGCGAATGTGTGAGGAAGATAACGGTTAACCATAAACCTGAACAGGCTAAGATGGTCTAGATCCGGGAAACATCCTCTTAAGAGTCGGTTTCATAAGAAAATCGTTTCGTGGAAAGAAGCTGCTCGAATTGTACTTACGTGAAAGTTAGAACTTGCGCAACTAAAGAACGTATTCCTCCACATCTTTAAAGACGGTATCTCCTTGATGTTAACAGTGAACTTCCTCCTCTAAGCTTAAGACAATCTTGTAAGGAGATTAGACGTCTACGTCTACTATTATCACTTTTTATAGTATTGATAGGAGATAAAACGAAGGTAAATACTTATATATATAACGTTCGGCAGTTAATGGGTAATAATTATATCACATGTTGGGCAAATAATATCGCGTCGTGATCATCAATGTAAAGGAGGGGACCTATGAATGAAAGATGTATTATTTCTTTTGCATTTTTCCCATTATGGGCATTATTATATCCATTATATAATAACACCGGAGTTCACGGATGGGACGGAAGTGATGAAAGGAAAAAAAGAATGACAAACATGCTTTGTTCTCCGCTAGACATTTATACTACTAAAACATGCACAAAACTATATATACACGTGTGTCACACAGACAATAATAGATAATATATATATACACATCAATGCAAAGTGTAAGAAGAAACAAAAAGGAAGGGTATTACATATAATATGGAGATACTCCTGTGTCTGGAGAAGCCATGTTTAGGATCTCAGATTCAAATGGGCCGGATTCATCTACCTTGTCCCAGGCGAAGACATATTCCTCAAACCGGAAACAGCGAGTCTTGTGTGTTCTCAAACTGACGACTACAGACTGGAGTTTCTTTTTATATCTGGGAAAGATATATTCCCAAAGGGAAACGACACCATGGACTTGTAAGCTGCTGGAGGGGAAGGGGATTTTCAGCCTCTACCTAGGATATGGGTATACCGAGGTAAAGAAAGCCGCCTTACGGTTTACCTACTTCAAACAAAACTGAAATAACTGCCACTACTGTCACTGCATGGAGTGACGTCACTAAACGATCGTCACGTGACCTATGTCCCCCCAAAGTGAGAAAATCGCCTTCTCTATGTACTTCCTTCTAGCTATATGCCTTACTCATTATATTCTTGCTGTTTTAAGTGTTCAGCTGAAGTGCTTTTTGCTATTTCGTAACGCTCTTTGCAAAGTTTATGTTCATATGTGTGAAAGTTAACGGAATACTCAGGGAAGCATCCTCTTGGGATTTGGTTCGACAAATCAGCAGTTCTCGTAAAGAATCTATTCAAGTGGACCTTGCTTCTTACTAAAGGAATACTACGGAAATATTGTTGGTTCGCCTAAGTGTAAGCTGCGAGGGGGGTCTTAGCAAGGAGGGTTAGAGATTGGTAAACTAAAAAAATTAGCTCGGTTGAACACTCTCCGTGGTAATAGCGGCAGAGATAGCAAGGAACTTTTAAAGATTCGTCATTGAAAAGGGCTTAGTGAATTGGAAACAATTGATCACCTACAGGGTCGCATAGATGCTTCTGAACTGCATCCCTGTTTGGTCCATCGCTCTTAATAACTAATATTTTACAGGAGATTTTAAAATGAGCACGCAACGTATTATGTTAGTTATGTTTCATTGCATTCGATTTACTGCGTTTAATTTTCTTTATGGTGTACGCCCATTGGCCCCTTTTGTTTGTGTCCTTATTTTCTTTAATTTAATTCCACCTTTTTTTCGTTTTTCGAGTGTGTTTTTCATAATTGTTGTATCTGAATAAGGGTTCTGTGTGTAGCGGAGCATTTGAGTGGCTTTTAAATTTTTCGAATCCTACATTAATTTTTTCCAGTTAACAGATATCCCTACCACGATTAACGATTGTGTTTTTTTTTATATAACTAACACAATTTTGTTGAGATCCTTGTACATATAGTATTATTCACATGGTAAATATTCATTGGGTATTTCTTTTTAAAAGTTGTTATTTCCCCACCCCACACAGATATTTGTACATTTGGGGACTAAGTAGGACTTCCTAAAGACTTCGAGGTATCATGGTGGTTGTTGTAAAAAGATATATGGTATTTTGGTGCAAGGTATATTGTATATTTTGTTTGGGTCAGTTATTGTGGCTAGCCAAATTTAAGATAAGGCAGACAAGTGCAGTCTTCTCCATCCCCATATTTGTCATTTTGCCTCATTTTTTGTATTTATACAAAAATAAATATAACTTGCTTTATGGCTTTGATTACTAAGGTTACCATTCTTTCTTAAAACAAGAGACATTTGTACAAAGGCTGATTTACTGCTTGTAAGCATTCTCTTTTATATACCAGGTGTAACAGCAAAATTGACCAAATCGTGTAACTGCAAAATTGTCCAATTGTTAGATTAAGGTTTAAACGTTGTACCTTAGAAATGATTAAAAATATCTTACTGGAACTCTCAGAGGTTTTTATAACACTATTGGACTCTACTTTGAGTAATAACAATGTAATACTTACACTCTGAGTTTAACAGATAAATCGTGATGAACTCGATCATAAACAAAAATGACATGTTCCTCATTAGTTAATCATAGCTAAGGATCTGAAGCTTCAGAAGGATTGAAATTACGTTCATATATATATATATATATACATTATTCAAGGATCCTTTTCCAACTTATTCAAGATAACATTCGTCCTCTCTCACCTTCTATCTTTCTGTTCTGTAGTATCAAGTTGCCTCACACGTTTTAGACTGTCATGGCTGAAACTCCTCTCTCTCGTACCAAACGTCTTATGGATTGAGTTGGATCTTTTCTAATTGATCTTTTTATGTCTAAGTTGAAATCCTCAACTAATCCCTCTTGCTGTTGTAACGTCCTGATGCAGTTTCCCTCTCTACTGCTCCCTCTTTTTTAACTTATTCACCGTTCTCTTGATGGTTCTTGAATGGACTTTGAAGATGGAAGCTAGAGTATTAATGTTGGTACAGTTACTGACGGCCTGAATGATCTTTTTCCTCTCAACATTGCTCAGTGGAGTAGACAGTAGGGCTGACGCAAAACGATTTCAACCTGCTCTCTTCTAGCTGAATAACTCAAAGGGCCTTTCATTAATTCTTACGATAAATGTTATCAAGATGGCTATATGCTTTATCTGAAATCCTAGAAAAAAGAAACTCAATTAGTTTAGTGACTTTTCTTATGTATTAAACATTTTGTAGAATGGACAATCAAGCTGTAACACAATTTGGACAATTTTGCTGTTACACTCAGTATATATATTATTATTAATGTTTGTGTGTTTCCTGCTTTGTATCCTGTAGAGCCGGGTCCAAACTATGGTTTTTAGGCCTTATCAGAGAATTGCCATTTAACTGTTTATCACTTTTCTTAGTATATGGGATGTTCCTAGTAGGGCGATTTTCTGGGTAACTTTATGTTGATGTTACACTGTTATTAAAATTGGCCATTCCTTTACTCATGTGACTCAGAGATCCGATTACTATTGGTACAGTCTCAGGCTTCATTCCCCATATCCTGTTAATTACGATCTCCAGGTCCTTGTATTTGGACAGTTTCTCGATAGTTTTTATGGAGGTGTTTCTCTCAGATGGTACTGCTATGTCAATAAGTATACACTTCTTTATTTTCTTTCTTTCTGCTGTTTTTTTTTATTTCCCTGACAGTTTGAATCGGCGTGTCCCAGAGGATAGTTTCATCGTTATTTTGGGTAACTCTGTCTGGTTGTTAGCCATACCGTCTCTCGGTTGTTTCGAGTTTGTGCTTCTTGCATATCTTTCAGTGCATATATATCGCTATCTTGTTAAGTCTCAGAGTATATTCATTTTTTGCCAATTCCATATATCCTGAAATAACATGTTTGACTGTTTCCTCATATTTTCCGCCGTCCTGCATTTCGTGTTAGTTCTATCCTGGATTATGTGACAATGATATGATCTGGTTTCAAGGCTTTGGTCCGGAGCCGCAGTAACTAGGCATTCTGTCTCATCTTTCAACCCCATGTTCCTTAGCCAGTGATGTTTTCTGTTGGTCCACATCTGCTTTTTTCGTTCTTTTTATGTAATTCTGATGCAACGCCTTGTCCTCCGAGTTTTGTTGTAATTTCATTTGACCAAATTGTTTTGCTTTCTGCTTTACTCGTTTGGCGTAGATATTATTCGCTTCGTTTTTTGTTGGTAGGGTTTCACGTACATTAAGCTCTTTCATGAAGAGGGCAGCTTCTTTGTTGATGGAGTCGATTTGGTCTTTTCCTGTTTATAGGAGAGGGTCATTGGTTTTTGTGAGGTAGGCATCCAATCCGATTGTTGTAGTCTTTAGTGTTAATACAAGTTGGATCTGATTTCGAACTTCTAAAGATCTTGATACATACAACTGTTAGTGTTTTGGGGTACTGTATGTACTAGTGAGCCAACCAAAATGAGCCGACTTATTTTATAGTTGACCAATAGAAGTATAACCAATCAGAAAGCTCAAAATATTCAATTCGACGTGTATAAAGACAGCCATGTTTTTTTTTCCGAATATTCACTGTTAACCGCCGAGACTTTCGAAGACTGAAGAATTACAGAACAGCTGATTGGCAATATAGTCAGATCCAGTAGAGTATCTGACTCTTGAGTGTTAATCTTTACCGTTGGTTCATTGAACAGATTAGGTACTGCGCTGGATTCTATATTCATAGACTACGACGAACATGGTCAGCAACAGCCTATGAACATCTGATTTCGGGTGGTGCATCCTCGCTTGGATAAGCATTTTCTGTTCTTGCCGTTCAAACTTTTAATGTCATTCAACTTCCATTTCATAATGTTGAAGCTTTATAGCTAATGTGTTGATAGCCTTCATTTTATTTTTCCCATTTACTTCGCTTTCTAGTATCAAACATACCCTTCTATAATATTCTGTTCGGTCTTTTTCTTCAAAATTGAATGTTGTATTCCATCTTCTTCATTAATTCCTAAGTATTTGCATATACCATCTTGGTTCAGTTCTTTCATTTTGTTGGTGATATCAATGTCTAAATCCGTAATTTTCGTTAGTTTAGCGCCTTTTAAAGTGGCTTTGGCAGATTTGTCGATTCTGAACTCCATCCTAATGTCTTCGCTGACAATGGTGAGTAGGTTTTTCTGCTGGTTGTCATCCTTGCCAAACGTTTTAAGATAATCACTATACAATAGGTGATTCAGTTTGCCATTCTGTATCTTTCATCTATGGCTACTTTTGTTAGTAGGCAACTGAGTGACGATAATGCAAGACAGAAGAGTAGGGTTGATAATGAATCTCCTTGAAAGATCCCGCTCTTGATAGTGATTGGTCTCGATGTTAATGACCCATTTGTATGGTTTAGATTCAGTGTAGTCTTCCAGTTTTTCGTGCTTTCTGTTATGAATTTCACTGTTGTGGGTCATACTCTGAATATTTTTAGGCTCTTCGTTATCCATGAATGTGAAATACTGTCAAACGCTTTCTGTAGTCGGTCCATGCTATTGATAAGTTTCTTTTCCTTGTTTTCACCTCTTCCAATATTGTTTTATTGATAATTAGTTGGTCCTTGCAGCCGTAACTTCCTCATTTACATTCCTTCTGTTCTGCTGGGAGTAAGTTGTTTTTCTTAAGGAAGTTGTATATCCTCTCGGTTATGAGAGAAGCCTGGATTTACATTGTTAGTAGGCAGGTGATGGGCCTATATTTCCTCGATTTTTGCGTCTGTTTTGAGTAGTAGGCATGTTATTCCCCACGTGAGCCATTTTGTCTAATATTCTGTGTTTATGATTACATCATTGTAAGCCAGTGTGAGCTTTTAGTGGGTGCTGGATAGGTCTTTCGACTATTCGGTCTGTTCCAGGTGATTTCCAGTTTTAGGTTTTTGCAGATAGCAGTGGTTGTTTCAGTAATATCAGTCCATTTTTGGAAATCTATGTGTTTTTTCCCTGTTGTTGCTTGATCCATGTAGCTCTGACATTGTGCATTTGGCAGTTTTCCCACATCTTACACCAGAACACCTCGACTTCCTGGATATTACGTGAGCCATTTATCCAAGTTCTCGATAGAGTTGCTTGGAATCTTTTCTGAAGGTATTGTTTTTCCAGAAGAATATGTTTTTTTTTAATAACGCCTGATTCTCTGTGCCTTCGTTTGAATTTTTTTTGTTTCAGCTTCTTTTAAATTTTGGTACGTCCGTATTATTCTTTATGTCAAATCTTCGTTTCAGTTGTCTCCTTTTTATTTATTTCATTTTAGAAACCATATCTATTTCACTTAGAAGCGACAATTGTCCTGCTAATTTATTGATTTCGTTTTCTATTTTTTTCTTTCCAGACTGGCATTTTTCTTTGTCGTTTACTTTGAGTTTTTACGTTTTCATCTATTGTTTCTGCTATCGTTGCCCAAGCCGCGTATACATGATTATTGATTTCTGTCAGGTTCTTCGGTCTTTCTATTTTGTCCCTTATTTTTTTAACTGCTTGGTTAGCAAGTTTGATAGATTATTATTATTATTATTATTATTATTATTATTATTATTGAATTTAATTTTTAAAAATATATCAGATTTGATAGTCGAAAACAAGAGAAAATTTGCCATATCATACATTTGCGTTTACAAGCAGAAATTATGAAAACTAAAGAATGATAAAAAAGTAGATAAAAATAAGAGGTGGGTTTATAAGAATATAGAAATTAAACAATATTTCGATTGTTATTGTAAAGGAAGGCATTATTCGATGCTAACAAGCTAATATGTCGTTGGTGAATACGGGATATGAGCCTGGAAATATATTAATTTTTATTTCTTTGTTCCCGGTAATCATTCTGTAAAGAGTTCGATTTTATCTAAGGAAAAAGTTAATTATTTCCTGCGTGCAAAGTAAATTATAATGATAAAATCAACCCAACTTTTTCCAGCAAACAATATAACCATTTCACTCTTTACATTGTTCGAACTGTTCTTATCTTTATTTTCATATTCACGATTGTTCGGCCGTTGTACTCTCCGACTTTCTTCAGTTAAATTTCGTTGGAATTTCAAACCGAACCCTTTATTTAGTCCGCGGGGTACAAAAATCGATCATTCGCCTTTGCATGGAGTATTGCTGCCATATAAGGTCTGGGGCCCCTGCTGTTTGCCTCAGGGTTCTTGATAAGATTCAGAGACGGATATGCAATGTGATTGGCCCTGATCTGTCATCTGGTCTGCAGTCGCTCTCTCACAGACGCGATGTTGCATCGCTCTGCCTTTTTTACAAGGACTTTCACGGTAATTGCTCCGAGGAGTTGCTTTCGCTTGTCCCTAGGCCTCGTGAATTTAAACGTCCTACGAGGCTGGCATCCCGTTCCCACCCCTTCACCGTTGAAACTGTTAGATGTAGACGTCTCTTCTACTCCAATAGCTTCATGTCTCGCACATCTCGCCTATGGAACTCCCTTCCCTATTACTGTTTCCCTGACAAATACAATCTCCAACGGTTTAAGTGTAGCGTCAATCGACATCTCCAGTTGCCTTGATCTATCCACTTCCCTTCTCCACATCCTTTCACCTTTCATTCCTATCTGCTCTCGCTCCAAATCTTCCGTAACCCCCTTGCCTTGATCGACCCTCCGTCTTTCTCTTTCTCTACATCCTCTACTTTACCACTCCTATCTGCTCTTCCTCCAACCCTTCTGTAACCCCATGCGTGATAGTGGCCTCCAGCCTTGCTTGGGGTGATACGCTTAAAAAAAATAAAATTGTAAAAAAAAAGAAAGTAAAAGCAACCTACTGCGGGAAAATCTTCTGGCTAGTCTGTCATGAATAAAAAAGACCTGATCGCCTAAGTGTGTATCACGTATAGTAATACTGACGGAAAAATAACAGGAAAACCATGGATAGCAATGATCCTTAATATCCTGAGGAGAGATGCCACATAAAAGCAGAAGAATGCTCTGGGCAATTATTTTAACTGACAATTACTGTTAGGAGATTTTTTTTCATAGTACCGATGTCGCTAATGTACTAGAATTATTATCCTAAAATTGTTATTTAATAAAAAATATTCTTTCCTGATTATTTTAAAATCTTTCTCCGTTTTGCATATTTTGTTGTTGTTGTTGTTATTGTTGTTGTCTTTTTTCTTTTTATCTTACTAAACAAAACATTAAAATTCTTTATATTTTCTCAATGTTTACCAGATAATGGAATGGTATTACAACGGTGGCAAATTTTACGAGCGACACAAATGCTAGGTAGGCCGAACTCATGAATTATACGATGACTTCTCTTTTAAGATATTGAACCATACCTAACTCTCTCCATGAAATAATCTATTTGCGACATTCATTTACAGTAACATAAAAGTCCCATGAAGGACTCATATTAGAAATATACAGATTAAGAGAGACAAGACGCAGTATATAAAGTAGGGTGTGTAACATAAGGGTTAACCCTAGACTTGATGAGTGCTTAAGGCAACATAACTTTGAAATACCGGTTCACCGTACGATCACTCAGCGAACTTAAGCAACGATATAAACTGATCAGTACCTAGATGGATGACCGCTTGGAAATACCACATACCGTAAAATTGGATGTGCTGGAGATATAATGGATAATGGCTCGGAATTTTAAACGCAGAGCCGAGTTCCAATTTCCATCGTTTTTTTTTTCATATGCCTTGCGTGCAAATACCTTTCGGAAATGTATGAATCCTTCTCGTCTCCCTCCAGCTATTGGTTCATTTGTATGACTTCTATCACTAAAACATCGCCAAATGCATACTTTAGTATCTGCCGATATTACTGAGATGAGCTATTATGTACACTATTTACATTATGCGGACTATTGTCCTCATCTTTGCCGCCATATGTATTACAACGTTTCGGCCATTGTACGCTCCGGCCTTCCTCAGGTAGTTGGAATGTCGAACTGAACCCTTTATTTCGCTCACTGGGGTAGAATGATCTAGTTCCACGTGACATGTCTAATGGACTTCCTTTATCTGTCGCTCGATAGACAGACCAATATAGTGATTTTCCATGCGTAGCTTAGATGTGCTACAAGGCCGAAAGTTATCCACTGTTCTATGTGTCCTCAAGGAAACATAACACAGTGGATAAAGGCGTTGCTTAGGTCCAGTGACAGGACACCGAAGTGTTTGAATTCAATACCTGGTTAAGGCGGTGGAGAACTAGGAGAAAGGAATTAACAGGAGATAACTGATAACTGACATCCATTAGACATGGCACGTAGAATAAGAACAGTCTACCCCAATGAGCAAAATAAAGGGTCCAGTTCGACATTCCAACCACCTGAAGAAGGTCGGAGCGTACAACGGCCGAAACGTTGTAATAAATATGGCGACAAAGATGAGGACAATAGTCCGAATAATGTAAATACATTATTAAAATCTAAAAATAGTTTGTCTTTAAACGACTTGAAAATTGTTGATAAGCCGTAAAAAACGAATCTGACAAGAACATATTTCGATTCAACTGAAAAATAACGTTTAATTCAGAAATATTTTATAAAGTGCCGGAGCACAAATGCAAAAGTTTCCTAGAATAAAGATAATCACAGTTTATGATGTGACGTCCTCACAAAAAGCAAAAACTGCCCGATAATTTTCAGGTGAAACATTTGGAATATAGAAATAAATTGTTAATACTAATAATAGTGCCATACGTGATAAATGTTTGCGTCACAAAGTCACTTTCGATCCATGACTGACTAGGCAGATTATTTCCCTGTAGTAGGTCGCAGTTTATTCCAGAGGTAGACGGGCTGCCACCCAAGGCAATGGGATCACGTCTATCCACCTATTCAACCCAAAGTCCGGGCGAGATAAGATAGATTTCTACCTTGCTTAATGATCTTTACGCGTAAGTGAATGTAATGTACCCGACTGGAACTCGAAAACGCCTCTACGATTTCTGATTACGAACCGTTACCCATTATACCTCACCCACACCTTTCAACCACTACCATTATTATTATTATTATCATTATTATTATTATTATTATTATTATTATTATTATTATTATTATTATTAAATAAATTATCATTTAACGAACAAGTGTATTTCTGAAGAATAACGTTTTAATCTAAGCAGTCTTTGTAAGCAAATAGGTTAAGATTAAGAGATATAGAAATGAATAAAAAGAAAATTAGAAACAAATAGAAATCACAAAGCATAAAATGTTCTAAACTTAAGTTCCACATATAGTAACAGAGCCTCTGAAATTAATTAATCAATTATAATATAATTACCTAATTAGTTAATTAAAAATTCAATTCACCTATCTAAACCTCTTATTTAATAGTTTTGTTTTGGTTTGGGAAGATAATTAAAACTATTCAATTTTGGGGTTGATTGTTGTAGTTTATTCTAACTATTATTTTTGCGGGAACAATTGTTAATTTGTTTATTACTTCATGTATTTATTTGGATTGATTATCTTTATTTGTGTTTTCTAAAGGTTAGTTTATCGGGATCGGTTTGTTAGTTTATTTATTTATTTGGATGAATTTAGATTCATTTATTTTACTTGTTAATATTTATTTGTTATACTGTGTATTTTCTCTTTTCGGTTTTCGATTTTTAAGTAACGTAATTTTTTTTCTTTTATCGTTATATAACAGTTATAGCTATTTTTTCGTCCGATTTTTGGTTTGATTTTTATAGTCTAATTAATATTTTGGTCATAATGGTTTGTTAATTTGTTTATTATTTACTTTATGTATTTGGGTTCATTGATTTTGTTTCTTATTTTTATTCTATTTTGTCTATTCTAACAGGTGTGATTTGGTAATTTGTTTGGATTCATTTATTTTGCTTATTTTATTGTCATTTTGTTTATTTATTTATTTTATTTTAGATTATTTTTTCTGTTTTCGATTTTTAATTAACGTAGTAAAAAGATTTTCTCATGTCTGCATTTTGAGATGAGTCGGATCTTTTATTTAATAATTTATTTTGGTCTGGAAAGTTAATGATAGTTATTCTTTACTCCAAGCAAAGTTTGCAATTTTGAATTGGTTGTTGTAGGCTGGTGATCTTTTCCTTATATTCCAATATATTTTTGGTGTGACGTGCGTTTTGTTTTTAATTTCCCAGATATACTTAGAAAGCATTGTGCTGTTCGCATATTTACTATTTGTGAAAGATGTTTTGTGTGCATAATATCTTTGTTTCCAGGCTCCTTCAGTTATTCCTATGTATACTTTTTCTTCATTATCTGGTGATTTTACCGTTGATTGGTACCGTTTAAGGGACATTCGTTCTTTATTCTGCAGTTGCACGTGGGTTTAATTTGTTCGTGTAGTTATTTGATAATTTTCTATTGTGCTTTTTTTATTAATTGTGCCATGTTCTCGGTGCAACTGTTTGCTTATTTTTACTGTGTTTTTGTTGAATATTTTGCGTAGGGTGCTTGATTCCGGAAAGTGTTTGTGTAAGAGATTGAAGAATATTTTTCCTACGTTTGTTTTTACGTTTTTGCTCTACGGTGGGTTGAACCATATGATATTGCTTTTCCTGTTGGGCTTTTTGTATTCTGTGGTGAGTATGTGAGTGTTGCTGGGAATTCTCTATCTTTTAGGGCTGCTTCGTAGTCTTTCTCAGCTGTCTTAAATATAGATTCATTGGAGGAATTGTCGGAAAGCCTGCGGTTAAAGGATTTTGGTATCTGTTTGATTATAGAAGGCGTGTGGATGGACAATGTGTGTATATAGAGTGGTTTATCATTGGGCTTTCTGTATGGTTTGTATGTGCCTTTTCTTCGGTTGAAGGTAACATCTAGGAAATCTACTTCATTTAGGTAAGTTTTTATATCTATGTCGAATCCATTATTTTTGAAAATCTTTACTATTGCTATTCTAGTTTTGTCTGTGTTTTGTTTGTTACAGTTTCTGAAGATTATGTCCCTGTAGAGTCTGTGACATTTCTAAATATTATTTTGCTTAGTTCGTGTAGTAAGTAAATACCTGTGATTTTGCATGTCATTGCACCGTTCAAGCTTCCCATTGTAGTGTCAAATATATATAAAATAAAAACAATAAAAATAAAAATAAAAAATAAAAATAAATGAAAACAAGCGAAATAATTGAACCCAAATAAAAGAATAATCTAATAAAAGACTTCTGGTAAAATAACTAAACTAAAACTAAAATAGACTACCCACAATGCACCACTGGCCCGTATATATCAATAGCCGAGAAAAATAACAGCAATCGTGGCCTGACGATTGCGTCTACCAAGAAACAGACTTTCGCCTCTAGATGTTGACTTATACGTTCACTTATATATATATATACACACACACACACATACACACACACACACAAATATATATATATATATATATATATATATATATATATATATATATATAGCTCCCCGGCTAAGACGATAAACTACGTCCAACAGCTCTTGTTAGGGTCCCAGCTATGAGCAAATAGTTAACCCCCAAACTTCGGTCAAAATACTATGAATGTGTAAAAATAGATTTTAATACCAGAACAAGTTTGTAAAAAAAATAATTGTTAGCAGTGATTTTGGTAAGGAAAAAATTATTACCAGAAATAATTCAAAAAATATTACCAACTATACATTTTTGAGAAAAGATAAAATATTACCAGCTATACAGTTGTTGGGAAAAAAATATTACCCAAAATAGATGTTTGAAGAAAAATATTACCAACTATACTTTTTTGTAAAAAATTATTACCAACAATAAAAATTGTCGGCATTCAATAACCCATTAAGGTTCACAGGCCGCAAAACAAAACAAGTCAAACAAAACTACAGATATATATATATATATATATATATATATATATATATATATATATATATATATATATATTTGTGTATGTGTGTGTATGTGTGTGTGTATGCAAATATGTAGAAAAATAGCAAAGAACACGTTAGGTAAATAATCCGGATTCCTTCGCTACATAAGAGTTCTTATGTTTCAAAAACAAGAGTCAAAAACTTCAATATAATTATTAAAATTAAATTGAACTAAAGTATCAAGCCCTGTTTCATCCTCAAGCGAAAATTTAGGAATAACTAATCTCGAAATGTACGCATCTTTATAAGCATTTTCATTCGTAAAATTAATTACTATGGAAACGGCTGGTGTGACTATTTTGATAAGGGGCAGAAGAGTTAATTTGTATCCACATATCAGTCACCTTCGGAAAGAGGTCAAGCCGAGGCAGGGCCGGGGTGTTCATTTTAAAACGAATGATGGCATTCATGTACGCACATCGTCATGTCATTTCACAGCGACACCATCGTATGTCGTTAAGTGTCTAAAGAATTTTATTTCATTTATTTATTTTTCCTAAAGGGCTATTTCGTACATAGATGCTTCGCACTGAACTACAGTTTGTTTTTTGACGACTTCATAAAGGGTTTTTCTACCTTATGATTGGGTTAAGCTTTCAAACCTTTTATTAGACTATTAGATTTTTTATGCTAATTATTTAATGCGAAATTTTGTTGATGTCCGCAAACAAACGTTAACTCATGTCTATGGTTTAATAAATTTTCATTATTTAGAAACTTAACAATGTGTAGTTTTTCATGTAAGCATATATATATATGGTCATCCCAGGTTTTACACGTTCTTATTCTATTTATTTTCCATTTTACTTTTGGTGTTTTATTCATTTCTTTTAAATGCCAAAATATTTGGATAGGGATGACTGATTTCTATTTCTAATATTATTGAAGGAGCTTTTGTATTGTCTCCATCTAATTTTAAACTCATTGTGTTTCAAGCTAGACGATTGCGTCTAGTATGAAACAGACTGTCGCCTCTAAGTTTTGACTTCTATGTTCACTTTTATATTTACACGCCTTATCTCTGATATTGAGCACTTTATCCCATAAATATAGCACACCTTAAGACTATATTTCTTTATACACACACACACACACACACACACACACACACACACACACACATACATATATATATATATATATATATATATATATATTTCTGCGTATATATATATATATATATATATATATATATATATATATAAATATATATATATATATATATATATGGCGAACTCTCCCGTCGTATTCGACGTATGAGAGTCGAGCAACTCAGCTTTCGGAACCGACAGCCCAGAAACCAGCACACATGATTTGATTATAGTAGTGGGAGAACCAATCACACTTTCTGAAGGGCCGAATACAGAGATCTGGTGCACTACGTGCCACAAGGTACCCAAACGAACCTCCGCAGTTTTTGAATTCAGAGTTGTCCTTCTCCAAGACCAGTTGCCGTCCAAGGCTACTGAACACAGTGTGTCCTGTTATTTGCCCATAGCTGGAGGGAGAAGAAGAGGATTAATTCCTTTCCAATGCACATAAGTGAATGTAACAGATTCGACAGTAATTCGAACTCGATTCTCCGGTTCTCAATCCGAGACCCTATCCACTACTCCACCGTACCTCCTCACACACACACATATATATATATATATATATATATATATATATATATATATATATATATATATATATATATATATATATATATATATATATATAGAGAGAGAGAGAGAGAGAGAGAGAGAGAGAGAGAGAGAGAGAGAGAGAGAGAGAGAGAGACAGAAACAGAGAAATAGAAAGATAGATTTATAGATACATAGAAATTCTTAGGCTAAGATAGACATAGGCTAACGAACATGCTTAGAGAGATGGTAAGGAACATGCTCAAATCGATGGCTAGATATGAACATTCTGTGATAGATAGATAGATAGATAGATAGATAGATAGATAGATAGATAGATAGATAGATAGATAGATAGACACTGTTGTGGGGCAGACCCTTTTGCACGAGATGGACTCGTCCAAATTATACTTATACTGACAGAGATAATACCTGCAGGTTGAGATACGTTGAGTCAGGGTGTGAGTTACGGAGATAGTACACAGGATGTTCACAGAGAGTTATACGAGAGTCCAGCGAGAGAGTTAATTACGGCTTCACTTACAGAGACTTGTACATATACTTTCTACTAACCCGCATTCCTGGACTACTAATCTTCACTTCAAGTCTGTATTCTTACGTTTAATACACTTATTTTTCTATCTCAATTACTGGCGTTGTTTATTTATTTGTGCAGGATTCCATTCCCGGAATCCACAACAGATAGATAGATAGATAGATAGATAGATAATGACGAGACTAGCATAGATAGATAGATAGATAGATAGATAGATAGATTTAATGAAATATATAGATAGTAGGCGCTCTGTGATTCCTGTTAAAAACAATACTTCATAAACATTTTAACCGTAACGCTCGATTTTGAGTCAGTGTTTTGCCTTGTGCTGTGTGTACATTAATATTAAATATATAGATATAAATATGCAAATATAGTTAGATAGATAGTAATAAATATGCTAAGATATATATATATATACTAATGTATATGCTAAATAAATTTTAATGCACATACTTAGATAGTAGGTAGATAGATAGTAATGATTATGCTTAGATATACAGACACCAGATAGATAGATCGTAATGAACCTCCTGAGTTATGTAGTGAGTAGAGCTCTATAATTCTTATCACAAACATCATTCTACATATACATTTAACAGTAAGGATCTACTTTGAGCGACGCTGTGGATTTGTACAGTGTGCACATTAGTACAAAATAGATATAAATATGCCGATATATATATATGCGCGCACACACACACACACACACACACTCTCACACACACACACACACACAAACACACATATATATATATATATATATATATATATATATATATATATATATATGTAATAATATATATATGTACAACGCGATGACCTCTCCATGTGTTCAGTACTGGGTCCGACATTTTACAAAACCTTCCATCTAAGATATATTGATCATATCCTTATTTTAGTTAAAAATACAGATGAAATACTTCAACTTCAAAAACGTTTTCAAGATAATTCTGTCCTTAAATTCACGTATGAACTAATAATAAAATTTCCCTCTTTGACATATTGATAAACACAAATAATAACAAATTTACTATTTCGCCATACAAAAAACCTACCAGCATAAATTCTTGTACACTTGACTACAAAAGCGAATGTCCATATTACTACAAAATAGCAATTCTAAAAATTCTAATACTTCGTGCAAAAACTAATTCATCTACAAAACAGATTTTTTACAGGGAACTAAAGAATATAAAACAAACACTTATTAATAATAGCTTTCCGAACTATTAGGTCATTCCATTAGTTCTGTCCTAATTTTAACTTTTTGTTAAAATGAACGAGATTTAAAGAGTATTTTATAATGTCTAATGGAGCTGAACATTATTTTTATGTTTAGATGCATTTAAACTGATCAAATTTTATTTCAGAGAACAATAAAATTAAATTTTGTTTGATTAAAACCCTGCTAACATGGAAGTACCCAAGAATCATTTGAGGCACATAATGCTTTATGAGTTCAAGAAAGGAAACTCAGCAGCCGAAGCGACTAGAAACATTCACTCAGTTCATAGAGAGGAATGTGTGAATGAAAGAACTTGGAGAAGACGGTTTGCAAAATTCAGAGGTGGAGATGTCACCCTTGAAGATGAAGATCGAACCGGACGTCCAGTTGAGTTTGATGAAAAGATTCTTGAAGCAACCCTTGAATAAAATCCTGCTTTACCAGTTGAGGAATTGGCAGTTGTTCTCCGTTCTAACCATACAACTGTTCATCGTCATCTTCAACATGTTGGAAAAGTTCCTAAACTTGGAAAATGGGTGCCTCATGAATTGTCTGAAAACAACCTCAAATCCCCAGTTGACATCTGCTCTTCTCTTCATTCTCGCCAACTTGTTTCACATTTTTTTGGATAGACTTGTGACTGGCGACGAAAAATGGATCTTTTATCGAAATGTTAAGCGTCGTAGACAGTGGTTTGGTAAAGGGGAAGGACCCCAGCCTCAGCCGAGAAGGGAACTTCATGGGAAAAAGTTTCTTCTTTCAATCTGTTGGGATTTCCAAGGAATAATCCGTTTTGAATTCTTACCACCTAATGCAACAATTAATGCTCAAATATACTGTCAGCAATTAGAGCGTTTGAACCAAGCTTTGAGGAAAAAAAGACCTGCTCTAGTGAATCAAAAAATGGGTGAAGTTTCATCAGGACAATGCGCGACCACACACAGCAAGAATCACACCACAAAAGATCAAAGAACTTGGTTGGGAGAACATTCCTCATCCACCTTATTCTCCCGACCTTGCTCCTTCAGACTACCATTTATTTCGTAGCTTACAGGATCATTTGGAAAAAACAGCTTTTGTAACACAGGATTAGGTTAAAACTGACATTTGTGAATTCTTCGAATTAAAGCCAAAAGAATTTTACAGTAATGGAATTAGTAAGCTTGTTAATAGATGGAAGGAAGTCATAGATAATCAGGGAAAATACATTGTTGAATCTGTAATTAAATGTAACATTTGGTCACTTGTTTTCTTTATTCAAAATTCAGACAGAACTTATGGGATGACCGATATATAGTTGATGAACAAATAAAATACTTTCTTCGAAGTCTTAATACAAAGCAAATAGAACGTAATACTGCTTCAACTAATTCCAAACATTTTAATCTCTTTTATCGTAGTCAAATGCATACTAATTATAAACAAGATGAAAATATACTAGAAAAATTAGTAAATACTAAAATATCTACAGTAGATCTGAGCCAAAAAATTAGGTTAATCATGTACTACACTAAATCCAACTTAACTATTCGCAATGATTCTTCCCCCCTCCCCGTTAGCGATTTACAAAAACCAACGTAGTTTACAAATTCAAGTGCCCTTTGGGAGATTGTATCTCCAATGGATTAAATAATATTTATGTTTGTCAAACCACAAACTCGCTTTCACGGCGCTTAACTCTACATTTAAATGATAAATCTAATATTTTTAGACATTTAAAACAACATGCCTGCCCGCGTACTCACTTCTGGAAAATTCTTGTTGACAACACAATTATACTTAAACATGAAAACAATAAACAAAAATTAAAAATTCTTGAAGCTATATACATAAAAGAGTTGAAAACTAACCTGAACAAAATAAACTATGAAATCCCCACAAATATTCATAAATTCCCATAATTTATAACAGAAGCCATTGGTTTATACCAACGGTTTCCCATACTTAATACTTCTCGTTTTTTACTCTCGCGTGGTCATGTGTGACGTCACGAGTTGCGCCGCGATTTTCGCTTCCATGACTCGTATATACGAGGTTGTCGTTACTTTGAAAATTTTCAAGCAGCAAGTGCGGACTATCATTGTAGTTTCGTCTGTGTGTTGTTTGATTTATTGAAATTGTCATCTTTGATAATGGCTTATGTAAGCCGAAAACTTAGATTGGATTTAAACATGTATCAATATGGTGTTTTCCTTTCGTCTTTTCATAATAATGTGATTAAGCTTATCAGACAATTTGAAAGGAACTTACTTAAAATAAATAGACAAAACTTGTCTATATAATTTCATGAAACATGCATTTATATATATATATATATATATATATATATATATATATATATATATATATATATATAGATATATAGATAGATAGTCATGAACATGCTAAGATTGTTGAGATATGAATGCACATGCTAAGATAGATATACGCTAATGAATATGCGAAGAAAGATAGATTTTAATGAATATGCTTAGATAGATAGATAGATAGATAGATAGATAGATAGATAGATAGATATCACTATGCTGAGACAGGTATATATATAGATAATGATGAACATGCTGAGATATGTAGATAATTGAGCTCTATATTTCTTATCACACACATGATTCATAACCATTTTAACAGTAACACTCTACCATTAGAGACTCTCGGACCTTGTATAGTGTGTCCATTAATATAAAATTGTCATAAATAAGCAAAGATAGGTAGATAGATAGCTAGGCAGACAGATAGATATGCTGACTAACAGATAGATATATAGATAGATAGATAGATAGGTGAGTGAGGTGTTTGTGATAGATAGATAGATAGATAGATAGATAGATAGATAGATAGATAGATAGATAGATAGATATATATAAAATCAAACATAAATTTGTTCTATTTTTTCTACATTCCATATGTAAGGAGAAATTTCTGCTAGGACAGATTTTTCCGAAGAACTGATATTTTGTAGACGAGACCTCCGCCCGGTTGCTTCCATTGGCATTGAAATGTAAGCATCTTAGAATCACTTGTCAATCGGTATCTATCCTCCTTATCTTTATAATCTTCACTTTCAACTACCTTTGCTTTCATTTCTATCTGATACATCATTATTCATAACCATTTTAACGATAACGCTCTACATTGAGTGACTCCTGTGTCTTTTACCGTGTGTACTTTAATATAAAATAGCTAAACACATGCAAAGAGACATAGATAGATAGATAGATAGATAGATAGATAGATAGATAGATAGATAGATAGATATTGTGGTTGTAAGTTTCGGGCTTACTAGCCGCTATGGCCACTGTAAGATATAAAGTTTTTTGATCAGTCACATTTTGATTTTTGGTATGTTTGATCTCTTTGCATCAGGTGTTTTAGACAAGACAAAAGAGCATTCGGTCTGCTAATTTTCGTATGCACCAATTCTGAACAAAAGATTTTCAGACCCCTTTTCGCAACAAACTGTACAAGGTCGAAAATCCGACTAATTGACGCCATTTATATTGAATTGAGCCCTAAGGAAGATGCTTTCAAAAGAAACGCATGCCTTTTATAACCTAAGCCTACAAACGTTGCAGTAATACTAATAATGTAATAGCCTAATAATAGAAATATTCAAATTTGCCGTTTCCCTTATGAGGAAACATTTGGTTTTCATTGACCGAACTGTTAACATTACTAATAATTAAATATTATGAAATCTTTCTCTTAAAAGATTTTTTTCAGGAAAATTGATTTGTGGGATCTGTTAGTTATTATCACCCGTACTAGCATTGAGGGAGTTTATAGTGGTGTGGGACCTTGGAGTTAAAATGAACAGTTGTTTTACCCATGCCAAGAAGGTTATTGACGGAAGATAACGAGGAAACACACGGATTTTCTAAAAAACAGGATAAGGAATGTAATTACGAACTTACACGTTTGACGTTGATTTATAAATATAAATCAGAAATGTTTAAAGTCCGTATTTTCAATGAATTATCATGAACAGGAAATGTTCATACAACAGACACAAAATAATATTCAATTTTTTTTAAACAAAGGTAAGAGAGTTCGTTGGTCATAGAAATGAAGGACGATTATCAAAAGTAGACGAAGAGAGATAGTTTGAAATACTTAGCTTTCTAGGGTTGTTGAACTAATTTCCTCTGAAGAGCTAAGTGCTCGATTAAAGCCAATAATTTAATTAGCGAGTAATATGAAACTGGCGAAAATCTGAACGCTGAACGCGTGAACTAAAATAAAAAAAATATCATATGATTTCAAAGACATTCTCATGGTGATTTAATTTTATTTCCTTATTTTATATCAAAAAGTATTTCGCATGTGATCACTATTTCTTTCTCTTTCTTAGCTTAACGGTTAGTTCCTGTGAAAACAGAGTTTTTATTACTCAATAACATATTTCCCATTTACTCGCAAATTTTCTTTTCAACTTTTCTCGCCGGCCAATCTCTGTAAAGTCAAATCTTCATTGGTCCAAAGAAAGAAATTTGCGAGCCTATGTGGAAATTTTCTTTGGACCAATGAAAATTTCACATAGGCTCGCAAATTTCTTTCCGTCTCTTTCCACAGCTCTCCCGAATTCGAAGAGAGTGAGTAAAGGGAGTTATAATTAGTTCGTACTCACCACAAGTTTCCTTCTTAACATTTTGTATGTGGTAATGAATCCTTAACAGTAATAAATTATTAAGTCGACAATCAGCGTGAATATCTACATATCGAAATGAACTATGAATATAATCATGTATGATTCATGAGAGTCCATTACAATTTATGTTGTTCCTAACTGGTCACTCAGGTCAGTATCGTTTTGCTTATTCAGTGCCTTGCTTCAATGATTAAGAATCTAGTCAATTTAGAGTCTTGACAGTAAAAAATAAACGATACTAATGTGTATGATTATATTTAATTATCTCACCGAATGAATGACAAAATCGAACCAAAATGATGATAAGATTATTGCATATTTATGTATATTTCTGGGATTAAATATACGAAAAGAAAGATGTCTGAAATGTTATGCCATATCTAGTATCACAGTGAAGGCGGAACAATATGACAAATGAAGAAGAAACTTGAATCATCAAGAGATATGTTTCTACAGAAGGATGCTGAGAATATCATGGACTAAACATGGGAGTAACAACGAAGTTTTAAGAAAAATCGAAATAGGAAGGATAGTTAGAATCAGAATGAGACAATTGGACTTTCTTGGACACTTAATGCGGAAATTTGATTTGGAGGATTTGTCACTCACAGAGCACATTGAACGCAAAAGGAAAGGTTGAAAGCAACAAGTAACCTATCTAACAAGTTTGAGTAAATGGATAACAGAAGAGAGGAACAAGGACTGGGTGGCTAGCGGGCAGTGAAACTGTTGAAACGTAGGGAAGGTTACTGAATAAAATGATCAAACGAAGGTTGGTAATGAACGATAATACTTAGGACAAGAACAACACATATAAGATTCGCCAGCGGCGCGTAGAAGAAGTAGTCAACTGCTAGAAGTGAGCCAAGTGAATTTCACAATGAATCTCCAACTGCACGATATCTACCAACCGCCCCACGCGATCAAGGCCGAATTTAATGTAGGGTAACCGAGACCGTAGACTCGGCCAAATATTCCCCGTAGACCCCGTATAAAACGGGATCGTGTAGCTGTTTCCCGATACGAGACTCTTTACCCTCAACATAGTCTCGTCTGGGGATCCTCCCTGGCCAGAGGCAGAGAGCTTGACGAGCACAGCTGGAGACGAATCTCTGGCAGCAGACCAACATACAATATTTACTACTGTATTTATGTGAAAGGGGACATACCCATTATCGTCCGTAGGTATGCTACAACAGAAAACTTACTAACAGCTACTAAATATAGAAGTTGTGGAGAGCCATGATACCCCACTTTCCCAACGTATACGGCAAAAAGAAGAATAGGAAGATGTGGATATTCTGTTAATATCACTCTTTTGCTGGTTTCATTATCAAAATTTGACAAAAATAAAGGCGAAAATAAACAAAAATCTATTACAGTGATGCAACGAAGATCCACTCCTTTTTGACATCAATATTCTTATAAAATTACAACGTCACTAGTCCATCTAGATTCATATTATCTTAAGGCCAGAAAAACTGACGAAAGTGGACTTATTTCATCAGTACAATGCTCTCACATAGAAATTCTTGTTCTAATGGCTGTTTACGTCATTGTAACTTTAAACCAGTTGATCAGAACTTCCTATTCTCCTCATCTAACATCTGTTCTCACCTAGCTAGGAACAAGTCTCGTAGTGATGGTGACATCATATGTGATGTTGATGACTTTATCGACCAACAGATTAAACAGTCTTCCTTAAAACAATAAGATAGCCGTTTACCAGGAAATAAACAATGTCGTTATTAATAAGAAAATTTGGAATTAATACATTCATATTTCACAGCTGTAGTCTCATTTTTTCATAATCAATCTATGAACCTTTCACCCCCTACCTATACTGATATTACCATTAATAATTGTAACAATTTATATAAAAATCGTGCCGAAAGTAGGTTTAAATATACTTGTACTCACTTATACTTTATTAGCATATCTATATTATGCACTAATCTAAGTTAATTGGAATTTATCAACAATTATCATAAACAAAAACTTGGACCCCTATGGATAGCCCACTGTGTAAATGCTTAGCACGTTTATTTCTAGAATTTTTTGAATCAACCTGTTCCTTAGACTTTTAAGAAAAAATAACATGAGTATAGCCTGTAATAAGAAGGGCGGTATGGTCTGACTCATGGGCACAAATGAGAGAAATCAAATGACGATTGAATTCACTAGATGAAAGAATATGTCGGAGAGACCAGCTTACTTACTTATGTATTGCGTTCTCAGTAGGTGCCTCATGAAATAAATATCTTCTAGATAAATTCATAGGAATGCCAAAACAAGATAGCTGAAAAGGAAATAGATCGAGAAATACCGATAGAAAGAAGTTTCAAAGCCGTTTTTGATATTCACCCTGTAAAGCATATATTTAACTAATTTATCTTTTATTTGCATTAACCTAGGCATGGCAAGCCCCGTGTCCATCAATGTATACATTACAAAGATTTTATCGCTGGCCAATGAAAACCGTCTTAAATCGTAACTAAAAATTTGGCAAAATCATCCGGATTGCTGATACACTGCTTAAACGATAGATCAGCAAAGGCCATGTTCTGTTTGCCAAGTTAATTGCCTTGAAGATTGTGTGTACTTTTAGCAAACAGCATTTGCGTTTGTTGCTTGGCGAAAATTCATGATCAGCAATATGCGAACGCAGGTATGATAGGGACGTAAGGGCCTTGAATTAATTGTGAAGATATAACGCGGAATGCCAGCAATGTATCGTCTCAGCAATCGCTTGGTGTTGGGACTGGAGAGAAAAACCTTTTTTGTATTTTTATGGATTGGGTAATGTAGGGACATAGTCAATGGAAGATTTATTTATGTAGTCAGCATACATATCAATCACGCGTCTTCGTTTTCTTCATAAGAACGAGCTATGTCCAGATAACCTAGGAAAAGTAAAATAGTTTGTGAGATGGATAGAGGAGGGCTTTTCAGATTTTACAAGTATGGGAATACAGCAATGTTCACTGGAATATACAAGCGGTTACAGAGGATTTGGAGCGAGAGCAGATAGGAGTGATAGAGGAAACGATGAGGAGAAGGATAGTGGATAGAACAAGGCAACTGGAGATGTCGATTGACGTTACATTTGAATAGTTGGAGATTATAGTTATCAGGGAAACAGGTAAAGGAGAGGGAGTTCCACAGGCGAGAAGTGCGAGACATGAATCTATTGGAGTAGAAGAGACGGCTACATTTAACAGTTTCGACAGTAAAAGGGTGAGAGCGGGATGCCAGTCTCGGAGGACGCTTGAATTCATGAAGTCTGGGAACCAGTGAAAGCAGCTCATCGGAGTATTTGTAAAAAAGACAGAGAAAGGCGACGGCACGTCTGTAAGAGAGCGACTGCAGACGAAATGCCAGATCAGGGCCAATTACAATGCATATCCGTCTCTGGATCTTATCACGAACCCCGAGACAAACAGAAGGGACTCCAGACCATATATGGCAGCAATACTCCACGCAAGGCCGAATGGTTGATTTGTAGATTTGAAGGATCGATTCCGGGGAGAAAATTTCCCCGGCGCGGCACAGTAATATCAGTAACATTGCAAGAAACATAGCATGCCTATCGCTAATCTTTTAGCTAGTTTCATGAAAAGTGCTGTTATGAGCAACATTATTTAGTTTCACCAATACTAACCTTCATGACTAAGACATTCATGCTACACACATTGTATCAAACCGCTCTAATTCCCTTCTTATTCTTATTCCATTTCTTAGGAGTTCAGTCAGCCTCTTACCACGAATCGCTGTTCCTGGAACAGACTACCATATTTCTGTTCACAAATCGCAGTGAATGCTGAACAAATTCCTCTCAGAAGACTTTCGATTCAACAGAGAGTTCTACAGACATGCTGAGAAAATCAAAGTCGTAGCATGTCAGTATCAAGACAGTTATGGGAACGTGCTATTCACAATTTATTCACAGTTTCACAACGTGCTAACCGTATTTGGAAATTAAAACACCTCTACTACACACTAAGACATATACATAATGCACACACTCAATTAAGCTGAAAAATCAAATCATCCTTGATAATGTCTAAAGGTATATCCGAAATCGCTCGGAAAAATAAAACATTTGGACAGTTTTTACACACCCTTTGTCCAGCAAAGAAAGCTCTTGTTCGTACACAAGAAAAATTAAATAAAAAACTTAACCGTAGTACTCTGTCTGTCGTTTTTAATGAAACTTGCATATATATATATATATAAATACATATATATATATATATATATATATATATATAAATACATATATATATATATATATATATATATATATATATATATATATATATATATATATATATATATATATATATATATATATATATTTACTTACATTTATATGTGTCGGGAGTGCATGTGTGTGTGTGCGTGTTAGAGTCGGTTTAAACCTGTTTGGCTGAATAATACAAGACAAGTTCAGTTCAACAATTTGTTTATAAACCTTTTCAGATTTCTCAAATAGTTATTTTATATAATTGCTAATTTTTTGAAGGATTCCATTGTAAGAGTTTTGGGCTAATTCCGAAATAAATTTCAAATCATTCATCGTGACGTCATTTAAAATGGTTAAACTTATTTATTTCCTCTATTTTACTATAAAAAAATTACAAAGCTACAATCAGAATGTCGTATGCTAACGTCCAGGAAGGCAACTCATTGGAGTTTCTTTTGCGCATGTTTACCTATGATATGAAGTGTATAGATTATATTGAATTGATTATTGATAGTAAAATTTTGGTAACTGTTACGTGTCAGACATTGTTTTACGTCAGGATTCACCTTGCACATTTATAAATTTACCTTGCATCTGTGTATAGAATATACTGCTATATCTGGTCTGATGCTCAAGCTATATATCTGGAGATTTTCGACAATGTCCAAAGACTGATTTCTTAATTTTACGTTCTATCATCCATTTAAAGTATATTTAAAGCCAAAATATATTTTAGACTGTAAATATAATTTTGATGATAATAATAATTTACTAATACCAGTCTTACTAATTAACCCATAACTGGAGAGATAAGAGATTATTTCGGGTTCGTTATATTCATTTTATTCGTGTAAAGAAATATAACGAACCCTAATTGAACTGGAACACGGAGAGCCGAGTTCCTATTCAGTCAGTTCGTTATATTTCAAATGTTTACGTATATTTTTAATCAGTTCACCCAAATCAAGGCGATAATGCCACTAAGATACTGGGTGTTATCAGGTGTGGAAGAATATGAGAACACGAAAGACAATTAAGAAACGAGAACAATAAAAAAAACGAATTAAGAAGACAGAAGATAAGGTTTGATATCGTATATAAATAGATTTTTGAAAATCAAAACTTAATGGAAAGCAAGAAGCCGGAACAGTTTTCTGCAGGAGACATTTAAACATTTCAATAATAAAAAGATGAGACCTAGCCGCCAATGTAGCACTGCGCTTAAATTCATAAAGTCTTCATACCATAAAGGAAAGTTCATCACAACGATTATCATGAACGTATTTATAGAAAAGACACAGGGAAACGGTGGATGGGAAATTGAAGAAAGCAGAGATGCCAGGACAAATGACTTTGCAGATTTTATCGATTTTTTATAAAAAAAACTCTCAATATATAGCAGGAGAACCACCCCATATGTGGTAGCAATATGGAATGCATGGACGAACAGTAGACTTGTATAAAGATAGATTCAGGCGAGAAAAAATTGTCCAGCACCACCCAATGACCCAACCTCCCTAGCAACATACCTGGCAATTGATTAAATATATTTTCCACTCCATGTCCACGTTAGCGCTAAGTTTTAAGAGTCAACCTCCTGGAGGTTAGCACCAGCCATACCTATGAAGAGCAGAAAGGATTATCTCAGAAGATTAATAGAGGTCAGTTTTCGTTTTCGAATCGCTAAAGTTAACAAACCATTCCTTTAGATCAGCTGCAAATTGATCTTATTGAACCGATCAGACTTACAGGAGTAAATAGTTGTGTCTTCAGCATAGATACCGATTTGAGAACAGATGGCATCAGGAAAGTGTTTGATGAAAATTACGTACAATGTATGGTCAAGGATGTAGACTTGAGGGACGACTGCAGTAATGCAAAAAGATCTAGAAGTTTGGCTGTTCAGAAGTTTCATTGCGCTATTCGGGAAGAAAGACTCAATCAATTAAATCATTTCAACATGGGAAGAATTCCAGTATACCATACAATGTCAAATACCTTTGAGTTATCCAAAGCAATATCCCCCCATTATAAAGATTCAGCCGTGTAAATGCTTGAGTTGGTTGACTGTATTATAATTAAGTGAGTTTTATGTTGTTTGTGATGGCGGTAGTCTTTGAGTATAGAATCCAGAGGTTGGCAGTGAATATTTCGAAGATAGTAGGGAAGCGTAGTTCAGGTTAGCAGTGGATATCCCGATAAAGTAGCAGAGCGTAGTTTCGATCTAGGGACCTCTGTTCTGGTCATCTTTGGTTCTGACAGGTTGGCATTGAACATTCGGAGAGAGTAACCAAAATTGAATATTTTACGTCTCCTGATTGGTTAATCTTCTTTTCAGGAACTATAAAGTGAGTCAAGTCATTTGAGTTTGCTCACTAGTACATAGAGTATACAAAATAATGTAAAATTTTATACAACCGGTTCTAAGTATCTGTCTATATTTCTGAGACGAGGTATTAAATACATTATTTACATTATTCGGACTATTGTCGTCATCTTTGTCGCCATATTTATTACAACGTTTCAGCCGTTGTACGCTCCGGCCTTCTTCAGGTGGTTGGAATGTCGAACTGAACCCTTTATTTCGCTCACTGGCGTAGACTGTTCAAGTTCCACGTGTCATGTTTAATTGATGTCAGTTATCAGTTATCTCCTGTTAATTTCCCTCTGAAAGTTCTCCACAGCCTTAACCGGCTATTGAACGCTTTGGTTCCTGTCACTGGATCTAACCAACGCCTTTATAACACTGTGCCATTGTGTCCTGTTCTAATGTAAAAGGAGATTTAGGCCTACGTTCTTGGAGTCGAAAGTCGCCATCTAAATTGTACGCGATATGCAAATCCGTCTCTAACAAACGCGACACTGAGATATATTATGTGTGGAACGACCACGGTGTTTCATTTTACAAAACTATAAATACTTATAACCATGAAAAATTATAATAGCAACTACATAGTTCATTTAATGACATAAAATTTAACTAACACGAATATGTATTTAAATTAACTATATATATTACAGCATCGTATACATACAGCTAATATAACTGCACGATCGTAAATAAGCATATATACAACATTTCGATCAACGAAATCTTAGAGTCGGTTAGATGATCATCAAATGTTACAAGTTTGGTTTTTGAGGAGCTGAATGTCTAGCCACAGTCAATATCTCAAAAATCAATGTTTTAACACCGCATCATGAATGAGCAGACACCGAATTTCTCCCGATGAAAACGAACAGATGTTTTTCCAAAGAAGGTCCTCGTCTTGAAAGTCTGTTGGGACTTAAGTTCCCCCAGATCCCACAGGTGGAACTCGTCTACACGATCCATCGCTAAAGACGTTGTCAAAATGGTCAGTTCTCTGTGCCGCTGCAGTAAGTACCTGTGCGAAAATTTACATTTCTGGGAAGTGTTCTCTCTGAAGACGCATTCCTATAGCTAGGCAGAAAATTACGAGACAAGACGGTTTCGTTGGTAACAAATAAAAGTGTACTGAACTGCTACGTGATATCTGTCCTCCTTTACGGTAGTGAATGTTAAGCGGTCTCCTCAAGGATGAAGAAAAGACTCGAGACAACAGAGGTGTGGTTCTACAGAAGGATGCTAAGGATACCATGGACCGAGCATGCGAGCAACGATGAGGTTTTGGAAAGAATGCAAACAAGGAGGAATCTTATACTTAACATCGGGAAGAAACAGCTGAAATTTCTGTGACACGAGGTGAGAAAGAAGAAACAAGGGAAAGCAACTCCTGGTATACTTAACGGGTTTAAGCAAGTGGATGGCAGAACATGGTCTGGGAGAAATAACAAAAGACAAATCTACAAGGAGGTGAAGAGCCATGATCGTCTACGTCCTGAAAGGTCACGTCACATAAAGTACCTAACTCCCCCTCCTATGCCATACCTTTACAACTGATCAGCCCGATATAGGAGTAGTGTACTTGTGCTGCCCAGCCTTCGTTTTCCAGGCTTGATAGACTCTAAAAAATCTCCGCGACATTGTGCGTGATGAATTGTTTTCCATCTTACAGCCATATTCCCGTAAATTAAATGTTGCGAACCTCTCGTTACTATACCGCTACTTATGTTGAAATATTTAATCGGGCTATTTTCCTTATTTCCATCAAACTCTAACTGTCTCCCAACTAAGACCCGCCACACAGTGAACATTGGGCGAACCACCCCCTTTTTCTTTAAGTAAGAAGCAACTTTCACTCGAATATCTTCTTCTCAAGAACATTTCCTTTGTAGAAATGAATCCCAGGAAGACGCCTTCCCGATAATGTGGCTTATATATAATGAATATTAATAAAAGAAGAATTACGGATTAGAAGCGATGTTAACAGGAAATATAAATACATTATTAAGAAATATGAGAGTAAATCAGAAAGTAAAGGTAATTACCCATAGTGGCATCGTACCGGTTTGTACCGCTTGTTGGATTATCCGAAAATAATCTTATGCATTAATAGCCGATATATAATAACTAAATAACGAATACCATTTCTATAAGGTTTTTATAATTTATTCTGACAAAAGAAGTCGCCTTCAAGTTAAAAATGAGGCAAATCTTCTAGTCCTAAATTTAATAGGTCTTCCATTGGATGTTTGGGACTGGAGCGGTTTAGTTCGAATGTGGCTAAGAAACCATAACACAGAAGATGCCACTGGATTTAAAAAGTATCGTACTTCTGAACAGAATATGATGAGAATATAATTTCATAATTTTCTATTAAATTATCAAAATGGATTAATTCTTTTTGATAACATAAACTGATTTGTTTCCATTCCCCGGTGAAAAGAGAATATGAAGAATAGATTCCCAAAGATTACCTGACTTTATAGAACCGCTTCCTGGAAATGTGGGATGTCATTATTGGCAATTACCTTTTTTTACAACTTTTATTTCTACTAATAAAAAACAAATGCATATATCATTTTTGACATTTACTTTCTGCATGTCGATGCACTTACGGTATTATTGAATTTTTATCCCTTCAGAAAATAAAACGTTACTGTTACTCACGCCGCTTGTTTGTTTGGGACCCCAACGCGCACAATCTTTACGAAGTCTAAGTCATTATGAACAATGGATTCTGTAGATCTGTAGCTGATACCCACGATTGCCGCCAAGGCATCCACCATCTGGGTGTGTTTTTCCTTGGGCGATATTGATAGACGACCAGATCGGCTTTCGTCCTTAACAATTGTTCTTTCTGCCTCAAAGTTTTAAAAGCCACTCGTACGCATTTCGTTGATTCGTGGTGCGTGCTCCATACGGCGCAAAGGGCCGGCGATGGATTAAACAGATTTGACTCCCTCGTACATGACGGCGAATGCTGAACAATCTCATCAATGAATTTGAGACTTGACCAGCTACTTCCTAAATGCATACGCCTCAAATACGAACTGTTCAGTAATTTGTCTATATTTCTGAGATGAGGTATTATGTACATTATTTACATTATTCGGACTATTGTCCACATCTTTGTCGCCATATTTATTACAACGTTTCGGCCGTTGTACGCACCGGCTTTCTTCAGGTGGTTGGAATGTCGAAGTAAACCATTTATTTCGCTCACTGTGTCCTTAAGGACACATGGCACAGTGGATAAAGGCGTTAGTTAGATCCAGTGACAGGACCCAAAGAGTGTGTGTTCAATACGCGGCTAAGGCAGTGCAGAACTTTCAGAGGGAAATTAACAGGAGATAACTGATAACTGAAATCCATTAAACATGGCACGTGGAACTAGAACAGTCTACCTCATCGCCACTGTTGTAATGTCTTTGTTCAAAAGAGTTGAGAATTAGGAAAGCATAGTTAGAGAGAGAGAGAGAGTATCGAAGGAACAAAAGATGAGGTAGATGAAACAAAGAAGAGGTTTATTAAAAACTCATCCATAGAACCGAAAAACTGAAGTAAATAAAATACGACTCAAATGTGGCTCCTTGCCATATTTATAAGCAGGAGCAGTCAATTGTTACAGTAGTAGGAAATAACAGTATGTACTCTGACTCGGACTCAACAACATGTAGTCAGCAATAAAAAGATGTCGATAAAGAATTCCGTCGGCCCACGAAATCATATATTGTTTTGAATGTGGGTTAATTCGCTTTTTATTGAGAAACTAACTTACTACCTCGAATGTAAAGTGGTTGAAAATCATACAAGTACGAGTTACTGAGAATCTGAATAAAGATTTAATGCCTTTAACACGTTACATTACAAGATTTCAATAGCAAACAGAGAGAGGCAATAATTTTCGTCGTGAATGCTAAGTACGCAATTCTGTTAGAAGGTTCGTCAGGCACAATCATTTACTGAGTAGAAGAAAGGTGAACAACGTAGGATGAGGTTCCATGAAAATAGGCAAATGTTTCTGGAAGTAGTTATTTTTAATCTGGAAAAATTCTAAACAGATTAATTTTGTTTTATTTTTCAAAATTATTGGTTACAATTTGCTCATTTCTATATTTCTGCCATTATATATATATATATATATATATATATATATATATATATATATATATATATAAATTATATTATACTTCATGTATGTATGTACAGAATTTAAGTGGAAAGTATCATATATATATATATATATATATATATATATATATATATATTATGAAATGGAAAAAGAGCGATAATTATTTTAAGACATCCTTTTATAATAATTTTATTATTATTCTTTTATTATTATTTTAAAACATTCTTAAAAAAGAATGTATAAACATAAAAATGTCTTAATATATATATATATATGTATATATATATATATATATATATATATATATATATATATATATATATCAAGAGAGATAAGTTAATATATATATATAAATTCTATTACATGTATAACAATTCTGTGATATGTATCTTAAATATATGCATATATATATATATATATATATATATATATATATATATATATAGTCATCACATACAAGCCTGTTTCGCAGTATGACAGCTCGTCAGTGTGGATAAACATCCGATTGCTTCAAGTCGTGATCGAAACTCAATTCGCAATTGAAGAGAGGCGCGTTAATAACAGTATCAGACACTTTTTCTAAATGTATATATATATATATACACACACACGCACACACATATATATATATATATATATCGAGAGAGATGATGTATAGATATATAACAACATGATACATATATATATAAATGTGTATTTTTGAATTCTCATTTTTATCATAAATGAATGTGTCTGTGTGTGAGTGTGTATATGTGTGTGTGTGTGTGTGTGTGTGTGTGTGTGTGTGTGTGTGTGTGTGTGTGGTGCGATGTCATAGAACCGTTTCATGAATTTACGACCTGTATCAGTTATTCCGCGACCGTTATCGTTGCATAGCAATCTTTTACGTCAGCATTACAGAATATCATTTTTGTTGGTGAATATCTTTGTTTAACCACTCTGAAGTTGGCTCATGTGAGCCGAAACATAGTTCAAGGACCAGATTAATAAAAATATACAAATTTTCCCCCGAAATTAAAGCAGCAAATATATGAAGTTTAGAACGGCTCCTGATGAAACATAATAGACATTCATTGTCTGTTATATTTAACAATATATATTTAAATAATGATCTGCTGTCCCAATACACTAAATATATGTATATTTATATGTATATGAGTAAATGGGCACCTGGGCGTGTCCGTATATAGGAAAACAGAAAGATGTTTATCATTAATCTCACATATTATACACGTACATACATACGAACACAAACACACACACATTGTATATATATATATATATATATATATATATATATATATATATATATATATATATATATATATATATATGTCGTGAGTTCTCTGTCTTTATATATGAGTAAAACAACTTAGGAGATCTTCAGGTGATACCGGACAATTGATCTCCTAACGCAATATTGTTTTTTTTTAAACTTAATGAACGTTTTATTATTTAAAATAAATAAATAAATAAACACACGACATGATGATGAGGCGGACGACGAGGAGGAGGAGCAGAAAAGCAGGGGCGTATGAAATGTACATACTTTCATTTCATCCGAGTTCATACGAACTCGAAAGAAGCACTTTATGCAAGGATAATTTCCGATCACACATTTAAAAGGATTTTTTTTTTCAAATGTTTGCAGATCTTACTATGATTGTTGCAGGTTTGGATTCTTTTAATATTTTCCAGTTTACAAACGGATTTTTGTTATATTTTCATTTATTTTCCACACCTCGTTGATTTTTTACTCTGTTTTCTTCCTGTAACGAAATTTAATTGTGTTTTTACAAAATATTTCATGAAATTTGGGGTTTTTCGGAAGTATTTTCTAATTTGAAAAATATTTTCCCTATTTTACGTTTGACCCCCTATTTAAAAGTAGAGTTAAACCAAATAAATCTGGCCATTAATTTATATATATATATATATATATATATATATATATATATATATATATATATATATATATATTCAATACTATTGAGAAAACAATAATGTCAGTGTGTCCAACAAACAACTTACGAGTAGACCTAATCCCTTAGCCAAGAAAAAACACAAACTATAAGAAAAAGAAAACACCAGACCAGAGAGCAACTATCAAACTACACAGTCAACGAAATGAATGACGAGACAAAGTAAAAAGAAAAGCTTCACAGTGTCGAAACTAACAAATGACAGCTGCAGTCGCTACTAAGTTTCACGCTCTCGCAAACTTCAAACAGTTATATATATATATATATATATATATATATATGTATGTGTGTGTGTGTGTGTGAGCGCGTGTGTGTGTGTGTTTGTGTTTGTGTGTGTGTGTCTGTGTGTGTGTCTATATGTGTGTATATGTGAGTGTATGTGTGTATATGTACAAAGGTGTTTACTGGTTCCTCCTGGTGAGACAGTGTGTATGTATGGAGAGTGAATTATAAACGCATGCTGATAAAAACACACGAAAATGGAAATAGATCTATGAACGTACAGCGGTCATTAAAAGATAAGAATGCTGATAACTCCTTCATCATTTCTCGAGCCAATCTTAATTGTTTTATAACACTTCAGGCAGAACTTTTCACTGCCAGTTCAAGGAAGACATTTGGGTCACTAACACACAAAAAAGAGAATGTCTCATATAGAGAATATTTAACATGGAAAAATATAAGACAAAATCAAATATTTTTTTAATATGTGGAAATCTCCACCCTTTGCCAGATGACGGTCGCGAGAATGGAAACGCGTGTAGCAAAACTTTGGAAATTTCCGTCACCTTCAATCTCTCTACCCCTCTGCGTACTAGTGGCATTCCCGCCTTGCTTGGGGTGAAATGATTAAAACACACACACACACACACATACACACACACACACACACACACACACACACACATATATATATATATATATATATATATATATATATATATATATATATATGTCATTCACAGACAGTACTGTTTCGCTGTATCACAGCTCCTCAGTGCGACTAGACTTCTGAATTCCTCAAGCCAGGATTAAAACACAACTAATTTGGTGTCAGCCAGAGCTATATATATATATATATATATATATATATATATATATATATATATATATATACATAGCGTCCCGGCTAAGACGATAAACTACGTCTAACAGCACATTTTAGGGTCCCAGCTATGGGAAAATAGTTAACCCCAAACTTGGATCAGAATACTATGAAAGTGTAAAAATAGGTTTTAATACCAGAAATATTTTGATAAAAAAATAATTACCAGCAATAATTTTTTGGAAGGAAAAATGACCAGAAATACTAAAAAAAAACCTATACATTTTCGAAAAAAGATATATTCCACACACACGCACACACATATATATGTGTGTGTCTGTGTTTGTCTGTGTGTATTAGAGACAGACCGACAGATTGATAGATGAGTGCCCATGTTTATTTCTGTGTTATGTCCCTTCAATATTTTGTCATAATTTCCTCAATTACTTGTCATTTGCTGCTCTCAGAAAATGTTCATCTTTTTGCTATCTCTCCTGAACCCTGTTATGCCCACTATTTACACAAGGCCATTGAATAAGTTAAGCGCTGTTTCCTCCTCGCTTTTTTGCTGTCAATATGTCGTGTGTGTGTGAAATTTTCCCAGCCCTCTTTCCTCATATTGTGACCTGGAAATATCATGTGTCTCTTCCTGTTTCTACATATACGTGTACATTGTATTTGCATTTCCTCTACAACTTCGTAATTGCTCACACGTCCAGTTCATGATATCCACGGATTCTTTCTTCAAAATTCACATTTTTCTCTCACTTCACTTATTTGCTTTTTCCGTGAAGTGATTGTCTAGAATTCACTGCCATATTGTCTGACAGATAATATATAACAGTTCAGTCCTGTTTTCTCTGTTTCTAACGAAATGTTCCTGTTTCTTAATACTTTGCTTAGATTTTGGAAGGCATCTTTCGCTATCCCAATGCACCTTCCGATGTCGCTGTCTCATTTTCTATCCTCTGTTAAAACACTTCCTATTTTCCCAAGGGTCTTAGCACGTAAGTGAATGTAAAGAGTTCGGATTCCAGTCGAAGCCATTTCATTCAATTACGTGCTAATACCTTTGGGAATGGTATGAATCCTCTTCTCTCCCCACCCCAGTTATGGGCAAATAGCAGGACAGACCCGGTTCTATAGCCTTGGATGGCAACGAGTCTACCGCAGAAAGCAATGGTAACCTACTGCAGGAAAAAAAATCTGCCTCGTTAGTCATATATCAAAAGATACATGATCGCCTAAGCGTGTATCACGAATGACACATTACTATTTTTCTTCAGTTAATAGTTTATAAGGATCTCTTTATTCCTTTATAATGAAATACATAATTTATTCACATACGTCTTTAAACAGGCAGTAAAAACACATTATAAAAAATTGACTTTCACATGTGAGTCATAAATATATATGTTTTGCTAATTATATCTGGCCGTTTGTCTCAAAAAGGACCTCCAATCGGTTGTGGACTGGGACGGGAATTGGATGGTTAACTTTAATGTCACCAATACAAAACAGCTTTCTATTACTCACCGCAGAGAACCATACCTACCCCCCCCCCCATTGCTCGGTCTCACATTGTCCGCCCACCCGAGATGGAACAAATACATTGAGTCAATAGCTTTGTGAACCGCAAGGATAGTTGGCTCCCTTTGCCGCGCCAGGAAATTTTTCTCGCCGGAGTCGATCTTTGAAATCTACAAATCAATCATCCGCCCTTGCCTGGAGTATTGCTGCCATATATGGTCTGGAAGCCCTTCTGTTTGCCTCAAGTTCCTTTATAAAATCCAGAGACGGATATGCATTGTAATTGGATCTGATCTGGCATCTCGTCTGTAGTCGCTCTGTCATAGATGTGCCGTCGCCTCCCTCTGTCTTTTTTACAAATACTTTCATGGTAACTGCTCCGACGATCTGCTTTCTCTGGTTCCCAGACTCCATGAATTTAAGCGTTCAACTAGGCTGGCATCTCGCTCTCACCCTTTTACTGTCGAAACTGTTAAATGTAGTAGTATCCTCTACTCCAATAGATTCATGTCTCCCTCTTCTCGCCTGTGGAACTCTCTCCCCTTTTTCCTGTTTCCCTGATAGCTATAAACTCCAACTATTCAAATGTAATGTCAATCGGTCTCTCCAGATGTCAAGATCTATCCCCTATCCTTCTCTTCATCCTTTTCTCTAACACTCCTCTTTGCTCTCGCTCCAACTCTTTGTAGACCCTTGCGTTCTAGCGGCTTCCCGCTTTGCTTGGGGTGAAACGCTTAAAAAAAAGTAGTTAAGCATTGGGTATCTGCTTAATGCATTGCGGGAGTTGGCTGAAAAGTTAAGAGGCTGACTATAAAGGAGAGATATTAATACTTTGAAATATTGCCAGCCTTAATTTCATCTCTTCTGATTAATAAATACATTGTTTCTTTCCAGGTACGATGTTGGGATGAAAAGTTAATAGGCTGACTATAAAGAAGAGATGTTAATGCTTTGAAGTCTTGCCAGCCTTAATTTCAACTCTTCTGCTGAATAAATACATTGTTTGTTTCCAGGTACGATGTTGGGCTGAAAAGTTAATAGGCTGACTATGAAGAAGAGCTATGAAATTGTGTATAGGCTGACAATGTTAGAGCTGTGAAATTGTGTATCCAATAATTTTAACCCCTTATTAATAAGTAGCAGGATTCGCAAAGTAAGATATATTCACTACTTGAAATATTTAAAACAAAATTTTTAATTAAATATTTCATTCATAATTTGGCCAGTTAATTAATGAAATATCTTTTTAAAAATCAATATGCAAATTAGTTAAACCTGATGGTTGATATTATCTAGAAGTAGATAATGTATAATACAGATATTGAGAATTGCGCGTGTAAACTCCTATAAAGTAGCCCGAGGCCTTTTGATCTCAGATTTTGTGTGAGAATTGAGCTCCAATTTCGCATGTATAAGTATACATTCCAAACTAAAGGTTTTAGTTAATATGTTTCTCTAACTCTTGAATGTATAATTAATTCTATTTTCCCATTTTTACACTATATTAATTTCATCTTATAAATCGTCCTCTGTTCTGTCAACTATGAAATAAAAATAATCGTACGGAAAATCTACGTAGATCAAATAGTCTTTAAATTTAGTGTGAGCAGAAGAATTATCATTGACCCTTTAAAAGATAAACTTAAATCTTAATTCAATACTTAAATGTAGTGATTAATTTTGAGTTTTAAAATTTTTTAGCTAGCTGCAATTTTGGATACAAAAGGAATATAAGAGTTACTCCCTTTGAACCATGAAAGCAACGATAATGTCTAGTATAATATATTAATATATATTTTAACCTTTCATACACACTGAATCTAAAATGTCCCGTGCGCATAAATTTTCTAGGCTTTTCGAATGAACTAGGAATCATTGAAATCGGACTGTGGGGGCGGAGGATTTGCTTGGACACACACACGCACAAACATACATACACTGTACTTTATATATTAGATTGCACTATTTCTATTAAGATAAACTGATATCAGACAGTTCAAAAATACTCCAAAAATAACTAGTAGCGAATTCTTTTTAAATAATTAGTCACCCTGTTCTTATCAAGCAGCTACAGAAAAGAGGGTTTAGCCACAAAGGCATTTATGCTGACGTGGTAACGTCATGAAGAATAAAGCTCCAGCTTCATCAAGTGTAAAAGTTTGGCAGCTGAATTTAGAAGAAAGGAGAATGTTGAAGATCACCGAAAGTTTGGACGCTTTTCAACTGACACCACCAAGGGAAAAAATTGATTGTGTTCACCTTATGGTGATGGACGACAAGTGATTGACTATAAATCACATGGCCAATGCAATTAGCATATGACGTGAGAGAGTCGAGAATATTATGACAAAGTTTTCTGCTCGGTGTTGCCATGTCTTCTGACATCTGATCAAAAAACGCACCAGGCTGATCACATCCCGGGAAAATCTGATATTGTCTGAAGCTGATACATCCTTGAAAGTTTCCTAAATAAAGATGAGTGTTGAGTTCATCACCTTGAGAGAGGAACAAACAGACAATCCCTCCAATGGAACCATCCATCTTCAACTGCTCCAAAGAAGGCCAAAGTCGTTTCCCCTGCAGGGATGTTAATAGATATTTGGTATGAAAAAGGCATTCTTTTTATAGACTTCAAAAGGGCCACACCATCAATGGAGAGTATGGTTCCAAATGCTAAGAAAATTACGAAAGGCTATCAAAAACAAACGCCCAGGAATACTAATGAAAATTGTCATGATTCATCAGGACAATATTCCAGCACCCAGGCACATTGTTTCTGTTATATAGGAATAAATCCTAGCTTCCGACATTGGAGTTTGAACACATATCTCCAGAGAGCAAACACAGGCGATACCATTTTGAATAAATAGATCACGGGATGTTGAAGGAAATGTCTATATGAGAATTAGTGTGGAATCTAAGTGATCAGTCTCCGAATTACTACGGAAGTGTGCTTGACAAAATCTCTGTCTCATGGCAGAGACAAAACCAGATGATGCTATACCGAAGGGCAGCTAACCGATCCAGATTTTACGGTGTCTACGAGCAATGTTTAACCGGGCCTACGGGATCGGATACCACACATTCAAGGCGGTAGGTTAATATCTCACTCTCCGAATTATTTCGGAGTGTGCTTGTCAAACCCGCTGCCTCTAGGTAGAGAGTAACCCAGACGAGGCTGTGTCGAAATGCAGAGACTCGTCTGGGATGGTAGACAGCTACCGACCCCGTTTTTACGGGGTCTACGGGGATTTTTTGACCGGATACCCCCCCCCCCCCACTGAACTTGTCCTTGTGCATCATCTGGCTGTGTGGGGTGGTTAGTGAATATTTCACTATACAGATTACTATTTGATGGTTACTTTTCGAGTGGGTATTATTGAGCAAGTACCAATAGTGTAAATGTTATTTGAACGCAACTGACACCAGTATTGTTCAACGGCGTTACTGTAGTTGTATCTGCGATTACAAAGTCTCTACTAAACGAGCATTACGAAAGTGACAACTAGTATTTGTTGATATTAAAAAAGTGGCAACGAGTATTCGTTGAATTCACAAAAGTTTCAATTTGCGCGATTATGGCTTTGAATTAGTTGATCACCCCCATTATTCTACTGATTTGGCGCCGGTTGGCTATCATCTGTTCCCCAACATAAAAATCATTTTCTTGGTAACTAGTATCGCAATTTATATGACGGCATATAAAGCAGCTGTTGATATTTTGATCAACAGGATGAAAGCTTTTCAAATCGAAAGCCTTTATTAGAATGTACTTCCGACGTTGCGATTTCAGTTTCTGGTGAGATTTTTTTTTCTTTTTTAAGAAATGACTTGTAATGTTTCATTCCGTATTAAACATGTAAAAACTAAAGCGTATGTATTAAAAATGCTACGAATATATTCGGTACTGACTGGATGGAACTAATTTAAATGCATATAAAAACGTAAATGAACAAGTGATAATTTAAAGTCATAGCAAATATTTAAAAAAGGAAAAATTAAAAAAGTCCTCTAGATGTGCTGTCAAATGAACAAGGTCGGTGTTCAAAATTCAAAGCTGATTTTAAAGTAAAAAACGGTTCAACGCCAATATTTAAGCCGAAACGGTGTGTATCATTTGCAGTATTGGAGCAAGTCAACGAATATTTGGATAGACTCTAAAGAATTTGAGTAATAGATAAATTCACATTTCAAAATGGGCTGCACTCGCGGTGTATGTAAAGAAAAAATAATAAAATTCGTGTTTAACAGACTCTCTGTTTGTATAAAGATTGAACCAGCTATTTTTCAACAAGCTGTGGATATTATTCTTGCTGATTGCAATTTAGCACTGACTTATTCAGGCGACATTTTAATCGAAAGTGATTGTAACGAGCAACATACCTTGTTCAAATTATTGATAAACTTGATCGTCAACCAGATCCGTCGAGGGCAAGTACAATAAAAAATATACCTACGCCAACAAACGTCTAAAAATTAGGACATGCAGATGGTTTATCAAGTTTAATAACTAAATATTCGGAACCATTTCAAGACACGGTCATTGCAACGCTAAAAAGCGAAATGAAAATAATTTTAAAAAATACATTTTCTGCAACGTTATACGAGAGTTACACTGGAAGAACTAAAAGAAAAAGCGGAAAATAACGTATTTATTGCGAAAATAAAAAAAAATCAATTGAAAAAAGTAACAGAGAACGAAATCTAAACTTAAACCCTTACTCGCTATGCAACGGTGGAAGACTGTTATGGAGATGGATTGTAATACCTAATGTGTTACAAAAATGAATAATGACGGATTTTCAGAGCGTGCATCCTGGCATTTCCAGAATTAAATCTCTGAGAAGTTTCTTATATTGAACCAGAATGGACTACGATATTTGAAAAAATAGTGAAAGCTCGTAGAGATTGTGCTCTGGCAGCAAAACTACCTATCACAAAGATAAAACTTTGACCAGAGACACACGCCGTGATCAAGCCTGCATATAGATTTTTCAGGTCCTACGAAATTATCACATTATCTTATGGTAGTTGATAGCTTCACCAAATGGCCGGAAATCTATAAGTGCAAATATCCGATATCCTTAGTGAGAGTGAATTTCCTGCATGAACTGTTTGCGAGATATGGTATACAATAGTCTATGATGACGGAACGTAGTTCACGGGTAATGAATTCGAAACTTTTATGAGATGTTCTCCATTGAACATCATACGACCCCGCCGTATCACCTAAGGTCGAGCGGACAAATGAAACGGTTTGTGGGAACAATCAAAACAGCGTTGAAGAAAGCCAGTCGGAAAATTTACCGTGTAACACCTAACCCCCAATACAGCATCAGGCATGTCACCGGCGAAATCAATGTTTGCTAGAAAAGTAAAATCGGTGTTTGACAAGTTACTACCAAGACGAAAAACACGAACGGATAACGAAAACGACACCAAAGGTTTCAAGGTCGGTGATAAAATGTTCTTTAAAATTGCAAAGAAACGCGAGAAGACGGCACAATATCAGCAAGAATCGGGAAGTTGATTTACATATTATAAAAGGGAAACGATCTGAACGTAAAATGCGCCATTATCAGCTGAAAAATATTCATCGATGAAAGACCTGAAACATTGGCAGAACCGATAAAAAATGCTATATGATGTTTTCGATGCGACAAGCACAACAGTTGTGAATCTACAAGTTCCAGTAAAAGAAAGTGCAAGCGGATCCCAGATGGAAACGCTGCAAATTCAAGTACGTTGACGAACTTTCCTGGAAGAGGTGGAGATACTAGATAAATATAACATTTATAAAAATATGAATCACAAGAGGTGGAGAGTGTCGTGGAGTAAATAGTACACCCTCAGTGATGATATGAACTATTCCATAACTATAAAGTTCTCTCAGTCAGAGGTAAGAAAAAAAGAAGCCGAATAAAACAGTTTTTTAAACACTTGTTAACACGGTATACCTTCATATCTAGGAATGGCACTATTTACATTATTCGGACTATTGTCCTCATTTTTGTCGCTATATTTATTACAACGTTTCGGCCTTTCAGTATCTGTCTATATTTCTGAAATGAGGTATTATGTACACTATTTACATTATTCGGACTATTGTCCTCATTTTTGTCGCCATATTTATTACAACGTTTCGGTCTTTCAGTATCTGTCTATATTTCTTAGATGAGGTATTATGTACATTATTTATATTATTCGGACTATTGTCCTCATTTTTGTCGCCATATTTATCACAATGTTTCGGTCGTTGTACGCTCCGGCCTTCTTCAGTTGGTTGGAATGTCGAACTGAACCCTTTATTTCGCTCACTGGGGTAGACTGTTCTAGATCCACGTGCCATGTTTAATGGGTGCCAGTTGTCAGATATCTCCTGTTAATTCCCCTCTGCAAGTCCTCCACTGCCTTAATCGGCTATTGAACTCACACTCTTTGGCTCCTCTCACTTGATCTAACCAACGCCTTTATCCCCTGTGTCATATGTCCTCAAGGACACATGGCACAGTGGATAAAGGCGACAGTAGATAAAAGCAATAGTCCGAATAATGTAAATAGTGTACATAATAACTCATCTCAGAAATATTGACAGGTAATCTAGGAAAGGGTTTTACTTTGTTTTCGTTTCAATTTTAATTCGTTTCCCGGGTGTATTCCCTCTCTCTCATTTCATGTTTCATGAATTTATTATATATATTTGTATTTAGTCATTTTAAGATTTCTATATCATGGGGGGGTTGTGGGTTCCTACCTGTGAATATGTTCTTTTGTGGTCTATGTAGGATTAAATAGTAATGAATGAGTTTTTGTGGTAAATGGAGCAATTGTATTAGATAAATGTGCCGTGATCCTGATTAACTAGGACTAGGATAGTTAGCGAAGACCAGCCTCTCCCCACTTCTCCTTCGGCCATGTGCCACAATTATTGTACAATAATAAATAAATAATATCTAGGAAGGGAACGGAATTGCGTTCTTACATTTAGTATGTAAATTCTATTGTGTGTTCGACTTTGTTTAGTTGATCTATTATGTCAGTTAGATAAGGTATCACGAGGATTAGATATCAAGATACACCACGTTAACAACCGTTTAAAACTCGGTGTCCAGCAGAAATCGACCTAATAAATTTCTATTCTCACGCACACACAGTGTGTGAATAAAAATTTATTAGGTCTTATTTCTTGGTTGACTTCAACTGGACACCGAATTTTAAACTGTTAACGCGAGTAAGGTTATTTACCTCACACCCTTCCCCGCGTGGTAGGATGTGGCACAAGGCCGTTATTTAATGCGGTTAAAACCAAGCCCGTAGGCTCCGGGCAAAGATTCTTCGTCGAGCCCGTAGAAAACGGTGTAGGGTAGCTGTCTACCACCTCGGACGAGACTCTGCCCTTTGGTATAGCCTCGTCTGGGTTCCTCTCCGCCCGAAGGCAGAGAGTTCGATTAGCTTAGCTGGAGACGAATCTCCAACTAATTGCCGGAGCAAGGTTAAGTAATATTGGAACAAACAGTTCATCTTTATATAAGAACTGAGGCAGCTTTGTTGAAAAACTAAGGAAAATGTACACATGGACAGTCTAGACATAAAATCCCACCACACAAACGTACCAGTTGAAAAATACATAAATCTCATGAAAAAGCATCTAACCCGATCAAATATGAAGCTCTTTCTGCCAACAGCTAAATTAATAAACATCTTCCGTTTCATCATCTATCATTGCTACTTCACATTGAAGGATTGTTGCAAAAAAAAAATTGGATTACCAATGGGGTCGCCTCTCAATGCAATGATGGCATGTATCTTCTTAGAATTTCTACAATCTAGTCCTTGCCAAATATTTTACCTAAACAATCAACATACTCCCGTTATATTAATGATACTCTACTTATATATCATCGTCATACTTATTTAAATGACCGAGTAGATCAACTAAACAATACATTTTACATACTAAATGGAAGACTGCAATTCCGTACTCTTCATAGATATCAAGATATACCGCGTTAACAAAAGTTTAAAACGCGATGTCCACCGGAAATCAACCTCTCTCTCTCTTTCTCTCTCTCTCTCTCTCTCTCTCTCTCTCTCTATATATATATATATATATATATATATATATATATATATATATATATATATATATATATATATACAAAAACAGAGATTTGTACCCAAAGAACTGATATATAGCCTTAAACAAAACGGACGTCATACCTAAGGTACTTTTCGGCTAACACTTTTTCAAACGTATTCGTTTGCACTATTAGATATAAATGAATACAAAGATACTCTTAATAAAGTAAATGGGGTTGGAAAGGTGGAACTCGACTAAAAGGCAAATTTTAATTATACAAAAAGAGGTTTAAACAGCCTGGGGTATGTGGTCCTAGACAGTGCCCTGTCTATTTGAAATTACCTTGGCTTGGTAGGAAATGTCAGCTAGTATCAGACAAAATTTCGGCGTCCATTTTGTCTACCTATAATGCTGTTAAGTTGCGCACAGTTTTTCATACTAGACCTCTGCTTCCATCCTTTTCTAAAGACAGGTTGTCCTATTTTCATAAAAATTTTGTTGTTTATAAATTCAAATGCCGTTGTGACGCGGTATACATAGGATGAACCAATCTATGGTTGGAGACGAGTGTTGCGCAGCATGTTCCTGCTTATGTACGTACAGGCAGTCTTAGTCAGCCTATAAGAAGAACTACTCAGGTAGTCCATGAGTCAGCAATCGGTCAACATTTGCTTGATTGGTCTACGTCATCGTCATTTCTATTCTAGGAGTTGGACCGTTATTTCTGTACTCTTGGAACGATTGACTACGTGTAATTTTTCTTTTAGTCCAGCACAAGTTTGCCCGGCTTAAAAAAACTGTTATGTTACTCGCCTTTTATATATTTTTTTTAACTCTTTAATTACTCCGTTTTCTTTTTTATTTATTTGTTTTTCATTTGTTCAATTTTATTTTATTTAAGTTTGTTTCCCTGTTCTGCTGTTTACTCCCCTCCCGTTTTTATTTCAGTTTCGTTTCGGTTTTATATTTTTTTGTTTATATTAGTGCACGTTTGATTTTAGTTTGATTTTTACTTCATTTCGTCTTTTGTAAAATTTGTTCTTTCGTTTGTTAGTGCACGAACCATAATTTTATAAGGCGAACTAGTATTTATTCAGCTGTGGTGGTATATTCCACCATGGCTGAAAATTCAAATTCACCACCGGTGAATGCACAAAATAAGTCGCCGGATAAAAAAAGTGCCTGGTTGGAAAACAGGCCAACGAAAGTCTCGTCATACTATGAAGAACAGCAAGTAAAATACGAAAAGTACATCAAGGGCAATGAATTTATTACGATACCAGCGGCCCTGGATGCAATTAATACAAGGACAATTTCCCTGCTGACCACCCACGTAAGAAGTTGGAAATTGATTGGGGTCAGCAAGGAAGCCATGGAAGAGGCGGTAAAATGCCTACACATTGCTCCGAATATTCTGGCGAGAAGAACCAATGCTATGTGGAATTTGTTACTTTCAACAGAATAAGAAGCAAAAGCGCTCGCCGGAAACATTTTAACGACAGCAACTCTAAGGCTCTAAACGGAGTACATAGGTACCCGACGCACAAAAATTACGGTGCATGGCGTACCGGTTGATATCGGGGAAGACAGAATAGGAGCATATTTTTCGCAGTTCGGACCCGTAGATGAAGTCGCCTCTATCAAGAACAAGGCCGGGATTGCCACCGGAGAAATGGTGTTATACGTAACACTTACCCGGAAGGCCTTTGGAGAGGTCCCGAATACATTAATGTGCCGGGAGAGACGAATGCTGGTAGTAGTGGAGTGGCGCAAACTCTATTGATGGGCTTGCAGGGCACTGAGCCACATGTCAAAGGCGTGCCTCCACCCCAACCAGCAACAGCAGCATCTACAACAACAGTAACAGCAAAAGTAGCAGAAACTGAGGATGGGGAATGGAAGGACGTTAAGGGTCGGAAAGCTGCAGAGGTGGGCAATTCTCCAGGACGAGATGAGCTGTCTCCTCAAAACCAGCGACAACACAAGGAGAGGCCAAAGGAGGCACAGGATAGAAATTGAAGCGGGAGAAAAACAGCCCACAAAACAGCAACAGCAACAAAAACGAGTTCAAAAAGAGCAGCAAAGACAACAGCAGCAACAACAACAAAAACAAGTACAACAACAACAGCAAAATCAGCAGCAGCAGCAATCTGACACGTACATGGAGGTAGACGTAATGCCTCCACCTCGTGTCTCAGCATTGAAGAGGAGAAGGGACGATGCAGAGTAGGAGGAAGTGACCGATCATGAATACGCCAGACGAAGTAGGGCGGATAGGTACATGGAAAAAACCAGGTCCCTATCCGTCCCTGCATCCCCTAAAGCAAGTCCTGTTTTAGTCCCTAAAACAAGGAGCCTTTCTTCCAACCCTTCCCGTGCTCCGTCCCCATCCCATCCTCATCCTCCCTCAGTTCAATACCTACCCCCCTCACGCGTCCACCTCTTCTCCGCCCCACCCAGGTAAGGGGAAGGAGAAAAAGAAAAAAAGAAATATTTCCCTGGCCAGATTTAATATGCAAAGTAGATAAAAAGGAGCTAGAAAAGAGCTTATCGACACAAAAAATAGCACTTCTAGGTCCACTGTTTAAATTATCCACCGTTGACAATAATCTGTGGAAGACTCCCATAATTTTCCTGAGGCTCCTGGTGACATTACTTTAATCAGTGATACGGGAAGCTATTTAAAAGTTTGGAATCATTTGTTTGAATGTGGGGATGTGTTTCCAATGTGTTTCTAATTTAAAGAAACTGTCCTGATTCTGTGCTGGGAGGTTTTACTCCATCCCTGGGTATATAGGTCAGTTAAATTAACATACCCTATGGACGTCGGCGGGATTGTCACAGATGGTCGGATGACGACGGAGTTGGGTACAGGGAGCATGGGACAATCCGTCGGGGTCCTGACACCCGCAGATTTCCGGCCAGTATGCGCTTAAGGGACTCTAGCTTAAATTATGTTAATCAAGCTAGCCAGCCTGAATGTGAGTGGTCTGAGAGATCGGGGTAAGGCTGCCCGCTTGCTTTGTGATCTTAGGTACTTTGGAGGGGATGTAGCTGCGATCCAGGAAACACACTTTGTTTACGAGGTTGATGCTCGTGTGCTGTCTAGCGACTTTGTTGTCTATTCAGCATACGGGGAAGAGCTGGCCAGAGGCGTTTCCTTGTTAGTTAAACGTTCCCTGGATGCGAGGGTGGACCATATTCATGTTGGCCCGGGGGGTGGGGTTGATAGTGGCTGATATTACTGTGAGCAGTGTTTCGATTCGGGTCGTTGCGATTGATGCGCCCAACGACCAGATTGAGCGTGTCCTTCAGTTGGTGCCGTTCCTGGTTGATTCGCGCCTAGTCTTAATGGGGGACTGGATGGCGTCCTGGACCCCAAGATAGATAGGGGGCGGGGAGCTAGCGGGTAGGAATCGGGCGTTCGTAACCTGGTTGATCTGATCGACGAATTTGGGCACGTCGATAGATACCGGGTCGATTATCCGAGGGAGGAGATGTGGGCGTGGCTTCGTAGTTGGCCGTCTCTCCAGGTAGCCAGCGTGAGGCTAGCAAGCGCTATCAGGGTCAGGTAGTTAGACATAGGTTAAACAAGATGTCTAACGAAGCCGTAAACATGGGCGCAGAATTGCACAAGGAAAAGATCCGTCGAGGTTCCGATCGATACATTCGCGAGGTCTTTACCCGAAAGTGCATTCTCTAAGGTCGACCAAGTACATATGAGAGGCGTTTCGGCGGCATATCGAGAGACGTTTTACCAAGGAGCCTGGTCTCAGTGGCGACGAGTTTCTCAGCTATTTGGCTGACTTTCCTCGGCTCTCGCCGACTGAAGCAGTTAGCTTCGAGGGTGAGATCACAGAAGGCGAAGTCTAATTGGCATTGAAGAAGGTCGGCAGAGACAAGACCCCGGGAATTGATGGTCTGCTCTACGAAATGTACTTGAGGCTGTCGCACATCTTTGTCCCGATTTTGACAGTGGTGTTCAACAACTGGTTCCGGCAGGGGTCCATCCCCAACCGGGTTTCCAGGAGTGTGATCATGCTGTTGAAAAAGGACAAGGGTGTTGAGCGGGATTTAGATGATTACAGGCCCATAACTCTGCTAAACATAGAATTAAAGAATTTGGCCAAGATCCTGACGGAGAGGTTGCAGTCAGTTGTCGCGAGCTTGTTGGGACCTGAGCAGACATGTGCTGTGAGGGGACGAACAATTCAAAGCAATCTGCATCTGATCCGCACGATCATAGAGGGTGTAAAAGTCGACAAGCGTGCCGCGCTTATTAATTTAGATCAGTCCAAGGCATTTGACAGGGTCGCCCATCTGTACTTGGCTACTGTCCTTCAGGCCGCCGGATTCGACCCCGACTTCTGCAGGTGGATTAGCCTCCTGTATCGCTTCCACAGTGCGGTGGCACAGGTGAAGGGAAGGGTTTCGAACGCTTTTGCGCTGTCTAATCGGTCCGTCAGGGGTACCCACTGTCGCCCTTACATTACGATTTGGCGTTGGAGCCCTTCCTTCGCCAGTTAAGAGAATAGGGCGTGCAGTCTGGCCCTACGCGGAATAGCCGTTTTCTCTGGTAGTGCTCAAGCTAGGGTTTCTGCGTACGCCGATGACGTATCCATCTTCGTGTCGTGCCGCAGCGACATTAAGGTGGTACAGAAGGCGCTTGAACGGTACGAGAAGGTGACAGGGGCCAAGATTAACCGCAACAAGTCTTCCGGCTTGAGGTTAGGTGCCTGGAAGTGGGTGGCGCTTCCGGGGCCCTTCGGCTGGACTGATGGACCCGTCCGCATCCTTGGGGTGTGGTTTATTATAAACAGACCATTTACTTAAATATTTGTGTGTACATAAATAATGTATAATAATTATACATATATATATATATATATATATATATATATATATATATATATATATATATATATATATATATATTGTTATACGCTATACATATATATATATATATTGTTATACGCTATATATATATATTAGTGGTTATATATATATATATATATATATATATATATATATATACATATATATATATATATATATATATATATATAGTTAATATACATATATATATATATATATATATATATATATATATATATATATATATATATATATTAAGTAGTTAATATATATTAGTGGTTAAATGTGAATAAATGTAAAATAGGTATTTGACTACTAGTATATATATGCTCATTGATATTTAAAATCTAATTATTTCATATAAAAAATTTTATTAAACATATATCTGCTTACCTGAATCTGGACAATTTCCACCTATGCCTTTGTTAATTTTTTCATATAAACACTCGCGTACATGCATAAAATTCATTTAATGACTCTGCACAACTATAATAATACGCACATTATATGAATGCGCAGGCATATATGTTGACATCACGCGATACGAAAGCCGATAAAAAGTGCATTTATTCTTTCCTGAGCGTTCGTTAGCAGAAATCAATTGTCAATAAGTTTCAATTTCTATGTATTTTTTTTTGTTTCAAATTTGCAGTACTTGCACAAATCAGTTCCATTCCCCAATGAAACTAATTAATTTTTTAAAGAAATATTGCATTTTCTAAAACTTAACGCGAAGTTCATTTTACATGTTTCTTAAAATTAATCAAACTTGTATGGTCAGTTGTCATGTTATTTATTTTCTTTCTGCTTGTTTTGCCACATTCCCAGGGACAGTTCGTAATCTTTCTGTAATTATCGATGTTCTCATTATTTTCCTAATTGGTTTAAAAATATTTTCTCTTTTTTTTAACCCACGCTTCAAGATATGTATTCAGTTTTTTCAATATCTTCCAGTTTCAATATGAGAATATCTTCGAATTGTAATATAAACAGGATTATAGGAATAAGAATGATTAATTACTCTATAACATTTTTATTTGATTCTCCTTTAAATCACTAATTGTTAATTTTGTTTAATCTTTGACAACCTGTTTACAATTTATAGTAAATAATAAATATCGTCCAGTTCATAGTCCTCCCCAGTTTTTTGAATATGTGTAGAGATTTCCCTTGTTTCCTGTTTAGGACTGAAATTCTAGTTCTTCTTAAGGTCTACTTCATCTCTATACTTCTAATGTCTCCATCTGAACTCTGAAAATTTTTTTTCCTCCATTGTTCTGATTATTGTCCGGATCAAACTCCGCTACGATCTTTTGATCATGATTAGAGATTTTTTTTTCTTTGTTTAAGATTGGATTTCCAGTTCCTTCTTACGTCTGCTCATTGTTTTTACTCCCAATAGCCTCTAGCATCTTAGTGGAATTATTGCCTGTCTTAGGGTGAATTATTTTTTAAAAAATATATATTCTTTGTAGTGAGTTTTCTTTTTAATGGTGGTTTTGATTAACTGATCTGGTTAAATTACTAAGACCAATTTTTTTTATATACTTTCATTGAGAAAAATAATTGTGCTTATTCTTTTTGCTGGCTTCGTCGAATCATTTTCACAATTCACAGTGATTTATCATTCTTAATAATTATGTACTTAATTACATCATAGTAATTATTTTAATATTATTCATTTTCTATATTTATGCTTTCTCTCGGAGTTAAAATCTGCTATCTTAGTTTCTGCTCCATTTTGATTTGGATTATATTAATTCTAATCCGCCTTCTTGCCATTTTTCCGAATCTCATTTTTAAAACGCATGTCGCGTAATCATTTCCCAGTTGTATGTTAATCCATTTTTGAGTATATCACTACGGCCTCAGTACGCTCTTTTGCTGCTTCTTCTCCGTAGCAAGTAAGTGTTGACGGAGTGGGGTTGCTAGTCGCACGTTAATCGATTTTAAATCCTCATTTGTACTTAGTTAAAACTTGTGTTCAAACACACCTAGAATGGCCAGTGCACCCTTCTATCTATCTCTACTTCTAATGGATTCATACCTTTCACAAAAGTATTTGTTCAAAAGCGAATGGAATCGACTCATTTAGAATTTGAACACACTGTCTAAATTCTCATGCTTACTCCCCTTGCAACCTTTCTCTCTTGCTTTGAGTTTTAGATTCTTATTCTTAATATTATGATTTATCACGTGTTGTCATTTTCACTACCATTTGCATATACATACGAAATGATTCTCGTGAGCTTGATAGGTATAAACTGAAAATATATTTTCTTAAATACACGGAACTTATTCAGAAGGTATATTTTGAAAAGAATTAATATGTACAGAGACAAGTGCAAAGAAATATAGAACAAGTCGTAAGGAACAATAACGAATCTTTGAGTTGGAAATGTAGATTTTTATTCATATAAAATAGTAACCTGTTTAAAAAAGGTTTTAGATTATTATTAGAGGAATCTTAATTTTAGACCAGATTGAGTATCTCTTCCTAATTCTCAGTCGGGAAAAGGGTAAGTTGCCACACTAAATTCCTATTCAATTTACGTACTTTTTCGTGTCAGACGTAAAAAGAAAGCAAGTTCATAATATGATGCATAGGTAGCTTATTCCTTGCATTTCCCTATTTTGCCTTGCATTTCTTTTTTGTCCCTCATATGTCTTTCTCTTTGCAGAATATCGGAAGTAAGTAACATTTTGATGTTGCAGTTGATAAAATATTGATCAAATTCGGTTAACGTGTGTTGGTTAAGACGCGGCTCCAGGGAAACTAATTGCAAACATATTCCGAGTAAACGGTATTCTGATTGTTGAGTCTTGACTCATTGTTGAATCTCGACTAATGCATGGAATAATAATGCAACACAAAATGTACTTAGAACAAGAATGTATTATAACAAGAAAGTGTACACAATATTTACATCTAGTATTTCTGTATATTTCTGGGAAGACCGTTCCTGGAGAATGTGTTGACTAAGTCGCAGTCGGGCAGAGTCTCTAGCTGGATCTCTGTATTCGCCCCCTTGTCTTCCGGTACCAACCATTATTTATATAGTCGGTAGTCACCTATGCAGATTAGGTGGATCCTACCACAACACCCCCTCCCAAGCATTGGAATCCTTTTTGGGTTTCAACTGGCTTCCTATATGGGATGATGATTCTGGTTATTTCTTTGTAGACCCCCTTTGCATACTTCCTATGTATATGTCAATCTGCTTAATTTTAATATCTTTTTCGTTTTGGATTCACGTCCAATGGGTCCGTGAACTTTCGTTTCCTACCGGATCTTCTCGGTTCAGGAGCACTCTTCGGAGGTTCTACTTGAAAAATATCATACATTATATCAATGGGATCTTCCTCCTCATCCGGTATACTCTCTTCATGCTCTAGAACGTAACATTTTTTGAGTTGGTTCTGGTGCCTTTTATGAGTATTCTTCGGCCGTTTAATTATGTAAATCAGGTCATCGATTCTCTTGTCCACTATGCCTCGCTCCTAGAACTCAATGTTGTTTCTATAGCACTTGAAAAACACCTTCTCTTCGGGGGTGTATCTTTGTCTAGCTGCATACATAGTGTTATTTATTCTATTTCTTCCTGGCAAAAGCTTGTCAAACACTGACTTAATTTTCCTAGCGAACATTAGTTCAGCTGGTGCCATGTTTAATTGTGTTCTCTGGTTTGGCGTGATTCTGTATACTTGTAGGAATTGCTGAAGCGCCTTTTCCGTTGGAACTCCTGAGGCTTTCTTCAGAGCGCGCTTTAACGTATCGACAAATCTTTCTGCGAGTCCATTGGATCTCGGATGATACGGCGGCGTCGTTATGTGGTTAATTTGATATAACTCACAAAATTCCTTAAATTCGCCAGAAATGAATTGTGTACCATTGTCACTCACAATACACTCTGGCACACCGAACCGTGCAAATAGTTCATGCAAAAAAGTTGTTGTGGTATTGGACGTAGGCTTTTTGCAGCGTAGTACTTCCGGCCATTTTGTAAAGCTATCTACCACTATTAAGTAGTAATAATCTTCTACTGGACCAGCGAAATCAATGTGTAATCTTTCCCACGGATGATCCGTCTTTGGCCATGGTTTGTGTACTATAGGTGGTGCCTTAGCTGCTAACGCACACCCTTTACATCGATGAACCATGTTTTCGATATCCACATCCATTCCTTTCCAATATACAAAGCTTCGCATTAAGCTTTTTGTTCTATTAATCCCCGGGTGATCCATATGAAAGTCCCGTAGGATTCTTTTCTGCAACTTTTTTGGTACTACTACTCTCTCACCATATAATAAAATTCCGTCACAAATTGAATAAATCTCCTGAACTTTTTGGTCATTTGCTACCATTTTACTTTTTATTCCTAAAATGAAATCATCGCTTTCAGCTTCTTTTTTGATTTCCTTTGATGTAACCGGTAGCTCTCTTACAATGTTGTTTACCATGCTTTTCACCTCATAATCTGCTCTGATATTTGCAATAATTGATTCTTCGAATCCTTCATCTTGACTCGGTACGAGTCTTGATAAAGTATCCGCATGAATTATATTTTAGGATGATAGGTGCTTTATGTGAAAATCATAATTGAGGAGAATGGTTCCCCATCTTAACAGTCGATTTGCCGTGTAAACGGGTAACCCTTTCTTTGACCCCAAAATAGTGATCAGAGGTTTATGATCCGTTTCTAACATGAAATGTCTGCCGTAGATGTATCTATGAAATTTTGTTATGGCAAAAATGATACTCAGCGCCTCCTTTTCTATCTGTGAATAACTTCGCTCTCCTGGGAGTAATGCCCTCGAAGCATGCGCAATCGGTTTTCTAGAACCATCTGGCATTATGTGTTGAATACATGCTCCTACCCCGTATGAACTAGCATCAATTGCCACTACAATATCCAGTTTAGGATTGTAATGGGTTAAAAAGAGGTCGGACGTAAGCATTTTCTTTATTTCATCAAAGGCTTTTTGACATTCTACCGTCCATTCCAATGCCTTGTCTTTTTTCAGTAGTTCATTCAACGGAGCTCTTAAATTGTACATTCCTTTAATGAATGCATGATAATAGTTTGCGAGCCCCAGAAAACTCTGTAGTGTCGCCACGTTAGTGGGCGTCGGCATGTTTCTAATCGCAATGGACCTTTCCGGATCTGGAAATCTGCCATTTTTGTTGATTATGTGACCTAAATATTTAATTTCCTCCAAACCAAATTCGCACTTTGATTCTTTGACTTTAAATCCAAAGTCCTGAATCTTTTTAAATACTTGATTGAGGTGCTCTCGATGTTCGTCGACGTTTGCACTCCTTACTATAATGTCATCTAAGTAGGCACACGCAAAGTCTAAATCATTCAACATGACGTCCATAGCTTGTTGAAAAATGGCTGGTGCCACTTTAATACCAAAAGGAAGCCTGTTGTACTTGAATAAACCCCTATGCGTGTTTATCCCTAGTAACTTCGAACATTCTTCTTCGACGGGAATTTGGAGATAGGCATCTGATAAGTCGATTTTGGAAAAAATCACTCCGCCATTTAGCTTGTTAAAAATCTCCTCCGGACTCGGTAACGGGTAATGGTAGTCCTTAATTACAGAGTTCAATCCTGTCGAAAAATCAACGCAGACTCTGATTTGGTTTGATTTCTTTTTTATGCACACAATCGGCGCAGCCCATGAATTAGATTCTACTTTTGAAATAATTCCCATTTTTTCCAACCTATCAAGTTCTTCGTTAACTTTTTCTACACTTGCGAAAGGCACGTTACGTTTCTTTTTAAATATAGGCATAGTATTTTCCTTTAATTCAAATTTAGCTTCAAACTTCTTACATCTTCCAAGACCAGGTGTGAAGGTTTCCGGAAACTTTTTCATTAATTACTCTTTAATGTCCTGTCTTGTTTGCGTATTACTTTCTACTTTTCTGCAGAATGAGTTTAATGGTTTATCCCACAGTTCGAATGTTTCAATAAAATCTGTACCCAACAAGTTTTCTCCATTTTTCAGAATGAACACTTTCATTTTTTTTACGATCCCGTTCAATTTCATGGGAAGTACAACTTCGCCTTCGAAGTTAATTTCCTTTCCAGTTACCGTTCGAGCGAGTTTCGTTGACTTCATTATTGTAGGCCTTTTTTTTAAATTTTCCATGTTTTATGGTTCATTATTGTTAAATCTGACCCCGAATCGAGTTGAAATTTGATATTCTTTTTGAATATTTCAGTCGTCACATATTTCCTCAAATCTCTATCTGATTTGATATTCGAATTTGTTTGTCTAATTCGGCTATTGAATTTTTTCGTTTTACAACACGATCCTTTGTGACCGTTCTTTTGGCACACGAAAAAATTTCTTATTTCTATATGGGCAATTTACCTCCCAATGTCTTTCGTTACAACGTCTGCAATTATATGGTGGAACCTTTTTTCCATCCTCGTTCTTTTTATTTTCTTGTCTATTTTTAAAATACGCCGAATTTTTTCTCCAATTCTTTGCTGATGGGTACTTTGACTGTTTTTTTATTTTTTTAATATAAGCAATGCCAGCTTCTTCGATTTTTTGCGACTGTTTCTTTAAACTTACGGCCCGTTGACACTCCTCTGCTAACTTTTGCAGGTTAAGGTTTTGTTCAGATTCGAGTTTAGACAAAACTCTACGTCTTATTTCGGCACTCTTACTGGATACCAGTCCCTGAGCAAAAATTAAACACTTGAATTCTTCAACTGTAATCTCTGCCAATCTGAAATTGTCAACTGTCTATTCACTATAGATGCATATGTTAAGTAATCCTGATCGTCGGATTTAGAGACATTCATGCATAACCATCGCTTATGCCAAAGCGACACATTTGCTCCAAACAGCTCTTTTAGCAATTTCACTGTTTCCGAGAATTCCAATTCAGTTGTTTTTCTCGGTAGAATAAAATCTACAAATTTGCTATGTTCTGCTGTACCTAGCTTTATTAGTAATAGACTGACTTTTCTTGAATTCGACCAGTTTTCACAGTCTGTGTAGAAAATATCTTCATATCGTTTAAAGTACGCTTCAAACGTTTTTTCTTCGTCTGGCACATAGTTGAAAGTTTCCAGCGAATTAAGTATGATGTTATAAGAATATGAAGAATTTCTCTCATTTGCCTGATAGTTTTTTAATTTCTCCAGTGTTAACTTTTGAATTTCTAAAAGTCTTTCCTCTTGCCGTTCTTGATATTTTTGCAGCGCTATCTGTTGTTCTTGCTGTCTTTTTTCTTGATATTTTTGCTGTGCTATCTGTTGTTCTTGATATTTTTGCTGTGCTATCTGTTGTTCTTGATATTTTTCATCTTGCTTTTCTTGATATCTTTGCTGTGCTATCTGTTGTTCTTGATATTTTTGCTGTGCTATCTGTTGTTCCCTTATTAATAAGGCAAACTGTTCATGCTGACGTTGTTGACTCAACTGCTGGGATTTGAATAATTCAGATATGACTTTGGATAGTTCATCCATCTTTAGCTGATAGTGTTCATGCAACAAGGAATATACTTTTAATTTGTGTATCCACGAATATCATATAAGCTGACCAAAAAAATCGAAACAACGTACGACTTTTAAATTTTATGACTTGCTTTTACATTCACGCCCGTGCTAATCAACTTTGGTATTTTTTTATTTTTTTATTTTGTGAACAGAGAGCGTCGGACTTTTTTTTCTTTTCCGCCTTCCGTTCGCGTATTTCAATGACACGTCTGATTTTCTTATCAGAGATAATTCGTCACTATATTGTTAAACAAATAAAAAAAAATTTTTTTAAAGTTCGTTACCTTTCAAAGTCGACACGGTGTATTTGTGCTCCTTTTAATCCATGCATGTTTTTGTAGTCGGCCAATTTTTCTTTTTAGAGGGTGTCTCGTTGTAGATAATTTTTTAATTTAAAATTACCGTTATTCGTTTACGACACCTTTCAAATTTTTCTGAGTGAACGTTCCTTTATGCTTAGTCGTCTTTTAACGAGTTCTACATATCCAGAAGTTCAGAATCCTTCGTCGTTACGTTAACGTTGGACTTTGAATTAATAGTTTTTTTTTCTTTCAGCCTGGGTTCTTCAATGACTTGTCCCAATTGTTGAAAACTCTCACTATTAATTCTTTCTTTTTTCCGTATGGTTCGTTCTACTTCGTCGCCATTGTTGAGTCTTGACTCATTGTTGAATCTCGACTAATGCATGGAATAATAATGCAACACAAAATGTACTTAGAACAAGAATGTATTATAACAAGAAAGTGTACACAATATTTACATCTAGTATTTCTGTATATTTCTGGGAAGACCGTTCCTGGAGAATGTGTTGACTAAGTCGCAGTCGGGCAGAGTCTCTAGCTGGATCTCTGTATTCGCCCCCTTGTCTTCCGGTACCAACCATTATTTATATAGTCGGTAGTCACCTATGCAGATTAGGTGGATCCTACCACAACACTGATGAAAAAAAACCTTTGGACATCGATTAAAAACAATGTTTTCGAATATAAACAACATGTTCATTAATTCGCTGTTGTTAGGAGACAATCTTTCTTACATCCAGTCCCTTGACTTTCAAAACTTTCTGCCATACCGCTAGGGATTCTTAACATTCGATACATTAAAACAATCTTGACATATGCACAAAGCTAAAGGGAAAGGCAGTCTTCGGAAAGTCTCCTACTCACTACAGAAAAGCAAAACCTTTGACAACATGTCAAAATGGTTAATCAGTCAGATCTTAGCATTTCTTTATTTTTACCAAATGTGTTGCCACATTTGATTATTCTGTGAGGTCCTACCATTACTTTCTGGTAATGTTTACTTTCTTTTATTTTCATTTTGAAATTCTTTCATTAAAAATGTTGAACGATTTTTATAATAGAATATTCCATTTTACTTAAGTCTTACTTCTCTGTGTTTTTTATTTAGTTTCTTTTTTTAAAACTGTCGGTCAGATCTTTATTTCACAACATTTTTACGACACAACTTTGATAGAATATAGATATAAACATCTCTTTTTAGGTTACCATTATTCTTTGAGTTAAATATTTATGCAGCAAAGTTTGTCTACTACTGGCTTGTAAAATCCTATTTCTACTAAATAAAGTCAGCAGAATGTGTAGGATCTGTGTGTATTTTAGGTAATATTGTGACATTTATTCCTTTTATGGTGATTATAGGAGGAAATAGTTCTTAAGGTCTCTTGGGTAGGTATATGCCCTTTCTTTTGGTTGAGAAGTCAGTTAGGATAGCGATGGTTAAATTGGTCGCGATCAAGTCAGCTTTACACTGACATACTTCATGAATAGGGCTACAAAAAACGCATCCGAACGTGTTTGTCCAGCATTCACTAGCATATTGTCGGACAGATAATATATAACAGTCCAGTCCTCTTTTCTCTGTTTCTAACGAAATGTTCCTGTTTCTTAATACTTTGCTTAGATTTTGGAAGGCATCTTTCGCTATCTAAATGCACCTTCCGATGTCGGTGTCTCATTTTCTATCCTCTGTTAAAACACTTCCTATTTTCCCAAGTGCTAATACCTTTGGGAAAAGGTATGAATCCTCTTCTTCCCTCCAGTTATGGGTAAATAGCAGGTCAAACCTGGTTCTCTCGCTCTCTCTCTCTCTCTCTCTCTCTCTATATATATATATATATATATATATATATATATATATGGTCTCTTGGGTATATACGCTTTCTTTTTTGGTTCAGAAGTCTGTTAGGATAGCAATGGTTAAAATGGTCGAGCTCAAGTTAGCTTTACGCTTAGAATGGCCAATTCTTTTACTTCATGAATAGCGCTACAAAAGCTAATCCGAACGATGTCGTTCTGAAGTGGAAAAGTGAAGGATTATATCCTTTCTGGAATAGGTGTCATAAAATCACGCATCTTCCCAGGTAGCCTTTCATTGGATAATGAACTTTTTTTTAAATTCATGTTTTATTTATTGTTTTTATTTAATATTCCCACAAAAGCATCTGTGTATTGACTTCCGTTGAATAATAAGATTGATAACATCCCGGCTAAGCTACTGAAAAATATAAATTTTAAACAGTTGCAATGATGCAGAAGTCACTTATATCCCTTTGCTAGCGATAAGTTACGTGGGTCACATGATGGCCTCTAAATTACGTCACTACATACGGCGGCGAAAGTGCCGGATATTTTCCAGTTCGTTTTCAGCAGTTACCACATTGGGTTACTGTCTATAACCTGGGCCAACTTGCCAGGGCTGAGGCTAAGTATATTGGATATAACCTCCTATATTTTACGGCCAGTAAGTGATGCATAAACAACAGACACCTTCAAATAAATCCGACAAATATACCGCAGAAAGACATGCAACCTATTGTGGGAAAAAAACTGCCTCGTCAGTCAAGTATCGAAAGATACATGATTGCCGAAGCGTGTACCATGGATAACACTTAACTGTCTGACTAACTAGATTGGCAGCAAGTAATCATCATTTTACAGTTGAAATGGCTAGATGCAACCGTAAGTTCTATGTTAACAGTTTCTTCCATCACACATATCGGTTTTCGAACTCTCTTGCTTCCTAGTCAATATCGATCTGCAAAAATTTAAATGTAACGCCAAACTTTATCTCCTGTCTACTTAAATCTTATTCTTTAATTGTTCTCTCTCCTTAATACTATTTATACTCACACCCTATGACATTCATTAACCGCCTTGCGCCTTGTGACTTTATTGCCTTGCCTGGGGTAAAATGATTGTAAAAAATCACACAAAGGCCCTAACTCCTTTCGACCATTACGTAAAGAACCTTGATGTCGAAATAACATTTACCCTTTCTAATAGCCAGGGTAATTAACTTTATTTCCCCAGTCATTAAGACCGGACGAGAAACACGAAACCAACCATCTATCAATTGATTGTTTCAAATCGATAGATGTTAATGCTGGTCGAGATCAAGAGAGGTCAGTGAGGGGAGAATTCCAAACTGTCTGACCGGTGACTGCCACTTCTAGTCAACATAAGTAGTTACCAAACAGACCCTCGCCGACGTCAGCAATCCCCTTTCAACATCGGAAAGGTCGAATAGGGGTTAAATTTGTCACTTGTACGAACTTGAAAAATGAGTGTGCCAGTAGCTTCAAACTATAATGACTTGCACAATGTCTACTACGAAACAGCATTCCATTTCCTGACCCCATACATGAACCTAAAATGCAGGGGTCGTAAGGGTCAATTTAAGGCACACAAACTAAGACTAAAATGATGTTGACGTATTAGACAGTCGAAATTCAGAAGGAGTCAACTTAATGTTCTCACATTTCTTTCATTCTGTTTCATTCATTCTCTCTTTACCGTCAGTCAGTCTCTGAATCTGTTTACCTCTGTGTCTATCAGTACGCAAACGCATATATATATATATATATATATATATATATATATATATATATATATACAGATCCATATATATATATATATATATATATATATATACAGATCCATATATACATATATACATACATATATACACATACATATATACATATACACACACATATATACACATACATATATACATATACACATATATATATACATACACATACACATATATATTTATATATATATATAAACACATATATATTTATATATACATATATATATATATAGCATAATGAGAAGCCACGTATACTTTCTTGATATGTATATAATATGGATAAAACAACTGAAAAGTTGCAAATTAAAAGAAAAAAATTGGGTGTTTTTTTGTGAAAGTATTTATTTATATGTTTTTATATATTTGATATTTCAGACCACTTCTGTCCTTCCTCAGAAATTGATTAAATAACTGTGTTCGGAAGTTTGTTTACAAGTAGCGCCCGTCGCGAGACGCGGACGTCACGTGATGTGGAATGCAACTGTGTTTGAATATTTCAAACTTCCGAACACAGTTATTTAATCAATTTCTGAGGAAGGATCGAGGCGATCTGAAATATCAAAAATATAAAAACATATAAATAAATACTTTCACAAAAAATTTCAGTTGTTTTATTCATATTATATATATATATATATATATATATATATATATATATATATATATATATTCTATTCAGTAGCTAAATTATATAAAAATAGGCCAAATGAAAACGGCTCAATGTATAGTCGAAGGCGCTCAGAAAAAAAACATTTGGACAGTTTTATATATTTTTTCTACTCAAAAGGAAAAATTATATGATCACATCAGAAATTATATAAAAACTTAATCAAAGCACCTTGTCTGTCGTATATAATGAATCTTGCATGAAAGAAGGATTGCTGCTTAAATACACAATTTATATATATATATATATATATATATATATATATATATATATATACAAAGAAACAATCACGCATAGAATCAATCAGCAATATTAATGCGATTATCGCAAATAATATCGCATTAATATTGCTGATTGCTGAGTGATTCTATGCGTGATTGTTTCTTTGTATATAAAATACATGCTGCCTTGTGTTTTAAGTTTATATATATATATATATATATATATATATATATATATATATATATATATATATATATATATATATATATATATATATATATAAAGAGAGAGGGAGACAGAGAGATAAATATGTAATACCGGACATTGACGGCTGGTTCTAAAATATTGCACGATGAATAATAAGATCTATACTTATATATATATATATATATATATATATATATATATATATATATATATATATATATATATATATATATATATATATGTATAAATATATATATATATATATATATGTATAAATATATATATATATATATGTGTGTGTGTAGGTGTGTGTAGGTGTGTGTGTGTGTGATTAAATAAATTACAAACATTATGTCTGATTATTTTTAGCATAATCTGGTCATATTCACGTATATTTTTCCGTGTGTTAAAATAAAATGATGCAAGAAATGCACTGTAACAGTGAAAATCACTTTTATTTCCCAAATCTCTAACTGAGATCATCATCAGGGGTTCAACTAGTAAGGCGAAAAGCTATGTTTACCTATCCATTACTGAGTTTTTTCTTTTTGCGTTTAAATGCAAACGCTAACAGATTTGCTTTAGCTTTCATTGAAACGTGAAAAAAGTATCTGCTATGGAATTGTTGCTTTTATGTTGGATTATCATGGTCAAACGCACATTAATGTGTGAAAAATGGTCTTTATATAGGCATTTTAGAACATTATTACAGTATTCGTAGCTGAATCTATTCAATGGAAGCTTTAAATTTTTAATGTAGGTTTAATAGCAGATGCAGGTTGTAAATTCATGATGCGGTTCCATGACGTCACAACACATTATATTGCATCTAAACATATTACATTGCATCTAAACACATTACATTGAGTCTAAACATATGGTTCTGTTGTTAATATTTCGTTCTCTCACGTGGTACAACGTCGGCGGTTCTGTCTGTTCTTTCTTTACTTCCTCGCGTTTATTCATGACCCCATCGTCTGGACTAATCCTCTGTCCATAAGGTGTGGGCACTAATGCTTTTTCTTCGAAAACTAATTGCTTTCTGATCTTATCAGCTAATATGGTGCTACTATTGCTAGAGGTCTGCGTCCCGTTTCCCGTGTTTGCAAAAAGTTAATCAGATATAAATATCCATGTTAGACCTCACCTGACCCGATGACCACGTGACGTGAGGGGCACCACATATTGAGGTAGACATCACGCTATAGTCGCACCGAATAATGGAGGGTCACATGGGTCTATCCAGTTTTTTTGTTTGTTTTTTCTTTTACAAGGGCTTCAGAGCATGTCTCTCATTGGCCAGTAATTATGAAAACAATTTATGCAACAAATTTATTTTTTAGGAACTCTATCTCTATCTATAAAAGGCAGGATGTGTGTGTGTGTGTGTGTGTGTGTGTGTGTGTGTGTGTGTGTGTGTGTGTGTGTGTGTAACGAATGCACGGCCGCAATTTTCGACGGATTTGCACCAAAATGTACATGCACATGCTCCAGGTTAGTAGAAATGCCTAACATTTGCATTTCCCAACTCCCATCGATAGTGGAAATATTTTCATGCTTCTACGGTAGTTTTCATGTAGTTTGCGGCCATTTTCTACTGGCCAGATTGAGAGCCTATAGCTGGCTGCCACGAATAGGCAGGAAGATTCTATTAGCCAGCGTGAGAGCTGACACGAATGTTAACTAGCATGCTAGCATGCAAAAAAAAATCGATAGCTGCATTCGTCACAAGTGGGAAAAATTTAAATGTGCATGGCACTTTACTCCAATTGGCTCATTCCCTTGCTTAATCTCAACGTTGATTCTGATTCTGCAGAACTGGTTTGGGTGTGAAAAAGTATTTGTTGTTAACATTCTTTTTTCATTCGGTTTTTCTAGTTACGAGTCCTTTTTTAAAGCTGATCGTTTTGTGTTCATTTTGTTTAGTTCTTTTTTCGTAACAGATTTAATGTTTAGTATAGAGCTATGAAAAAATTCGCAGTGTGAGATAGGCAAGAAGTAAGGCATGTAGCAACATCCACACGTCAAAGGGCACTCCTTTAAAGGCAAAAAAGGGCAAAAATGTTTTCAGTCAAGTGATAGCGATTGCAGTGTGAGTCGTGCGATTTTTGAATCAAGCACGGGCAACGGCGGGCCATTCTGCTAGTAGCTTTTAAAATACACCTTTCTCAAGGTATGCGTAAAAAATGAAACAGTTATTTACTTCACTAAAGACTGAGTAATAAAAAGTAATGTTTTGTAAGACATATGATGATGCCAATGTCACACAAATGCAAAAAAGAAAAGAAAAAAGAAGAGTTCAAGCAAAAATGAAAGCAGTTTATAGTATTACACATTTCATTCATTGTTATTCACATCAAATTAATTTAATAATGAGGAATGGAGCACGTATTACCCGGAACGTAAAATATTTTTCTCCAACCAATTTTCCGTCCTAGAAGAGTGATCGCTGATGCTTCCTCCCCGACGATTAATTGCTTTCAGGGGCCATCCTCTAACAGTAGACGTTTTTATTGAACAATGAGGCGTCACAACGGCTCCATCCGGGTGTTCACAACGGCTTGAGAACACGTTGCACATTGACCATTAATTATGAAAACCTATTTCTCCATATATTTAAAAAATGAATCCGAAACAATTCACAAGGAAATCATTTTGACGGTACTTTAACCGCTAATTCTAATGTAGATTCCCACATAACTGTAAAAATTATTTTTTACAACCCTCTTGGCTTCAAAAATAAGCCTTTCTCAAGGTTTGTTTTTAAAAAAAGAAACAAACTACACGATTAAATAATAATTTAATAAAAGTAAAATTTTTATAATATTTCATATAAATCAAAGTTCTCCATTCGCATAAATGAATATCCATTATTAAATGAGAATAATTCGAACCAATTTTAGAAGTCTTTTGATGTATTTAAAACACAGCAATACTGACAGAAAGTCACAATTTAAAAATACCACTTATCATTAACTATTGAATCAATTGGCCTATTGAATCATTTGGATGAAACCAAAGAAAACATGGTTAATTATTTCTGTTTAATACTAATTTAATTATATTTTTTCTCAAAATTGAGAAGTTAAAAAATACATATTTAAATACTAGACAATTCTAGACAGATTAATGTCCCAGCGTACATCATATTGTATTTTATGAATTTATTAATTAGCTTAGTTCAGAGATTCGTAACGAAGCAGGTAAGAGAAGCTCTATGAATTCTCAAGGAGTGTAAACTGTTAGGGGGGCGCTATATTTTAACAGGTTCGTATGCACTGATTATGTGAATAACGACGAAGTTTAAAGAAAAATCGAAACAAAAAGGACACTTCTATTTAGAAACAAATAATATTTTGTAGGACAATATTTGTTGGTAGCTTAACCAATCGTTCACGCCCTGGGTAAGACGATAAGCTACATCCGCCAGCAAGGCCTCTGATCAGGTTTTGAGGAGCGTGGAACCACCTCTTAATTGCTTATATTCCCAGGCCCACGCTGACCCGAGGTGGTAGCACCTGTTAGGATTCCAGTTATGGGCAAATAGTTGACTCACAAACTAGGGTTAAAACGTTTAAAAATAGGTTTTAATACAGTCAATACAATTTTGTAAAAAAATTATTACCAGCAACAGACGTTTGAAGGAAAAAAATTATTGCCAGCAATACATTATTACCAGTAATACTTTATTTGAAAATAATATTACCAGCAATACATTTTTGAACAAAATATTACCAGAAATAATTTTTGAAAATACATATTAGCAGCAATATAAAATCTTGTTGTCATTACATAACCCATTGAGGTTGATATGCCGTAAAACAAACCAAACCAAACCAAACTACACCAAACATCTTGTCGTCGTTAAATAACCCATTGAGGTTGATATGCCGTAAAACAAACCAAACCAAACCAAACCAAACCAAACCAAAAATCTTTTCGGCATTAAATAACCCATTTATGTTGATATGCTGTAAAACAAACCAAACCAAACCAAATCGTTCAATTTCATCCTCCTCATTCTTATGTAAAACATATTTTGCTGTTTCTTCAGAGATTGTGTCATAGTCCCCATCTCTGGTATCAAAATAGATTCCACTTTTATAGCATATAATAGGATTTTTAATCTTCTGTGTAGTTGAGAAAGCCATAACCGTTTCAGTTTGACCGATGCAGTCCAGGTTAGAGCTATTCTTACAGCCAAATGTTTTTTTTTCAGAATTTTGTTTCCATGAACCTAGGTACTTGTATTTGTCTGGTGTTTTCAATGTTTGGTCACTTCCTACTTTCACTTCTACAGGAGCTTCGCGGTTGGAAAGATGCAGCTCAGCATCCTTTGCATTGCTGTGCAAACTAATCTTTGCAGTCTCCTTCCCTAAACTACTCAATAACACTTTTGCTTATTCCCCCTTGACACTTAGAATTCCAGATAAATGTGCCAGCAAATGTGTGGCATTAACTCTACATCTTTTTCTTTGTGAGAATTTAAGATAAGAAAAGCAATTTCAACGCAAGTAAATGGAAAGAAAAACTCGAAAAGAAAACGTTTAGTAATACTGGTTTGAGGGTTCTATATCCTTAGGGGACTCTAACATTTCAGTTTTCCTGAAGTTTAAAAAGAATGCATATACATATATATATATATATATATATATATATATATATATATATATATATATATATATATTAAAATATGTTTCTGTCTATTTTTCTGAGATGAAGTATTATGTACACAAATTGCAATATGAGCTCCAACAAAAAACAATAAAATGATGACAGCAAAATTTACACTTGTAAAAAATGGTTGCTGAATACATTAGGTTTATAATACACAGAAATTCATTCACAGATATATCACAGGCGTTAGTTAGATCCAGTGTCAGGACCCAAACTGTGAGTTCAATACCCGATTAAGGCAGTGGAGAACTTTCAGAGGGGAATTAACAGGAAATAACTGCTAGCAGACAATCATTCAATATGACCTGTAGAACTAGAACAGTCTGTCCCAGTGAGCGAAATAAAGGGTTCAGTTCGACATTTCAACCACCTGAAGGCCGGAGAGTACCACGGCCGAAACATTGTGATAAACATGACGACAAAGTTGAGGACAATAGTCTGAATAATGTAAGTAGTGTATAAGATGTTGTACAGCATTTCTGTCCACCTTTACTATACAGGGAACTACTTGTTGACATCATCTATATATTACACAATGAAAATAATAATCAATAACTTCAAATTCCCGAGGCCTTCAATATCAAAAGCAAACAACCAACACTGAAAAAAACATTACGAGTTTAGCAGCAGAGTTTGGAATTGCATTTGACCAACATGTAATGCTACTTTGAATTTATATCATTTCTGGTTAGCACCCATATATTGGGACGCTTGTTTTCCCAAAACACCATAGCTTCAACTGATGAATTTATAATAATTAAAACAGAGCGAGTTCATGCAAGTTTTAAAAAATGACAATCACAGTTTCAAAAAGTAAGAAAAAACTACGGCGCCTTCCTTGATGTAATTCAACTTGACATCAAGAATCTGGTTAGAGAAATAGAAAGGGTTATTTTATAAGTAAATATACATAATGTTTCGTTATTATTCAATGAAACATGTTTGAATTAATATATATTGCCTAAATGCACACGCACGTAGACATAAACACACACAGACTCCCGCATATCTCTCTCTCTCTCTCTCTCTCTCTCTGTATATATATATATATATATATATATATATATATATATATATATATATATATATATATATAAAGAGAGAGCGAGAAAGAGACAGACAGACAGACAAACAGAGACAGAGAAAGATAGAGAGTGAGAATTAATACACGAAAAGTTATATCACTTAGCTCATTGATATTACCTTAGGCATTCCGATTCCAGAGTTTCGTAGAGGGACCTTCCGGAATCACTTTGTCCACTCGTCAGAAGATAACAGCAATTAACTGCCTATGATTCTCGATGATGCAAGTTTGTTTTTGCCTAGTGTATGTGTTGTTGCGTGTTTGCATCCATGCACCCCGCTGCTCGTATGTGCGTACATGTAGAATGATGTGGTTATTTCTCCTTTTTGGCGATTTTCTTTTCACTTTATACGCACTACTTAACATTTTCACTCTTTTTTTGTCTTTTTCCTCTTTTCTTTCAATTGTAATGATTTTGACTTCTGCTTCTCACGACACACAAACACACACATATATACATATATATATATATATATATATATATATATATATATATATATATATATATATATATATATATATGGATGGATATTCTATTTATGAATATATTTTGTTATTTATATTTTTTATTACTTAAACACTATTTTTGTGGATACTTGTATTAGAATAGACGCCCCTTTCACTTATGAAACAGTATATTTATTTATTTTCGTCTACCGGCCTTAATATTTGAGAAATCTTAATAAAGAAAAGATATGCGCTCACCAACCGGATTTTTACCCGATTTACCCTATCTGAATCCGACATTAGACCTGACGTGACTTTGGATTCTCGGCTGCGAAGTGAGTAGATAGCCAAGCTAAGTTGAATAAGGACTTTAAGCACGGATTTTTCTGTATCTCCAAATAGACATAACTACTCAGTTTTGTATCCTACAATAAAGAAAGCAATTGCTAAAGATAGATTCTTTTTATTAATCCGACATTTTTATTATTTACACGTTTCACTTTTTTTTACCTTTTTATTCCTGCTGATGCTAGTCATGAAATGCACAAGATCGGCTTATATATATATATATATACATACATATATATATATATATATATATATATATATATATATACATACATATATATATATATATACACATACATATATATATATATATACATATATATACATATATACATACATATATACATACATATATATATATATATATACATATATATATATATATGTACATACATATATATATATACATATATATATATATATATACATACATATATATATATACATACATATATATACATATATACATACATATATATATATATATATATATATGAGGAAAAATAGGGAAAAACAAAATATCCGAATATGCAAATTAAACTTGCATATTCGGATTTTTTTGTGTTTCCATATTTTTCCTCATACTGTCGGATTTATATCCACATATTTGCTTACATATATATATATATATATATATATATATATATATATATATATATATATATATATATATATATATATATATATATTGAACAATAAAAAATATTAAAAAATTAAAATCTCCAGACACACTGGTTTGTATATTGATATTCCTTCGTTTTTATTATTATTTCATTTAGATTCCTCGACTAGTTTCGGCCATCATCAGGAGAAAGATAATTTTCTGCTTGCTGGTAGCAGTGAATTACAGAAATGAATGTCTTGATGGAGAAAATGAACTTTTGTCTGTAGTTTTCATTTGTTTTTTTATTTTTTTTAACATGAATTTTGGTCAGCCTTTGTGTTGGTCAAACAGTCTCATTTAAGTTCTTATTTGAATTAAGAGCTGGATGGATTCATGCCGCTTTGAATTCCCTTGGTCAGTTTGCCAGTTTTATTGGTTCCTGGAAAGGGGATGTGTCTCTGTTAAGTGTGTGTGTCTTATTTAGTTCTTAGGGAGTGAGTGAGCATGATATGTGTAAGCGTGTATATTATTATAGGTGTTATCATTTGGCTCATTAGGGAGTGAGTGAGTATGATGTGTTTAAGTGTGTATATTCGTGTGGGTGTGTGTATAAGTGTGAGGCTTCAACACCTCTATAAGCATATCTGACTTGTGTGTGAGAGAAATGTGGGTAGGTTTTGATTTGTAGGGATATATATTAATTATATCTATATTGTTAAATGTATGGTTAAGTCCGGTTGGATAGTTGGTTTTAAACGCTGTATCCACTTATTTTCATGGAACTCTAAAATCTTTCTAATGTTATATCCTCTGGACTTTTCTATTCTCTCAATTATAATAAATTTGGCATGGGATTTAAAATCGTGTTTTTCTAGGCGGAAATGTTGTTCTACAGGTAATAATCTTTCATGGGGATTCGATTAATTCGATTGCAATAATTATTAATTCTGTAGTGAAAAAGACATTCAGATTTCCCTACATATTGTTTCGGGCATAGTGTTCATTCTAAGTTGTAAATTATGTTATGACATCTACAGTTAGAGTCGTGGTAGATTTTGAAAGTAGATTTAGTGGCTGAGCTAGTGAATGAATTTGTAGGTTTAATGTTGTTGCAGCATAAGCTTCTTTTGTTGTTACATTGTTGGGAAAATCCAGTTTTTTTTGTTGGCTTATTCGGATATATATATATATATATATATATATATATATATATATATATATATATATATATATATATATGTTATAGCGATTTAGGCGGCAATTATTAGTCAATACAGGAAAAACACGCAACATAAATTGAAAGTTTAAAGGAATATTACTGATATTCGGTTATACAAATACTATTTGAAATAATAGTTCTTGTTGCAAACAAATTGTTCTCTTTGCGCCTCTATATTATAATGAAACAATATAAGTTCACTTCAGTCCTTGGTGTACTTTTAGAAGGGTTTACGCACTAATATCATTAGTACGGATCTCATGTCACCACTGCTGGCATAGAAGCGGAGACGAGTCTACCGTCCCATCCCTTCGGTATAAAAGAGGCCGAGCAGAAGTGAATAGCATTCTTTTATTATTGGCGCCAACATATTCTGGCTAGTGATTGGTTGGTTTGACCGTAAACGTGATCTCTAGAGTGTGCAGTTGACTAAGGGCGATAACTCACCTACCTAACATACATATTTTTCATATAATATATATATATATATATATATATATATATATATATATATATATATATATGTATATGAAATAATAGATTAAATATTCATTTGAATAACCCCAATAAAATTAAAATGCATCTTATCGTTGATTTTTTAATACAGTTCTCAATATCGTCGGTATAGAGCTATATATAATTAAGCGTAGTTAACGACATATGGAAGAAAATGCAAGATCGCCGCCTCCTGTGAAATAAGGTTGAAATAGTAGACGGAGAACATCACTGGAAAATACGAAAACTTAAGGAATCAGCACATATGCTAGGCCACTAAAAAAATTCCTAAGCCGGTTATGCATAGAAATGAATACAATATGGGAACTCGTAAAGCGCAATGCAAGACAAAAGCAATAATAACAACAAAATTGAAATATGAGCTCTGGTAAAAATGTTTACTAAGGCATTAAGTTTATCAGTTTCAAATAATCATACAGTGATATCATTAAGGATACATAGACCAGCAGATAAAAGCGATGGTTGGACAAAATTATTTGACCCTAAGAGTGGTGAGTTCAATACCTTTGAGACTCGAGTTAAAGGGAGATGACTGAGACATCCAAAAGACACATGTCATGTGGAATAAGAACATTCTACCCCGGTAGACGAAATAAAGGGTTCCATTCAAAATTCCAATCGCCTGAAGAGGTCCGTGACAAACAATGACTGAATATGACAATAAAGATAAGAACAACAGTCATAACGATTTAAATAATATAAATAATTATTAAACAATGTAATTATTTATTTTCATCTACGGGCATCGATATTTAAGAAATCTTATTAGAAAAATATATATGGACGGAGAGTACCTATTTTTCTCGTATATTCACCCGGTAGATAAAATCCCTACAAGCTTGACCGCTTCAACACTAGTGTTATGCGTTATTTTTCCTACAATCAGTTATGTGCCATGCGTGATACACGCTTTTGATACATGACTGACGAGGCAGAATTTTCCCCGCATTAGTTGGCCATTTCTTTCTGAGGTAGACCAGTTGCCATCCTATTGCAAACCCGATCTGTTCTGCTATTTACCCATAGCTGAGGCTGGTGAAGAAGAGAATTCGTAGCTTTCCCAAGTGTATGAGTACGACTGGAATTCGAACTCAGTCCAAGCCGTTATCCATTACTCCACAATGCCTACATGAACTCAAAAACAGCATTTCTAACCTTCTCTTACCCTCAACCAACACTACAGATTAACGCTCTACTGTGAGTGTTTCTCGGGAATTATACGAGGTGAACATTAGTATAGAATAAATGATGCGTCATTCAAATGATTTACTTTAATTAATTATATGGGTAATAGTTATACAAAACCAGTTATCGTTCTGGGTAAGGCGATCAACTATCAGGTCATCCCATAAGTTCTGTCCAAATTTTGAATAAAGAAAACAAGTGACCAAATGTTACATTTAATTACAGATTCAATCAACAATGTATTTTCCCTGAATATCTATGACTTCCTTCCATCTATTAACAAGCTTACTAATTCCATGACGGTAAAATCCTTTTGGCTTTGATTCGAAGAACTCACAAATGTCAGTTTTACCCTCTTCCTGTGTTACAAAAGCTGTTTCTTCCAAATGCTTCAGTAAGATACGAAACAAATAGTAGTCTGAAGGGGCAAGGTCGGGAGAATAAGGTGTATGAGGAAATTTCTCCCAACCAAGTTATTCGATCTTTTGTGACATGATTCTTGCTGTGTGTGGTCGCGTATTTCTCCTGATGAAACATCACCCGTTTCCGATTCACTAGAGCAGGACGTTTTTTCCTCAAAGCTTGGTTCAAACGCTTTAATTGCTGATAGTATATTTGATCATTAATTGTTGCATTAGGTGGTAAGAATTCAAAGTGGATTATTCCTTGGCCATCCCACCAGATTGAAAGAAGAACCTTTTGCCCATGAAGTTCCCTTCTCGGCTGTGGCTGGGGTCCTTCCCCTTTACCAAGCCACTGTCTACGACGCTTAACATTTTGATAAAAGATTTTTGTCGCCAGTCACAAGTCTATCCAAAAAAAGTGAAACAAGTTGGCGAGAGAGAATGGAGAGAAGAGCAGATGTCAACTCCGGATTTGAGGTTGTTCTCAGACAATTCATGAGGCACCCATTTTCCAAGTTTAGGAACTTTTCCAACTTGTTGAAGATGACGATGAACAGTTGTATGGTTTGAACAGAGAACCACTGCCAATTCCTCAACTGATAAAGCAGGATTTTCTTCAAAGGCTGATTCAAGAATCTTTTCATCAAACCTAACTGGAGGTTCGGTTCGATCTTCATCTTCAATGGTGAAATCTCTACCTCTGAATTTTGCAAACCATCTTCTGCAAGTTCTTTCATTCACACATTCCTCTCCATAAACTGAGTGAGTTTTTGTAGCCGCTTCGGCTGCTGTGTTTCCTTTCTTGAACTCATCAAGCATTACGTGCCTCAAATGATTCTTGGGTACTTCCATATTAGCAGGGTTTTAATCAAACAAAATTTAATTTTATTGTTCTCTGAAATAAAATTTGATCAGGTAAATGTATCTAAACATAAAAATAATGTTCAGCTCCATTAGACATTATAGAATACTCTTTAAATTTCGTTCATTTTAACAAAAAGTTAAAATTCGGACAGAACTTATGGGATGACCTATTACCTCCAACAGCAAGCCTCTGATCAGAATGTATTGAGGAGCGTGGAACCACATCTTAATTGCCAATGTTCCACACTGACCCGTGGTGATAGAACCTGCCAGAGTCCAAGCTATGTATTGCTGGTATTAAAATGTATGTTTATGCTTTCATAGTGTTTTATAGTGTTTTATAGTGTTTTGAACCCAAAAGGGGTCAAGATACTATGAAATACATTTTAATACCAGCAATACCATGAATACATTTTAATACCAGCAATACGATGATACATTATAATACCTGCAATACCATGAATACATTTTAATACCTGCAATACCATGAATACATTTTAATACCAGCAATACGATGAATACTGTTATGTTTGCGTGAGTTCTGAGGACCAAGCAATGCATTTGTTGATTGGAAATAATTACCAAGAACGTTTTTATTAATTTTATTAATTACTAGATAAACTGAGTTAATACTACTCTACAAAAGAATTGGTGAAATATGGAGAGACGTTTGCCACACGTGTTCCGGGTAGTCCGCCATCTGGGATCTCTCCCTCTGTATTGCCAGACGTGACGTCTGACGTCACGATGTCCGAAGCAAGTGGGATAACTCTTGCAATACTTTGGAGTTATCTCCCTTTATGTTTCCTTCCAACAAATACATTTTAATACCTGCAATACCATGAATACATTTAATACTTGCATTAACATGAATACATTTTAATATCAGCAATACCATATTTTAATAGCAAAACATTTTCGGAAAAAATTATTACCAGCAATAAAAATCTTGTCGGCTTTAAATAACCCATGCAGGTGTTGATATGCCGTAAAAGAAACCAAACCAAAAACAAACAAAAAATAGAATGTTTTTTTAATTATTCGATGTGTCTTAATCTGAGTTTTTGTCTATTTTCGCCAAACTCGTAGTGTTTGAATTATTGACTGGAAACAGCAGAGAATAAGATTCGTATCAGTCAATCGCAATGCTTTCTTAATCACTTCCATACATGAATATCTGTAGCTTGTTCAGAAGCAGCAGATAATTTTGAACAAATTTCCATCACGAATAACGATTACCGGTACGTAATGCTAATCATCAAAATGCAGCAGTTCGTCTTATTAAAAACGTGTTGGCTATTCCGAATTTAAAAGAAAATACGAAGCCGATTAAATCTAACATTATCGAAATAAAAATAAAAACGAGACTGTGACAAAGGAAGTCATGGCAACAAAAAAATGTTAAAATATGATTCATTCAAATGACATCGGATAGTGTATCCTTCTTTTCTTTTCTTTTCTAAATCGTTTCACTGTTTCTAAATCGTTACAGAGGTTGAAAGTGAAAGTAAAAACTGGGTATAGGGGTTTGAGAAAAGGATAAAAGATGAACAGGATTCATAAAGATAGAAATGGCGGTGGAAGTTACATTTAAACTTTTGAAGATTGTAGCTATCAGGGAAGCAACTAAACAGAAGTGTGTTCCACAGACTGGAAGTGTGAGTAAAGAAACTGTTGGAGTAGACGTAGCTGTTATATTTAACTATTTCAAAAGTAAAATAGTGTGCCCTAAATGCCAATCTAGTAGCACAGTAAATTCAAATAGCAACAGGGGGAAATCTCTTCAGAGCAGCAGCCACGAAAATATTTTTAAAAAAAGACAGAGGTAAGTCATGTAGGTGAGAACGTAACTGAAGTCGAGATGACAAGTCAGGATCGATTACATTGCAGATCCTTCTTTGGATTTTAAAAACTTGGATGTGAATTGCAAGAGCACCAGACCAGATATGGCAAAAGTATTCAATGCACGGACAAATGGTAGATTTGTAAATGTGCAAGATTGGATCTTATGAGAATAACCTTCTAGTTCGACACAGCGACCCAACGTATTAGATGCAGCTATGAATTCAATGTAGCCATTCCACTTCAATTTATTTGAAAACGTGAGACTTGGAAGTCGCAGTGTGTTGCTCCCAATGAGTCTATCATCAGTCATGCTAATGTCGGACAGGATAGATTCTTGGACTAATATGTAAGACACTGCAGTGATAAGGAATATAGGTTAAAATGATAAAATGGAATGTTGGTAAAAAAAATTGTGATTGTTTTACTTTTTATTCATTACTGATGCTACTTGTTACAGGACTAAGAAAAAAAGATTTGATATAAAAACTGAAATTAGAAGATATAAGAAACAATCGTCAAAGAAATAAGAAAAGAGAACAAAAAATAATATTAACAAATAAAAAACGCTACGTAAGATCTAATCTCTTTTCGGGAATCCCAGACAATTCTGTCACAAATGTAGAACATTTAAAACTATTTGGTTTAGTTTGTTTGATTTCATTTAGCAGAATATCCAGCTCCATATGTTATTTAATTTTAATGGTTAAAAGTACATATATTTTCTATATCATTTTATGCTTTCTGAATAAACGTATGGTTTATAGATATATAGTCTGTGCATTTTCTGTTGTAGGTGTTATATGTTTCTTATAGAACTATTTCTTCAAGTAACAGAATAAACGTATGGTTTATAGATATATAGTCTGTGCATTTTCTGTTGTAGGTGTTATATGTTTCTTATAGAACTATTTCTTCAAGTAACAGAATAAACGTATGGTTTATAGATATATAGTCTGTGCATTTTCTGTTGTAGGTGTTATATGTTTCTTATAGAACTATTTCTTCAAGTAACAGAATAAACGTATGGTTTATAGATATATAGTCTGTGCATTTTCTGTTGTAGGTGTTATATGTTTCTTATAGAACTATTTCTTCAAGTAACAGAATAAACGTATGGTTTATAGATATATAGTCTGTGCATTTTCTGTTGTAGGTGTTATATGTTTCTTATAGAACTATTTCTTCAAGTAACAGAATAAACGTATGGTTTATAGATATATAGTCTGTGCATTTTCTGTTGTAGGTGTTATATGTTTCTTATAGAACTATTTCTTCAAGTAACAGAATAAACGTATGGTTTATAGATATATAGTCTGTGCATTTTCTGTTGTAGGTGTTATATGTTTCTTATAGAACTATTTCTTCAAGTAACAGAATAAACGTATGGTTTATAGATATATAGTCTGTGCATTTTCTGTTGTAGGTGGTATATGGTTTGTTTTATACCTATTTCTTCAAATAATACATTATGTTGACGGTTTCATTATTTTAAAATAGTTTTTTCATGTTGCTTTCCTTGTAAATTCATGTTTCATAGGTTCTAAATAAACACACCCAGTTAAAATGCAGCTTGACATATTGTACGTATCGATTTATCTTCATTCTTCAGTAATAATGTTATGCTTTACGTATGTTTAGCCTATATGTTGCCGATGTGCAGCCGAGCGAGTTTTATCTCATCCATTCTTCTTTTTCTAGACACATGCTTCCATTCACCCAGGAACGATTTGATTGCACGAAGCTTATTACTTTCGTTGCCGGTCCAGCTCTTCTGTCACTTCTATTGAATGAAAAAGGTTGTTTAAGTTTCCACTTCCATATAAGGGACCCTGAATCTATTATCAAATGCTTCATATTGGGGATGCTTTGCGGCTAAGTCTACTTGGTTGTTTCGTCTAAGGCTGCTTGAAATCCACCATAGCACTATTTATTGCTGTTATTACTGATAGGGAGTGAGGGAATATAATATATTGTTTTTTGTTTCTAGCGATGAAGTGAAGTGCTAGGTCGATTGCACAAATTTCTCCATTGAAACATAAGTTTCTTTTGGCAAATGTTCCTTTTTCTCTTGATATACACTGCGTAGCAAATCCCGTTTAATTTTTGTTTTTTAATCTATCTGTGAAGATCTGATAATTGATTTTGATTGATAATTGATTTTGATTTATTTTTCTAATTCCTCTTGGAATATGAATGGATGAGTACTTGTTTTATGACGTTTGCAGAGTTTTAGATATATTTCTGGTATCCGTATGGTCTAAAGTGGTATATTTGGTATGATTGCATTATGGATTCTAGATAGATATATTTCTACATCCTGAATAATGGGTTCCATCCAGATCCCTATGGCTTTATGGCATTTTCTTTTTGCTGGAAGAGGTTTCTTAATTTTGGTTCAAAAGTGATACTGTATGCAGGAATAGAGGTGCCCGTATTTTAGTTTTATATATTAGGTCATCTCATAAGTTCTGTTCGTATTTTAACTTTTTGTTAAAATGAACCAAATTTAAAGAGTATTGTATAATGTGTAATGGAGCTGAACATTATTTTTATGTTTAGATGCATTTAAACTGATCAAATTTTATTTCAGAGAACCATAAAATTAAATTTTTTTTGATTAAAACCCTACTAACATGGAAGTACCCAAGAATCATTTGAGGCACATAATACAACTGTTCATCGTCATCTTCAACAACTTGGAAAAGTTCCTAAACTTGGAAAATGGGTGCCTCATGAATTGTCTGAAAACAACCTCAAATCCCAAGTTGACATCTGCTCTTCTCTCCATTTTCGCCAACTTGTTTCACCATTTTAGGATAGACTTGTGACTGGCGACGAAAAATGTATCATTTATCGAAATGTTAAGCGTCGTAGACAGTGGCTTGGTAAAGGGGAAGGACCCCAGCCACAGCCGAGAAGGGAACTTCATGGGCAAAAGGTTCTTCTTTCAATCTGGTGGGATTGCCAAGGAATAATCCACTTTGAATTCTTACCACCTAATGCAACAATTAATGCTCAAATATATTGTCAGCAATTAGAGCGTTTTAACCAAGCTTTGAGGGAAAAAAGACCTGCTCTAGTGAATCGAAAACGGGTGATGTTTCATCAGGACAATGCGCGACCACACACAGCAAGAATCACGTCACAAAAGATCGAAGAACTTGGTTAGGAGAAAATTCCTCATCCACCTTATTCTCCCGATCTTGCCCCTTCAGACTACCATTTGTTTCGTAGCTTACAGAATCATTTGGAAGAAACAGCTTTTGTAACACAGAAAGAGTTTAAAACTGAAATTTGTGAGTTCTTCGAATCAAAGCCAAAAGAATTTTACAGTAATGGAATTAGTAAGCTTGTTAATAGATGTAAGGAAGTCATAGATAATCAGGGAAAATACATTGTTGATTGAATCTGTAATTAAATGTAACATTTGGTCACTTGTTTCCTTTATTCAAAATTTGGACAGAACTTATGGGATGTCCTGATAGTATTTGAAGTGACTCATTTATATATGACGTCACAAAGACTATCAGTAGCTACAACTATCACCCATGAGTCAGTTGAGTGCTTACTAATTTACGTGTGTGAGTAACACTACACAACAATAGCATCGCCGATATCTAACGACCTAAACGACCACTTATCAATTGATAATATTATGAATACCAAAAAGTGTGGATTAGAATACTACCAGGTAAAGCTAGAACGAAAAAGCTAAATGATACAAAATCAATGGGAGGAGAAAACCAAATAACTGATCTCTTTTTTGGCAACTGTTGTTTGTGAGACCATTATAAAATTATAAGCAACTGCACACGCAACGCATTTGGTGGAAATCCCGTTTGTCGATAGAAGACAAATAATAGTGAAGTGTTAACACCCAAGAAAAACCAAGTGAATGCAGAAAAAAGAGAGAAAGAGAAAGACAGAGAGAGAGAGAGAGAGAGAAGGCTAGGTTTATTAATATTTTGAATGGACCAATTATTAAATAAGTTCTTCATTTAAAACAGAGTTCTAAATATTGGAAATTTGAGAAACTGGCATCGGAAAACCAGTCAATCGAAGAGGATTTGATCCAAATTGGTAAACTGCCTTCAAAATATGAAGTATCGGCAAATGACTCTAATGCATTTACAACAGTGAAAGTTGTCACTAGGTCAGTCTGTCAAATTTGTTCAGCAACAAGAGTTACTTCGAAAATTTAATAGAACAAAACTTACGAATCCGTTAGAGGGGGTGGACACATAAGCGATAATGAAAAAAAGACAGAATAAAATGTACGTATTGTTGATATCAACATCAACCAACAACAACAACAACGAACAAAACCAAAAAAACAAGAAAAAACAAATATCTCCGGTATATAAAAAAAAGTGAAAAGTCTTTCAAAATTAATCATTTTAAAGATATTTCTAAATTCAAAAAGAAAAATAGAGAGAGATTTAAAAAAACGAGGAGGAAATAATTATGGATGTCGTTTCTATAAAAAAAAATGAAAATTGATTATTAAAAAACTGAATCAATGTTTTATTGGACATTCAACTACATGGAAGTGATGTGATGTTGATACCCAGACATTTCTAGAAGAAATTTAAAAAAATGATTAAATAAAACCATACGCAACTAAATCAGTTCAACGGATCCGTGATAAAAACTTTAAAGTGTACGTTGAACTAAAAATGAATTTGACGTATTACTAATTACGGTGAAAACTATAAAAACGTATTGCAAGTATGTGTACAACAGAAAAAAAGACAGAAACATTTCTTCCTCGATTGTTCCTAAGTTATGGGACAATATCCGATAATGGAAGATCGAAAAGCCCGCCCGCTCTCATGGATAGCCAAATTAGAGTCCCATTGACTATGTTCCATGCCTTGAACGAAAAACTATGGTAAAAAAGAATAATGAATCTAATCTACATATGGCAAAACTCAGAATACAAAGTAGACAGGACACTATGATAACAGAAAAAAATGTAAATGGGATATTAATTCAAGCAGAGCAAGTTAGATTGCAACACGAGCACGATGAAGAAATGTATAGTGAGTCTGAAAATAATGAATGCAAGAGTATCAAGACAAGACAAACTAGTCAGTGAAATCGAAAGACTCTGAATATGAACAAGAACAATCGTTGGAGGAACACACCTATGGAAAAGAAAAAGATCTCCCGTAGCTAGACAATATCTTAGAAAGAGGAAGGAAGATAAAATCTCTCAGAAGCAGTAACAAGCAAAATAAAACCTTTTCGTTACAGGCAGATGACATAACCCATTTACATAGCTCATTTACATGTATTAAGGAAGTTACATGAAGTCACATGAAAAGCTACGGCAATTAGGCATGAGGCAGTTGAATTCATACTACTTCCCACGTTAAGTAATACTAACCACAGAAGATAGTTTGTCCCGTATAAATTTTGGTGGAGGTTACTTTGATTCTTCATAGAAACTTTCTACAGGGTATGTTCTAAAAGCTTCAAACGCCAATCACAAACCGCTGTGGCCTTTTTATGGCCAGAAATAAAGACGCAAGCGAGGAATTGAGTTAAACAAATATATTAACAGAAACAGTAATACAAACGAGAGTGTTACAGCAAGAATGTTCGGTTCGACTGTCAGAGCTGATTGATAGAAATTTCCCCATCAAAAGACAGTATCTGCTTTTATATATAGATGGTAGAGTCCATGCGTGCTTGGGTAAATTACCATAACACAAAACCTCATGATAGTTTGGGTTAAGTATTTTGAAATATGATTTCCTTACTGATTGGCATATACACCTTCCATAGTCCAGCTTGGATCGCATTAATTCTCCATATAATTTGAGCAGCGATTGTTAGTCTGCTCCTCACATTTTGTGGGACACCACTCTCAAGAGTTGCAATGTTTTATTGTATTTTGTTCTCCGATATATTAGGTGTGGTAAGAACGTTAATTTCTTGTCAAGAATTCCTCCTAAACGTGCACTAGACAATCACTGGAATTTCTGTCCCCTGGAATTGTAATCTTGGATCATTATGCAGCTTCTTTTATTACAAAGCTTACCAATCGAAACACGTGGTTCATGGTACTCCTGTTTTTGCGAAAGCCACATTGTAAGCTAGTGATTAATTTCTCGGGCGCCAGGTACCAAACTAACCACCTCTTTACTATTCTCTCCAAGGGTTTATACAAACAGCTTCTGAGAGATAATCGGTCTATAATTTCCTGGATTTGAATTTAGGAATCTGTACGTCTATTTCTAGCCATTGTTCCGAGTACTTCCTCTTTGTTCAGATGTCATTATATATTTTTAATAACAATGACTGGTTTGGGAGTTGTTTTAAGAACTCATAGTGGAAACCGTCCGGTTCCATGGCTGAATTATTTGAAATTATAATAGAGTCTACTAGTGTAGGTTCTTTGTTTTAAAGATTGATTTGTATTTCGCTTCATTTTCTTGTATAGTATGAGATTGTTGGTTACTAGAATTCTTTAAGAATGTTTCGGAAAGTTATACTGATACTATTTTTTTAGATATGTTTTACTGGCATAGATTTATGTTTGCCAGGTACTTTTCTAATCATTTCCAAGGTACTTATCTAATCATTTCCCAAACTCTTTTTGGTTTTGTGGGAGAAGTTATTTTTCTGATATATTTTTGGATTTTTTATTATTTTACGGGCCTTCGCTTTTTTTTACTTTATAGATGATAAGGTTGGCGGTTCTTTATAGAATTTTCGAAGCTCTTCTTTACGTAGTTTGATCACTTCTTTAAATCTATCATCGAACCAGGGAGTTTTTTGTCTGCTTTCTGTTGAGATTTTTTAAGAGGGCATACTTTTCCTATGATTATTAGGTTTTCCGTGAAATTTTCTGCTGTTTCCATGTTATTTTCAGTTCATTGATTTTTGCATAAATTTCCGAAATTTTCCCAGTCGGCCTTGCTTAGCTTCCCTTTACGGGAGGATGGTCATCGATCACCTGTGTTCCTCAGGATGATGGGGAAATTGTCGCTACCGAATATATAAACGTAAACAATCCTGGTAAAGTCTAGGTAAAGTGCTTGATCACGCACAGATCGATTTCTGACAAGCTTCCAGTTGCTGGATCAATGTGTTGCTACTCCCTAGCATAATGTCTTCTAGCCTGTCTTGGTCTATTTGGTTATACGATTAGATATACAGAGAGCATATGCTAACTGTTCTGTACCAAGTAGCTCTCACAGCAGCTTCTGCAATTCTGTTTTTAGTTTGGTTTTGTTCTGGGGGCGGTCATTTTCTATTAAGCCGGTTACGCCCCCAGAGGCAATGATTGTAAATTTGTAAATGTGCTTTCATAGTTTCTAATATTAACATTATGTTTTTTAGAAACGTTTCTTGGATAAAGGTAAGCATAGTGGTTAGTTGTGGACCTATTTCTCATAAGGAGTCTAAGGCTTACTAACGGAGTCACGAGGCTGATCAAATCACGGGGAAAATCAGACATTGTACAAGTCAGATTCAGTTGGTTTCCTTGAAAGTTTCCTAACCCAGGATGAATGTCCGGTTCATCACTTTCCGCCAATCTATGCAGTGGAACCGGCCCCTTCTAACCAGCACCAAAGAAGGCCAAGGTCGTTTTATTTGAAAGGACGGTGATGGCTCTAGATTGTTGGTATTCAAAAGGTATTGTGTTTATTGACTACAGCATCAATGGAGAGTACGATGCCAGCTTGTTGAGGCAGTCACGAAAGGCTATCAAGACCAAACGCCCAGGTAAACTGAAAAAAGGTTTCGTATTTCATCAGGAAATTACTCCAGGACACAAGTCCTTGGTTTCAAGAGATGGTGTATACAACGGTGGTTTTGAACTGGATGCTCACTCGCCCTATACTCCTGATTTGGCCCCATATGACTCTCATCTGTTCCCCAACATGAAAACAAATTCTTGGCTGTGGACATGTATCGCAGTGGTGATGACGCTATTATACCTGCTGCTGATGAAACCTTTGACTAACCGGATGAAAGCATATTCACCAATGGGATCCAATCACTGTAACATCGAAGGAAGAAATATGTGTACCGAAAGGGAGACTATGTTGAAAAGTTAACCATATTTGGTTACATTCTGTTAAAATGTATATTGTTTAGACGATAAACCGTTCAACTGGCTCTCGTATTGTCTATGATAATTAAGTGCCATTTTTTAATATCTGCGTTTATCTCTGAGATGCGGTATTATGATTACTTGCATTATTCACATTATTCACACTGTTATCCTCATCTTCATTGCCATCTTCACAACGTTTCCGTCGTTGTACGCTTATTCAGATGATTGGATATTCGAACCGATTTTTCGAAATTGATTGTTCTCTTTCCACATGCCATGTCTCTTCCGGATGTCTCAGATATCATTTAACTCGACTACTACTACTTTACTACTGCTGTGGTCTGGTATTGAACTCACAAAACTTTGGGTATTGTCACTGGATCTATCTATATATATATATATATATATATATATATATATATATATATATATATATATATATATATATATAACCAACGTTTTATACACTCGACCATGTGTCCTTGAAGACAACTATGTATCAATTTATGGGAGTTATAACACTAATGTGTCAGCATCATGTTTTACCAGTGCTCATATTGTAATTATTGTTATTATAATTTATTTTATATTTTTACCAGAGCTTATATTGCAAACATTGCTCTGGTAAAAAATGCAATAATAATAACGGACAAAAGGTTATGAATATGGCAATGAAAATGAGGATAACAGTCCGAATAATTGAAATAATGCAAGCATTTTTTTTTAATTTGTTAACTTTTATATGAGTAGGTTTAAAAGGTTGTTTAAGACACTCAGCGATGAAAAGTGATTCTATTTTTACATAAATTTCTTTGGGTTATCAGAATCTATGATGTTCGTAACCTATAAAAATTAAATAAAATTTTTGCCTGTCAATTTTAATGAAATACGCATCAATGACATACTGCTCCGTAAAAGATAGATTCCTAGATTTTCTATTTGCCGTGTCCATCCAGGAAAGGAAATATCATGGCTCTCCATAGCCTACGATCATTGCAGCTTTTAGCAGAGTTTGTTCCGTCGTCCATCTTCCCGCCTCTTGTTACGCCATCCATGCATATAAGCTGCCTTCCCCTATCCCCTTCAAATTCTATATGTCCTTTCAGTGTCAGATTTTCCGCGCTATCATTTCTCGCTACGTGTTCAGAAAATTCCAGCTATCTCTTTAGAAAGATTGTTTTAACAGGAAAGATCTACCAAAAATCGATGTAATGGAAGTGAAATGCCGATACAAAGAAGGCAATGCTGCAGAAATTAAACTCAGAAAACATTAAAAAATAAAACGTTGTAAGAAAAAGAAATTGGCAATAGGGAAAGAAAGACAGAAAGAATTATTTCTTTAAAAAAAAACAATATAAATAATGAAATAAATATGAAACTGTATTTAAAAGAAAAGGATAAATAATGCAAGAAAACTCAAATGGAATGGAACAGTAAACAGATTAGGAAAACGTGGTAATTCTGTAAGAGAACAAAAAAAAAATTATGAAATTCCGAGCAATAAAAAAATTAAGATAAATAAATATCTGCCTTTTGCCTTGAGTCTCTTCATAAGACCCAAAGAATAATCAGCAATATTATTGGTCCTGATCTGGCAGCTCGGCTTCAGTCATTTTCCGATCGGCTTAAGGTTGCTTCTCTGTGTCTTTTCTATAAATAATTTCTTGGTAATTGTTCGATTGGGCTCTTCGCTATGGTACCTAGACCTTTTTCACTTTAAGCGCAGTACTAGACTGGCGTCGAGACCTCATCAATTTACAGTTGAACTGTTTAGATGTAACCGTAAGTTCTATGCTGAGAGTTTCTTTTCTTGCATTTCTCCTTGTTGAACTCACTTCCGCTTCCATGTTTTCCAGTCAACTTTAATCTGCAAAAAATTAAATGCAATGTCAATCGCTGTCTATTGTCCTCCCGATTACTCTTTTCTCTTGTCGGTCATTATTAATATGTCTGTTCCTAATTCTTTCATAAACCGTAACCCTTGTGTTTTAGTGGCTTTATTGCCTTGCACAAGATGATACTGATTTTAAAAAATATGGCTGAGAAACTATTAAAATATAGAAACAAAGACTTATCGATATAAATGAAAAATGCTCACAGATAATTTCCCTCACTAAATTTCGAAAAAAAAAAGATACCACGATAGGCAACATCATAATGATGGCCTTCTGTTTCAGCTTGAAAATCATTCCTGCCATTGGCCATATTATGGGAGTTAGGCAACTCCTTATTAGTGTGAGACGGGTGATCGACTCTTATTTCGACCTCTAACATTAAATTACCCCGTAATGCCCACCCCATCTCTTCTCACACATTGGGGCGAAGTTGGGTAGTGAGAAGCTCATCAGAGTGCCTCAGTTGTAAGCAATAAAGGATACTGAAATCGGGCTCTTCCTGCGTAATGATATCAGATTAATGCTTGTATTTTGGGAATCGTTATTCATTTTAAGAACGCAAAGTGGGCGTAATGCTGTTGTTCGTTTCACTAAGGGGATAAATCAAAAGGTCAGATTCTAGCGCACGATCCATAGAGGAAGACGCGATGAAAAGGTGAGCGGATTTCCTTGAGGCCAGAGATTACTTTGATTATTTCACTCTCTGTATTTATTGCCTCAGTTCATTCATATATATCGCTACGAAACTGTTCATATATAATTCCATATGATAGAAAGATATTGTCGGACTGATATATATATATATATATATATATATATATATATATATATATATATATATATATATATATATATATAATTATTTATTTGAAAATTATAACATAAATATGTTATAAAATCACTACAAAAATAGCCATTTTCTTTCAACACCTCTGGCGTCTTTTTCAAGTGATGATGTTGAATGTAGAATAAAGGGTTTTAAAAGATTCAAATTAATTAACCACCCCTCGCAAGGGGAAACGCTGTTACATAAGCTGGAATGACCAATCAAAATACAAGTATACGGGAATTCAAAAAACTTGACATCGAAGTAAGGTTATAATAACTATTAAATGCTTTAAAGTTGGGGTTATACCAAAATAGAATTTATTCTAACTAATAAGTATTAAATTATACGATAAAATTTGAAATTAAAATGAAAAATTACCCATTTTAAAGTCTAAATTTAATCTCTATTAAGTTTAAAATTATAAAATTACTGAGCAAAAAAGAAAAATACATATGTTATTCTATTTATTTTGTTTTTATTGAAATTAAGTTGGAATAAACGTTAAGATCGACTGCTCTTAACTTCATGAACAATATGGATACATTTGAATTCTAAGCAGAGGCAGGTGATGACATCTTGCGAAAGACAATACATACACAATCAGATTATAATACATCAGCAAGCAGACATATTTAGATATATACAAACACACAAAAAGTGACGAGACAGGAAATATCTCCACGACCCTTTACAATAAAAAAAACCCCAAAACACATACACACACAATTAAATGTGCATGCAAGTTACCATACACATAGACACCGATAAAGACACGTACATACACCCACATACATTGGCATATACACTCCAATACAACAACCAAGAAATATCCAAGATTGAAAGTGTTATTAAACGAATTCTAATCACTTATTAAAATATAACTTATACGGGCAAATATACATAGAAAGAAATGGTCTAATAGAACAGAGAAACTAAGAATAGGGAAAGAAAGGACATTAAAACAGATATATACGTATAAAAATAACACCATCTAATATATGAAATCGAAAATTCCAAATCCACAAATATATAAAAAAATATATATTTCATATATGTTTATATATGCTGTAATGTACATTTTTTGTGTGTGTATATATCTAAATATGTCTGCTTGCTGATGTATTATAATCTGATTGTGTATGTATTCCCGTATACTTGTATTTTGATTGGTCATTCCAGCTTATGTAACAGCGTTTCCCCTTCCGAGGGGTTGTTAATTAATTTTAATCTTTTAAAACCCTTTATTCTACATTCAACATCATCACTTGATAAGACACCAGAGGTGTTGAAACAAAATGGCTATTTTTGTAGTGATTTCATAACATATTTATGTTATAATTTTCAAATAAATAATTATATCTGCTCTACTCTGTATTGAGCACTCTTTTAAGAGTAGTAATTGTTGGTTATTGGAATATATTCCGTATACACCAATCCTATACTTCATATATATATATATATATATATATATATATATATATATATATATATATATATATATATATATGTATGCATGTCAGTCCGGTAATATCTCTATATCAGTTTGTTCATATCTCTCTCTCTCTCTCTCTCTATATATATATATATATATATATATATATATATATATTGATAGTATTAGTGGTAAATATACACATACATATGTAATATATATCTAAAATATATAAATATATATACATACATGCATACACATACATATATATATGTATAAAAATAATTCCAAGAGGATAGAATCCAGGTAGAACTCAATGACCAAGACAGAGTAAGGATATAATATATATATATATATATATATATATATATATATATATATATATATATATATATATATATATGCGTCTTTGTGTTTGTTCATATATATCTTTGTTCATATCTATCTATCAGTATGTCTGTCTATCTATCTACCTATCTACCTATTTATCTATCTATCTATCTATCTATCTATCTATCTAACCTCATATTTACCTACCTATCTCTACAATCTCTCTTGTATCGAAATATCTGTCTCGTCCATAACGGTCTGTTCTTCGTTATCTATATATGCATATCTGACTGTTCAAATCTATTCATGTATCAAGAGGAGTAGCAAAGACGTTTAAGCAAAGTAAACGGTTGACCGGTGTATTTGTAACGCTTCTAATGCAGACATTAGGATTAAAATACTCAATATTAAGACATAAAGTAAGGAATAAATTTGAAAATATTCTTAACTCTGACTTGTTTCGAGAAGAAAGCATCATCTTCTTCAGTGGATTGATATTTAAATAGGTTTATTTATTTTTAACGTTAACTTATTGTTCGGAATAACTTAAGGTATGTATTTGAAGAAAATATATATTTCTGTAAATAAATTAATTTCTACAGTCTAGCGACTTGACATGTGATTAGTATGAGCGGGAAAGTAAGGGGGAGAGATCATTTGAATATTTCATTTTATTGGTGTGTGTGCGATCAATATCTATTAGTGAATTTAATAGTTCCAAATGAGCTTCAGACTATCCACCACTCTTTTCTTACTAGACTCCATGTATCAGATTTAATATAAACAGTGTGCGATAGATAAACTGTCGACTAAATTACGCAAAATTTAAAATAACACTGACATCTCAATTTTAACAGAAATATTTACCTAAATGCCCGCAAAATATCTTGAAATACTAAAGAGTAAATTTATTAAATAAAATTGCCTTTGACTTCAACCACGGCCTCTAGACGATTTCGGGATCTCCTGCAACACTTCTGGACGGTCTTCTTGTTTAAGTTGGTGGATGCTGGCCTAATACTTGGCTTATCATATTTGGTGTTACAAGTTTTGCTTGTCTCTTGCTCAACTGCGCCATACACATAATAACCAAAGAGATTCCATATATGGGGAGACGTGTTAGCACAAATTGCCTGACAGCCATGACTGGGTTCGCTTGCTTGTGTGGCATGGTGCAGAGTCTTGTTGGCAATCATAGTGTCTTCCAGCAGTCATCGTCTTGACACAGGGCAGTATTACCTCCTCAAGATACTTGATGTAGGACTCCGCGGTGACCCCGATGCCTTGTGGGAAGTTGAAGGTGGGGGGCATAATGTTGCTACAACTATTGATCACTCCAAACTCCTTCGTAATCACCATTAAACTCATCCACCTTTTTCTCTGCACTGTCCTCAGATTGACACCTAAAAACTCTGAAATGTTCGTATTGGAGATTACGGGCCAAATAACCAAGCAGTACAGTATGCCGGTTCCACATTTCTGGAGGAGTGAAGTGTGTCATGCTGCTCATTTAGCTTACAGACTGTGCCCAACTGACTCTATTATACTGTGCAGTCGGAAAAAAAGAAAACATCGGACAAAGCGCTTGCGAGAAATTAAAAATATAAAATGGCGACAATTTACCCATCGCAACCTCTCTCTCTCTCTCTCTCTCTCTCTCTCTCTCTCTCTCTCTCTCTCACACACACTCTCTCAATATATGTGGGTGTGTATATATATATATATATATATATATATATATATATATATATATATATATATAGTTGTATATTTAGGCAGCAATTCTTCGTTTATGCATGTTTCATTAAAAACGACAGACAAGGTACTACGATTGAGTTTTTTATTTCATTTTTTTTGTGTTCGAACAAGAGCTTTCTTTTCTGGACAAAGGGTGTGTAAAAACTGTCCAAATGTTTTATAGTTCCGAGCGCTTTCGGCTATACCTTTAGCCATTATCAAGGAAGATTCAATTTTTCAGCTTAATTGAGTGTGTGCATTATGTGCATGTTTTAGTGTGTTATGGAGATGTTTTTAATTTCCGAGTACGGTTAGCACATTGAGGCCTTGTTTCTTAACAATACTAACTAAGAATAAGGCCACAATGTGCTAACCGTATTCGGATATTAAAACATCCCAACTATATATATATATATATATATATATATATATATATATATATATATATATATATATATACAGTGTAACCCGAATATAAGAGACCCGGATATAAGAGAAAACCGGATATAAGAGCGATTTTCTCTGGTCCCAAATTAGAGCCTGTGTTAATGTATATATATTAGACCAAACCCGCATCTAAGAGAAACCCGGATATAAGAGACTGTCTATCCGGTCCCGACAACTCTCTTATATCCGGGTTACACTGTATATATATATATATATATATATATATATATATATGGGATTTCCGGTTAAATGTCAATATGTGAATTTTTTCCGAAGTCATGTTTCAAAATCATTTTAACATTATAATTACTTGTAATACATCTATGTAACGAGGGAATTTTAGAAATTATGTCTATTAAATTAACAATTAAACATAACTTTTCTTCCATCGTTTGCTCATCATATCTGCATACGTGTGCTGTGGTGCGTGAAAACTAACATTAATGAGATTTGACAAGCATCTAACTATAATAAAAGAAAATTCCATTCACACCATTGTAATAGATGTGAAGTATTGCTCCTTGAATCGATTACCTGGTGGTTAATAATGGATTTCGCCGATTCGTCTTATTCGTGATGATAATTTGCACTGATCTTCGTATTCGTAATATTGCATTAGGTAAAAGCTATTACTGCGCAAGCCGAATAACACAAAGCAATTTGCAACAAGGGTAGACCCCCAGGGGAAAAAGTAAATGATTTCACTCGGAATATTGCAAGTAGTCTGGATAATTATTCGAGAGATTTCGCTTTAGAGATGATTGTATTATATAAGGAGCCGAAGAGTTAGGTTAGGCGCAGAGAATAAAGAGCCTCCTCACCTCAACTTATAAGAAAAGTGATTAATAAACACGATTGTAAATCGCTACGCGCCACCACGCGTTTATGACTATTCCTCGCTTTTTCGTTTGGGAAAAGCAACTTTGTTGTGTGTGTAGTGTCGCTGAAGTGTTTATCGTTTTAGCTGAGTGCTTGTTTACGACCTGCATGATCCGATCGAATTTGCAGATTCACAGGGATTAGATTTCATATCTACCGTTTGTATTCGTCTATAGGTCGATATAATATAAATGGCAGACCTACTAGTTTCGGTCAAAATCTTTTTCGAACAGACCTTATAATGGGCGTGCTTAAGTCAATTTTATTCCTCAAGAATGAAACATGGTTGCGATACGGAGTTTCTTGGGAAAAAGATTTTTTTTTTCAAGAATAGCACATTTCGACAGTTCATGTAAGGCAATGAGGTTTCCCTTTCGAAAGAAAACTTTTTGTTTATTCAATAATACCCATCATCACTATCATAATCATTATCATCATCATCATTATAATCATCATTACTCCTAAGATCAGGTGTGTTCGTAGCGTCGTTCCGCAGCTAAATAACGGTGACCAGCTCCATTCATTTGTCTGACACTCTATGAGTTATATTTCTTAGTCCCCTCAGTGATGTTGTCACCCCATTATTGTCTCCTCCTGTCCTTTCTTGCTTTTGCCTAAGTTGGAACCATGTAGCACGGTAGTGAGAAGACTGTTGGCTCTGCTAGCATGTTCATACCATTTCAAATATCTCAGTTCAGATGTGGATATTATCCATTCCAACTGAACTTTTGTATGCTCTATGTCGTCTGGCACTGTTTAATTTGAGATACACAACAATAAATTGGATAAAAAAGATTTATGAAGGAATTTAGTGTAAAGAATATGACAGGTGGGGTGGTTTAAGACAAACCACAAAATGTCCGAACACAGAACATTCGAGGAAAGAATGCAAGCTAAAAAGCGATCTCCCATTCATTTCATCTTTAAAATCAAGATTTTGTAACACCGAGGCCAAACAAAATGGCTTAAGAAATAGTTTCCCTCGAAGTGGAAAAAGAATAGAGGGCACCAACGTAAACGATGGCATGATGTCCATATATGGACTTAAAATCGTTGTGACAAAGCGACCGAAGATCGCCAGTTGTGGTGACAAATATTCCATATTAATGTGAATTCTGCCACTGCTGACGAAAACTATGTAATAGCAATGCTAACGTCACATATCTCAAAATTTGATAGCATCGATTTAATCTTTGTTTTCTTCTTTTTAACCTTCCTGGGTATGGCAATGAATTACATCCGCGTCCTGAGTAAGACGAAAAATCTACGTCCAACAGCAATGCCTCTGATCAGTTTGTGAGGAGCGTAGAATCACCTCTTCAGTGCTGGTGTTCACAGGTTCACCCTATTATGGTCCCAGTTATTGGTAAATAGTTAACCCCAAAATGAGGTCAAAACACTATGAAAAAACTTTGTAAAATATTACCAACACTATATTTCTGAAGAAAAATTATTACCAGCTATACATTTGTGGAAAAAAATATCAACAATAAAATTCTTGTCTGCATTAAATAACCCATTGAGTTTGATATGCCGTAAAACAAAACAAACCAAACCTGGATATAGAATTGGTTGATCTGGGGATAGTTTCGCCGGATATCACAAACTGATACAAAACCAAAGCCTTTTCCTAGAATGTCATGCCATGTTCCTAAAATGAAAAGAAAACCGAGACATTCATTCTCATAGTGATGTTATGCAGGGTGTCAAATTCAGAAATATCTAAACTCTCAGCACTCTACAACTGTTTTCTCAACTCATTTTTAAATGTTATCGAACGAATGATATCAGTACGAAAACTATCATTCAACGAACCTTATGGAACCTTATGGAATGGCGCTACAGAATCACAAAGAACTGTACCAAATAACAGAAACTACATCATTGCAGGACATTCACCAGCGCCAACAACTAAAATAGCTATCAATTCCTACTCGGACAGAAAATATAAACATTACCAAGATGTTAATGTCTCACAGTAATTCAAACAAACAGTTCCTATAGAAAGATTTTCTAAGTATAATCTTAAAGTAGTACAAGCTGTTCGCTCGATAAATTCGGAATATTTCCCTATAAAGAAAAGATTAATATTACCACTAATATATACATTGCTTCACAACCAAAACCTGAAACTAGACTGATATAATTGTCTGCATATATTTTCTATATTTTAGTTACTTTCTTTCTTTTCAAACAAGAAATGCTTTCCGTTATCTACAGGAATGTATTAAAGACGAGTCCTTATGGATAATGAACCAGAATACATCCCTGTGAAAATTAATTGAAACAAAACGAATAATTGAATTTTTATAACTTTTTTTTTCGTACGTTACCAATGAAACATGACCCGATACACATACATAGTATGCCCATTACACGAAGTCGTTCTTTACAGATTGACTACAGATTCTCGATTTGATTTAAATCAGGAGAGTTTCCGGAACAGTTTATTACTTTGATTTGCTGACTGGTAAGGCTTGCCAGTGTTTTCGTGCAGCGTTACAATTTTCGTACGCTCCCTTGGACTAATTGGAATAACGTCCATCGCAGACGATGGCTGTAGGACAACTCATCAACTGTCGAGACAATAGTGTTGAGAGTGATATAAATCTGATGCAATCACGGGTGGCGCAATATTTTTCATGGCCAAATAAATTTCATCATAGACCCCGAAAACCGATTCATAATACTGCACACCATTGCAAATGACCTAATCAGAGGAGAAAATAGAAATTGATTACACCCTGTCACTCTAGTGGGTCTAAAATTGACTGTATGGTGATGAAAGAAAGGAAGCTAATGCAGTTGATTGAATTAATTAGAACAATTGTGTAATTCTACCAACTAAAGGTGCCATAAAGCTATTTTATTGAGACCGGTTTTGTCATATCCTTCTTTGCAATGTAATACAATGCTGCTAACTAAATCTTAACTGCTTTGACTTATATAAAATAATTGAACATATAATCGGCTGCGTCAGAGATAGTTTTGCCCAACACCATGAATTACTACAAAACCAAAAAAATTGACCTGAATATTCAAGTTATGATCTTAGCTGAGTTACATCAAAATTTTTATATGGATGTAAAGTATGGCGTTAATATTCGGAAATATCTAAGCAGTATTGATATACAGCTGCTTTAAATGGTTTTGAGCGAGTGAAATCTGTAGGATTTAGCGAGGACCACCATTCTTCATGCAATGTGGACTAGCGCAGAGAGAATCACAAACAAGGATGGGTACCAAGTAACAGAAGCCACACAACTTGACAAGAGCATTAACAACTAAAATGAATCGCACATGTGACACGGAGGGAAACTAATGACATAATAAACATGTTGACATTCCAATCTACCTCAATCAAAATGTTAGGAAAAAGGACTCACGACTCCACTCAACTCAACACCCACTCCACTCAATTTCACTCTACTCAACACCTACTCTAGCCAACCTTACTCCACTAAACTTCACTCTACTCCACTATACTCCACTCTGCTCAACACCCACTCCATTCAATTCCACTCTACTCAACACCTACTCTAGCCAATTTTTACTCCACTAAACTCCACTCGACTCCACTAAACTCCACTCTGCTCAACACCCACTCCACTCAATTCCACTCTACTCAACACCTACTCTAGCCAACCTTACTCCACTAAACTCCACTCTACGCCACTAAACTCCACGCAACTCCACTCAACACCCATTCTACCCAAACCTAATCCACTAACCTCCGCTCTGCTCAACACCCACTCCACTCAACACCACTCAGAGTTGAGTTGAGTGGAGCCCAATTCCACTCCACTCAAACCTATTCTACTCAAAAGTTAGATCTAGCGATCTGTGTCCGAAAGCACCACCGCGTATCGAGGTCTTCTGTTAGTATAAGTAAAACTTATCTATCTCTTGCTAGGCCTGTCATGTAGGTTACAGCACCTGTTTTTTCTCAACTGTCACCGATTTGATTACTGACTACGCTTATTGTTGCTTAACTTGTGTTTCAACGTGATATGGCTGTAAGCATCATTACATGGAAGAGCAATTACAGTTACAAAAGAAGAAAATTTCATTTTCTTGAAAAAATATTTTAAGTGAAGGATTTTAAAAGTTTCAGCCGGACGTGGCACTGATTGGTCGGTTATTGAACGCCGGAAATTTCCTGATGATGAAACGGCTAATATAATCATTACCATTAATATTAGTTTATCAACATTCTAATATCAAGGATATGATATGTTGAGCAACGACATCTAGGAGTTAAATTTTTAAAAATCTGACAGTTATATTCGCATATATAAATATATATATATATATATATATATATATATATATAGATATATATATAGATATATATATAGATATACATATATATATATATATATACATATATATATATATATATATATATATATATATATATACATATATATATATATATATATATGTATGTATATGAAGAAATATAGTCTTAAAATGGCATGACGATTGCATCTAGAATGAAACAGACTGTCACCTCCAAGTGTTGACTTCTATGTTCACTTTTATATATATATATATATATATATATATATATATATATATATATATATATATATATATATATATACGTATATATATATAAATGTAAAATTATATATATATATAATATCTCTCTGTATATATAAATATAAAATAATATACATAATATCTCTCTGTATATATAAATATAAAATAATATATATATATAATATCTCTCTGTATATATAAATATAAAATAAGATATATATATATATAATATCTCTCTCTATATATAAATATAAAATAATATATATATATATATATATATATATAATATATCTCTGTATATATAAATATAAAATAATATATATATATAATATCTCTTTCTATATATAAATATAAAATAATATATACATATATATAATATATCTCTATATATAAATATAAAATAATATATATATAATATATCTCTATATATATAAATATAAAATAATATATATATATAATATCTCTCTCCATATATAAATATAAAATAATATATATAAATATAATATCTCTCTCTATATATAAATATAAAATAATATATATATATCTCTCTATATATATAAATATAAAATATCTCTATATATATAAATATAAAATAATATATATATATATATATATATATATATATATATATATATATGTATATATATTATATAACATAAAAGATTAATGATCTGAGTTAAATCAGAACAGGAATCAGTAGTGTTAATAAGTACTCAATAAACGTGTGAAAAAAATAAAATGAAAGTAAAAATAGCATGCAGAGCTTTTAAATTTAAAAATCAGGGGGCCACTTGAATCTTCTACCTTGCTATCCTCAGGCAATTTTTATCAAATGACCTATTAACGCTTTATTTGTTTTAAACTAATAAATGATACATTATTATTTTCAAAAATAAATAAGAAACGCTCGCCGTTGGGTGTAATAGAAAGTGAGGAGGAGAGTGTGAAGAAGAAGAAGAAGAAGAAGAAGAAGAAGAAGAAGAAGAAGAAGAAGAAGAAGAAGAAGAAGAAGAAGAAGAAATAATATACATTTCAATTATTACTTTTATAATTATTTATAATTATATTACTTTCTTCTTCTTCTCATCCTTTCTGTTAAACCCAACGTCGTCCATTTGTTTATTTATTTTTCGAAATAATAACGTAGAGTTCATTATTTCATTTTTTTTTAAATATAATACTAATTAATTAAAGTGTTAATAGATCATTCGATAAAATTGCCTGAGGATATCGTAAGGTTGAAACCAAGGTAGCGGCTTGAACTGTCCTCCTTATTTTTAAAGTTATATATATATATATATATATATATATATATATATATATATATATATATATATATGTATATTATATATGATATATATATATATATATTATATATGATATATATATATATATTATATATGAAATATATATATAATATATATAAATAATATATAATATATATCTATATAATATATATTATATATATGTAATATATATATATAATATATATAAATAATATATTATATATATATAATATATATATAATATATATAAAATATATATATAATGTATATTATATATATATATATGTTTTATATATATATATATATATATATATATATATATATATATATATATATATATATATATATATATATATATATATATATATATATATTAGTGAAGTAACATCGATTTCGTGCTTTGACAAACATCTGTGTTGATTATAAACGATTATCATTAGCGGTTTCGGGTTTTCAACATCATACCCAAGCTCTACGTTGACCCAGCCGATATAGACCGGGTATCGACATGTTTTTTTCAGTTTCAGCTACAACACTCTCATAATTGTTTTTATTTTATCGCTGACTTTCGATGTATTTCAAAGTTATATAATTTGTTATCGTACAAAAACAAAAAAAATATCCGCCGCAAAAATGAAGTAAAAATCGCCGAAAACAATCGCAGAAATGAAATTTTGGATATACAAAATTTCAGGATTGCGGGTCCGTATATGGCCAGGAATGTTTTTAATTTGCTCACGGAGTCAGACTGATGTTTTCGTCATTATCACCCTGGAAGTTCTAACAGGATTCATTTTTGGCGGGCACAACATTAACAGCGGTATTGATAGTAGACACAGAATGGGAAATAGAATCAATCGTATTGAATTTAGGGGAGGAAGACGAAAACAAAGGACTGTCATCAATTACAAGAAAAGCGAATGGATGAATATCAGTGCCGTTAGCATTAACTTCCCTTGATTAGGCCTCTTCCGGAATTATCCATCTGTTTGCTGTACTATATATATATATATATATATATATATATATATATATATATATATATAAAGAAATATAGTCTTAAAGTGTGCTATATTTATGGGATAAAGTGCTCAATATCAGAGATAGAGCGTGTGTAAATATAAAAGTGAACATAGAAGTCAGCACTTAGAGGCGACAGGCTGTTTCATGCTAGTGCAATCGTCAGGCAACTAGTTGCTTCCTGTTCTGATTTAACTCAGATCATTAATCTTTTATGTTATACATATATATATATATATATATATATATATATATATATATATATATGAAAATATATACTCTTAAGGTGTGCTATATTTATAGGATAAAGTGCTCTATATTATAGATAGAGCGTGTGTAAATATAAAAGTGAACATTGAAGTCAACACTTAGAGGCGACAGGCTGTTTCATGCTAGACGCAAACGTCAGACGATTGCGTCTAGCATGAAACAGCCTGTCGCCTCTAAGTGTTGACTTTAATGTTCATATATATATATAGGAAAGAACAGTAAGATATAAAATCCGGTGTTCTTATACATATATTTATTTTTATTTTTACACAATAGTGCTCTATGTAAATTTAAATTTACAGAGCATTAATATTATAAATTAATAGATTTAAAATATGGTTTCACCGCTACACAGTGATAACCATGTTTCAGAAATGGAAGCTAAAGCCTTTAGCTTCCATTTCTGAAACATGGTTATCACTGTGTAGCGGTAAAACCATATTTTAAATCTATTAATTTATACTATATATATATATATATATATATATATATATATATATATATATATGTCATTCGGAGACAGTAGTTTCGCTGTATCACAGCTCCTCAGTGCGACTAGACATCGGAATGGTTCAAGCCAGGACCGAAACCCGACGGATTTGGAATCACTCAGTGTTTCTACCACTGAGCTATCTTCATTCGGCAGAGAGAAACACCTAATTCTAGCGTATTGTTTTTACGAATGTAAACAAACGCCAGTCAGTCAGAGGGCTCCAAACAAGAGCTTTGCCTTAGCGCAGGTGGCTGTTGTTTATCGAATCAGCCTGTCTCTCAACAGTGCTCAATTCATATTTGCTCTTAGCGACGTCGTGGACTCTCTCTGTTTATTAAAGCATTCGTCAAGGTGCTTCTTTAGTTGCATTTCATATAACAGTCAGCAAAGTGCATCGCCCAACATGCAGATTACAAGTTTTAAAATACGGAAATCAAGGAAGTATTACAATTTAAATATCTGGAAAAGTGTTTTAACAGAGGACGGAAAATGCAACACCGAAATCTGAAGCTGTATCGGCATATGAAGAGATGTCTCCTAAACGCTAAGCAGAGTATTAAAAAAACGGGCAAATTCCTCCTCATAGATGCTGAAAAAACTCAAGGAGACAGAAATGTGGTTCTACTGAAGGAATGAACATGTAAGCAATGCCGAAGTTTGGGAGAAAGTAGAATGAAAAATGGACGCTTATACTTAACATTAGAAAGAGAAAGTTACAAATTCTGGGTCACATTAGGGGGAAAGAGGTTAGAGAGATCTGATATACATAAGATATATTGAAGGCAAGAGAAACAGAGAAAACAACATATAGCCTACCTAAGGAGGTTGTGTAAATGGATGCCAGATACAGGGGTTAGGAGAGATAACAAAAAGATGAATTTTATTGAAAGCTACGAAGGACAGAACATTTTTGGCGAATCTTTTTTTGAATGGGCTGTCACATAGAAGAAGATTCATTTTTTCTCTTGCATCTACTTTTGCATGTCTCGAAATTCTAATTCGTATTTTTTTAAACATTTCATCCCAAGCAATGCGGTAAGCCACTAGCACGCAAGGGGTTACCGATTGTTGGAGCAAGAGCAAAGAGAAGTGATGGAGGAAAGAATGCAGAAAATGATAGGGGATAGATCAAGGCATCGGAAGACGTCGATTGACACTACATTTGAATAGTTGGAGATTATAGCTATCAGGGAAACCGGAAAAGGGAGGGAGTTCCACAGGTGAGAAGTAAGAGACATGATGCTATTGGAGTAGAAGAGACGGTTACATTTAACAGTTTCAACTGTGAAAAGGTGAGAGCAAGATGTAAGCATAGTTGAACGCTTAAATTAATGAAGTCTGGGAACCAGCGAAAGCAGATCATCGGAGCGGTTACCGTGAAAATATTTGTAAAAGAGAGGGTGATGCAACGGTACGTCTGTGAGAGAGCGGCTGCAGATCAGGGCCACTTACATTGCATATCCATCTCTGGATTTTATCAAGGACCTTGAGACAAACAGAAGGAGCCTCAGACCATATATAGCAGCAATACTCCATGCAAGGGCGAATGGTTGATTTGTAGATTTGAAGGATAGACTCCGGCGAGAAAATTTCCTGGCTCGGCACAGGGAGCCAACTTTCCTTTTCTATATCTTGAATTTCTTTTTCCGTTCCCCTGCGTATAACATTTAACTGTTTTCATCTTTTATTTTATATTCTAGTAGCAAAGAATATGAAATTGTGGAGAACTATGATAGGCAACAGCCTAAAAGGACACGGACCATAGAAAAGAAGAGAGTTTTTAATAACTTAGAGATCTCGAAGTGTGTTTGATGTTAAACACTCCCCTAATGACTTCTCAGCATTAGATTAGCGGATCACGTCCTTTCTTTCAGATAGATACGTGAAGATTGTTCTTGCTTCACGGTCAAGTATGATCTTCAATAATTTAAATGCAATATTATTCGTTATGTTTTGCCTTTTTTTTTATAATTATTTAATTATTCTCTCTTCTTAATCGTCTTTTTAGTCATATTTTCTAACACTCAGTAACCCCTTGCGGCATAATGATTTTATTGCCTTTCTTTGGTTGAAACGATAAAAAAAGGATTGTCACTCTTTTTGTATTTCTTGTTTATGCAAACTTCAGTCATTTTTATTCCATTTACGCATCCTGTACCACGTTCCTTCATCGTTCAATGACCTTCTTTCTTTCCCCCTTCTTTGCTTTTATGTCTTTAACAACCCCCTCTATTTTCTCTTTTCTAATCAAACATTACATGTTCCTAGCTATTTCTGTATTTTCCAAATCCATTCAATCTCTTACAGGTACGCTTTTAAATTCATCTTCAAAATCCTCTTGAAGCAGAAAAAAATAATGTCGTGTCCTTCTGATTTCAGACATCTGACTGGGTTTATTGTTTACTTTACCTTGCAAACAAATGCAATCTTCTAAGAGACTATAATGCCTTACAAATCTGACAGTTAAATTACTTATGGACTTGGTATTTACGTTCAATTACTTTCCATCAGGTTAGGTAAATAAAAATAACAGTCTACATTATACATAAGGGAAAATTATGAACCTGTTCTTCTATTCATTCGAACTTCATGAATCTAAACTCCAAGAAATTGTTCATTGTTCAAGTTCTTGCATAATGCAAAAGAAAAGGAAATACACTTGTGTTAAATGTATCATAAAATTTTTTAAAAAAAGCAGCCACATTTATCGAGCAAGAAAGAAAAGAAATTAGTCGCTATTTTGGGATACGCAAGCCACAAAATGAATTAAGCATTTCAAAGTTGATACAGATTTTTGAATAATTATAGGAAAGTCTTTGCCTGGTTATGTCCAACCGTAAGTTCACATTTATTTTATGGAGTTATTTGTGCATTTTTTTTATGTCCAGAAAAATACGTAGCCATTATAAGCCATTCGTAGGAAAGAGCTGATGTTCAGTGATTTAACTCTCCGTGAATTAAATAAACACAGACAAAAAATTTGACACGTACAGAGTGAATTTAATTATTTGCGGGCATATGAATGTTTTGTTAGTAATATTTACTACATCTAGCCTACATAGGATAGTGTCACCTTAATGAAATTCTAAGTGCAATATAATAAATCACAAAAAAACAAGTCCTAGTACCTCATGTATTTTTCGGGATCGCCATCAACTGCATCCTGAAATTCACCTTGGTTTTTCAGGCCTTGGTGTTGTGAGTAATTCCTACAACCTGCTTCCCCCTCTGTTTGGTAATGGACAGACTTCAAATGCTTACAAATAAGCTAACTTAATTCTTTTCTTTTCTTTTCGTTTAGCAGTTGTATTAAGTTGAATAAAGCTTTCTTAAGTTTATTCTCCTCGAGTTATTCATTACACTTGGTAACTCTCTATTTAATTAAATTAGTTGAATTCATTAGGAAGGTTCTGTGAGAGAATGTATACACTTTAGGTTTTGTTGAGACCAGCATTCGGTAAAGAACTACGATAAATTCGTAAGTCTAGCCCGTTTAGCAGTCAGAAATGTCTCGTATATTTGTGTGTACTGTGGACTGCCTATTTCGAAACCGACCCGAAAGATATTCATCCTGTCCATCATGTTAGTTCGATAATTTACTATTTTAGATATCAGTGAGAAGATGAATATGTAGACACAATGGGTCAAAGCACAGACCAACTTATATGTACCAGCCAGTATTTGGAAGGGAAAGGTGGAACTTTACATAGGTGCATAAATGTAACAGGTTCAGTTATCGTTGAACCTTTGATTAAAAGCTAGCCGTGTGACATTTCTTATAGACTAAACATTTTCTCGCTGCAAGGCAGGGTTAATGCTGCGTATCATTCAAAGTAAACAGTAATAATATTTCAAGTAATAATAATGTCGGATTAAAAACAAAACCATTAATTGTTAATGTTGTGGATTCCGGGATGAATCCTATATCAATGATAAACAAACGCCAGGAATGAATAAGGAAAATAAATGTATTAACGTAATAATACAAACTGGTAATACGGGTTAGTAGATCCAGGAATGCGGGTTAGTAGCCATAATATATATACAGTCTTGGTATTGAAGTATCGCGGTATGACCCTTACTCTGTCTATGTGCTCGCTAACGGTGACTCCTGTGCTACCCTCCTCTATTACAGACTGTCCGGATATTCACTGGTAGTAGTATATGTATACCTCGGGTGAGCCCATTTGTGTAAAAAGGGGAGACCCCTCAATAGATAAGATGTTCATTTGTTTATATTTCGGATACGAAATTGTGCAGTTATGGGCTTTCAAGAAAGTTGTGCTTTCCTTAAAAGGGAAACTATGCATTACTGAACGGTGACTTCTATTCGTAGCAAAGCGGTTGACAGACTGGCACGTAGACGTCAGAGTACTGATAACATACACGGAAAAGAAATTACAAAACCTCCTACAGAAGGTAGCAAAGGAGAGCGAGAAGAAGGGACTAAGCATAGACTATGACAGAATGCATAGCCATCAGTAAAAGGATGGGTCCGAAATGCGATTTGCAGGTCGGGAACATTAAAATCAAACAGGTACAGAAGGAATTGCACCTATGATTCATAAATTTTATTTATTTTTGTATAGTACAAAAATTGTGGCACATGGCCGAAAAAGAGGAGGGGTAGAGGCTGGTCTTCAATAACTATCCTATACCTAGCTAATCAGATTCATGACCCTTTCATACATTACAAATTCAACATTCAGCAAAATAACTCGTCCATCACCAATCAATCCTCCATACACCATAATACCACATCCTCACAAAGGGAATCTACAAAACGCGCCTCACACCCTAAAAATTTGAAGGTAATAAATACATAAAAATTTAATAATGGAAAAATGGGAGGGGAGGGAGATGAACCAAATAATCAACTAAAAACAACAAATTTAAACTAAACATAATTGATGTTAGTAAGGCCCGTCCAACCCTCAAACACAGAGGGGCCGCTAGAGGACAAAATCAAGAAGCACTCTCGCTAAGGTAGTGGGAAAGAGATAAAATAACACGGACATGGGGAAATAAAAAGGCTGACCCAGTCGAGATGAAGCGGGGGGGGAACAAACTGGGGAGGTTGGCAATCTCGACTTGGATCATAACAAAAGAGATAGCCGGAAAAAGGCCAGGAACAACACTTACTCGCATTAACTAGGTACACAGAAGCTTGTCTAACCTAACCAAGTGTAGGGCTCCACAGGAAACCGCCCCAATGTGACCTAGGTTGACCTAGAAAAGAAAATCAAGGCTAGCCCCGTTCAAACGAACCAAGCTCGCCTCTTTCACCCACCTTTCGCTAAAGACTGTCGAATGCAATCGTTTTCTATCCGTTCTAATCTTCATCTTCAGCTCAAAGAATCCGATTAGATCCTGATGAGAAAGACAGTTGCCTCGCAAGACTTCCTCCTTTCGCGTCCTCCAAATCACCATTCGGGCCGTGGCTAGCAGCGTCAGAAATAGCATTCGTTTCAAGGAGAGCGAGAAGGGCCCAAACATAAACTATAAATAGACAGAATGCATTGTCAACAGTAAAAAGATGAGCTCGAAATGTAACTTACAAGGTCGGTGACACTAAATTCAAGCGGGTGAGGAAATGTAAATATCTGGGAAGTGTTTTGACAGAGGACCTCAATAAGATACTGAGATGCGTAGACATATTTGGATGGCCAAGGACGCATTCCAAAAGCTTTGCAGGATATTGCAATACAAGAGGACCTCTTTGGTAACAAAGAAAAGAATACTGAGAGATGTTATGTGACATCTCTCCTCCTTTACAATGAAGAATATACTGGAGGCGACGGAGATGGCGTTCTACAGAAGGATGCTGAGAATATCATGGACCGAGCCTATGAGCAACGACGAGGCCCTGGAAAGGATGCAAACTAGGAGGAGGCATATGCTTAACATCAGGAAGAGGTAAGCGGAAGTTTTTGGTATACGTAATGAGAAAGGAGGGCCTGAAAAATCTGATACTCACAGGTCGAATAGCGGGAAAGAGATACAAGGAAAAGCAACGGATGACATACCATTCAGGATTAAACAAGTGGGTCTGTGGGAGGGGACAAATGGACGAAACTTTTTGAGAGCTACAAGGTATATGGAGAAGTGGAGATCCATGATCGTCTACGTCCGGCAGATAAAAAGAAAGATTTTCTCTACAACGGGGCATACATGTTCGATCTTTGTCGGAGATCACATTTTCTTGATTATGATTTCTCAGATACACAGGCTGATAGATACAATAACAACTGTTCAAAATCAAAACATAAAATACGGTTTCTAATATATACACATATACGCAACAGCCACAATATTTGTTGTCACCCTGCATTTCTTTAAAAAAAAAAAAAAGAGCTTGCATTTTCTTAAAGTATAAGATAAATATTCAGTAACTACAATATATTTACTTTCATTTTATAACTCTTTCTCCAGGATTCTTTTGCTAACAAAAAATTCAAACTAGATTCATCTGTCTACACTACAGGGTGCCACGGATAAAGTGTTGTCTAAATTTCGCAAAAATGTAAATAACACTAACATCACATTTTAACAGATATATTTACAAAAATATCTTTACATACTAAAGAGTAAATTTATTCAATAAAATCGCTATTGTCTTTAACCACGACTTCCAGATGACTTCGGAATCTCCTGGAACTCTTCTGGACGTTCTCCTTGTTTAACTTGATGAATGCTACCATAATCACTGTTTTCAGTTCCTCTTTGGTGTTACAAGGAGTTTTGTTGTTTTCTCGATCAATTGCGCCTGACACATATTAATCAAGGGGGTTACAGTCTGGGGAGTGAGGTGGCTAGATGTAAGGAGATATGTGGTCACAGAATTTGTCTGACATCCATGACTGGATACTTCTGCTTGTGTAGCATGGTGAAGAATTCTGATGACAGACATAGGTTATTCCAGCAGAGAGCCCCTTGACTCAGGGCAATACTACCTCTGAAGGCAAATGATGTAGGACTCCGAATTAAACGATCAGAGTGTATTTCCTGAGCTGCCGTGCCTTCTTGCTCGCCGTTAGAATCACCCAAATCTTTTCGAACCTATGAACTGTCCTCGGATTGGCACCCAAACTCTTTGAAATATTCGTATTGGACCTTCTGGCGCGAATGCCACGCAGTACAGCATACCGTTTCCAAGTGTCTGGCGTAATGATTTGCGTGATGGTACTTTTTCTCGCAGACGGTTCCCAACTGACTTTTCTATACTGTGCAGTCGTCAAAATCAAAATAAACAACGCGCATGCATGAAATTAAGACTATGAATGGCGACAACTTGCCCATCGCACCCTGTACATTTTGTTATTGGGTTGGTGAACAATTATCAGGCGTTTTTAAATAATATATATTATGAAAAAAGAAACATAATAATTCAACATTTTAAAATGATTATTCCGGAGCGTATGATTATCGACACACTTTTTTATAGCCTGAAAATAAAATATTTTTATTAAAAAAGTAAACAAAACAGCAATTTTTATTAACAAATAAATCGCCTACAAAACGCCTGATAATTATGCACCAACCCAATATCTATCTATCTATCTATCTATCTATCTATCTATCTATCTATCTATCTATCTCAGTCTCTTCATATCTATCTATCTCTTCCCATTTTCTATTTATCTATCAGCAATTTTTATTAACAAATAACTCACCTACAAAAACGCCTGATAATTATGCACCAACCCAATATATTATGAATATTTTGCATTAGAAAAATGATATCTTGTTTTTACCATTAACCCGTCAGTATTGTTTTTGAGATTGCCAAAATTATCAATTAAGTTGGATTAACAAGTCATTGTAAACACAGTGTATGTAGCTGTCTCAGTTTGAGGTAAAAAGATTTTCCATTACGACAGTATTGTAATTTGCACAAAAAGAAAAAATGAAAGCATCTAATCATTGAGGTGGGGGTAGAAATTTAAATGTTATTGAAAGCAGGCAACTCCTAAATATTGTTTGCTAAGAAGTTGAAAATTTCTAGACGGGGTTTGTAATATTCGTTTAAAAGGCAGTTAGAAATTGGCGCAAATGTTAACAGAAAAAGTGATGGAGCATCTAACTGTCAACTGTTGCTGAAGATAAGCAGTTGATTTTTGAGATTCACTGCTGAATTTAATTCCTCTCGACAAGAACCGCCGTCGCTTTCTCCTGTTAAAAATCGACTTAGATCATCAGGTCACATTCCTGCATAGCCATCAAGAAAAACCTCTCATGGTGATTTTCTAAGCGTAATTTAGATGTGGAACACCAAGTGAGGATCGAACTCATTACGGAGTCGTAATTGATAAGCTTGCTAACCATTATCCCACTTGCAAGTATCCTGAAGAAACGACTGTTATAAAAGGTGAATAAGCAGAAAATACTGGACATTGAAAGAGTACGAAAATGTATTGTGGACAGACGAGTACAAATTTATCGTTGTAAGAGCAGATTGTGTCTGAGAATGAAAACCAGGAGAAAGACTGAATGATGAAAATGTGGTTCCATCAGTTGAGTATCATGTTGGCTTTGTTATGTTATTGATATATTTTGATGGAGAGCAGGATGGAGATTTAATTCATATGTAAGGAATCTTAAAATAAAAAAGACAATATCATTCAATGCTATACCATCCGCGGAAAAATCACCTTCCAATAAGACAACGATCCAAAATACTCTTTTAAGATGTATCAAAATTACTTTGAGTCAATAAAAAGGAACGCAATCTTGCAAATTATGGCTTGTCCGCCACAATTTCCTGACCTCTCTGCTATTAAAGTAGTATGGGATGGGAGGGTCCAAAGAGACTACCCAAAGATTATAATTGAGCTTTTTTAGTGCATGGACAATGTTTGCAAAGGTTTGGTATCTACTTTTTTTTTTTTCAAAAAGAATGCCAACAATTTGTTAAGTAGTAATAAAGGCAGGTGGTGCTATTATTGACAAAATCAAAATATGAATCTGATGTATGATCATTTTCTTAGTTAACTGCATAGTTTATGTTAGAATAAAATCAAATACATTGCAATGTTATATATTACTAAAAAGAATACAAATATATCTAATTTTAAGTTGATTTTTATAGAAATGCAGAGTGGCCGCAAATTATTGCATGTCGTGTATAGAGTTTAAAATGTGCTATATTTATTGAGGAATTAAACATCAGCAGAAGCGACATTGCATATGGAGTGTTTGTCTTATGATTCTAGGGGATTTCGGGTCTGAAATTATTGAGAAACTTATGTTAACTTAGTAGTAATAAAGTCAGCCATGTCCATAACAAATCAGTTTTTCCTCGCAAACACAATTAAACACTTTATTTGTTGTCATTATGAATGCATTGTAAATATATGCGGTTTGTGTGTTTAAGATGTATATCATATAAACGGATATCCACATTAACTAAAGCCAAGCTCGTTATTCAACATCTAAAGAAATGACAATCAATCTGCATATGTTGCTTCTTTAAATGTATTATGAATATACCTGATTCGGTTTGCGTTTTTAAGCTTTATATCAAATAAATATAAGCCTTTCGTATCTAGCCTCATCCTTGTTTTACGATATCTAAAGAATTGCTTGTTATTTTGAGAATTGTTTCCTTAAACATCTATCTTCTTTTCTCGAAAACTAAAGAAGACAAATAAATTGATTTAATGACAATAATTATCTAATTTCGCTTCCTCTATTGCTTCTAAGAAAATGCCACTTAAGGGAATTAAAAATGCATTTTAAAATGTCAGTAATTTATGCATGATTTTCTTATTTGCCATTCGATTTAATGAGGCCAAACAAATACAATACGAATGGAAACCCTCGCCTCGATCTAATCATTAATATTTCATAGTTATAGCAAATAAACTTATGAAATTAATTAGAAGTAACCGGTAGGGACGCAAGTCGATTAGCCAGTGAATATTTTTCCTAAGCAGAATTATCTTAACAAGATCAATATTCGTTCTATATTTTCCTGAAAAATTTCCAACAAGAATGTTAATAACTTATTCGCCATTTTTTCATCAAATCTATGTTGATAATATGCTGAAACATTGATAATTCCTTTTTTAATTACTAATAAAATATACATATATATACTTCTTCTATATGCCATGTCCCTTCAGGATCTCGACGATCATGGATCGCCACAACTTCGTCTTCTTTGTAGTACTCAATAAAATTTATCTTTTTGGTGTCTTTCCTAAACCTTGCTCTATTAACTCAAACTGTCGAGGTAGATTATCATCCCCGTTCTGGGTAAGACGATAAACTCCGTCCAACAGCAAGGGCTCTGATCAGGATGTTTTCTGGAGCGTAGATTCACCTCTTAATTGCTGGTGTTCCGAGTGGTAGCACCTGTTTGGGTCTCAGATAAGAGATAACCCACAAATTGTGGTCAAAGCACTATGAAAGTGTAAAAATAGATTTTAATATCAGAAATACTTTATAAAAAATTTTCACCAGCAATATATTTTTTTGGGAAAAAATATTACCCGCAATAAGAATTTGGTCGGCATTAAATAAGGTTGATATGCCGTAAAATAAAATAAACCAAAACAATCTAGGTAGATTATGCGCTGTTTTCCTCTCTCACTCTTGCCTTCAAACTATCCTGTGAATATTAAATTTTCCTAGCCCACTTTCCTCATTATAGCGCGTAAAAATATCAACTGTCTCTTACTGATGTTAACCCTATGTGTAATTTTTTATTTCCATCTAAAACTTCGTCGGTGCTTACATGTTCGGTCCATGACATCCTCAGTCGTCCTCTGTAGAACAATATTTCTATTACGTCAAGTCTCTACTTCATCTGTCAATAGATTTCCCAGCATTCAATGGCATATAGAGAACTGATATTAATTAACAGTCCAGTAAGTAACCTGAAGAAATTTTCCTGTTTTTTTTTTTAATATGGATGTCATCATTCGATATCGCAATGTGTCTTCGGATATCTTTTATCCGAAACATAAACAATGCAATTTATAAAGAATTAATGGTTTTTAATTTTTAATCCGACAATGTTCTTAAATCAAAGTTATCCTTAATGGATACACGCATTCGAGTAGACGCCCTGTTTTATATTAATCAATATTTCGTCTACCGTCCAGCACAATCTATAAAATTCATTAAAGAAAATTTAACCTTCATTCTTTTTATTAAATTTTCTCGAGTATGCAATCCGATGGATGAAATAAGTAGCTTTAATATAAAACTAAGCGTCTACTCCAATAAAGGTGTCCAGTAAAATAACATTTGACGTTTTATTATATATATATATATATATATATATATATATATATATATATATATTATCTTTTTTTTTTAAATTTTAAAAAATTAATCAATCTAATTATAATTCAGGCTCTACTTTCGTATTGAGCACTGTTTTTTGAAAAATAAAAACAGAAATACAAAGGTTATTTACCTAACGTGTTCTTTCCTTTTTTCTATGTATTTACACACGCGCGCGCGCACACACACACATACATATATATATATGGAGGATGTTTCTGTCGTTTTTCGCAGTATATGGGTCTAGCATCTCAATTCTTAGAACAACCAGACTACCCGCAAGTATGATTTGATTATAGAGGTGAACGCTTGTCCGGAGCGAAACACACTTTTTGGAAGAGCTAAATACAGAGAACTAGTGGACATAATGCCACACGGTGGCCAAACGACTCTCCCCAGGATTTGACTTTAGTGTTGTCATTTATTTAGACCGGATGCTACCCAAGGTTATTGAACTCAATCTGTCTTATTATTTACCCATATCTGGGTGGAGAGAAAAGATTTAATCATACCTTTCCCAGTTTGTAAGTGAATGTAACGAACTTGACTGGAATAGGAAGTCAGCTTTCCGATTCCGCAATTCGCCATCTACTACCCAACTGCTCCTCCATGTACATATATATATATATATATATATATATATATATATATATATATATTGTTCTGGCCTTGTTAGGGCCAGAAATAAAGACACAAGAGAGGAATTGAGACATATACAAACGGGAGTGTTACAGCAAGAATGTTCGGACCGACTATCAGAGCTGACTGCTGGAAACTTCTCTCAAAATGGCAGTACCTGTTCCTATTTATAGCTGGGAGTGTCCATGCGTGTGTGTGTAAATTAACACACACACACTACACACACACACACACACACACACACATATATATATATATATATATATATATATATATATATATATATATATATATATATATATATATATATAATATTATATATGTGAAAAAACTAACCTCCCACCATCACCCACTGATCTTAATTTTCTATTTAGCGTAGATCTGACTTTTTATTGGTTGATCAAGACAAACCCATAAGTCTATTTTTAATTCTGGCCTTGTGTTTTCTTACCCACCACACTTTATTTTTCAGAAAAGATGTAACACTTTCCTTTTGAATTTTAAAAAAAAGAAATTTAATCACCAGTCATTTACATTCGCCTGAAGAGTTATCGAATCACGAAAGCTATTGTTCTAATATCTAAAATAAAATAATTATCTATCTATCTATCTATCTATCTATTTGTGTATTTAGGCAGCAATCCTTCTTTCAAGCACATTTCATTAAAAACGACTGACAAGGTGCTTTTATTTAGTTTTTTATATAATTTCTCGTGCGATCTAATAACAACACTAATATAATAGCATCATCCACTTGCAAAAAAAGGCTAAAAATAATGGAAGCCTTACTTATAAAAATAAACAAACCAACACTTAATAATATTAACTTTGAACATGGACATAATATCTTGACCGTGTTTTGAAACAAAAAAAATGAATCACTTTATAAAACATACACATAACAAACTATTTCTAATTCTAACAGTTGAAATATAATCCTTGATAATGGCTAAATGTATAGCCGAAAGCGCTCGGAAAAAAGAACATTCGGACAGTTTTATATAATTTATCCTCTGAAAAGAAAAACTTTATTAGATCGCACGAGAAATTATATAAAAAAACTAAATAAAATCACCTTGTCAGTCGTTTTTAATGATATGTGCTATCTATCTATCTATCTATCTATATATATATATATATATATATATATATATATATATATATATATATATATATATATATGGTAAAATCCTTTGATAGTGAAATTATTTACACTTGCAGTAGAGAAAAAATGATTTAAATTGGCAACAATAGAACATAGCTGTGAGTAATGTTTGTATTCTTTCTTTATGCGCTCAAATCATAAGTTCATTATCATTGGCAAGCAATGATAATGAACTTATGATTTGAGCGCATTCCTATGGGCATATTTTTAAATTATAACTATAATACCAATTACGCCATTAAGCCTTGCATTGTTTTCTGGCTTTTGGTTGCGCCTTTCTTCTTGGTTACCGTTAAAGAAAAGTGTAAAATTGATTCCCTATAATGCAAATAAATTTCACGCTAAAATGCTTTCCTTATTAACGCTTAAATGTTCTAACGTACCGTTAGAATTTGTTTTTAGCGTTAATCATCAACATATATATATATGGCATAGTGACATTCGCATTGTTGGATGTTCAGTGTCATGTAGTGGTTAACGGCTTGCAATAAGAACACGGAGTTCTAATTCCGGTTGGTTTCGTTATATTCATTTACCTGCAAGCTTTGGAAAGGTATAAATTCATCTCTTTTTCCACTCGCTGTGTGTGGAATCGCAGGTCAATCCGGTTCCTCTAGTCTTGTTTGGCTGCCATTCTGAATAATTCCTACGTGTTATATCAAGTTTAATGTCGGAATATTTTTTTCCAATATTTTATATCTTCTTCGATTGTTAAGCTAAATCGAAGAAATGCGCTTTTATCAGAACCGCCATTTGTACCACACGAGCAATTGTTTTAGTTAAGGATACCCTAACTTGTAAAACTACCGAAGTTGTCATGATTTATCTGTTCCTCCTATATAATCTTTGCCTAACATTAACTTCTGACTGCTTCCAATTGCATGGTTGACTCCTAAATTAGAGCAATACGCCTGAAGGATACTGAGATTAAATATTTTCGCAAAAGTGCATTTCATTAACTCTTTTATATCTTTTTCTGAGCTGTTACGTGACGTAAGGCAGCGAATGTTGGACGATTTCCTCCACGATGAAGAAGAGACTCAAGGCGTCTTTTAGACTACTCACAATGCAATAGATTATACACAATGCACCAGTGACCCGTATATATATAAATAGTTGAGAAAAAGCACAACGGATGTGGCTTGATAATTGCGTTTAGCGTGAAACAGTCTGTCGGCTCTGACTGTTGATTTCAATGTTCACTTTGATATATATATATATATATATATATATATATATATATATATATAGTCTTAAAATGGGGTATATTTATGGGATAAAGTGCTTAATATCAGAGATAGAGAGTGTGTAATAATAAAAGTGAACATAGAAGTCAACATTTAGAGGCGACAGTCTGTTTCATGCTCGATGCAATCGTGTTCCTAACGATTGCATCTAGCATGAAACAGACTGTCGCCTCTAAATGTTAACTTCTATGCTCACTTTTATATTTATATATACATATATATATATATATATATATATATATATATATATATATATATACATATATATATATATATATATATATATATATATATATATATATATATATATACTTTGATATATATATACTTTGATATATATATTGGGCACTTTGGCCCATAAATATAGCACACTTTAAGAGTATCTTTCTACATATATATATATACATATATATATATATATATATATATAGAGAGAGAGAGAGAGAGAGAGAGAGAGAGAGAGAGAAGTAGAGGGGCTTACAGACTAATAACGTTGTGTATTTGAGTAGCAAAATCCTGCTTTATTATAATAGTTATCTGGTTTATTTTTATGCTGTTCTACTGTTCTCATGTTATGTTTTATGACGAATTATTGATGTTTTATTATGTTTCACTGATGTTTTACTGGTGTCTTACTGATGTTTTATGATGTTTTACTGTATGCGTACAACTGCCTATTTCTACACTTAATAAATGTAAACATTGTCGAAAAAAGTTTTGGTTCAGAGAACTTTCGACGAAAATGTCAGCTATTTACATGGATTATCTTTTTGTATATATTACAATGACAAATGATGTCGCAGTGCTACGGTATTAGGTATTTAAGATTCTGAATGTATTATCATTCTTAATTTACAAATACGGCCTGTGCACTGTGGCCGTGGTCATAGTTAATGTCATTATGTTTCTGTTTTTATATGCGTTTCCATCAAATTTAAGCAATTTTTCGACGAGGGATATATATATCACATTCGTGTTTCTGGCGTTTATACAGATTTAAACACAACTGAATTGAGTTCTGGTCGTTAAGCGTTTTTCATCTGGGAAGATGTGGAGAATAACACGGACCGAACTTGTGTGAGCAACAACAGAAATTGAAGAAAATGGCAGCTAAACGGATACTTACGCTTCAAATCTGGAAGAAAAAAGTTGGAATTACCAGGGCACATTATGGAGAAAGAGGTCTTGGAAAAGTTGATACAAACAGGGCATATTGAAGTTAAGAGGGATAGAGGAAAACAACATATGAGCTAGCTAGAGAGCTTGAGTAAAATCTATGGTGGATAACTTCATCTTTGATAATGGCTTATGAAAGTCGAAAGCTTAGATAGGATTAGAAAACATGTATCAATATGGTGATTGTTTTTCGTCTTTCAATGATAATGTTATTAAGCTTATCAGAAAATATTAAAGAAATTTACTGAAAATAAATAGACAAAACTTGTCAATATTAATTAATGAAACATGCATCAATATATATATATATACATATATATCTGTATATATATATATATATGTATGTATATTATATATATATAAATATATATATATATATTATGTATATATAAATATATATATATATATATATTATGTATATATAAATATATATATATATATATTATGTATATATAAATATATATATATATATTATGTATATATAAATATATATATATATATATATATTATGTATATATAAATATATATATATATATAAATATATATATATTATATATATATATATATATATTAATCTCGCCTGTCTCAATCACTTGCATTCAAATATATATATATATATATATATATATATATATATATATATATATATATATATATACATATATATATATATATATATATATATATATATATATATATATATATATATATATGTATGTATGCACACCCACCCCGTATATATATATCTATATATCTATATATATATATATATATATATTGATCTACAAAAAAAACGATACCCTGTCCGGTAGTAAAAACTGCTGTTTTTAACCACCCATACTCACTGACCTACCCTTTTTCGTGGCAGCCGACGGCAAGGTATCCCACGTCCTTTGACACGTTGTATGCAGAAAAATTGACTCAGTTGTTATGTGCGCTGTTAGGAATGTTCCTTCTGTATAAATTCCTAGACAATATTTCTTGCCATAATCTTTCTCACACTTTTATAACTCTACCATTGCCCATGAATCAATATTGCAGCTGCAATTAGTCTGGTGCGTCTATTATGTATTTAGTTATACTTGATAAAATCCAAAGAAGAATCTGAAATGTTATCGGTACAGAGAAGACATACCAGCTCCAGTTCTTCTTCACTTTCTCAATAGTATAATGTACAGTCCCGGTGCCTTTTCTCTGTATTTTTAATTGAATCCAGGTAACTTTTCTGATATGCTGTCCTCTTCCGTGCCTCCACTTCAGTATTTTAGCGCAATACTAGGTTGGCAGTTAGGTCGCATCATTTTAGTGTTGTATGCTTTAATCTTATGTTCTGTGCTAACAGTTTCCTCTCTCGAACTTCTCACATGAAATCTCTTATTTCCGATTCAACTTTAATCTTCAAACATGTAATGCAATGTCACTCGTCAACTTCTGTAATTTCAAAACTGGGCTTTTATTATTCTCTCTTCTTAATATTTTTTTCTCAGATTATTTCGCGCTCAGTAACAACGATCTTCTTAATGGCTTTACTGATTAATCGTGAAATGATTAAAAAAATTCTACAATGCACTTCCTTTCAAATCGTCGTAATCCTCATCTATCTCTTTTTCTTTCTTTCTTTTTCACCGCTTTTGTCTTTTCTATTTCAATCGAGTGAATCCATATCGCAGCTTTTGTACATTTTTTCTATTTATCACCGGAAATCTAAAATGCCGCCGATCTTTTCAAATTCTGAAAAGGCTCAGGTTGGGTTACAAATGCCGATTCTCTTACTTTTGTTGAGATAGTCACGTGGATCATGCAACGGTCGGTGATTGACGTCAGGAAAGAGATTGACGAAGGTCATTGCGATGTAGAACGCAGAGAACAAGGACGTCTCTAGATACAGCGGTAGGTCTTACAGGAAAAAAATCCAAAGCTGTAATGACAAACGTACTTAGGTGTAGACTTTAAGAAAACTTTATTCAACTAAAAATACAAGGTTCGCGTATAGTATTCTTTTATAGTCGAGGTAAATGAAAATAGCTCTCTCAACGAGGGGAGTAACAAAAAAGGGGAGACCACTCTTGATTATTCGTAACAATGGTCTAACCTCATCAATAGAGAATCCGCCATAATCCAAATATCCTTTCGTGAAATATTACAAGTAAGATTCCTCTTTCTTACACACCGTTTTTGTTTCATATGTTATCATTTCTCGGTGTGGGCCACGTGTATATGCGTATATATCTAACTTTGTGTACCACGTAACATTATAAACATCACCGAGAATCAAGCATGTTTTTTGTTCCTTTACCATTCCGCTATTCCGTGCTGTCCAAGAACTACGGTGTTGTTATATCACTGATATGACAATGCCCATAACGACAGAGATGCATTTGGGGAAAGAAATTTTTCTTTCCCTCGCTCTCGTTACACTCTCTGCCTTATGCATACCCGACGATATCAGCTATTTTCCGTACTTTTCTCTCTCTTCCTAACGTCGGTTTCATTCAGTTGACCTCAACTCAGGAACATTGAACTCAATCCAACATATCTCAGGAATACTACTGTTTATATACATCACAGATGGGGACAAAAATATAGAAGATATATACTAACGACCCCTGGGTAATGTGTAATGAATTGGTCGGAAGCGTATGGGACAATAATAATTACTATTTTTTTTACAAATTTTGGAATTTCCACTAATTCTATAAAACAAATAAATATTTCTAATTATATATAACACAGTTTAGAAAATAAACACAAAAACATATGCAAACAATGATCCTTGCTTGATTGAAAAAAAGTCTCTATAAGCACATCGGAGCTAAAGACTATTAGAGTAAGGCAGGTTCGAATCCTGCCGGAGGGAGCATAAAGGCTTAGAATTATTCTTCCTTTATGTACCGGGTCCCTTCCGGATATAGGAGATCATGGTTTTCAAAAGACTTCCTCTCTCAGGAGTTTTTCTCCCTTTCCTAAGGACCACGCCCCCCAGCTAAGGGGATCGCTGCATTCAAATCTCCCACCTGCCTCTAAAATACCCTTTCAGGTTTAACTTTTCAAAGCCCTCATTATTTGTCCTAGCATTTTCAGCAGACTGTCTCTGATTATCAATATAATTATTACCATTTCCTTTAAGATTTCCTTGTTGCTTACTGGCTTCGTCCATGGAATTTTCAATATCATTCTGTAGAACCACAACTGTAATGCCGGTAATCTAGAACTGCGCTTAAATGCATAACTTTTCGGTACCGTAGAGGAAAGTAATACCAATATTAAAATGTGGCACAATGCCAAAAGAGGACTAGCGAAGGCTGGTCTTCAATCTGCCTTATATTAAATTTAACTAGCCACATTGACTTATCCAAATTACCACAGTATTCCTCACACCAAAGCAACATATTCTTACTTACCATTCTTACTATCGACACCATAATACTTTAAAGTCTCTATGTAGTCCCAACTATTTACCATATGTAGAATTTGTCTGGTGGGGGATAAAATGGCAATTACCAGAGATGAAAATTCATCTGAACATGTATGTATTTAGAGAAAAGTTACAGGGAAGCTGTATTACGGTGATGGGAAAGTGACTAAAGCTGAGATGCCAAATCTGGATCAATAATAAAACATATTATTCTTTACAATAAAATTTAGATTGATAAGTAGAGACGACATAAAAAAATGAAGATCAATTCATTACTACCATACCCAATGAAAATTTAAATTAATATGTAGAGGACCGTGTGTGGATTTACGTGTTTTTGTGTGTGAGACACGTGTGTAACTCCAGGTAGAATATTAAAAGGCCCAACTACATGAAAATTGGCGGACTTCATTTGTCCAACCGAAGATGAAATAAGAAAAACAAGACAGATATATATATATCAACAAATATGTATTAAACAAATTACAAGGCACATAGACATAACATTTGTGTGTGGGGGAACATTTGTGTTTGTTCTTTGGTGAAATATTCGTATTTTGGCGAATGTTTGTAATGTTCATAGCGTTTTCCCAGAGATGAGAAACGCTGATCTTCTAAGAGCTTACATCTTGTCGCTGAAATGAAGAAGAAAAATGGATTTACCTTACCACAACGCAAGGTGGGATTCGGCACGAGGTTTGAAGGAAAAAAGAGAAAGAGGCAAGAAGTTTCCCAGTATTTATAGTATGGGGAGAGAAACCCCTGGTGAAGAATTAGGGAACTAAAGAGGAGGTAACTCCTACAAATATATAAATCCTGTGACGTTTCACAAAAATTTAATAACCTCTGAAATTTCATGGACAAAAATGTCTACCCTGTGCCTTTTCCAACTCCGAAATAAACTAAGTTATGTTTAATTATTTCTTAGTTTGCATTATTCTGCTTCTGTAAATATATTTATTTTCATTCAGTCACTTTAAACATCATTTCTAATCGTATAACAATTTCCCTTAAAGTTTTACATTAAGAAATAAGAATGTTGGTTAATGCGAGACATATTCATAAAGCCTCGTTAGATTGCGGCTTTTACATAGAGAGGGTGTAGTGATTACTACTATGTCTGCCACGCCTACATCTTTCTCAACTGTGATTGGTCAAATAATAAATACTATCACAGGACAATTTACTGATCGCATTCACCACACTGAATTTTTTCTACTGTTAATTCACAAACATGCTTTTGTTATAAAATCACCGATTGCTAATTTTTAATCCAATCAGATATTTTTTGTGTTCTCTCGAAATTTCTCCCGCCGTTGTCATGGGAGCCTACCGATAGTAATATAAACCAGGATTCGTTCCAAAAATAGACAGTTGAAGCAGAACTCAGCAATTCACACGCGTCTCCACAGACTATTCATTCTACTCACTGCGCGCACACACACACACACACACATAACTTAAATATCATTCACCATCAGTTCTATGTAACAAACCAAGTTGCAACAGGTCTGTTAGTTATATCTAATCCACAAACTGATATATTACATGTTCTTCTGAACATCATTCTATATAATACAAAACTTTGAACATTCTTATTCAGAAAACTTGTTTTATTACATTTAATCTTTCAGCTAACAGATAAAGGGAAACTAATTTTTCTTTCTTATTGTTTCACACATTACAAAAATGTTTTGTATTTGTTGATTTTAATATATATTTTATTGTTGAGACAAAAATCGGTTTTCCATTGTTTTTCCTTAATACAAAAATGTATAATTGTTAAATGCTATTCAACACGCAGACACATCGATCTTTTCAACACAACCAGCATTTACAAGGGCATTGATCCAAGTTTCAGATAAATAAAATGAATCTCCCAGCTTTATTTCTCTGATCGAGGGTTAAAACTGACTTCGGGCGAAGGAAAACTACAGCTTTTAGCGATGGCATTTCTTCTTCGAACCTTGGACTGGCGCTATGTAATCACAAACAAAGAAGTGTTGCGAATAACCAAAACTGCCCTAATTGAGGACTTTCAAAATCAACAACTGCTAAAATGGATAGCACATGTAAATCGATATGAAAATAACGACATAAATCAATTTGTTGACGTTTCACCCTACTTCAAAACTAAAGGTCACTAAAGAAGCCCTGAGGAATAATAGCAAGAGCAATAACAGTTAGTGGACACAAGAAAGTTATTTTCCTGAATATTTGTTTGAAGAGAAAGATTTTATAAATTTAGACCGAAAGTAACAATTACAATGGTGTCCAACGTCATTATGAGGATTGGGACACACCCCATTAATGTTCATTATAACGGTATATAACAGAAAGAAACAAAGAAACAAAGAAAAAAGAAAGAAATAATAAGGAAAGAAAGAAGGAAAGAAACAAAGAAACAATGAAAGAAACAAACAAAGAAACAAACAAAGAGATAACCAAGAATCAAAGAAACAAACAAAAAAGAAAGAAACAAAAAAGAAAGAAACAAAGAAAGAAACAAAAAAGAAAGAAACAAAGAAAGAGAAAAAGAAAGAAAGAAAGTATTCCGAATATTTCCTTATAATGAAAAGGAAAATATTACCATTTCCATTTCGAGCAGACTTTATACATTTAAAAGGCAACAGGCAAGACAAATTATATTGGAACATGTAGAGTTGGCGGAGAGAAACGAGACAGCCGCGAAATCGGCATGTACGCTCATAAAGAATACAAAATAAACCTATTGGGTGAATGATCCGCTGAGAGCTATGCAGACGAATAATACGTGACTATGCAAAGTAATGATACATCTATAGACTAAAATCCGTCTAAGAAACATAAAAATCTCTGGGACTTTGAGATTCAAACGGATAAACGAAACCAGGAAAGAAAACCAGACGTATATATCGTAAATAATAGAGAAAAATAAACTTGTTTTATAATGATATTCACTCTTCTAGCAAATCATTCAACTCTTCTTCTACGTGTTGTGTCCCTTCAGGACGTGGACGATCATGGTTCTCTAAAATTTCCTTTATTTTGTAGCCCTTAAAATAATAAATTAATAAATTTGTATATTGCTATCTCTCATAATCCCTGTTCTGTTAACCATTTAGACAATCTCGTTAGGTAAGTCATGCTCTCATTTCCTCTGGCGCTTTTTCATTCAACATATGTTGTGGATGTCAAATTTTCTAAATCATCTGTCCCTATTATATCTCGTTGAAATGTTAACTTTATCTTTCTGATACGAAGTAGAAATGCCTTTTCCGTCTCCATTTTCTCTAGAGTTTCGTAATTGTTCAGTCTATAATATACCCAGAATCTTTTTGTAGAACCACATTGCTATTGCCTTAGATGTTTTCTTCTTCTGGGATGAAAATGTCCGGTATTTACTGCCATAAAGGAGGACCGATATTACATAACACTACAGTAAGCCTTTTCACTGTTTCTAACATAATTTTCTTGTTTCTGTGCTTAGCATCTGGAAGGCACTTTTACTATCTCAATGTCTTCGGGTTTTGGTGTCGCGCTTTCCGTCCTCAAAAAAAAGAACGATACTGTGGAGCAAGACGTGAGGATCGAGCTCATTACTCAGTGGTAATTGACCTAGCCAGACAAGCTTGCTAACCATTACACCACGCCGGAGTGCCCAGGAGTAACGCCTATTATGAAAGGTGAATAAGCAGAAAATACTGGACATTGAGACAGTACGAAGATTTATTGTGGACAGACGAGTTCAAATATTCCGTTGTAAGAGCATAATCTCGTTAGTTAAGTGATTCACTCATTTCCTATGTTTTTTTTTCATTCAAACATGTTTCGTGGATGTCAAATTTTCTAAAACAGCTCTCCTCATTATATCCCCTTGAAATATTAACTCTATCTTTCTGATACTAAGTAGAAATTCCTTTTCTGTCTCCATTTTCTCTCGAGCTTCGCAATTGCTCATTTATTCAGTCTATATTATACCAGAATCTTCTTGTAGAACACGGTGGAGTAAAGAATAGCGGCTCCGATTGAGGAATCGGACGACCCCAGTTCGAAATCCAGTCGAATCCATTACATCCACTTACGTGCTAATACCCTTGGAAAAAGGTATGAATACTCTTCTTCTCCTTCCAGCTATGGGCAAATAGCCTTGGATGGCAACTCGTCTACCCCAGAAAGAAATGGCAACCTACTGCGGGGAAAAATCGGCCTCGTCAGTCATGTATCGAAATATACATGATCGCCTAAGGGTGTGCTACGCATGGCACATAACTGATTGACTGACATTTTTATTGCTTTAAATGTTTTCTCCATCTGGGATGATATTGTTTCGTATTCACAGCCATAAAGGAGGACCGATATTACATAAAACTACAATACACTTTTCACTGTTTCTAACGTAATTTTCTTGTTTCTTTGCTTAGCTTTTGAAAGGCACTTTTACTATCTCAATCAGTCTTCGGGTTTTGGTGTCGCGTTTTCCGTCCTCAACAAAAAATACCATAGATATTTAAATTTTGTACCCACTTGTCTTTATTTATATTGTTTGGGCTGTTGTTCTCAGCCTTATTGCCATATTCACGACGTTTCGGCCGTTTGCGCTTCGGTCTTCTTCAGGTGAGTGAGATTTCTAGCTGAACCCTTTATATCGTCCACCGGGTTAGATTGTTCCAATTCGACGTGCTGTGACTCTTCGAGATCCCTCAGTTTTATCCTTCAACTCAACTTTCGAATTTCTTGTTTCACCACTGCGGTAGTCAGGTATTAAACTCACAACCCTTTGAGTCAAGTCACTGGACCCAACCAACGCTTTTATCCACTGGGCTACGTGTCCTGTAAATAATTACAATACCTCATCTCAGAAATATAAGAAGATATTGCTTGTCTTTGGGATTCCGAATTTACATTCTTTCTTCATACATTTGTTGATCGGGCTTTTCTTATCGATTTGCTATTTTCTTTTCTGTATGAGTTCCGGCAGTTTCGATTCTGTATATATTACCAATGCCCTGTCACATGCCTATCTATTGTGGCCGCCTATAATGAACCTTTGTAGGAATTCTAATTCTCTCAGGATTGTTTTAACTCATAGGTTGAATTGATCTTACGCCCATTTCTATGTAATTTTTTATGTGCAGAGTCACTTCAGAACGAAGGCCATTATGGCTCTCCACTACCGCCTATCTCCTGTAGCTCTCAATAAATTTTGTCATTTTGGTACTTTCCTCAGTCCAAATTCTATCATCTACTTGCTTAAGCCGCTAAGTATGTCAGCGTTGTTTCCCTTGTTCTCAGCCTTATTGCCATATTCACGACGTTTCGGCCGTTTGCGCTTCGAAGGTGAGTGAGATTTCTAACTGAACCCTTTATATCGTCTACCGGGTTAGACTGTTTTAGTTCGACGTGCTATGACTCTTCGAGATGCCTCAGTTTTATCCTTCAGCTCAAATTTCTAAATTTTTGTTTCACCACTGCGGTAGTCAGGTATTAAACTCACAACCCTTTCCCTCTATTAGACCTGTGAGTATCAGATTCTGCAAGCCCTCCTTTCTCATTACGTGTCCCAGAAATTTCAGCTGTCTCTTCTTAACGTTTAGTATAAAACTCCTTGTTTGCATCCTCTCCAAAACCTCATCTTTGATCACACGCTCGATCCATGATATGCTTAGCCTCCTTCTGTAGAACCATACATTCGTTGCCTCGAATCTCTTCTTCATCTTTGAGGAGACCGTCAAACATTCGCTGCCGTAAAGAAGGAGAGATGTCACGTAGCAGCTCAGGATTCTTTGTTACCAAAGAAATACTTCTGTCTCGTAATACTCTGCCTAGATTTTGGAAAGCGTCTTTGTCCATCCAAATACGTCTTCGGGTCTCAGCGTCACAGTTAACATCCTGTCAAAACGCTTCCCAGATATTTAAATTTCCTCACCTGCTTGATTTTAGTGTCCCTGACCTGTAAGTCACATTATGAGCTCATCTTTTTACTGATGACCATGCTTGGTCCCTTTTCGCTTTCCTTCGATACCTTCTGTAGGAGGATTTGTAATTTATTTCCGTGTCTGCTATCAATACTGTTCACTGAATTCATTTTCTATGCGTATGTAGATGTTTTTTCCAGTCTTTATTCTGGATTATTCTCAGACTACCCAAATATATCAAACTTACCTTGCAGTTCAAACTGGTTACACGATTTTGTTGTAACACGACATATATATATATATATATATATATATATATATATATATATATGTATATGTAGTGTTATATGCTCCTGAAAAATCTGTGGACGATATGTGGGTTTGTAAACAGTGACTATTACGGCTAATAATGCAAGACTCTTCGGTAAATCGAATCGAGTTCTCTCAGTCACTGTGTGTTTATCTAAATATAAATACGCTTAAATTCACCTTCTTCTCTGTCGTGCGCCAACGGCTTCAATGGTAAAATTTCCGACTGACGCTAATTCAGCCGGTTTTCGATTCTAGCCAGAGGCAACCGGACGTCTAGCCACATATATATATATATATATATATATATATATATATATATATATATATATATATATATATATATATATATATATATATATATATGCACCTTGTGCAAATTAATTGAAACAACAGCTTTAGTTTCCTCTCTTTCACTATACGGTCAGTTTTAGACCCCCTGGAGTGACAGGTTGTAAACAATTTCTATTTTTTCCTCAAATTGGATGATTTTCAGGAATATGAATTTGTTTTCGGAGTGTATGATGAAATTTGTTTGTCGTTGAAAAATATTGCGTTATCTTTGATTTCATCAGATTTTATCACGCCGAGACACTATTGTCTCGACTGTCGATTAGTTATCCTAGAAAAATTACGTTACTCCAAGGAAGCGTACGAAAATTGTAACGCTGCATGTACATTTGAATGTATTGAAAGTTACAAGCCAGTTATTTCCAAATTAAATGTTTGAGCAAAGTCATTAGAGCGCGCAGATGTACACTACAGGAAAAAATCTGAAGCCACCTTGCGTTTCTTAAAAAAACACATTAAAATGAGATATTTTTTGTATTTCCGGAAAACTAAACGATAACATTTCACAAACCACATTTTTATTTGCTTTCATTTTGATAAAAAGAAAAATAAGCACTTAACTATAAAAATATTATCATGAGCAGCAATATATTTTGTTTTATTCAATAAAAGCCTCCCCTGCACTTATTTCTTTACAAATCCTTGATATTCTTTCCAAACGGTTTTTGAAAGAAAGAATTAGTTCGTCGATGTTCATAACCCTTGAAGAAAATTCATCACATAAGAATTCATTTGAAGAGAGGTCATCAGATTGTTCCAAGATTACTTACCCTTCCTAGATATCAAGACACACTCCGTTAACAACAATTTAAAACCCGGTGTCCAGCAGAAATCAACCAACAAGTTGTGTTCTTCTTTATTGTTCACTTTATTTGTGACATATATTAGAAGCCTGTTTTGGATTGCTGTCTTCAAACATTTTACCCGGTGTAAAACTCTGAACTGTGGTATCATCAGCACATGTTTACTAATGATATTGTCTTTACACATATTACAATAGAGGTTTCTTGATTTGCTTATTGGCTCGAGGGTTTCAGTATATCTTCACTTTTCCAAATTGATAGGACAGATCTTCGCAACGTTTTTGTTTTTTTTTAATTATATATACATATATATATATATATATATATATATATATATATATATATATATATATATATATATATATATATAAAATATACTGGCCGGTTGAAGAAAATAAATAAATATTATTTAATAAATAAACACAACGTCTACTGAAATATGAGTATCCAATAAAACAAGGTTTAAAGTGATAAAATGTGTCAGATTAATGAAACAAAACTTTTTTTTTTAATTTTAGTAATTACTTTGTTTACGTTTGGTTACGAAACTGTGTAGATATGAAATTCTGCTAGTTTATGACGAGAAGGATTTTAGTGAAAGACACTATTCAGACAGACTTGATTGACAAAATTCGATGTAAGCACATCGGAGCTAACGACTATTAGAGTAAGGCAGGTTCGAATCCTGCCGGAGGAAGCATAAAGTATAGCTCGAAGTTATTACTATTTCCATAAAACAATGTTAGAATTACAATTACATCTACAAAACACAGCTTAAAGTTATCACTACTTCAATAAAACACCGCCAGAATTACTACTCGTTCTATACAATACGGCTTTGAGATATTATTATTTCCATAAAATACTACTCGGAATTACTACTATATTTTTATAAAAGAAAATAATGTTAGAAATACTACTGCTTTTATAAAACAAGTCTTAAAATTACTACTACGACTGTAATCAATATTACAGTTACTAATTATATATCACACGATTTAGAAAATAAACACAAAAACATATGCAAACAATGATCCTCTAGAAAATTGATAATTACTTGGCCGAAATCATGTTGGACAATAAAAATTACTTCTACTACTATACAACTCTGTTTACAATTACTACAGCACGATATAGGATCATTTATACTTCTAAACAACCAATTAGAACTGCTAGTACTAGCATCGGGGGGGGCAGGGTAGCGTAACAGATAGCGGCTCGAATTGAGTTATCGGAGAGCCGAGTTCGAATTCCAGTCGAATCCATTATATTCACTTACTTGCTAAAACTTCTTCTCCCCCCTGCCAGCTATGGGTGGGTAAATAGCAGGACACACCTGGTTCTTCGATGGCAACTGGCCTACGGCAGAAAGAAATGACAAACTACTGCGAGGAAAAAATCTGCCTCGTCAGTCATGTATCGAAAGATACATGATCACCTAGGCGCGTATCACGCATGAAAGAGTGAGTACTATTATCAAATACTTAGAATTACTACGACTTTAAAAAAAAAAAATGTTAGAAATGCTACTGCTTTTATAGAACAGGTCTTAAAATTACTACTACGACTGTAAGTAATAGTACAATTACTACAACACTGTTTATAGTCATTGCTACTTCTATAAAATGTTAAAATTACAGCTATTATTATAAAAACATATCTTAAAATAATTACAACTACTATACGATACTGGTTAGAATTACTTTTATGAAATATGTTCGAAATGCCACTACTTTTATACTTCACTGTTTAGAATTACTATTTTTATACAATACAACTTATAATTACTACAAATCCTATAAAACAATGTTAGAATTACTGCTACTTTTATACAACACTGCTTAGCGTTACTACTATTTATTTATAAAATAGCTTAGAATTACTAATACTTGTATCAAACATGCTAGAAATATACAACTATACAAAACAGTTTATAATTAATGCAAATTCTATAAATGAATGTTATAGATTTATTTTTATTTTTACTAATTGCTTTGTTTACGCTTGGGTACGAAACTGTGTAGATATGACATTTTGAGAGTCTATGATGAGAAGGATTTCACTGAAAGACACTATTCAGGCACGCTTGATTGACAAAAGTCGGTGTAAGCACGTCGGGGTTAACGACGATTAGAGTAAGGCAGGTTCGAGTCCTGCCGGAGAGCGCTAACTTTTTTTATTAAAATATCTCGATTATCCGCACCGATAGATGAAAATAAATATACCATTTATTAAATAAACAGATCGTCTCTTAAAATATGAGTGCCGACTAAAATAAAGTTTAATGTGTTAATGCTTGCGTGTGCACGCGCGCGCGCGTGTGTGTGTGTGTGTGTGTGTGTGTGTGTGTGTGTGTGTGTGTGTTTGTGTGTGTGTATTTCTGTTTGCACTTATGTATCTAAAAACAGTGGAATTTCTTTATAAATTAATCCCCCCCCCCCGTCAAGCACAAAGAAAACACAAAGCCAGACCACCTCGGGAATTATAACAGGCAAAGCGAAAAACAGTTACCGGCACAAAAAGAAAGGACAAAGCCGCAAAAGTTGCATTTCCTCCCCTGCGAGATTTGCAAGTTGGCCAGGATACGTCTGTTTAATATTTACAGCGAACAACCACAAGGGGGCGCCCATAGTCACAGCGTGTGTTTTCTCTCGTTGGTTTACGCCTCATTTGCCTAGCCAAGGGCAGGGAATGGTGTAAGCGCTAGTGATGTGAAGTGGGGAAGGTAGAAATGTGCGGTAATGCTGTGTGGTTTGCGGTGCAGATTGGCGGGGGAAATTGGTCTGATGGTGATGACGTCGTGTGATCGATTTCGGAACAACTGATTTATTGTTGTCAGTTTCCGCCTTAACAGGGACTGTCGACAGAGAAGCAGCATCGACGGTGGCAAGAATTAGAGACCTGCGAAAGAAAAAAGATACGAAAAAGAGACGATGATAGTGATGAAGTGGCGAGAAAGAGAGAAAAAATTCGAAAGCAAATACTTGAAGAAAAAATAGGGGAAAAGGGAAGAAATATATCGAAGGAAAGGAAAACGGAAGAGTTTTAGAATTTGTAAAAGATCAACTGGACAAAACAGAAATTGAGAGCACGAGGCAGCAGGCCAAACAACAAGGTAAAGAAAGCCTGGAAGCCAAAGAAAGAAATATTAATAAAAAAATTATAGCTGTGTGGAGAAAGAAGATTGGTGAGAGGTTGCTAATATAACGAAATAAAAAAATAGAAGGTAAGTACAAGTCGAGTAAATCAAATAGAATGAATATCCGGGTACCAAAAAAAAAAAAAACTTTGATAAAATAAATTATCGGGGAAGGAGAGAATGTCTATGCAGCTTAGCAGTTGTAAATGCCGAAATTGGAATTGATGATTGGGTTTTTTAATTTTTTGTCTGGTTGTTGTGTATCCTTTCGCTAAAATGCCCTTTAGGAAGGCATGAATCTATCTCTTCCCTCAATAATGTTTAGTAGGAGGAAAATTCTGTGGAGAAGGCAACGGGAAACCATTCAACTATCAATCCGATGTTGCCATGGCAAGTCACAGATAATTATACAAGGTAATCTTTGTTGAGCCATGATAACCTAAGTTTTTGGGCGGGGTGTTAAGTAAAAACGCAGAGAGAGAATAAAAAGTAGCGATAAAAAGGTAGAAATCTTTAGAGGTATCGAAAAAGAAACGAAGTCGTGTTAGCTTATACGTCATACAAAATGAAGAATGAGGAATATGAAGGAGGGGTAAAAGGCAGAGTTGTGGCGATTCAGGAGGAAGATTGTGAAGAAGAGTAAGGAGGAAATATCTGAAGAGAAGGAGGAGGTCGGTGAAGCAGATCGCGACGAAGACGTGGAGGAAAGGGATGAGAAGGGAATGAAGGAAAATTGCGGGAAGTAATTGTATGGGGATAACGAAGAAGGAGAGTGTGAGGAGGGTAACGCCGTCGAAGAAGAAGGTCATGAGGACGTTGTGGAGTAATTGGATTGAGGAGGGCGTGTATGAGGTTAAATAGGGCGAAGAGGGAGAGTGTGAGGAGAAAGTAGAGCAAATGTGAAGGAGGAAGAAGGTAAGAAGGAAGAGTGTGAGGAGAACGTTATGAGCATGTCGACAGGGAAGAGTGTGAGTAGGATGAGGAAGAAGAATGTGAGTGGAGTGAAGAGGAAGAATGCGAGTGGAGTGAAAAGGTAGAGTATGCGAAAGCCAAAGAGGAAGAGTGTGAGTTGAGTGAGTAGAAAATGAACGAGGAGGAAGAGGGGGAAGATTGAGGAGGTTGAAGAGAAAGAGTGTGAGGTCAAAGAAGGGGAATTTGTTCAGGAAGGATATGAGAAGAACGAGGATGAAGAGTGTCAAGAGGATGGAGAGGTAAATTTTGTGGTGTGTGAGAGGGTTGTGGAAAAGAATGTGGAAGTTGTATAGGAAAAGTCAAGGCGTGAGCTTTTCGATGAAGGTGAGAGAGATGAGGATGAAGAACGTAACGTGAGAGCGGTTGAGGACGCTAAGGAGGATGACGAAGTGGAATTGGGGCGGAAAGTTAATTTATTAAAAAGACTGGAGCAATTGAGGAGAAAACCTGGGCAGTATTATGGTATTAAAAAAAAACGGAAACAATGAAGTAGAAAATACGCTAAGCTGATATAATGTAAGCGAAATATAGTGACGGCAGTAGGCGGGAAATAAACAAAAAAGAAAGATTAGATAGGGAGCTTAAAAAGATATTTAAAATCCAAAGAGAAACAATATATGCATATAAAATATGCTGCAAAAATTGAGAAAGCTGAACGAAAGGAAATATAAACAAAAGTGAATTCAAGATTTCTAACTCTCGTATCCAATAAACAAAGAGAGAAAGAAAGAAAAAGATTCTGGAGAAAATCGAAAACTTCTCGGGCGGAAATAAAAATAGGTGTGATATCTTGAGGATAAATCTCGACGAATTAATTAGGTTGAGTCAGAAGTAATTTCCGTGTTGGTAAACCAATTGTAATATTTTTATCTTCTTTTTTTTACAAAAAGCCCGGGAGCCACTCGAGGGAGAGCGTTACAGAGTAAATGGCAGTTTATGGGGATATGTGGGAAGATAACGGTTAACCCTAGACTTGAACAAGTTAAGACTGAAGTGATCGGGGATGCATCATCTTGGGAATTGGTTTCACAAAGCAGCTGCTCGAGTGGAACTTAAATCTCACTAATTCAATACGAATGGAATCAGGGTTTTTCCGTTAAAATATGCGTAGCATGGCGGGTTTTAGCTGTTAAGATTAGAACTGATGGAACTAAAGAATGTTGTTCGTCTAAGCACTTTCCATGGAAATAGCGATAGCGTAGTGAAAGGTTTCCGTCTTTTCGTCTGTGACACATGACGTCTACTATTACATATCAGTCAAGAATTTGTGCGCACTAACGTAGGTAAAGGGCCGGGGATTGACGATGACAAATCTTTACAACCAACCCTAATTGCTTAGCTTCATCGAAGAAAGACAATTCTGTATGTGTGTTCGAATCTTTGAACTATTATTCATTTGCGGGGAGAAGAGATATATTCATAGCTTTTCAAAAAGATGGATTCGCCTATTCCCCGTCCTTCTCTTCATCCTTTCCTTTATCATGCCTCTTTACTCTTGCTCCCACTCTCTGTAACCCCTTGCGTGCTAGTGGTACTCCCACCTTGCTTGGGATGAAATGCTTAAAAAAAATATTCAAATCCTTAATCACGGTGAAACATTAATGCACATTAATACGTCTAGCAACCGCAACGTGTCCTTAAATGATTCATTGTATAACGTTCTCTATTCGTCAAAAGGAAATATGCTGTTCTCTTCCATTTTAATCCAAGGCGGTAAAAATGCACGACTCATAGAGGAAACCATCTTAGAACTCGAGTGGTTTCTTCTACTCCACCCGACATTTTACACCAACCGATTATTACCATTGTGGATTAGGGCAAAATGTTTTAATGAAAAAATATCACCTAATGAAATTCAGTTTGAAGAGTTTTTAGTAAACATTCTTTATAGCAACACATGCAGAATTTTACTCAAAATATATCGAATGGCACAAATGAAATTATAGAATATAATTCTAATTTATTTTTTGAATAATAAAATCACCAAATCCATAAGGGAAGTAGTGGTGTTTTCTGGGCGAGATAGCCTGATTGAGCCCAACACTCTCACAGCTGATTTTGAATTCGGATATTTTATTTTTATTTTTTATTTCTCCTATACCGGTTAACTCCCAAGAATATAGGAGCTAGTCTGTCCTGATATTTACCAAAGCTGGGGCAGGGAGAAGAGATATATTCATACCTTTTCCAAGAGATGGATACATACCTTAAGTAAATGCAATGAACTCGACTGGAATACGAACCGTGCTCCCCGTGCCGCTATCCATGATAAAAATTGAAGAAAAACAATTGTTTCTATAAAAAACAAAAAAATTCTTTATACAGAATGATGCTGAGAATCCCATGGACAGATTATGTGGGATCCGACGAAGTTTTAAGGAAGATGGAAACAAAAAGGATAGTTACTCATAGAATCAAAAAGAGACAAGTGAACTTCTACGAGACATAAGAAATAAAATCAATCGGGATATTTTTTTCAGTCACAGGGCATATTGAAGACAAGCGTATAATCTAGCTAACGAGATTGTGTAACTGATTTGGAGAATAGGGGCTACGAAGGATAGCATAACAAAATAGATAAACAAATAGAGAAATTAAATTCGACACAATCTACAATTGGTTGGTGCATAATTATCAGGCGTTTTTCTAAGCGTATTATTTGTTAATAAAAATTGCGGTTTTGTTTACTTTTTTAATAAAAAATTTATTGTATTTTTGAGTTATAAAAATGCGTGTCGATAATCATTGTCATTTTAAAAGGTTATTGTTGAATCATTATGTTTCTTTTTTCATAATAAATATTGTTTAAAACGACTGATAATTATGCACCAACCCAATAAATACATGGCAGTATAAAAACTTCAAGAAACAGTCATTCGAACAAGTCAGCACAATAACATACAACAGTGAATTCAGCAAATTGTAGATATATCAATATATCAGCTCTTAACATAATTCGTAAGTAATCTCTATCCTTATGTTTCTTATGTTTTCTAGTAACTTTTGTAACCTAAAGTCACATAATTTTGTTATCAGCCTTAAGTTATTTTGTAATTGACAACATTACAGAAATAAAAAAATGTCCTATACGATAGTAGTGAAATACCGGAAGACTGTAGCAGATCTATTTTCGTAGCTCAAACTAATGCGAACTCCATCGGAACATCAATCTAATTTGCAACCTAATGATACATACCCTCCGACTTCTGATGAAATGGACGTGTAGAAGAATTACACCGGAAATATAAGGAAAATGCAGTTTTGATAAAAACACTGGAACAAGGAATGTAATATATATGTTTAGAACGATATCAATAAGTGAAATACAAATGCATAAGGATTTATACCTATATATTATAGATTATGCAAAATCGCTTGATAAATTCGGTCACAAAGAACTATTTGAACTACGAGGTAAGCTTGATTTACTTGGGAACGGTATTAGAATGATCGAAACTTTATACTGGGAGCAAACCGCTTGCACATGGATAGAAAATGAGTTCAGTAAATACAGAAACATAGAAATGAGTGTAATACTAGGATGAGTCTTGATTAAAAATATTCAACGATTTTGGGAGAATTAGAAGTCATATCAGGATTCAGTATTTGCGTTCACAATCTTAAAATAAGATATGCATGAGACATAGTGTTTATAAAAGACAAAGAAAGGAAACTACAGGAAATCGAAGAGAAGGTAATAAAAGAAAGTGAGAAGAAAGGACTAATCATCAATTGTAAGAAGACAGAATATATGATGTTAAGCGGGAACTATAATTTGGAGATACAAAATCAATCAAGTATTGCAATTTAAAGGTCAGAGATAATGAACCTCAGAAGAGGTCAAGTTTGGTACCGTTACTGAAAGGCGCATTCGAATAGCCAAATTTGCGTTCTAAAACCAAAGCAACGTATTAGGAAACAGAAAATGTGAACTTGTCTACTAATCTTAGATTTCAATTTGATAGAGGTCAATTGCAGGTGTTTCAGACACTAGTTAATTAGTATTGAGTTCATGTTGACACTTGTTTGAGGCAGCAGTTTGATATTCTCCCTCGAAAAGAAGAACATAGAATTCATTGGCATCGCTAGACATAGTAAGAAAATTAAACAAATCAAAGAATTTTTAAAAAAAAATTAACCTGGAGACGAAAGTAGAAAATGGTTTTGCTTAGATAAATACAAGTAAATTTTTAAAAAGCTGTTTGAGTTTTATGGAAAAGCAAAGAAGACTGAAAACAATGAACAGCAGTTCCTTAAAAATGTCCTTCTTGTGTAAATTAAAATCGATTAAAATCTTTGAAAGATTAAGCAATTAAACATTTACGGTTGTTAATTTAGTTATTGGCTTAATTAAATTTTGTCTATTCGTTATGATTATGTTAATATTGAATTTATTATTTATATAATAAATGCGAATGTCAGTGTGTCAGACTTTCTCACTTTTAGTCCGAGAGGCTGTAGCCCAACATATACGGAATATCATAAAATGTGATATCGTCATACCCAGGACACGAATAGCATTTGTTTACGCTTCCATCTCTGAATGATGATGATGGGGGGTGCTGCTGGTGGGGGTGGCAACAGCAACATCAGCAACAATATGGTAAACAAATATATTTAAAAGTCACCCCAAGTTTAGAGAAATAAAACCTCGACCGATAACAGCGATTATGGTTTTGCTTTATCTGATATTTCTAATGGCTTTTTAACCTTCTGATTACGTTTCAAAGCGAAGAATCCTGTGAACTTGTGTACTAATCTTAAATTTCATTTTGATAGTGGTCAATTCCAGGTGTTTCAAACATTAGTTAATTAATACTGAGTTCATGTTGACACTGGTTTGAGGAAGTAGTATGACATTCTCCTGCGAAGAGAATTTCGAAGTCTTTGCCATCGTTAGACATAGAAAGAAAATTTTAAAAAATCAAAGATTTTTTTTAAAGGTAACCTAGAGACGGAAGTAGAAAATGTTTTTTCTTACAGAAATACAAGTAATTTTTAAAGGTGTTTATATTTTATTGAAAAGCAAAAACGACTGAAAAAAATTAACAACATTTTCTTTTTTTAAATTCCCTTTTGCAGATTAAAATCGATTAAAATCTTTGAACGATTAAACAATTAAACATTTATGTTAGTTAATTTAGTTGTTATCTCAATTAAATTTGGTATATTCGCTATGATTATGTTAATATCGAATAGCAAACAGGAAAATCTCGTCAGAAATAAAGAAAATATTGCTGAACTATTATATATTACCAGTCTTCTTATATGCCAGTGAATACTGAACAATCTGATCACAGATGAAAAAGAGATATGAGGCAACAAAAATGTGTTTATTTTTACAAAAGGATGTTGGGAATCGTAACGACTGAACATGTGGAAAACAAAGAACTGAAACCGCTATGGAACGTAATAAGTAAAGTGAACCGGAACCATTTTGATCATCGCAAGATTTATTGAAAGCAAAAGGATAAAAAAAGGAAAACTAATAACCCCATTAGTAAACTTGTGTAAGACAAATCTTAAGACAAGTTGTACTGAGCGATGAACGCCCATACTATCAAAAAACAGAGCATATTGAAGTAGAATATATCTAAATATTTATAACTGTAATATTATTTTACTAAAATGTTTTCAGTAATAATATCATACTGTGATACATTTTTTAAAAATAAATAAAGATTAATTTTAGCATAAAACGCGACAAGAAAATAACAATTTCAGACTATTAGTGTCTAGCACGTTCGACATTTGCATTGCAGAAATATAAAGTATATTGTGGATAAGCATAAGTGAAAATATGTCACATGTATATGTCGTATACTGCATTTATAAATGCATGTGGAATTTTGTTGCACGAGGACAAAAACTGTATAGTAAATTATGTGGCATGCAGTTTAATAATCCAAAATTATATATACGTATGCTGATATTTCATTTTCTGGCAGGGAATAAACGTTTAACTTGGTTTCCATACAAACAGTAATAATTTGTCAATCGGTAAACTGCGTGAGAAAAGTGCTGAGAAAAATAAACGCGTGTCATTAAATAATTTAAAAATGCAAGTTGTTTTGAATGTCTCAGTATGTTTCTAAATGTCATTATGTCTTTTTCTTATGCGCCACAATGTGGTGCAAATTTTGAGTGTCGTAAAGAAAAGGGCGAATATTTATGTTCTTCAAAAGATAAACTGATCGAAATTATTTACTGGGAATGTTCAAATTAGTGTTTCTTCTGTGACATAACGTCATGGAGAAACGTTCTAAATAGAAAAAGTATATGGATTTCTTTTCATATATTATCCTTATAATAAATTAATAATCGAATTGTCAATATTCGTCCATGCTGGCGGAAAAACTATTGCAAGTAATGTTTCTTTTTGACAATAATATATTTCATATTTAAAAGAAACATTTAGAGTAGCCGATAAACTACAACGGATTACCAATATTATGACTAAATATAGGATTACTCTTTAACAGGTAAAGCAGAGATTTTGGTTGTTTGTTTCAAATTCCCGATGTAACGTAACGTTGATTAACCATTTTCTAAAGAGGTCACCAAACGTGGGACTTTAAAAAATCGTTTGAGACAAATGTCGTAAATTCGATAACATCTGTATGGAGGATGCCGACGGAGAGAGAAAGACGTCAAAAGGGATACAAAACAGACGAAGATTAATTGGGTAAGCGTCCAAAATGGATGTTGGTGAAACAAATAACTGGAAAGGGAATAAAAATAGATGGAGCAAAAGTTCGACTTTATATTGCCCACTGGATAAACGTAGAAAACCTGGAAAGACAATTGAAAGACAGTGACTAACGTGTTTAAGACATCGGATACATTTACCTAACCAAACATGTAATGAAAAGATTTGGATAAGTTGTTAGTCTAACGAATGTCTCTCAATGGCTGCCGGTGCGGAGGCTGTTATTTCTGCAACTGCTTCTACTTCAACTGCTGCTAATATTGATGCTGCTGCTGATGATGATGTATGTTTGGGGGATATTTTTGAAAGTAATCTTAATATTTCCTTACATACCACAAGGATTTTACCATCTTTATGTACTGAAGAAGAAGAAGAAGAAGAAGAAGAAGAAGAAGAAGAAGAAGAAGAAGAGCTAATTTGAGAGTCAAGAAGAGAAGAGAAGAAACAATAAAAAATTAGGAGATCAACAAATGAAAAATGGTGAGAATAAACAAAAATGATAACAAAAAAGAAAAAATGACAAACTGCAGATTAAGAAAGAAAGAAAAAACATTTGAAAAGAAGTAAAGTGTAACAAGAAAGAAGAGCAAAATCAAAAGTTGAAGAAAAATGATTAACATTTGAACATGAAAAAGGTGAATGATCAAAGGGGAACGAAAGAAACAAATTAACAAACGAGTATATATATATATATATATATATATATATATATATATATATATATATATATATATATATAGGAAGGAAAGAAGGAAGGAAGAAGTGAATGACAATAGTGAGAGGATGATAATGAAAAATATAAATATTTAGAAGAAACTCAAGAATAAATGAAGGAATAAATTAGGAAGGAATAAATGAAGGAATAAATTAGGAAAGAAAAAGTAAGTTAAAAAGGAGGAGGAGGAGGAAGAAGGGGAGCTAAATAATAATAATAATAATAATAAGAAGAAGAAGAAGAAGAAGAAGAAGAAGAAGAAGAAGAAGAAGAAGAAGAAGAAGAAGAAGAAGGAGAAGGAGAATGAGGAGGGAGAAGAAAAATAAAAAAGAGGAAGAGGAGGAGAAAAAAAGAATAAGAAGTAGGAGGAGTGTAAAAAGAAGTAGAAAAAGGATAAGAATTGATAAACCAAAATGACAAATGTTTGTTCAAATAATAAAAATGTAAATAAGATCCGAAAATACAAGAACATAATAAATGGCAAAAATGTTCAAAGAAAAAGAATTAGAAAAAGTAGAAAATAAAATAAAATGGCGACTAATGCAAAATAATCCGAGATTAAATGATGGACAAAAATTTAAATCAGAATGTTAGAAGTAAGTATAATCAGATTAAAGTAAAGGGCAAGGAAAAAAGAAGAAACTACGACTTGAAAATTGCTCTCACAAATAAACATTGACGGCCTTGCTAATTTATGGAGGTGTTAGGGTTGAGTGAAGAGATGATGGCCTAATTCGAGTTCTGACAGATTGAAAAACCCGGGAACTATAAACGGTATTTGATTGGAAATGAGGTGTCAACGGATTATTAAAGATTCTGCCTGCTTTATGAGACAGAAACACCCGAGGCCAACAGATACAGAGAGAATAGGCTGGGGAAATAAGTGTTCACAGAACTAGATGAAGAAAAGACGGACAAAAATATCCGAAAAATATAACCCCCATGAACTGTATAGTGAAAAGATGTATCTGGATGAGAAAAAACGAATGAAATAATGAAAGAATGAAAATACTGAGAAGATAAAAATAAAGAATAATAAGATTTAGAAGACGAAAAAGTAAGTGAACTTACCTTCTTCACAGTTTGGAATTCAGAGTTGCCCTTCAATTAATCTGATAACCATAATAAATGAAGGAATAAATTAGAAAAGAAAACGTGAAAATAACATGTGGACGAAACACCTAAGTTAAAAGAAGGAACTGAATAATAAGAAGAAGAAGGATGATAATGAAGAAGCCTTGTCCACCCTTCTACTTATCAAACAGCAAGTCGCCGATTGGTTAGAACGTTCACGTTATGACCATGACACCCGGTTTTGAGTCTCACCAAGGTTGATTTGTCAGGAGGAGCGGCAGTTCTGACATAGAAAAACGCGGGAAATATAAACGGCATTTGATTGAAAACGAGGCGGCAACGGATTATTAAAGATTTTGCCTGCCATATAAGACAGAGACACCCGAAGCCAACAAATACAGACAGAGAGAATTGGATGATGAAATAAGTGATTACAGAAATTGTTGGAGAAAAGACGGACAAAAATATCAGGCAGCTTTGAAAAGTGACTGTGAGTGAAATTGGGTAGACAGAACATTTGGGGGCCGTCGATAGCTGTGCTAACACGAAGTCACAACTCAATGTGACCGAAGGTTTGAGTGTGCTTGCGTTGTTCTAGAAAATACGCTGTCTCCTTGTAACTAATGTCTGCTCAGCATAGTTGCAGTATAAACCACAGGTTGCCTCTGGAAGTGTTGATCAAACACAAATGTGCCTGAGAGAGCTTCTGCAGTAGGGATTGGCTAGCCGCCCTAGTAGACGGCTATACTCGAATACTATTATGGGCGCAGTACAGACGGATTCATGACTTTGGGAAAAGAAAACGGAGCAAAACTAAACCCAATAAACACAGACAGAATTTGAACTCGACTCGCGGATTACGATTTCCGGGCCGATGTCCGCTACTCCACACGCATATCCGCTTCTAATAATAGCAATTTTTCGACTCTACCAACGACATAATTCCGATCACAACAGAAGCGTCTTTATGTCTGCTCGTAGTAATTGTAAAGGTCCCCTCAAATAGTCTATGACATTTTTGCAATAAAATAAGGCACCGTGTATTTTCTAACATGTTTGGGTGTCCTGACTAATAGTAATTATTTAGTGTGCTGAATAAAAGTAAGTCTATCTCTCCCCACTTCATTCAATTTGAGATGTTAACGTGTTCTGCTGATAAATAATTTTTTCTCGTAAATTCTCTTCAAAGTCTACTCTTGACTCAACTGGAGTATCTTTGTACCATTTTCTTCTTAAAACTAAATCTCTTTCGAGTTACATTCATATAACACCGTCCATTGCTTCTAAACTGAATCAGCGCAAGAGATGTGGACTTGATGGAATCTCGGCAATTGATCTAAAGAAATGCCCTCTTCAACTGGCTTGTGTTCACTCTAAACCCTACAATAAATGCGTTGCTGCTTCTTTCTTTCCTGCTAGTTGAAAATTCTCCTATGTGGTTCTAGTATTTAAAAATTCAGATACACAGTTTGCTCCTCCTAATAATCGGCATTTTAGGCTCCAACAACTATTTGCCAAAGTACTAGAGGCAGTAGTCACCTCTGAATTTGTTAAGTATCTCACCTCTCTGGATATTCTTTCAGATAAGTAAAGTATTTTTCGCTACTCTACGTTAACCGGCGATATTTAAACAATTATTGCTGAAAGTATCTATTAGGCTTTAGATAAGAATGGTGAAGCTGAAGTAGTTTTTTTTTTTTTTTTTTTTTTTTTGGATATCTCGAAAGCATTTGACAGAGTTTGGCATATTGGTCTTATTCACAAGTTGAAAGGTTATGGTATTTTTTGAAAAGATTCGATCTTTTTTATCAAATCGCGAAATGAAGGTTATCTTTAACGGCCACTCTTCTAGATCTTTATATATTAAGGCAGTTGTCTTCCAGTGATCTCTCTTTGGATCTACGCTGTTCCTAATTTTCATCAACGGCCTTCATGGTGCCCTCAGTTCTCAACTTAGTATCTATGCTGGTGCACAACTATTTACTTCTGTCTTGATAATGTATCTGATTGCTTCCCTTAGGTCAAATTGAAAGCTAATCCAAATGCAAAGAGTCTTCTTGTTTTCCAGTTAATTTTGATCTTCCAAAATTTTAATACAATGTCAATCATTATCTTTTGTCATCTTAATGTACAATGGCTGGGAGTGGAGAGGTGAGATCGATTAATATTTTCCCCAAGAGTATTTGCGCGACAGTGAATATAACGAACCCAACTGGAATTTGAACTCGGCTCTCCGATTAAAATTTCCGAGCCATTATCCATTGTACCACTCGCCCATCCAAGCGTACGTACAGAACCTGATATTGCCAAGACATTACCCATCTAGGTACTAACCAGGCTCGATGTTGCTTAACTTTGTTCATATTACAGAAAACAATGTCCCAACGTGAAACGGCCGTAAAGACTTTAGAATACCTGCACACCTAAGCGTACAGCATCTGGCATTTCTAAGCGGTCATCAGTCGAGGTACTTACCAGGCTCGACGTTACTTAACTTTGTTGATCGTACAGGAAGCGGCGTTTCAAGATCATGTGACAGTAAGCCATAATTCAATTTAACATTTTGATCACATGCTTATAATTCACAATGCATATTATTTATATTTAGAGTATTGTATAGAGAGTGTTAATCATCTGGACATTTCTCAGATGTTTTATTTATAAAAAATGTTTCGTAGTGCAAGAGAAAAAGTGGTGGAAAAAGCGTTAAAAAGAATCGACCATATGATACACCCGTGTTATTTTATTTGCACTCGATGGCTTCTCGAGAGGGATTCTTTTTGAATCAATTCAATGACTTAATTGATTAAAAATATTACAATTTACTTAAACTCTTGTGAAATGTAAATTTTGTAAAAATACTATGTTATATTCTGATTCTTTTTCGGCCATTTTAATTATTTATTTATTACCGTATGGCTCTCGGTCCCATTTCGAGATACTTGAAAAATTTGGAACGTTATTCAAAATTTGAGCTTTGAAAATGGAAGCATGCACTTCCGGTCTCTTTGATGCACATGACTCAGATGAATTTTATTGTTGTTGGATAATTAAAAACAAAAAAAAACATTTGATTTCCGTTATAAGGTTCGTAATACTATGCAAGTACAAGCATTTGAAAACTGAATGATGCCCACCATAAAATGCTAATGAAGCATTTCACTGGCCGCAACATCATTTTTGATCAGCACTTTCAGAAGGAAAATGTGTCTCTTCTGTAACAGGAAGAAGAACAAAAAAACATTCGAACGTTTTAGCGCACCAAACAATTTTTTATTAGAATTTTACGCCTGAATACATTTGAATCTGTAAAGAGCAAAGTAAACAATAATACACCGGGGAACGTATATTCATCAGAAGTAGAGCGGCTGACTGAAATGTCCCCGGCTTCACGCACTTTACAGGATCTGATTAAATGACGAAACCTCTTTTTTGTCTATCACGTTATGGGCGGATATGTGCAGACCATTCTGCTTACGCAACCGAAAATGGGGATAGCGGATCGAGTTCAAATTCCAGGAAAGACTGTCTCTTTCGCAAAAATACCATTGAAAAGTATGAATCCATCTTTTCTCCCCCAGCTAGAGGTTAATAGAAAGACACACTGGCCACTCTAGCTTTGTTTGTCAACCAGTCTAAGAGAAAAACAACTTGAAATTCAAAAGCGTTTGGGCGTGCCTAAGCAAAAGCAAACTTTGAAAAACTTACTTGTTAGTATCACAGACAAAAATAGTGTGTTGCATCTATACATCTGGCAAAGGATATTTCAGAATGTTATCAAAATATCAATATTATCATATACACATAATACAGGTTGATTCAAAAGTACCTGCCTATTTTATATATGACTAAAACTCCCGTGTAACTATAATTATATGTCCATCATACATAAATTAGTTACTTTTCAACAACCCTGTATTTACAGGTATAGCGGTAGTTTGATTGCAGATTTTTATTAGCAATGCAGCCTTGGTGATTTCAATCTTTCCTGATAGTAATCTTTTCATAATCATATCTTGAATAATGGCGCATGCTGTTTACAGAGATAAATTCACATGCACAAATTGTATCTGTTGGTGTCAAAATGCGAGATTTTTTTTTTTTAATTCCCTTCTATTCAATTTTCTTTCAAACATTTCCCTGCATTAGTGATAAAAAATCTGACAGATTCTGGCTTTATTTTGTCAGATCTTATCTCTTGAATTGCTATGTGCGTCTAGCCAAATGGTGTGGAAAGTGGTAGCGGCCTGAGGAGTTTAATGTCAGTCTAAGGGATTCGCTTCAGTTTTTAATATTAATCTTCACAAAATACAAGGCCTGAAAGCCACTCAATGTAGAGTGAAACTGTGTGGAGTTATATTAGCGTAAGGAAGCACAAGCGTTATTCGTATATATTTGAAGTAAACTTTAGAAGGAACCGGAAACAGAATCCTAAACAGGAAACAAGGCATAAACCACTAGCCCTACGCAAAAGGCTGCGGAGGAGACTGAACCGGTTGATAGACAAATCTATTATAATTCGTCATCCCAAGAAGGCGATAATGCAACTAGCACGTAATTGACTGCTGGGAGTGAAAGAGAATAAGAAGATTTAGAAGGAAGCGGAAATTAAATCATCAAAAGGAAACAAGGGATAAACCTCTACCCTTGTTCAAAAGACCTGGAAGTAGGTACACTGGAGGGATATGCAAATCTATCTACTCGTATTGAGGAAAACATAGTAAATGAAATTTCATGTATGGACGGAAACGATACAAGGAACCGAAAACCGAAACGATAAACAAGGGATAAACTTCTAGCCTTGTTCAAAAGACCGGGAAATAGCGAGAACTGGAGGGATAGGTAAATTTATCTAATCATATTGAGGAAAACATAGCAAATAAAATTTCATGTATGGCCCGGAAACCCAATAATAAACAAGAAACAAGGGATTAACCTCTCCCCTAGTTCAAAAGATCGGGAAGTATGGAGAACTGGAGGGATAGGCAGATCTATCTACATCTATTGAGGAAAACTTATTAAATAAAATTTCATGTATGGACAGAAACGCTACAATGAACGGAAAACCCAATCCTAAACAGGAAAGAAGGGACCAACATCTACCCTTGTTCAAAAGACCTGGAAGGAGGGAGAAATAGAGGGATAGGCAAATCTATCTACTCATATTGAGTTAAACAAAGTAAATAAAATTTCCTGTATGGACAGAAACGATACAAGGAAGCGGAAACCCAATCCTAAACAAGAAAGTATGGATAAACTTCTACTCTTGTTCAAATAGGTAGAACTGGAGGGATAGGCAAATCTATCTACTGATATTGAGGAAAAGAAAGTAAATAATATTTCATATATGGACTGAAACGATACAAGGAACCGGTGACTTAATTCTAAACAAGAAATAAGAGATTAACCTCTACACTTGTTCAAAAGACCGGGAAGTAGGGAGAACTGGAGGGATAGGCAAATCTATCTACTGATATTGAGGAAAAGAAAGTAAATAATATTTCATATATGGACTGAAACGATACAAGGAACCGGTGACTTAATTCTAAACAAGAAATAAGAGATTAACCTCTACACTTGTTCAAAAGACCGGGAAGTAGGGAGAACTGGAGGGATAGGCAAATCTATCTACTGATATTGAGGAAAAGAAAGTAAATAATATTTCATATATGGACTGAAACGATACAAGGAACCGGAGACTTAATTCTAAACAAGAAATAAGAGATTAACCTCTACACTTGTTCAAAAGACTGGGAAATAGGTAGAACTGGAGGGATAGGCAAATCTATCTACTGATATTGAGGAAAAGAAAGTGAATAATATTTCATATATGGACTGAAACGATACAAGGAACCGGAGACTTAATTCTAAACAAGAAATAAGAGATTAACCTCTACACTTGTTCAAAAGACCGGGAAGTAGGGAGAACTGGAGGGATAGGCAAATCTATGTACTCTTATTGAGGAAAACATAGTAAATAAAATTTCTTAGACGGACAGAATTGATACAAGTAAGGAGAGACTCAATGCTAAACAAGGAGGAAGTAATAAACCACTACTCCAGTTCAAAAGAACATGGAGGAGTTTGAACCGAACGATAGGTGAACATATATTCCTGTATTGGCAACCAATATAGAAAAAGTATATCTTTCTATTCTAAACAGCCTGGAACTGCACAAATACTGTTGGGAAATTCTTCTCTTTTGATTTAGGGGTTAAAATGTAGTGTAGACTTTATTTATCCTTTTTTATCAACCGATATAGGAAAAGCAGATTTCTGAATTCTAAACTCTCTGTAAATGGGGCCAGCAATTAGAACCCTTAAAACCCTGCTCGCTACAGATACTATAGCAGAAACCTCTTGCATTGTGAATCCTTAGGTCCTGTAAAGCAGCAGGCCTCAAATTTTTGCGCCATTGACCGCTGTCATATTTTCCGCGGACTGCGGGTGGTGGTTGAGTTGGTCGATGTCGGTCACGCACATAACACAACACAGGAAACAAGACTGCGATAGTCAATAAAATGGGATAAAAAGTTATTATTTCTGTGCGGAGCGGTAACAAATGGTCCATGCCCAGTACCGGTCCGCGACCCCCTCGATGAGGACCGTTGCGCAGCAAAACTAAGGATCCTTTGTTGAGGGAATTGTCACTACAACTAGAGCACATCACTGCTTATTGTATTTTGAATTTCTACCTAATGAATTAAAATATAATTCAATTCGCGACTAAATTCTTTATGTACCTTCTTGATGTAGGCGATCATTGCTCACCAAACACTCCTACCATTTGTTCCCGCTTGTCTCTTTACGATTTCTCTTTCTTTTCTGCCTGTAATCCAAGCAACCATACATATTAATTAGGCTACTCACTGTTTCTCTGCGACTCTCCGCCTTTATTCTTTAGCATGTATTGCCTTATATGTTCCAGAAATCTTACCAGATTTTCTATGATTATCTGAATAAATGTACTCTTATTTCGCTCTTTTTTTCAAAACTTCGCCCATCTACGGGTCATGGTATCCTTAGTATCCTTTTGTAGAAGCACATCACTTTCGTTTCATGTCGCTTTTTCATCTGGGATTATTTTGTCATGTTTTGCGCTTAAGACCGGTTAGTAAACGTCAAGATATGCAGTGATGAATTATTTACAAAGAGTAAACTTGTCTTACACTGGAAAGCTGCATCAGTGATGTTCTTGGTGTCATCGATGGTCTCGGGTTTCCAAAACATTAGAAATCCCCTCGCAAGCGACCAAAATAGGAGCGATCATCTCCAGGTGAGCTTCCGGGCCTTCTATGTTTCCAATCCGTGAAATCCGACCAGAGATTATGTTGGTATGATTCTTTATGGGATTCAGCCAATAGGAAATTGTTTTACAGTTACTGCGATCTTATTTAACTTGTTTGTTGCCGCCAAATTTTTCGCGTTATTTTTCTAAATTGACATTTGAGCCACTTAGACTTTTGTTAATTTCCCCATGTTAATTTCCTCAGTTATTAATGTTTATGATATTTACGAGAAAACAATAATTATGTAAGTCTTTGGATTATTTCAGCCAAATATTTTATCTCTGTTACACACACACATACATACGAATGTTTGAAAGCAATATAGTTTTAAGGCATACTATATTTATGTTGTAAAAGTACTCAATACAAGCGATAGAACGTAGTAGACATAGAGTTCATGGTGACTGTGTTTCATGCTCCAGCGTAATCTTTAGGCATGAAGATAACACACACATATATATATATATATATATTGTCAAACACAGGCAGACTATTTCGCTGTGTAGCTAGTCATCCGATTGCTTCAAGCCGGGATGGAAACCCGACCGATTTGACATCAGTCATAGATCATACCTCTAGGCTATCATCGCGCGGCAGAGAGAAATGGAGATTTTAACGTTTTCCATACGAAATACGCCGGTGGACCGGAGAACTTAATTCGTACTTGAGGAGTGATGCATGAATAAAAAGTAGATAAGTAAAGTTAATGATATAAAATGGCGAAAATAAATATAACAAACTTTTAAAGGTGCATTAACCTACAAATCACTCGATGAATGTTAGGATCCATGTTTTTTCAAAATTATAAGCTGTCTTTCTTTAATACGCAAGTACTTTCAACTGTAGATTCACTCATCTTCAAGCAAGGAAATTATTTTGTTTTTGGTAAAATCCAGGTAGCATCCTAGACGAAAAAATATAATGCGAATTGAAATATGTTTTTATTTATTTATTTTTTTAAATGTGTTATTGATAACGGATACAAACTTTTGGAGTGTGCAGTCGCAACGCTAAGGTTGATTTTTTTTTTAAATTTAAGAGATTGCGTTTTTTACTCAATATGGTAATTTGAGAATTATTTTGTTATAAGAGTTTATCAGTTTATCAGTCAATGTGGGATGAACTATATTGTTCAATAAATAAAGTAATGACTCAGTTGTTATCCCGAAGATTTGTACGTCGGGTCAGTTCTTTTAAATCAAATATGTGGTGCAGTTCAATTTATATTACAATGAATCCTTCATACAAAAACTAGATAAGTAAAGCTAATGATATAAAATGGCAAAATCCATTCGCAAACAAAATTTTAAAGGTTCATTAACCTACAAATTACTCGATGAATGTTATGATCTTTATTTTTAAAAATTAAAAGCTGTCTAAGGTCTTTCCTCGATTCACAGTTTATTGTTCCACAGATCCTGTCTATGCACAAGTAAACAGCAATAAATGTTTGATGACACGGCTGCCTTTGATCTGGACATGCAATCTGATACAGCCGTGCAGCCTCGCGTCCATTACCATTCGCGCTGCCGTATGTAAAAATCACGATCACGATAGGAATATCCTACCATTGTTAAACGAAGCACTTCTCACTTATCTGACTACTACAAATGTTAAACGTTGAAAGCAGATTAGCCACAAATATACACGAATAACAAATGTAACCTAGTCCTGATGACAGAGCGCCATCTGAACTTAAACTTAACATATCAAAAACGAAGTATTGGAGGACATATGTTTATATGGACTTTTGTTCTGCTAGTTTTGGTGTGAGACCCCCCCAAGTTTGTAAAAATAATTCTAATACACTAATCTGACATATATATATATATATATATATATATATATATATATTTCAAACATGTAGTGTTGAATGTTAAAGACAACATAGTCTTACATATTTTCTTTTGAATTTTCTCATATTCTCTAATGAGACTTTTTATTTGAAAATCGTTCCGAAATATGTATTTTCCATACGATGACCTAGCGCTTTCGAACATCATTGTTCATCTTCAGGGTCAATATTTTAGTCAAAATTTTTTTTTTTTTTTTTTTTTTTTAAACAAACATTTGCCAATTATCTTGTA